>CM038679.1:233713520-234913520 GCA_021605205.1 Aegilops longissima | reverse complement strand
TACAGCCAAACCTTTATGTCACCTATGAGTTAGACAAGCCCCCACTACAGCAAGCCTTAGTGTTTAAATCATTGACAAGCTCTGTTAGAGTGTTAGGTCAAGAACAAACAAGTAATCAAAGCAAACAGTTTTGGTATGGCTGGCTGATGTAAACAAGCAATTGAACAGATGTATCAAGAAAAGAAGCAAAGAAGGAGGCTTAAAGACCATCACTTGACTGACCATATTTAAGGGGCATTTAAACATCATGTGCAACGTATGAACTAACATGAACATTGCATATTCCAGATTCTATAATGGAATGCACATGTATTAGGTTATGCCATGTATGATGATGCCTAAATGTACACTATAGCAGGCAGGAGTGATTCATCATTGCACACACAATTGAATTGCAGGTTAAGGGCCAGTTCTATTCCTTTTTTTGAGCTTATTGTCAAAATAAGCCATAAAAGATGTAAAGAAGTCATTTTTGAGTTATGGGCTTGGGCTTAACTTATTTCGCTTTGGAGGGGGTGTTTGGGTAGAAGCTCACTAAAATTGAAGGAAGGGAATAGTGAAATGACTCTGTTGTCTGCCTATATTAAACTCAAAATGCAATTGCCCTGCCCGCTTGCATCTCCTCTCCCCTTTCTCTCTACCTAGATCCCCTTCCTGCAGCGCTACGGTTCCTCCAACGAGCCGTCGCCACTGGTCCCATCTGGCCTCGTCCTCGACTATGCTCTGTCCAGCTAGGCTACATGGCCGGCGGGTAGGGCCAAATCTCCCCGTCTGCTCCTCCCTCTGGCGCCGCCCCTCATTCTCATGGTCTCCAGCAGCTGCTCCACTGTGGTCCGTCCAACGCACTACTCCGGCAGGTGCCGCACAACTACGGCTGATGCCACACTATGATAGAAGGCACCTTATTCCCCCTCCCCTCCTTCCAGGCCGTGGCCTTGAGGTGCTGTTGAAGGATGAGCTCATCCAAAAAGGTTAGGATCTCTTCTAATTTTTTGCCAAATTTTCATTCTGATCCACTATACGATAAATTGCTAGGAGCTGCTCCTGCTGCTGCTATATGATGCATTGGTATAAGCTGCTCCTGCTGCTGCTATATGATGAATTTCTATGAGCTGCTCCTGCTGCTGCTATATGATGAATTGCTATGAGCTGCTGCTATATGATGAATTGCTATGAGCTACTGCTGCTATATGATGAGTTGCTATAAGCTGCTCCTGCTGCTACTGCTATATGATGAATTGCTACGAGCTACTTCTGTTGCTGCTATATGATGAATTGCTATGAGCTGCTCCTGCTGCTGCTATATCATGAATTGCTATGAGCTGCTGCTGGTATATGATGTATTGCACACTGCTGCTGCTGCATGATGAGTTGCTATGAGCTACTGCTGCTATATGATGGTTTTAGGTGGTGCTACTATATGATAATAACCAGCGACTTGGACCATCAAATTTCATTAAATAATTATTCTTCATTTAAATGTGGGTCATGCGTTCTTCGTTTAAATTAGGCAATGTAATCTCTATGGAAGACATTGACCAAAGTATATTGTGCCAAGTAGATGGTATCTTTGTATTTGCATTTTGAAGAAATAATGATGGTTTGTTTTCCTATCATGTTAATTACTGCAGTGGGTTCAATTTCTGATGTTTGCAAGTCAAATTAATTTTCATATGGGCAGAAAAATGAAAAAATATAATGCAATCTAGATTTTTCACCGAGCATACCAAAGATAAGCTAAAAAGGAAGGCAATGAAAAGAACTGGTTGGCTTATTACCTTGAGCTTATATTCACATGTGCTTATTTTCTTAGGATAACTCGTAATAGCTGTCCCTAAGAAACTTGGCCAATAGAATTGACATACAAATAACATGTCATGATGATTGCAATGGAGGAGTGATCTACCATAGCACACTGTATAGGCTCACCGTTGCCTCTCCTTTTTTTTGCGATGTTCCATGAAATTGCCACATACATCTTGTACTTTTTCATTGTGTAACCCTATCTGCAAGTTGACACGGCTAATTTGAGACATCTCTACATGATAATACATTGCATATCGCTTGCGCATATTTAAACCACCAATTAACGATTGTGTGCGTAGTATAAACTAGCCATGACTCGTGTGCTTTGGACTAGCGTGCACTCTAAGGGAGCCTAATGTAGTGCTTTGGAATTCCTAGATGCCACCTACGATTTTGTGTAATGTACCACCTCTGTTCCTAAATATATGTCTTTGTAGAGATTCCAATATGGACCACATACAGATGTATATAGATGCATTTTCGAGTGTAGATTCACTCATTTTGCTCCGTATGCAGCCTATAGTGGAATCTCTAGAAAGACCTATATTTAGGAACATAGGTACAAGGTAGTATCATGTATGACATCTACACATCTAATTTAGCAGCCAGTAGTAGAAATCAATGTCTGCACAAAGGGATTACTGGTCGAAAATCCTAGCAAAGCACGTTGGCAGGCACACAACAATACAAGAGAGAGAGAGACGCACTTACAATATCATAGCAATGCCTTAGTCCAGGATCTTGGTTGGCCAAGCTGTTAGATCCAGAAGAAATATCGTCCTTGTAGTTTTTGCCAGCTGCATAACAGGTAACAGCGACATGTTAGTATATTTGAAGTACATCGGGCAGGTGATGCTGGACGGGTTTAAAGATGAAGTACCTAGGCCGTGGCGGGTGCTTGGCATCTTGCGAGACGATGGGAATCAGGTTAGAAACGTCAAGGGTGATGACGCTGCGCTGGCTGTCGAGGTCCGGTAAGGAGATCTAGAACCGACGAGTAGGGTGTTTGTGGAGCGACTCCGGTAGGGTGGATTATAGTGTGGACGAAGCGGATCTGTGGCCGTGGACGAGGGCGTTGGTGAAGCTGCTCCGGTGGTTGGGTTAAGGATGGTGTCGACGATGCAGATCTGCGGCCGTGGACGGGGCGTCAGAAGCTGCTCCAGTAGGTTGGATGAGGGTGCGACGAAGCAGATTTGTGGCCATGGACTTGTGAGTTGGCAAAGCGGCCCCGATAGGGTTGAGAATGGTATGGGCGAAGCTACTCCGGTAGGGTTGATGATGGTGTCGGCGAAGCGGCTCCGGTAATGTTGAGGAAGGTGTCGGTGAAGAGGAGCAGAGGCCGTCGATGGGGGCGTCGGTGGGGCGGCTCCGGGAGGGGGGTGGGACGGCGTGCCCGGTGAGGAGTACGAATGAGCCACTGCAGATGCGCTGCAGTTGACGAGAATACCGGCGAAGCAGATCCAGTTCCGTGGACAAGGCCGACACTGAATGGGCTGTGGTACAGTGGTGGATGACCAGTCTACTTGTTTCTAGTGGAGGTGGGAGGGGTAGATGCGGCGCAGAAGTAGATCCGGCGAGGTGGGCCTTGTTGGCGATGAATGGGCTCTGCATGCGCGGTGGATGAGCAGTCTAGGGTTTCGAGAGGGAGGGTAGAAAGGCCGATGAAATACGAACGACGTGATGTAAGATGCTCGTCTTTGTGGAGTTAGTCGTTTTCTTTGGAGGGAGGGAAATGGGGTGTGTGTGGTGGGGGGAACCGAAAGTTACCAAAGCAACCCCGACCTATTATGTAGATGAGGGCAGTATTGTAACTATTTTTCTCCGTGCACCAAGGACAAAAGGGGAATTTCGCATGCTAAAGACTAGGTGGCAGAAATTTTAGAAGGAGGCGGGAGATTTTGCCGCCCGCGGGATCGTTCGTATCCAGTTTCAACTAATTTTGGACCGTGCTAGCGGGAAGGTCATGCGAGACTGTGTACACGGGGCACGCGTCAGCAGTTAATAACTGGTGTGAAGTCCACCCCAGAAAAAAGACAATAACTCGGGATGATCCACCGATAACTTGGACATTCACACGGGCGCGGCCAATCTTACGGGTGTAGAGGCGCGTTCACAAAAAAGGGATTAACCGCCCAGCCTATGTATTTCTCGTGTAAATAGATAATTTAGTGCCATTGGTTATTTACTTTAAACATAACGCATTGACGTGTTAGTGTAGAGGCGCACAAAAATAAATGGATATTGTAGTCCCACAAAAGAAATGAATATTGTAGTCCCACAAAAGAAATGGATATTGTAGTCCGCTACTTAAAAGTGTTACCTCATATGATTGCATAGCCTCCATTTTATAAATTGCGTACCCGTTGAATTCATATATGAATATTACATATATTACTTCATAATAGAACCTTAAATCATCCAATACTAATGAATTTGAATGCAAGAGTAACAATGGTGCATGTACATGATAGCTACATTGATTGTTTGAAGAAACATCACTGTAACTTTGGCATGCACAATTGAAAAGGTCTATTTAGATAGAAAAAATGTGATATGTGAGTGTCCAATCTTTATAGCGTTGAATTGATATTGTGCCTTTGGCCACGATACGAAGTTGATATTGATTTATGTTCAAGCGATGCACGTCCACGATCGCTAGATAGTGATACGTGAATGAATTGTGCAATCTCTCTCACACGCACACATATCTCATTTTCCCGTGGGCATCAGAATCAGACACGCGCACCTCGTGTATTTCTCTCCCTCCGTCAAGGTTAGAATTCTTCTTTCTACCCCGTCCTACAAGTTTCTCACACACAAACACACACGCTCTCTTTGTCGAACACGCCCACCCCTTTAATTCTGCCCACCCACAGCCACTAATGCCTCAAGGTATACTTATGTCTCTCACACATATGCTTAAGGTTAACTTGAGTTCCAGAACCATATGAATACATACAATGGGATTCCAGCAGAGCACCTTTTGTTTTGAGATTTCGCTCTCCCCCCCCCCTCTCTCTCTCTCTCACACACACACACACACACACACACACACACACACACACACACACACACACACACAAACTCGCGCGCGCGCGATCGCATAGACATTGTTTATCGCTTCATTTTTTCGGCACTTGCATGCACACCGTTTCTTTATCGCCGTGATGCTTTAAGTATGCCTCACACACATGCTATCTACCTATCCCTTAATATAGATATGTGTCACACAAACTCCTTCTCCCTACTAGCAAGATGCCCATGCGTTGCACGGAACATCAAGATGCATTTGTATGAGTAGTTTATCTTGTGGGAGAGAAGGATGAATGAGGGAATGCCTTATTTGCAAATGTGGAGAGGGGTGTGGGTATCTTTTGGTGTGGGTATCACCAACTCTGCTTTTTATAAGATCTCTTATAAAAAGCAGAGTTGGTGATGATGGTGTGCCTGCCATCCTGCAATATAGGCCATCCGATCTATATCTAACGGATAGGAAGGAGATCTTATAAAAAGTAGAGTTGGTGATGATGGTGTGCCTGCCATCCTGCAATATAGGCCGTCCGATCTATATCTGACGGATAGGACGGAAACTATGACAATTTACCCGCACTCCTCTCCACATTTGCAGATAAGGCCTTCCCTCGTGAATCCTTTTCTCCCACAATATCTTGATGTTCCGTGCAACACACAGGCATCTTGCTAGTCTCTACTCTTATAAAAAACAGAGTTGGTGATGATGGTGTGCCTGCCATCCTGCAATATAGGTCGTTCGATTTATATCTGACGGATAAGAAGAAAACTGTGGCAATTTTCTAAAAAGAAACCTACACCCCTCCCCACATTTTCAAATAAGGCCTACCCTCGTTCATGCTTTTCTCTCACAAGATAAACTACTCATACAAATGCATCTTGATGTTCCGTGCAACGCACGAGGATGTTTCCTTGGGGGTCTCTCCAGCGTCGCGTGGCCGTTGTTGCAAGTTGACGCCCCTTGAGATGCCGACGTTGAGGGGCACTCGGATTTTGTCCGATGAGCAGGTAAGATGAGTTTGATTACGTATTAAATGCATTCTAAAGACTACTTTTGTGTCCATTTCCTAATTCTCCCCCTGCCCACTGTTTCACAGGTTAGGCTCGGTGCGAGTGGAGATTGGCTTGCATATGTACGGGAGGGTACCAACATCAATTTGCACAACATTTACAATGGTGACACTGTTCCCGTAGAACCTTTGTCCAACATTGGGACCAGCCGTGCAACGGGACACCGCCTAAATTGGTACGATGGAACCACGGTGAGATTGAAGAAGATAGCACGAACCTTGCACATGGCGGTCAAAGGTGGACGATGCTGTCTGCGACCAATTAGTTGTCGTATGAGTACGGGGACTTGTTTCGTATGGGACACATCCTACAGTATACTCCCTCTCTCCCAGTTTATTTGTTTTGATTTTTTTCGTTTTATAAGTTTCAAATTCAAATATAGAGCTCCCCATCACATGTTGAGATTACAATGTCCATTAAATCGTTGGTGCATGTATAGTAAAGAAACAAATCTCGAGTTTGGCACGAGTTCGTGCAGCGGTAGCACCACAAGGCCTGGCGCAAGAGTTACATTTACCTCTCGGGGCCCTCGGGACTGAGCTTCAACGCCTTACTACACCTGCCTTTGAGTCAATAACATGTGGACCCGATAGGTGGCTGGTCGACATGTGATGCTCCCGAAGGAAGAGGGGCAGTGAGGCCGAGAGGGGTGAGCCACATGTCGGGGTACGTGTGGTGTCATGGGTTCGAGTGGCGTTGTGGGATCGCGTGTGGCTGTGGTAGAAACTTGATGCTCGCTGCATTTCAGTTGGCCCACATGTCATGCACACAAAGGCAGAGGGGCGGTGCGACCGAGAGGGGTGAGGCGCACGTCGGGGGACGTGGTGCTGTGGGTTGGAGCGGCGTCGTGGGAATCGCGAGTGGCAGTGGATGAAACATGATGGTCGCTGTAGTTGAACTTCCATGGACAAGCTGTCATGTCTATGGACACATGCATTGCATACCGATTACTGGAAGAAGTAGTAGAGAAAGCTAGGTGGATAAATAGTTCCTTATAGTCAAGCGGACCCACACTACTACTTGTTCCAAAGACATGCACACCATCGAAATAGTCCATCTATATCAATATACACAGAGAGGGAATATGTTTTTTTACAAGAGAGGAAATAGTTCATCCATCCATAATGCCCTGCTGCTGGTGCAACATCTTCTTCTTTCTGTGGGAGACGGCTTCACAACAAGCTCTCTGGACCTTGCAGCTATCTCAAAACTCACACGGGCATCGAGGGCAGCATATTTCATCCGCTCGTACGTCAAGGGATAATTCTCCCATCCAGACGACCTTAATGCCAGCATCTCGTCACCCTTCTGAAGATTTGTTCCGAGCACAAAATTTTCTACGTCAAATAGGGATGGTGTCGGTTTATCACAATCTTCTACATGAATCTTTATTTTGGTTTGTACGTCAGCGATGCTTTTCAAATCAAGGTTGTATGGCTCCAACTTCTATTTGTCCCCTACGATGGCTGTCCCACAGAAGTATATGTCCTCCCGAGACAAGAAATCATGAAGATCACCTGGTATGGAGGGCGCGTGTATGATGTGGTACACCAAAACATCATCTTCAAGGCACAACTGAAGGGCGGCAGCACGTTGGATCTTCCCAGTGACACGCTCCTTGTACTCTACGTCGAGACCGATGACCTTCATCTCCATCTTTTGGAGGGAGTTGGATACATTGTTGATCCACTTCCGAACAACCCTTGGGTGGTCGGTAACTGTGGCAACTATGCTCAACGAGCCTTCGACGAGGACATGTTGGATGCTAAAAACCTGCATCTCGATCTCTTTCTTCATTTGGAACCGCTCGACCGGAGGGTTATGGTTTGGAGAATTAAGATTAGATGGCTTGTCTAACTGAAGAAGATGATTATTTATAGGGGCTTCGGAATTACTCCAGGAGGATGTGAAGAGGTTAAAACAATGTGAATGCAGTGTGGTTTGGATGCAAATGAAGATGAAGGAGTAGTGAAGAAGCCGAGGAAAATCGGTTCCCGATGGAGAAGTAAATGGGAGAAGTGGCCTGCAGGCAGTTGATTAGACGGCTAGGTAGACTAAACGAAAAGGCTACGCGGGCAGACTGAGGAGTGGGGCCTGTCTCTGTACGTGCCCATCCTTCTAGTGCTACATGTGCCACAGGCTAGTTGAGGTCACTCTTTCGAATCACCATGGCGAGACATTTTATGATTCCTTTTTATTTCTGCACCTCTCCTGACAGGTGGGACCTATGCAAACGAATAAAAAAATGTGTAGCTGGTTCAGATGGATATTGCCGCGTGCGTGGGAGACACAACATTCTCTAGTTAAGGAATATGCGGTTATCCTCAAAAAAGAAAAGTCCTTCTTCGTGCTTCCGCATGCACGAGAATTTGGTTCTGCTCGCAATATGGATGATACGTGGAGGATGAAGTGAACCCAGAGGTGATACGTCTCCAACGTATCTATAATTTTTGATTGTTCCATGCTATATTATATTCTTTTTTGGATGTTTAATGGGCTTTATTATACACTTTTATATTATTTTTGGGACTAACCTATTAACCGGAGGCTCAACCCAAATTGCTATTTTTTTGCCTATTTCAGTGTTTCGCAGAAAAAGAATATCAAACGGAGTCCAAACGGAATGAAACCTTCGGGAACGTGATTTTGGGAACGAACGTGATCCAGAGGACTTGGAGTCTACGTAAAGTAATCAACGAGGAGAGCACGAGGCAGGGGGCGCGCCTACCCCCCAGGCGCGCCCTCCACCCTCGTGGGGCCCATGTTGCTCCACTGACATACTTCTTCCTCCTATATATACCTACGTACCCCAAACTATCAGATACGGAGCCAAAAACCTATTTCCATTGCCGCAACCTTCTGTACCCGTGAGATCCCATCTTGGGGCCTTTTTCGGCGCTCCACCGGAGGGGGCATTGATCACGGAGGGCTTCTACATCAACACCACAGCCTCTCCGATGATGTGTGAGTAGTTTACCTTAGACTTTCAGGTCCATAGTTATTAGCTAGATGGCTTCTTCTCTCTCTTTGGATCTCAATACAAAGTTCTCCTCAATCTTCTTGGAGATCTATTCGATGTAATATTCTTTTGCGGTGTGTTTGTCGAGATTCGATGAATTGTGGGTTTATGATCAAGTTTATCTATGAACAATATTTGAATCTCCTCTGAATTCTTTTATGTATGATTGGTTATCTTTGCAAGTCTCTTCGAATTATCAGTTTGGTTTGGCCTAGTAGATTGATCTTTCTTGCAATGGGAGAAGTGCTTAGCTTTGGGTTGAATCTTGCGGTGTCCTTTCCCAGTGACAGCAGGGGCAGCAAGGCACGTATTGTATTGTTGCCATCGAGGATAAAATGATGGGGTTTATATCATATTGCATGAGTTTATCCCTCTACATCATGTCATCTTACTGAAAGCATTACTCTGTTCTTATGAATTTAATACTTTAGATGCATGCTGGATAGCGGTCGATGTGTGGAGTAATAGTAGTAGATGCAGAATCGTTTCGGTCTACTTGTCGCGGACGTGATGCCTATATACATGATCATACCTAGATATTCTCATAACTATGCTCAATTCTATCAATTGCTCGATAGTAATTCGTTTACCCACCGTAATACTTATGCTATCTTGAGAGAAGCCACTAGTGAAACCTATGGCCCCCGGGTCTATTTTCCATGATATTCCAACCTTAGTTATTTCTATTGCCTTTTATTTTACTTTTCATCTTTATTTCTCTTTATCATAAAAATACCAAAAATATTATCTTATCATATCTATCAGATCTCACTTTCGTAAGGGACCGTGAAGGGATTGATAACCCCTTTATTGCGTTGGTTGCGAGGTTTTTATTTGTTTGTGTAGGTGCGAGGGACTTGAGTGTGATCTCCTACTGGATTGATACCTTGGTTCTCAAAAACTAAGGGAAATACTTACGCTACTTTACTGCATCACCCTTTCCTCTTCAAGGGAAAATTGATGCAGTGCTCAAGAGGTAACAAGAAGGATTTCTGGCGCCGTTGCCGGGGAGGTGTGCGCCAAGTCAAGTCAAGACATACCAAGTACCCATCACAAACTCTTATCCCTCGCATTACATTATTTGCCATTTGCCTCTCGTTTTCCTCTCCCCCACTTCACCCTTGCCATTTTATTCGCCCTCTCTTTTCCGCTTGCCTTCCTTTCTCCATGTCAGAATCAAAAAGGGTTGGGGTTTCTCTCCCGAGTTTTAGCACTTTAGACAATCCTGCTATTTTATCTAAACTCATATATAGAGATACTATGGAAAAACCTGCCGGAGTTATCAATGAGAATCTTAATAATTTTGATGAAGATGATTCCGGAATTTTTCGTTATTTACTCGATGAATCTTTAAAAGATGCTTGGGATAGACTATTAAGGATTCGGGCTAGCTATGTACCCAAATACCAAATTGAAATATACTTAAAGAGTTTTATATTGCCCTTCCTTCTTTGTTTAAGCATGTCTTAGATTCTATATTTTAAGAAGGTTTTCTTGAAGGGGATGCCATAGATACTCATGAAAAGATGAAGACTATATTTGGGCACCCCATGAATGAGAAAGTTGAATCTACATCTCTTTTGCTCTCCTACCAAAACGAATCTATCAAAGAGATGAAGGCTAGCTTAGATGCAAATTTTTGTAACGTGCTTAATCTTTCTTCTACCATTAATAGCCACGTGCTTTATCAAAATAGAAAGATTAATTCCATATATAATAAGTTTGCTCTTTTTCCCTAAAACCAAGGAAGGCAATACCTAGATCTATCCTTGCTTTTATGCCTAGCAAGGGGCGTTAAACGATAGCGCTTGTTGGGAGGCAACCCAATTTTATTTTAGATTTTTTTGCTTTTTGCTTCTGTTTAGGAATAAATATTTGATATAGACTCTGGTTAGATTTTTTTTATGTTTTTATTAGTGTTTGTGCCAAGTTAAACCTATAAGATCTTCTTGTATGATAGTTATTTGATCTTGCTGAAAATTCCAGAAACTTTCTGTTCACGAAAACAATTGTTAAAAATCACCAGAACGTGATAAAATACTGATTCTAACTGCAGAAGATCACTAAACAAATTGTCTAGGTCGTCCTATTTTGGTAGATTTTGCTGATTTCCAGAAGTTTGAGTTAGTTACAGATTACTACAGACTGTTCTGTTTTTGACAGATTCTGTTTTTCGTGTGTTGTTTGCTTATTTTGATGAATCTATGGCTAATAAAATAGTTTATAAACCAGAGAGAAGTTGGAATACAGTAGGTTTAACACCCATATAAATAAAGAATGAGTTCATTACAGTACCTTGAAGTGGTGTTTTGTTTTCTTTCGCTAACGGAGCTTACGAGATTTTCTGTTGAGTTTTGTGTTGTGAAGTTTTCAAGTTTTGGGTAAAAGATTTGATTGATTATGAAACAAGGAGTGGCAAGTGTTGGGGAACGTAGTAATTTCAAAAAATTTCCTACGCACATGCAAGATCATGGTGATGGCATAGCAACGAGAGGGGAGAGTGTATGTCCACGTACCCTCGTAGACCGTAAGCGGAAGCGTTATACAACGCGGTTGATGTAGTCGTACGTCTTCACGATCCGACTGATCCAAGTACCGAACGCACGGCACCTCCGAGTTCAGCACACGTTCAGCTCGATGACGATCCCCGGGCTCCGATCCAGCAAAGCGTCGGGGATGAGTTCCGTCAGCACGACGGCGTGGTGACGATGATGATGCTCCATCGACGCAGAGCTTCGCCTAAGCTCCACGACGATATGACTCTACCGGCGCAGGGCTTCGCCTAAGCTCCGCGGCGATATGACCGAAGTGGAATATGGTGGAGGGGGGCATCGCACACGGCTAAGGAACGATCCGTAGATCAACTTGTGTGTCATGGGGTGCCCCCCTGCCCCCGTATATAAAGGAGCAAGGGGGTGCGGCCGGCCCTAGGGGAGGCGCGCCGGAGGAGTCCTACTCCCACCGGGAGTAGGACTCCCCCCCCCCTTTCCTAGTTGGATTAGGACTTGGGGGAGGGGGAAGAGGAAGGGGGGCGCCGCCCCCCCTCTCCTTGTCCTATTCGGACTAGGGGGGGGCGCGGCCTGCCCTGGCCGGCCCTCCTCTTCTCCCTTATGGCCCATCAAGGCCCATTGACCCCCCGGGAGGGTTCCGGTAACCCCCCGGTGTTCCGGTAAAATCCCGATTTCATCCGGAACCTTTCCGAAGTCCAAACATAGGCTTCCAATATATCGATCTTTATGTCTCGACCATTTCGAGACTCCTCGTCATGTCCGTGATCACATCCGGGACTCCGAACAAACTTCAGTACATCAAAACTTATAAACTCATAATAAACTGTCATCGTAACGTTAAGCGTGCGGACCCTACGGGTTCGAGAACTATGTAGACATGACCTAGAACTATTCTCGGTCAATAACCAATAGCGGAACCTGGATGTTCATATTGGTTCCTACATATTCTACGAGGATCCTTATCGGTCAAACCGCATAACAACATACGTTGTTCCCTTTGTCATTGCTATGTTACTTGCCCGAGATTCGATCGTCGGTATCCAATACCTAGTTCAATCTCGTTACCGCAAGTCTCTTTACTCGCTTCGTAATACATCATTTCATAACTAACTCATTAGTTACAATGCTTGCAAGGCTTAGGTGATGAGTATTACCGAGAAGGCCCAGAGATACCTCTCCGACAATCGGAGTGACAAAACCTAATCTCGAATTATGCCAACTCAACATATACTTTTGGAGACACCTGAGAGTACCCTTTATAATCACCCGATTACGTTGTGACGTTTGGTAGCACACAAAGTGTTCCTCCGTAAGCGGAGTTGCATAATCTCATAGTTGCGGGAACTTTGTATAAGTCATGAAGAAAGCATAAGCAACATACTTTAAGCGATCAAGTGCTAAGCTAACGGAATGGGTCAAGTCAATCACATCATTCTCCTAATGATGTGATCCCGTTAATCAAATGACAACTCATGTCTATGGTTAGGAAACATAACCATCTTGATCAACGAGCTAGTCAAGTAGAGGCATACTAGTGACATTCATGCTTGTCTATGTATTCACACATGTATTATGTTTCCGGTTAATACAATTCTAGCATGAATAATAAACATTTATCATGATATAAGAAAATAAATAATAACTTTATTATTGCCTCTAGGGCATATTTCCTTGATCTCCCACTTGCACTAGAGTCAATAATCTAGTTCACATCGCCATGTGATTTAACGACAATAGTTCACATCACCATGTGATTAACACCCATAGTTCACATCGATATGTGATCAGCACCCAAAGGGTTTACTAGAGTCAGTAATCTAGTTCACATCGCTATGTGATTAACACCCAAAGAGTACTAAGGTGTGATCATGTTTTGCTTGTGAGATAATTTTAGTCAACGGTCTTTCACATTCAGATCCGTTATGTATTTTGCAATTTTCTACAATGCTCGCTTGCGGAGCTACTCTAGCTAATTGCTCCCACTTTCAATATGTATCTAGATCGAGACTTAGAGTCATCCAGATCGGTGTCAAAACTTGCATCGGCGTAACCCTTTACGACGAACCTTTTTCACTTCCATAATCGAGAAACATATCCTTATTCCACTAAGGATAATTTTGACCGCTGTCGATGATCTACTCCTAGATCACTATTGTACTCCTTGCCAAACTCGATTGTAGGGTATACAATAGATCTGGTACACAGCATGGCATACTTTATAGAACCTATGGCCAAGGCATAGGGAATGACTTTCATTCTCTTTCTATCTTCTGCCGTGGTCGGGTTTTGAGTCTTACTCAATTTCACACCTTGTAACACAGGCAAGAACTCTTTCTTAGACTGTTCCATTTTGAACTACTTCAAAATCTTGTCAAGGTATGTACTCATTGAAAAAACTAATCAAGCGTCTTGATCTATCTCTATAGATCTTGATGCTCAATATGTAAGCAGCTTCACCGAGGTCTTTCTTTGAAAAACTCCTTTCAAACACTCCTTTATGCTTTGCAGAATAATTCTACATTATTTCCGATCTACAATATGTCATTCACATATACTTATCAGAAATGATGTAGTGCTCCCACTCACTTTCTAGTAAATACAGGCTTCACCGAAAGTTCAGTATAAAACTATATGCTTTGATCAACTTATCAAAGCATATATTCCAACTCGAGATGCTTGCACCAGTCCATAGATGGATCATTTGGAGCTTGCGTATTTTGTCAGCACCTTTAGGATTGACAAAACCTTCTGGTTGCATCATATACAACTCTTCTTTAAATTCATTAAGGAATGTAGTTTTGTTTATCCATTTGCCAGATTTCATAAAAATGCGGCAATTGCTAACATGATTTGGACAGACTTAAGCATCGCTACGAGTGAGAAAATTTCATCGTAGTCAACACCTTGAACTTTGTCAAGAACCTTTTTCGACAAGTCTAGCTTTGTAGACAGTAACACTACTATCAACGTCTGTCTTCCTCTTGAAGATCCATTTATTTTCTATGGTTTGCCGATCATCGGGCAAATCCATCAAAGTCCATACTTTGTACTCATACATGGATCATATCTCAGATTTCATGGCCTCAAAGCATTTTGTGGAATATGGGCTCATCATCGCTTCCTCATAGTTCGTAGGTTCATCATGGTCTAGTAACATGACTTCTAGAATAGGATTACCGTACCACATTGGTGCGGATCTTATTTCGGAAGACCTACGAGGTTCGGTAGTAACTTGATCTGAAGCTTCATGATCATCATCATTAGCTTCCTCACTGATTGGTGTAGGAATCACAGGAACTGATTTCTGTGATGAACTACTTTCCAATTCGGGAGAAGGTACAATTACCTTATCAAGCTCTACTTTCCTCCCACTCACTTCTTTCGAGAGAAACTTCTTCTCTAGAAAGGATCCATCTTAGCAACGAATAACTTGCCTTCGGATCGGTGATAGAAGGTGTACCCAATAGTTACCTTTGGGTATTCTATGAAGACGCACTTTTCCGATTTGGGTTCAAGCTTATCAGGTTGAAACCTTTTCATATAAGCATCGCAACTCAAGCTTTAAGAAACGACAGCTTAGGTTTATTGCTAAACCATAGTTCATACGGTGTCATCTCAACGGATTTAGATGGTGCCCTATTAAGCGTGAATGCAGCTGTCTCTAATGCATAACCCCAAAAGCGATAGTGGTAAATCGGTAAGATACATCATAGATCGCACCATATCCAATGAAGTGCGATTACGATGTTCGGACACACCATTATGTTGTGGTGTTCCATGTGGCGTGAGCTGTGAAACTATTCCACTTTGTTTTAATTGAAGACCAAACTCGTAACTCAAATATTCATCTCCACGATCAGATCACAAAAACTTTATTTTCTTGTTACGATGATTTTCCACTTCACTCTGAAATTCTTTGAACTTTTCAACTATTTCAGACTTATGTTTCATCAAGTAGACATATCCATATCTGCTCAAATCATCTGTGAAGGTCAGAAAATAATGATACTTGCCACGGGCATCAACACTCATTGGATCGCATACATCAGTATGTATTATTTCCAACAAGTTTGTTGCTCGTTCCATTATTCCGAAGAACGGAGTTTTAGTCATCTCGCCCAAAGGCACGGTTCGCAAGCATCAAATGATTCATAACCAAGTGATTCCGAAAATCCATCTTTTATGGAGTTTCTTCATGCGCTTTACACCGATATGACCCAAACGGCAGTGCCACAAATAATTTGCACTATCATTATTAACTTTGCATCTTTCGGCATCAATATTATGAATATGTGTATCACTACGATCGAGATCCAACAAACTATTTTCATTGGGTGTATGACCATTGAAGGTTTTATTCATGTAAACAGAACAACATTTATTCTCTGACTTTAAATGAATAACCGTATTGCAATAAACATGATCAAATCATATTCATGCTCAACGCAAAAGCCAAATAACATTTATTTAGATTTAACACTAATCCCGAAAGTATAGGGAGTGTGTGATGATGATCATATCAATCTTGGAACTACTTCCAACACTCATCGTCACTTCCCTTCAACTAGTCTCTGTTTATACGTAACTCCTGTTTGAGTTACTAATCTTAGCAACCGAACGAGTATCAAATACTCAGGGGCTACTATAAACACTAGTAAGGCACACATCAATAACCTGTATATCAAATATACTCTTGTTCACTTTGCCATCCTTCTTATCCACCAAATATTCAGGTTATTTCTGCTCCCGGTGATCATTTCCTTTGCAGTAGAAGCACTCAGTTTCAGGTTTGGTCCAGCTTTGGGCTTCTTCGCGGGAGCGACAACTTGCTTGTCATTCTACTTGAAGTTCCCTTTCTTTCCCTTTGCCCTTTTCTTGAAACTAGTGGTCTTGTCAATCATCAACACTTGATGCTCTTTTCTTGATTTCTACCTTCGTCGATTTCAGCATCACGAAGAGCTTGGGAATTACTTTTGTCATCCCTTGCATATTATAGTTCATCACGAAGTTCTACTAACTTGGCGATGGTGACTAGGGAATTCTATCAATCACTATCTTATCTGGAAGATTAACTCCCACTTGATTCAAGCGATTGAAGTACCCAGACAATCTGAGCACATGCTCACTAGTTGAGCGATTCTCCTCCATCTTTTAGCTATAGAACTTGTTGGAGACTTTATATCTCTCAACTCGGGTATTTGCTTGAAATATTAACTTCAACTCCTGGAACATCTCATATGGTCCATGACGTTCAAAACGTCTTTGAAGTCCCGATTCTAAGCCGTTAAGTATGGTGCACTAAACTATCAAGTAGTCATCATATTGAGCTAACCAAACGTTCATAACGTCTGCATTTGCTCCTGCAATAGGTCTGTCACCTAGCGGTGCATTAAGGACATAATTCTTCTGTGCAGCAATGAGGATAAACCTCGGATCACGGATCCAATCCGCATCATTGCTACTAACATTTTTCAATACAATTTTCTCTAGGAACACATATAAAAACATAGGGAAGCAAAAACATAGGGAAGCAACAACGCGAGCTATTGATCTACAACATAATTTGCAAAATACTACCAGGACTAAGTTCATGATAAATTAAAGTTCAATTAATCATATTAAAAACCTCCCACTTAGACAGACATCCCTCTAGTCATCTAAGTGATTACGTGATCCAAATCAACTAAACCATAACCGATCATCACGTGAGATGGAGTAGTTTTCAATGGTGAACATAACTATGTTGATCATATCTACTATATGATTCACGCTCGACCTTTCGGTCTCCGTGTTCCGAGGCCATATCTGCATATGCTAGGCTCGTCAAGTTTAACCTGAGTATTCTGCGTGTGCAAAACTGGCTTGCACCCGTTGTAGATGGACGTAGAACTTATCACACCCGATCATCACGTGGTGTCCGGGTACTACGAACTTTTAGCAACGGTGCATACTCAGGGAGAACACTTCTTGATAATTTTTAGTGAGAGATCATCTTATAATGCTACCGTCAATCAAAGCAAGATAAGATGCATAAAGGATAAACATCACATGCAATCAATATAAGTGATATGATATGGCCATCATCATCTTGTGCTTGTGATCTCCATCTCCGAAGCACCGTCATGACCACCATTGTCACCGGCGCGACACCTTGATCTCCATCGTAGCATCGTTGTCGTCTCGCCAACTATTGCTTCTCGACTATCGCTATTGCTTAGTGATAAAGTAAAGCAATTACATGGCTTTTGCATTTCATACAATAAGCGACAACCATATGGCTCCTGCCGATTGCCGATAACCGGTTACAAAACATGATCATCTCATACAATAAAATATAGCATCATGTCTTGACCATATCACATCACAACATGCCCTGCAAAAACAAGTTAGACGTCCTCTACTTTGTTGTTGCAAGTTTTACGTGGCTGCTACGGGCTGAGCAAGAACCGTTCTTACCTACGCATCAAAACCACAGCGATAGTTTGTCAAGTTGGTGCTGTTTTAACCTTCACAAGGACCGGCGTAGCCACACTCAGTTCAACTAAAGTGAGAGAAAGCAGACACCGCCGGTCACCTTTAAGCAACGAGTGCTCAAGCGGTGAAACCAGTCTCGCGTAAGCGTCTGGCGTAATGTCGGTCCGGGCGCTTCATCTCACAATACCGCCGAACCAAAGTATGACATGCTGGTAAGCAAGTATGACTTATATCGCCCACAACTCACTTGTGTTCTACTCGTGCATATGACATCAACGCATAAAACCAGGCTCGGATGCCATTGTTGGGGAGCGTAGTAATTTCAAAAAATTCCTACGCACACGCAAGATCATGGTGATGGCATAGCAACGAGAGGAGAGTGTATGTCCACGTACCCTCGTGAGACCGTAAGCGAAGCGTTATAACAACGCGGTTGATGTAGTCGACGTCTTCACGATCCGACCGATCCAAGTACCGAACGCACGACACCTCCGAGTTCAGCACGAGTTCAGCTCGATGGCGATCCCGGGCTCCGATCCAGAAAGCGTCGGGGATGAGTTCCGTCAAGACGAAGCGTGGTGGACGATGATGATGCTCCACCGACGCAGAGCTTCGCCTAAGCTCCACGACGATATGACTCTACGGCGCGAGGGCTTCGCCTAAGCTCATGACGATATGACCGAAGTGGAATATGGTGGAGGGGGGCACCGCACACGGCTAAGGAACGATCCGTAGATCAACTTGTGTGTCATGGGGTGCCCCCCTGCCCCCGTATATAAAGGAGCAAGGGAGGGGGGTGCGGCCGGCCCTAGGGAGGGGGCGCGGAGGAGTCCTACTCCCACCGGGAGTAGGACTCCCCCTTCCTAGTTGGATTAGGACTTGGGGAGGGGGAAGAGGAAGGCGCCGCCCCCTCTCGTTGTCCTATTCGGACTAGGGGAGGGTGCGGCCTGCCTGGCCGGCCCTCCTCTTCTCCCTTATGGCCCATCAAGGCCCATTGACCCCGGAGGTTCCGTAACCCCGGTGTTCGGTAAAATCGATTTCATCCGGAACCTTTCCAAGTCCAAACATAGGCTTCCAATATATCGATCTTTATGTCTCAACCATTTGAGACTCCTCGTCATGTCCGTGATCACATCCGGGACTCGAACAAACTTCGTACATCAAAACTTATAAACTCATAATAAACTGTCATCGTAACGTTAAGCGTGCGGACCCTACGGGTTCGAGAACTATGTAGACATGACCTAGAACTATTCTCGGTCAATAACCAATAGCGGAACCTGGATGTTCATATTGGTTCCTACATATTCTCTGAAGATCCTTATCGGTCAAACCACATAACAACATACGTTGTTCCCTTTGTCATTGGTATGTTACTTGCCCGAGATTCGATCGTCGGTATCCAATACCTAGTTCAATCTCGTTACGGCAAGTCTCTTTACTCGCTCTGTAATACATCATTTCATAACTAACTCATTAGTTACAATGCTTGCAAGGCTTAGGTGATGAGTATTACCGAAGCCCCAGAGATACCTCTCCGACAATCGGAGTGACAAAACCTAATCTCGAATTATGCCAACTCAACATATACTTTTGGAGACACCTGTAGAGTACCCTTTATAATCACCCGATTCGTTGTGACGTTTGGTAGCACACAAAGTGTTCCTCCGTAAACGGAGTTGCATAATCTCATAGTTGCAGGAACTTTGTATAAGTCATGAAGAAAGCATAAGCAACATACTTTAAGCGATCAAGTGCTAAGCTAACGGAATGGGTCAAGTCAATCACATCATTCTCCTAATGATGTGATCCCGTTAATCAAATGACAACTCATGTCTATGGTTAGGAAACATAACCATCTTCGATCAACGAGCTAGTCAAGTAGAGGCATACTAGTGACATTCTGTTTGTCTATGTATTCACACATGTATTATGTTTTCGGTTAATACAATTCTAGCACGAATAATAAACATTTATCATGATATAAGAAAATAAATAATAACTTTATTATTGCCTTTAGGGCATATTTCCTTCAGCAAGAGCCTAATATTGGGGATGCCCATGGCACCCCAATATAATCTAAGGACACCAAAAAGCCAAAGCTTGGGGATGCCCCGGAAGGCATCCCCTCTTTCGTCTTCGTCCATCGGTAACTTTACTTGGAGCTATATTTTTATTCACCACATGATATGTGTTTTGCTTGGAGCGTCTTGTATGATTTGAGTCTTTGCCTTTTAGTTTACCACAATCATCCTTGCTGTACACACCTTTTGAGAGAGACACATGATTCGGAATTTATTAGAATACTCTATGTGCTTCACTTATATCTTTTGAGCTATATAGTTTTTGCTCTAGTGCTTCACTTATATCTTTTAGAGCACGGTGGTTGATTGTTTTATAGAAACTATTGTTCTCTCATGCTTCACTTATATTATTTTGAGAGTCCTACAAAACAGCATGGTAATTTGCTTAAATTGAGAAATTAGTCCTAAAGTAATAGGCATCCAAGATTAGTAAAAATTATCTTATGGGTGTGTTGAATACTATGAGAAGTTTGATGCTTGATAATTGTTTTGAGATGTGAAGATGGTGGTATTAGAGTCATGCTAGTTGAGTAGTTGTGGATTTGAGGAATACTTGTGTTAAAGTTTGTGATTCCCGTAGCATGCACGTATGGTGAACCGTTATGTGATGAAGTCGGAGCATGATTTATTCATTGATTGTCTTCCTTATGAGTGGCGGTCGGGGACGAGCGATGGTCTTTTCCTACCAATCTATCCCCCTAGGAGCATGCGCGTAATACTTTGCTTTGATAACTTGTAGATTTTTGCAACAAGTATATGAGTTCTTTATGACTAATGTTGAGTCCATGGATTATATGCACTTCTCATCTTTCCACCATTGCTAGCCTCTCTAATACCGCACACTTTTCGCCGGTATCATACACCCACCATATACCTTCCTCAAAACAGCCACCATACCTACCTATCATGGCATTTCCATAGCCATTCCGAGATATATTGCCATGCAACCTACCACCGTTCCGTTTACTATGACACACTCCATCATTGTCATATTGCTTCCATGATCATGTAGTTGACATCGTATTTGTGGCAAAGCCAGGGTTCATAATTCTTTCATACATGTCACTCTTGATTCATTGCATATCCCGGTACACCGCCGGAGGTATTCACATAGAGTCATATTTTGTTCTAAGTATTGAGTTGTAATTCTTGAGTTGTAAGTAAATAAAAGTGTGATGATCGTCATTATTAGAGCATTGTCCCAAGTGAGGAAAGGATGATGGAGACTATGATTCCCCCACAAGTCGGGATGAGACTCCGGACGAAAAATAAAAAAAAAGAGAAAAAAAGAGGCCATAAAAAAGAGAAAAGGCCAAAATAAAAAAATGAGAGAAAAAGAGAGAAGGGACAATGTTACCATCGTTTTACCACACTTGTGCTTCAAAGTAGCACCATGATCTTCATGATAGAGAGTCTCCTATGATATCACTTTCATATACTAGTGGGAATTTTTCATTATAGAACTTGGCTTGTATATTCCAATGCTGGGCTTCCTCAAAATGCCCTAGGTCTTCGTGAGCAAGCGAGTTGGATGCACACCCACTTAGTTTCTTTTATTGAGCTTACATATACTTATAGCTCAAGTGCATCCGTTGCATGGCAATCCCTACTCACTCACATTGATATCTATTAATGGGCATCTCCATAGCCCGTTGATACGCCTAGTTGATGTGAGACTATCTTCTCCCTTTTTTGTCTTCTCCACAACCACCATTCTATTCCACATATAGTGCTATATCCATGGCTCATGCTCATGTATTGCGTGAAGATTGAAAAAGTTTGAGAACAGCAAAAGTATGAAACAATTGTTTGGCTTGTCATCGGGGTTGTGCATGATTTAAATACTTTGTGTGGTGAAGATAGAGCATAGCCAGACTATATGATTTTGTAGGGATAACTTTCTTTGGCCATGTTATTTTGAGAAGACATAATTGCTTAGTTAGTATGCTTGAAGTATTATTATTTTTATGTCAATATTAAACTTTTGTCTTGAATCATTCAGATCTGAACATTCATACCACAATTAAGAGAATTACATTGAAAATTATGCTAAGTAGCATTCCACATCAAAAATTCTGTTTTTACCATTTACCTACTCGAGGAGGAGCAGGAATTAAGCTTGAGGATGCTTGATACGTCTCCAACGTATCTATAATTTTTTATTGTTCCATGCTATATTATATTCTGTTTTGGATGTTTAATGGGCTTTATTATACACTTTTATATTATTTTTGGGACTAACCTATTAACCGGAGGCCCAGCCCAAATTGCTGTTTTTTGCCTATTTCAGTTTTTCGCAGAAAAAGAATATCAAACGGAGTCCAAACGGAATGAAACCTTCGGGAACGTGATTTTCGGAACGAACGTGATCCAGAGGACTTGGTGTCTACGCAAAGTAATCAAAGAGGAGAGCACGAGGCAGGGGGCGCGCCTACCCCCCAGGCGAGCCCTCCACCCTCGTGGGGCCCATGTTGCTCCACTGACGTACTTATTCCTCCTATATATACCTACGTACCCCAAACTATCAGATACGGAGCCAAAAACCTATTTCCACCGCTGCAACCTTCTGTACCCGTGAGATCCCATCTTGGGGCCTTTTCCGGCGCTCCGCCGGAGGGGGCATTGATCACGGAGGGCTTCTACATCAACACCATAGCCTCTCCGATGATGTGTGAGTAGTTTACCTCAGACCTTCGGGTCCATAGTTATTAGCTAGATGGCTACTTCTCTCTCTTTGGATCTCAATACAAAGTTCTCCCCGATCTTCTTGGAGATGTATTCGATGTAATCTTATTTTGCGGTGTGTTTGTTGAGATCCGATGAATTGTGGGTTTATGATCAAGTTTATCTATGAACAATATTTGAATCTCCTCTGAATTCTTTTATGTATGATTGGTTATCTTTGCAAGTCTCTTTGAATTATCAGTTTGGTTTGGCCTAGTAGATTGATCTTTCTTGCAATGGGAGAAGTGCTTAGCTTTGGGTTCAATCTTGCGGTGTCCTTTCCCAGTGACAGCAGGGGCAGCAAGGCACGTATTGTATTGTTGCCATCTAGGATAAAAAGATGGGGTTTATATCATATTGCATGAGTTTATCCCTCTACATCATGTCATCTTACTAAAAGCATTACTCTGTTCTTATGAACTTAATACTCTAGATGCATGCTAGACAGCGGGCGATGTGTGGAGTAATAGTAGTAGATGTAGAATCGTTTCGGTCCACTTGTCGCGGATGTGATGCCTATATACATGATCATACCTAGATATTCTCATAACTATGCTCAATTCTATCAATTGCTCGACAGTAATTCGTTTACCCACCGTAATACTTATGCTATCTTGTGAGAAGCCACTAGTGAAACCTATGGCCCCCGGGTCTATTTTCCATCATATTCCAACACTTAGTTATTTCTATTGCCTTTTATTTTACTTTGCATCTTTATTTCTCTTTATCATAAAAATACCAAAAATATTATCTTATCATATCTATCAGATCTCACTTTTGTCAGTGACCGTGAAGGGATTGACAACCCCTTTATTGCGTTGGTTGCGAGGTTTTTATTTGTTTGTGTAGGTGCAAGGGACTTGAGCGTGATCTCCTACTGGATTGATACCTTGGTTCTCAAAAACTGAGGGAAATACTTACGCTACTTTACTGCATCACCCTTTCCTCTTCAAGGGAAAACCAACGCAGTGCTCAAGAGGTAGCGAGAGGCATGCTAGCATGGGAGTACTACTCATGTTCCTACTACTCCTACTACTAGTAGTAGTACAACTGTGGTACACTTGATGGTCAAAATACTATTATTCATCCGGTCCTTACAGTGAAGTGACAAGACCCTGCACCCGAGGTGACACCAGTCCAGGCGGCGTGTCCGGGTAACCAAAGTCAGCCTCACCTTGTGCATTGTGCAGTCACTATCACCGCCGCTCTATAGCATGCCTCACCTCATCTCCCTCACCCCTAGCACCACTCCATCTCCATCTCCGTCTCCGTCTCACCGAAGATCCTGAGGTCACTCTTCATCATCTCACTGTGCCCCCGCGTACCCTCGCCTCGCTCGCCTCCCCCAGTACCACTATTCCCTCGCTAGCCGCTCCAGCACCGAGAGCCTTCTCCCCCGTAAATCAAGCCCACCAAAAACCCACCTTCCAACTCCACCATGGCCGAACGCGATCCGCGCAGCATCCATATGAGCCGCGATTGGAGCAATCTCCTAGTGATGTCCTCGACCTCTGTTGTTTGTGTATGGATATGTTGAGCGCCCTGCGGCTGGCTGCATGCTCGAGGGGCATGCACACGTCCATCGTCGAAGTGAGGCCTAAGATTTTCAAGACACCCTGCGCTTGCTGCTATCTGGTCTTGCGATATTTGCTCACCATGATATGGAGGCGTACATGATGCCCCTCGACTTCAATCCGACCTCCATTAGCAGAAACTTCTTTGCAGGTATGTAGTGGGTCGCCGTACATCATTTCCCTCGACTTTTATCCAATCACCATCGCCCGAAACTTCTTGCAGGTATGTACTGGGTCGGCATGAACTCCCACTGGATGCTGCCGTCAGAGAAGACAGGAAAAAGTTGGTGCTCGTGAACTTCCAGACCTCCCATGAGATTATCCTTCCTCCGTTGGATGATATAGAGTCTTACCGTTGCGGTCCAAGTCATTTAGATTACATCGTCAGTTGGACGCACCTTGTTTTGCAGAAGATTGTAATCTGCCAAGTTCCCACACGACATGTGGATTACGCAGACTTCAAGCTAATTGCCTTGTTCGACAAGGGACTCGCCTATCTTCCCAATGGTGCCTTTGTTAGCTAGAGACAACTCAGCTCGCACTGGATCGTCATCAAAGCTGATACACACTTCTGTGATGCTATTGAACACAATGGCATCATCTACGCAATCGACAAAGCAGATGGCACCACGTATTGCTGGGACGGCGCGTGTAAGTTGTTTCCGTCTGATGTTAATGATGACGCCATGACACTGTTTGAACTTTTTGTGATGATTGACATATCCTTGTTTGAGCAGAATTTGAGTAGAACTATGGCAATGTATTAGAGATGCCGTAAATTAGCTATATTTGGAATGAGTTAATTCATGCGATTGTGACCATGTCATTACAACCAATTTGTACCCCTGAATAATAAAATGGTGAGGAAGATATTGGTATTCTCCTTATTTTATAGTAATCTAAATACTACTAAATATGTGTATGTATCAATGGCCATGTTAGTTTCCTCATTTTCATGATGTAGAAACATGCATCACACTGTTGGTTTCATCTAACCATACATTAGGGAAGTAAATGTGCATATGGAGAACTCTATATTTGGAAATAGTGAAATCCTGTAATACTTACCACGTGTACATACCTATGTTCGCCCTTCAGCAATCAATGGCTAGAATAATATGCTCACAAAAATTTTGCCCACAGAACATGAGTATATAACAATGCATGGTCTGTTAGTTTCCTTGAAGAATTTGTCTGTGAGGACAGAACATGATTACATAACATGCATGGCATGGTAGTTTCCTGTGAAGAATCGATTGTGAGATAACATGCGTATAACCATGCATGTCACTTCTATATTTTTGAACCCAGTATACATTTCCCTGTATTTTCCTCCCAGTTCCAACAGGGACATATCAATGCTGTTTCTTGCAATATCCTACTCATACTCTAAACAATGCTGATCTTACATTAACAATGCCTGTCCTTTTCGATATGATGCAGTGTCCCTACAGTTACTTCCCTTTGTAATCACACCACCTTTGCCAAAAACAGGGAAGCACAATTGGTTCCTCGCTCGATCAGACGACGACAAAAGACTGATGATCATTCGGACACATGAGCCGGAAAAGTTATATTGCAAAAACCCCACTGTATGCAAGCACCGTGAAATACGTGAGTATTCAGACGGTGGCTGTTACGTCTATGAGCAGGATACCAGCTTGTTGGGGCCTTCAGGATTTTTGAGTTGGAGGCGGATAAATAGCCTTGGTTCACACTCTCTATTTCTCGGACTCAATTATCCGATTAACCAGGAGATCACCGTTGGCAAGGAACTTGATGGCAGAGAGGCTTTGTTCGCTATGGAAAATTGTGTCTACACGGCGAGCCCTAGGAGTTCGGGAGCAAACTCCCCTGATTGTCAATGATACAACCTGCAACAAAAAGAAGGTGAGAATGACAAAGGCATTTGGATTTACTTTGATCCTTGGACGTGTCGAGTCCGACAGGCAGTGATGTGGTTCAAGCCTTCAGGTTGATAGGTAATTGGGCTGTTCCATCGAAAGTGTGGAGTACTGGTGTCTCCGGATCACTGGTGGCTGAACCGGGGCTGCAAATTATGATGGTGTTGGATCATCCCTCTTCGAATGACTTGTTGTCTTTGCTGCTTGCTCTGGGTGAGTAGTTCTATCTTTTTTTATGCATATTCCTTGTACTTCGGTAATCCTCGTCTATGTCACTCTTACTATGTAATAGTTGCCTCTATTTAGAATGTCATTCTCGTTTGGATCACGAGAGTCTGAGAGCTGCAGATGGGTGCGTTTTGGTGGCGTAGCAAGACTTCTTATGAACTATATATCATGTCTTGCTGTTTATGTCAGTAGTAGTCACTAGTCAGTGTTTGAATGTTGTATATATCGTTGTTTTGAACTGTTTATTGTCTCGAACTTCTGGTGGGCTAAATGAGGGCATAACCATTCTCCAGTGTTTAGAGTATATCTCCTTTTTTCAAGTTATAATTTGAGCTTGGTATCTTTTCGATGATGTACACTTGTTTGGGCCAGTGAGGTGTCGTTGAATATGGGCCGAGTAGTGACGCAATGCCAAATAGGTCAATTATGACTCTCAGGCCGGGCTCTCAAAAGATCCTAAAAAAAGGCCGGGCTCTCAAAAAAAAAAAAGAATAGGGACTCTTAGGCCGACATGTGGGCGCCACCGGTGTTTTCGTGCGCTTGCACGCCGAGAGCATATTGGCGCGTGTTCAAAATTCATGCTACCTTTTCATCCCCAATCTACCCCCCACCTCTGGAATCTCGATTCCTACTCCAGTTCCCCCCAAATTCCCCTCCTGTATTCCCTGTACTCAAGCGCACTATCATGTCTCCGATCAACGCGGATCTCCGAGCCGGAGATCCTGAGGTCCGTCCTGCCTTCGGGCGCTGCGTGCTGTCGCTCAACAGTGGCATGGCGGCGCTTGACGACCAGTTTGCCGGCAAAGTGCTGATGGTAACCATCAATGGCGACCGACGTCCCGTCCCGCTGGATGACCTTGTCAAAGCTCTTGGCATTGCGCATGGCATCCAAATAAGTGACTTGCTCGTCGAAGTCTGTCCGCCACCGGCTGATTTCTTCGTCAGGTTCCGGACAACTTTCGACTGCAGTCGTGTGTTCGAATCTTCCCGACGTTTGTTCTGTGATGGTGCGCTGGTGAGCTTTGAATGGTGGAACCCAGGATGGGGCTCGGTGCCCTCTAAGCTTGATTTTTTTAACAAAGCTTACCTTCTCAACATGCTTGGAACAGCGAGTCTATGAATGAGCTTATCAACGACCTTGGAGGTGAGCTTGTAAGTATGTTTGTTCCTCCAGACAGCTGGGCTCTGACGGTTATGGCATGGATGAAGAAGCCGTCCACCATACCATGTTGTACTATTCATCGCCACCAAGGCTGCTGTGGACCATGTTAGGGATGTACCTGTATCAAGTGTTCGTGCATGTCGAAGAAGTGGTCAATCCATCAAGCGAAGTCCTGCCGCCGCCGCTGGTGCCCGGGTCCGTCGACGACGTCCATTACATGAGTCAACGTTAGACTTTCCCCATGTTGCTCGGTACGATGGATGGCACAGGGCCTACTCCATCGCATGGTGGAGGCCACTGCTTCTTTGGGAGAAGAGGCAGGGCTGGCTGCCTGGATGTGCTCTAATTTGAGGTAACAACTGAATCTTGTCAGATACTGTACTAGTTAAATCCGAGCTATGGGTGTGAAGCACTGATGTGCCAGTACATTTGATTGTGACCTGTTCTATTTTTTTTACCTGAACTTCTTTATAAAGGGTTGTACGTCAACTTAATGTTCTAGCTGAACTTATATATTGTGTTGTCTGTCTGTTTTCTTTGCACAACATTCAAAATATTTCCCCGTCATTGATAAAGACGATGACCCGTTATGTACAAGTTCGTTGGTTTCAACATAGCCCTACCCGTAGCGATCCACTGCTTCCACCGTGATTGTGCCGCCTGCGTGAAATTTTTGTACGCAAGTTCAGTGTGCTATGATGTTCAATATGATTGTGTCAACTATATAAGTTTTTACCGAGCATCATCAATGCATATGGCTGAAAGATGTATTTACGAGCTTCGACCGATGGGTTCTCTCTCTCTCTCTCACACACACACACACACACGCACACACACAAACACACACACACACACACACACACACACACACACACACACACACACACACACACACACACACACACAAGCACACACACACACACACACACACACACACACACACACACACACACACACACACACACACACACACACGCACAAGTGGCCGGCTGTGCTGCCACACAGAACGCACCGCCCGCCCTACTCCATTGTTGGCCAAGCCATTCCTCTACTCACCCACACCTCCTGTTATTTTCCGGCGACGGCAGCCGGACCAGTAAACCCTCGTACCTCCCACTGCGTGGACTTCCACTACCGCCTCTTCCCCAGCTCTGTGTCATTCCCTTCCTAGGCCTCGCCGTCGTCCACCGCCCTGGTGCTCTCGGCGCGGTGTGGTCAACATGGTCAAGGAACAACATCCATCGGATGTGGACTGTACGTGGAGAGGCTGACAGCTGGGTCCATAGCCACGCACAAGGAAATGCCTCCTTATTACACGCAAAACAATGATTCCTACACCTGACAGCAGGGACCCGCCGGATGGGCCACCGTATTTTGCGAAAAAACGTTTACCCCTGATAGCTGAGACCCACCAGCTACATCTTCACACGCAAGGAAGTGCGCCCATATTACGGGCAAAAAAAATGATTCACCCCCTGAGTGCTAGGACCCACCGGCTACATCTTCGCACGCAAGGAAGTGCCTGACAGTCGGGACCCACCTGGTCGAAGCGTACATAGCATTGTCATTCTGGTCGCGAACGTGTACATACATACAATCGGTCTGTCTGTAGGCTGCAGCGATGAACCGTGGCCGTGTAAGGAAGGGCGCGTGTCGTAGTAGAGACGCGCACATGTCATAGTAGAGGCACGCACGTAGCATGTACATGTATGTACAGCGGCCAGGGTGCAAGAAAGTAAATACGACCACGTACGTACATACGGGCGGGGTCTCGAACGCTTACTCATATATATATATATATATATATATATATATATATATATATATATATATATATATATATATATATATATATATATATATAAACGGTCGGGCTGGTGTACATGGAGAGGCAACGGACGGCAACAACGGCGTCCTGTTCATCAGGTAGTGAACCGGCTGGGTCGGAACGGAGAAACAGTGTCCTGTTCATCGGGAGGCAACCGACTAGGTCGGAATACGTCATGTTCGTCGGGAGCCAACCGGCTTGGACGGAACAACTGATGGAAATGAGGCCTAACGTATCGCAGAACGGAGGAAACGGCCTTGTGTTCGACCGGCCACGGTCGAAACGGGATCCTGTTCATCGGGAGGGGTCTGGCGTACCGCAAAACAGAGGAAACGGACTTCTCTTGGACCTCCTACGGTCAAAACGGGGTCTTGTTGATCGGGAGGGGTGTGGCGTACCGCAAAACGGAGGAACCATACTTGTGTTGGAGCGCTAAGGTCGAAACAGGGGTCCTGTTCATTGGGAGGGGTGTGGCGTACCGCAAAACGGGACTCCACGGGATACTGTTCATCTCCACCGTTGACTGCCTCCATGGGCTACTGTTCATCCACTATCGACCTCCTCCAGCCTCCACCTTCGACTGTTCATCCACGGGCTATTCATCCAGCCTCCACCACGCGCTCCTCCACCGGCTACTGTTCAACCAGCCCTCTCCACGGGGTCCTGTTCAACCACCCCTCCACGGGCTACTGTTCATCCAGTCCTCCATCGGCTACTGTTCAACCAGCCCTCCACGGGGTCGCCTATTCATCTAGCCCTCCACGGGGTCCTATTCATCCACTCCTCCATGGGGTCCTGTTCATCCACCAGCTCGATCGATCGGGGTCCTGTTCATCCAGCGGCAACGGCCTCTACTACCACGGGGTCCTATTCATCCAACCCCCACCGGGAACTGTTCATCCAAACCCCCTCAACAACACTCATTGTTCATCAAGGAAAGGAGGCAGCAGTGTTCGATCGGCTTGAATTAGCAGCAGTAGCGAAGGAATCACTCGGGTTCAGTTAACAGCAGGGGATCGATCGATCGCTCGGGTTCAGTAACGCGTAGCCTATAGTGCAATCGCTCGGGTTCAGTTAGAGCCCAACGCCTCGCTCGGGTTCAGTTAGAGCCCGCCTCGCACACACGCGCGTACGTACAAGAGAAACACACATCGCTCAGCCCCCGACCACCCACCGTAACCGGGAACTCCCCGATATTTTCCTCGCCCTCGCTTCTACCATGGTTTTTTCCATCATGGACGGCCCAAAGAATGTCATGTAGCTGCGTCTCCGGACCGACCAAGACTAAAAGCCCATTTTCTGTCATGATTTTTTGTCATAGAAGTAGGAGCCCACCACATCTATGATGATACCGGGTTTTGTCATAATTATCATCATAGGAGTGTCATAAGTATGACATAATTTTTTGTCGTTCGGCCCAAAATGTCACAGATGTGCCTTTTTTTGTAGTGTCCCCTTGTGGGCCAAACGATAATCACTCCCTCTTCTAGCCTCGTATTTTCTTCTACATGCGACACGGAACAACGGGAGATTCGCACTGAACTTTGAAATTATTCAGGGTTTGTTTGACCTTTTTTATTCATTAATTGAGTTTTCTAGGCATTTAATGTCCATAATTCAAATCCGAACTACAAATACATGCTCCAGTGCACCAAAATGGCTAGAAAAAATGTACATGTTTCCTTGGGGTGCATGTTTAGGTCCCAGGGAACGAATGGGAACGAATTCAACCGTCTCGCCGTCCTGGCTTGGCCACAAACATTGCGAATCTCGGGTTTTAAATATCTGTAAATCCAAAACTCACCAGGAAATCATGAAACTTGGCATGGTGTCACGACATGGTACATATAATTGTCCAATTTGGGCGAAGCTATATTACAAGCCTCTTACAAACCGGAGCCTGTCACAACCCTCGTGGTTTCGGTAGGGAAACATGCCCCTCTTGTGGGCAAAACGATAATCGCTGCCTCTTCTCGCCTTGAACTTTGTTTTCTACAGGCAACATAGAATAACAGGAGTGTCGGGCTGAAATTTGAAACTGTTCAGGGTTCGTTTGGCCATTGTATATATTACTAATTAAGTTTTCTACGCTTTTAATGTAGTCCATAATTCAAATTTGAACTACAAGCACATGCTCCAGTGAAGCAAAATGGGTGGGAAATCATACATGTGTCATTGGGTGCATGTTTAGGTCTCATTTAATGAATGAGAATGAATTACAAACTTGTCGTCATTCCGAAACATTGAGAATCTCGGTTTTAAATCGATAAATCAAAACTCACCCAAAAAACATGAAACTTGGCATGGTTTCATGACATGGCACATATATGCCGTGGTAAAAAAAATCGTCCATTTTGAGAAGAGGCGCACACATTAGTAGCCAATGAAGTCCTTTTTGAAACAAAAAGATGACACATTAATATCGCAAACGGTTGTATTATATTACCCGTGTCAAAATTTAACCATAATCGGTGGCGTGCGTGCAGCTGTTTGATTAAACGGGACGAGCGCGGGCAGTCCACCGTGCAGGCTCGACAGGACGCGTGCGAGCAGTCCGCCGCGCAGGCTCGACGGGACGCGCGCATCCTGTCCACCTCGCAGGCTCGACGAGACACATGCGAGCAGCAAGGACACCCATGCTCACTGGGAAGCAAGCTCTTTGACCTCCATGCACCACGCGCCGCTCGCCTCGCTCACAACTTCTCCATTAATGGGTTAATTAAAGCACCTGGACGGAGGGTGTTTGCTTGTGATCCCATGGCAACATTTGCTTTGTTCGTGTTTTCAACTCGTATTCCGCCCAAATTTAAATTTCCACATAGGGCAACAGATAATACGACCACAAATAAAATGGCAACGGATAATACGACGAAAAATTTACAATGGCGCAGATAATAATTGTCTTACATATTTCGGATAATTTAAAATGCCACATGCGGCAAGCCCGGTAGACACGGGGGCAAGAGAAGAAGGAAATTGCAGACAACGATCTGGGTCGCTACTATCTCTACTCATCGATAGATCGCCATGCGACGAAATCCTTCAGCTCCTTCAATTCCTCACGACTTTGCTTGAAAGCAGCCACGAATTCCTCCACCTCCTGCTCGCGCTCGATCCAGAGCTTCCTCAAGCCACCCATCAGTTCCTCGACAACCGCTTTCAGTGTCATCTCCGAGGCACTGCTTTGCTCATGCAGCATCTTCCAGCCGACGGCCTCCTCCTCCTTCTCCGCGACCAACTTGAGGAGCTTCGCATTGTCTCCCATGAGTTGCTCGACGAGGCTGGTCGCCTTGTCAACCGAGGCATCGCTGATCTTGAGCAGCTTCATCAAGCCGTCGACCATCTCCTGCTGCGTAGTGACGCTAGCGAGAAGGTCGTCATCGCCGGCGAAGGACTTCAGGAACGCCGGCTCGTCACGATGGCCGACGCCGCGAATGCACTTGAGAGCCCTCGCGTGCCCGGGAGAGCTCGTTCGAGGGCTCCACAGCGTGCCGGGACATCTCTGCTGCGGCTGCGGCTTCGCAGCGGGACCTCTCTAGTGCTTCCGCGGCTTTAGTCTTTGCTGCCTGGTTATATGTCCACCCTAAACTCCACCTATCGGTCATGGTGGAATGACTTGACAGGAAAGACCAGTTTTGTGGGTGATGAGGAGAGGAACTGTGAAGTAATTTCTGAGTGGGTAGTTTTTATAGCCGGTGCTAAGTGTGAACACATATTGGTTTGGTAGGTGTGAACAGATTTGCAATTACTTATTGCGTTGTAATCTGCAATGTGACGAGAAACAAGGTCAAAATTTATTGATGGCAGAAGGTTGACCACGTGGTTGCTCACCGTTGAGGCGGCCACGGCATGCTCTGCTCATGCCCGTCCGCGTGTTTTGCTCGCCATTGAGGCGGCCGCGGCGCGCTCCTCTCTGGCGTCCCTACACGCGCTATGCTCGCCGTTGAGGAAAATTTACAATGGCAATGGTTAATAATTTTTAATAATTGTCTTATATATTTAGGATAATTTAAAATGCCACATGCGGCAAGGCCCAGAACACTCGGGGCCTACATATGCATACAATTATAATAAAATATAAGCTAAAAGGCTGAGCTGGCAGCCTTCCGACGATGGTCTTCTAGGACTTCATGATCAGCATAGCACCCTTGCGGCCGTTTACTCCAAGTGTCCCGACCCGCCTCTGCCTACGGAGCTGCTGGCGCTGGGAGGCTCTTGGGGCTACTAGGCCTCTTCCAGAAGAGCTTGACAGCGTGCAATCACATGCATGACAACTCTGCGGAACTGCTCCATTTCCATGCCTCTGGCCTGGTAGCAAATTCCTGCCTTCACCTGCATCCTCAAGATATCACGTTGGCGATGTTCTACTTCATCGGGGACGTCAACTCCGCCAAGGATGCGCTCGAGCCTGGCCACCACATCATCGGGATCGAGGTTGACACGGCCGCCGCGGGCAATGATGAAGCTGCAGCTGCTTGTGTCTGGACTGAATCGCAAAGGTCCTCTGCCCATTCCTTGCGGGGCATCAAGCTCTCGTTGAGCACTGGAGACGGCGGCTCTTTGGGTTGGACGTCAATCATGCCGCTGAGCAGCTATGGATCTTTTGCACGGTGGATGGCAAACTTCTCATCACACCTCCTCTACAATATGTCGATTGTGCTCCCAAGGACTGTCACACCGATATCGCTGCCGATGGGCCATGGTGCTCTGACCGGTGATGAAGCTCTTGCTCTCGAGCCTGCTCGGCTCGTTCTCCTCGCCAAGATGTAACGAGGTAGGCGCCGACGTCGAAGCTTTGGTCGTTGCCTGGCATGCTTGGAATAACTAATGGTAGATGGGTGAGGACTAGATCTGCACAGAGTGTCGCAGCAGTGTGTTGCCGCCTGGGTTATATGCAGCAAGCCGATAGCTCGAGGTGGGAAACCGGTGAGGGAAGAGGTGTGGATTTTACAATTCACCCATGTGGAGCACGGGAAGCATTCGCTGGAGCGTGGGAAGACTAAGTGGAGCACACACACAACCCGAATATTGTATCCGGTGCCACGTGTTATTTATCATACAAGTGTTAACATAAGGAAACATATGTGTAACTTACTAATCATCGCACACGAGTACTTGCGGACGCATCGTGTGCGATACTCCTAGCCACCACAAGCAACTACTTTGCATTTTTCAAAGTTTTTTGTACACACAGAATCACACACGAACTAACTGTATTAACCGTCTATGTTGTAATTTCTCATCGCAAACAGTTCATCCGAGTCGGCTGTTTGACATGTATCACACACATCTTGTTAAGTTGAACCGTTTCTGTTGTGTTTGCTAATCAAAAACAGTTCGTCCGAGTGAACCGTATGCCCTATATCACAAACACCTTGATCTGGCTAACCATTTCTGTTGCACTCCCTAATAGCAAACAGTTCATCGGAGCGAACTGTATGCCGTATATCACACACACATTGATATGGCTGCCCGTTTCTATTGTTCTGCCTCATCGCAAATAGTTTGAATGGGTTAACCGTGTGCCCTCAATTGCACACGCAACTAAAATCTGAACCGTGTTTGATGCATCCTCCATCGCAAATGTTTTGCACCTTTTTTGATGGATTTTTTACACCACCGTTTGCTATTAATGCATCGCACATAGTTTCGTTGAAGGGTCTCTGATTGTAGTGTCGCGTTAGTAGCAACCTACAGTAGTGACAGGTGCAAACCTTTTGATCGATGTCAAGCTGTAGCCATATATGATTCCTCCGCTTGCTTTGTTGTCGCATGCCACAACGAGCGCTCGCCTCTAAAGCCCAACTTGGTTGACCTCGACAGCGACGGCGACCAGCGTAGATGGCGTGGAGGAGGCAACGGCCTTACGTGTCGAGGAAACTAGACGAGGACGTCCTCGAGGTGCGACCTACTGATGAGCTCATCACGGCCGGAGTCGTCTATCGAACCTACCGATGAGCTCGTCAAGGACGTGGTGGTGGCCACCGGCCTTATGGACTTGCCTGCCACGATCGGCAAGAGAGGGGAAGGAGGATATGAAAAATTGTTTCATGGCGGTGCTAGGCTAGAGCTGCCGGGAGGGAGATGCTCACGGGGAGCTCCAACCTGACCAACCGCTTCAGGCCCTTCCTGGTTATCCTCGGCTCGGCTCCCATGTACATTACTCACCATGTCTGCTAATTCCTCTTTTTTCATTTATTCACTTGTATTTATACTCTCAAATCCTAATGCAAATTAATAGATTGCACTCTACTGAGAAAAAAACCATCGCTAATTTGTAGTGTGAGAACTGAAACATGTATTTTCTTTACGAAAGTGATCAACCATGTATATTTTTACGAAAGTGATCAATCATGTTGATTAATGCAGATAATTTCTTTTTTACTCATAGCTAAGCTTTCTCTTAAATCTCAGTTCATGTTTAATTGGATTGTCTGAATCTGGCTTCAACGCTCGCGCAACTGTCACTTGTCAATGTCTAATGGAAACAAGAAAGGGGAGAGATATTGTGAGTTGCAATCAGGATTAGACAGTTTTTTGTCTCTTCTATAGATTGCCATACACATGTTATTGTTTGAACTACATCACACTGTGTGCGCCTTTGCTTTGTCCTTAATTCTGCTTGGAATGGTCTGACTTGATGCTACCATTCTTCTACTTTGCCTGTAGTGTTGCTCGTGTTCTCATATGCTAGAACATGTTTTTTAAAGAAAATATGCTAGAACATGTTGTTACCTCAATCTTCAAACGTCACTGATTCTCCTTTGTTTCTATGGTAGTGTCGGATGGTGTTGTTGCACCCCTCTCAGGCAAGCTTGTCATTAACTACAACGACATGTGTGCATCAATTAGGGCATTAGGCACCCATTGTTTCTTACCAATGCATCCTTCCAACTTAGGTCAGAACTTTAAAAAAATTGCGATGGGTGTATCACTCGTACACGTCGGTGCTATACAAACGGTTTTAACCCCTTTCCGCGACGACATTTGGGACCGTCGCCAAGTGAATGTGTGCGATAGGGTGTCCTTCGCACACGACCCAGAAACCATCGGGGATATGGAGCAGTGATCCAGAGGCCTTCCAAAATGTAATCATGTGCGATGCAGCACACACTAAACTCTTTCGCATGTGTGGTATCGGTGATTAAACATTTCTAATGAGGCAGTGAAACCATACGGTTTGTCGTAATGAACCGTTTGGGAAATAGTATGTAAGGCACACGGGCCAACATATGAACTATGTGCGATTTGTGCCCCATCGCACACGAGTTTTCTGCGTAACCCGTCTGCCATGCAAGACACCATCGCACACGTTTTCCAACAATTACCTTCTGCGATAATGTTCTATCAGAAACTGTTCAGGAGCCCCTTCGCACACATACAAGTGCTGCAGACCATTTTTGATTTGTTGGGTATCACCGACGGTTGCCGCAAGAGTGACATGTTCTTTTCGTTTGGGATCCCACACGTTTCCTGAAAAAATTACGACTGTGATTGTATTTTACATTGGGCACGGTTTACTCCCAGTTCTCGTGTGCGATAACACGATATCACAAACATTTATGGAGACCCTACGCCCACGTAGTAGCGCTGCAAATCGTTTGCGATCTGCTGTGTATCATCGACAGTTCCGCTATGATTGACGTATGCTTTCCGATGTGGATCGCACACACTCATTTAGTTGAACCGTGTGCGGAGCAATTGCCAGGTTAAAACAAAAATATCCCATTTTGAATCGGCATGCAAAAAGCAAATTCGCCACAATATTCAATTGAACAATTAAACAAAAATATCATATTTTGGATCGGCACGCAAAAAGCAAATTCGCCACAATATTCAATTGAACAAATAAAAAAATCCCATTTTGAATCGGCACGGAAAAAGCAATTTCGCCACAATATTCAATTGAACAAATAGTGTCCACTGGAAGAACATTCATCAGATTTCCCAACAATTGCAATTGAACATATGGTAGCTAAATTCTAATGATTTGTCCACACATATATGCATTACATAATTAATCATAGTGTACAAAATACGAAGACCTCATCAGATGGAAAACAATGGATCCATGCGTTATATGTTTAGCGGCTAACTCTTACTCAATGTTTCAGGAGAACGCATGATGAAATCTTCATTATCACCAGTGGGATTGATGTAGTGATCCAGCAAGAAGTCGCCGATGAATCTTCGAACCATCAACAATTCACCAGCCGGGAGCGGTTCAGGGGTCCTCGGTTTTAAGATGAGCTGCAGTATTTTTAAGATCAGAATGTGCCATATGAGTGGAGTAGAAGATATTAATTAAGGTAGACTTACTGGTACTAATTCGCGAGGATTGTCACAACTATCAGCAGATTTGTAGATGGAGATCATGTGTGTGCAAACATAGTATCCACAAAGGTTGGTCCCTGCTTCTTGCTGAGGACACTGAAATTTTTTGTACAGAATTAGTTATGTATTTGTCCTGTTAGGAACAACCTAACCGGTGTTAGATGTATTTATTTTTCTTTGGACAAAATAGAAAGAGGTTTATTTAGAATCTTTAACATTTGGCTAGCATAAGGAAAGGTATTTGTAGAATGTTGGAGTAACACTCTGAAAATAATGGATTTCGGTGTGTTACCGAAGAAACGATCTCGTGCTGCAGAGGTAGTTCCCTCTTGAACAGGTTCCCTGGTTTAGTTTTCCACAATGCGAGCACACTGCAAATTATGATGAATTTTGACAACATCAATTATTGAACCATATATGAATGCAAATTAATTTCAACATCATAGCATTCAATACCTATCCATGAATTGCTAAAGATGCGTCAGATCCTGAGCGTTTTGTTGACTCTCTGAGAGAATCGATGTAGTAAATTGTGTTGTTGTTTGGAACAATGAATACCAATATCCAATGATCGCTACATATTAAGAAAGCCATGAACTTATGAATTATGTCGAAATCTGAAAGACAGTCAGTGTGTGCATGGTTGTCTACTTGACTTACCGTTCATGATATGGCCAGAGAAATGATTCTGCATGGGACGTGTTTTCGAAGAGACGGACGACCGTGTTAACGGCCCAGTCCCGTAGGTCCTTACCATGTATTGTTGTGCCATTTGCTAATTCAGGATCTATGAAATACACACTCTCCTTTTTCTTCTCTGCGCGTTCAATCCCCTGAGAGGAATAAAATGCAGTTAGCTGTTTATAATTTACAACCTTTTATGGAGAAGTTGATCAGAGTTTGTTAAGTACTTACAAAATCAGTCATCTAACAAGAGTGGCATCGAGCATGTTTAAGTTGAAGAAGAGATGTAAGTCCTTGAAACTCACATTGATGGAACCAACATCATGCCGGAAATGATCTCTGTTGTAGTGGACTAGCAAACTATGATGACCTTCTGACATTAGATCCATGCAATATTCATGTAACTCGTGGCAACTGGAGCTGCACTCATCAAAGTATTCGCCAACAAGAAATGGCTGGCCATGGACGTAATTGCATGCTTGAAGTATGTCTGCTTTACTTTTAGCAAGCAACAAATCTACTTCTTCATCATCCATGGCGTTAGAAATAATATTACTCCCCGATTCGAACAAGCTGCTGTTAATTTGGTTCTCTTTCCTCTTCATTCTCCCTCTATGCTTCCTCGTGGGTGTAGCCTCTTTGGCCACTTCCTTCTTGGTATTTGAAGCATTTCTGGCAGAATGTCTGGTTGCCTGCAAGGTAGACTACCGAGCAGACGGTGAAGCATGGACGGACTGCTTAGCAGACGGTTTATCTATGCCGAACCGCTGAGCTGGCGGTGCTGCTGTGACGGACTGCTGGGCGGTAGGAGCAGAGGCATCAGACTGCTGACCATGCGTTGAAGCTATGTCGGGTTTCTGCGCAGGTGGTGCCAACTTGTCAGTGTGCTGAGGAGGCCGTGCCAATGCGTTGGTTTGTTGAGCAGGAAGTGCTGACGCATTGGTATGCTGATCACGCGAGTGCGGACCGACGAACTGATGATCAATCGGTTCTAGACCTACATACAGCTTAGCAGGCGGTTCCGAAGCATCAGACTGCTTAGCAATCTGTTCCACCAGGTTGGTCTGTTGAGCATGTGCTGCAGCTGGGTCTTCCCCCGCCGCTTCAGCGGCCGGCATCTAAACCGGTGGTGCGTCTGCAATAGTTGTAGGCCTTGCCACTGGCTGCTTTGGGGCAGAGGATGACATGGCCTGTACGCCACAAAGTCGGGTCGGCTGATCACAGGTTGATGCATCAGCCCGCGAGAGCTGCTGTGGTAAGGAGAGCGTCACCGATTGAGGGGCGACAGTGGTTGCTCTTGGCGGAGCTTCAGGGATCTCATCGATGAACTCTATTTCCTTTCGTGGCCACTGGATGTGATGTAACAGTGTTTCTCCCAAGGTCCTTTGCTCATTGAAGTCTCCTAGGATATTCTTCAGGGCAAATTCATTGAATCCAGGCTTTACTTCAGTCATGTAGCACTTCACACAGCCCGACTTCAATGGCACATTGTCCAAGAAGAGGCCATCTTCCAAGAAGGGTGGGCAAACCCAGGCTGTTGCACATTTTAATGTACCTTCATAATGTGTAAGCACGCCCTTCAGTCTGTCTTTCATTCCAGATAGATCAGATATAGCATCATCATGAGCAGCTGCAGTCTCAGTGTCGCTGGGGTCAGCTGATGTACAACTACTCTTATGCAGTGTTGTCGCACAACAAGCAGCATCCTCCATGCCCGCCTCCCCTCCCATCTGCTGGCTATCTGTCAGTGTTAGAGTCTTTTGCATCATCATTAACTCCTCAACATACTTTCAAACAGCCAGATAAATCTCCTTCCTCAACCTTTCATACAATTCATCCTGCTTCATTTCACTCCTTGCTTTTTTCATGCTGAACCTCTCTTCTTTGCTGAGTGTGAAAGCCCTCTTGTGTGGGACATTAACACCTATACCCCTTGCATGGCCAGGGGTCTCTTTTGTTTCCGGAGCAATGGACAGAATGTCACATGGCCCTGAGTTCCTGTAGAACCTTCCAGGGATCTTAGAAGTCTCTAATATCACTTCATACAGTTTGGCGTCACATGAGTTTTCAAAGTAATAAGTTCCGTCATCATGCCTCTTTGCACGTGCCCGCAAGTTGTCTCTGGCACGTTCGCCCTTGATTTCACTAAAGGCCAGATTCCCACCCGCCGCTACTGCTTCTTTGTCCTCCTATTCACATATCAGTTTCATGCTGTAGTATCCTGCCACACCCATACGGTGGGGGTGTATGTCCTTCTTCCGAAGTTTCGATTGCTTGAAACTCTTGTCAGCAAAATCTTTAGTTGCCCTTACCCTTTTGAATTCTGCCCAGTCCGCCATTGTAATTTGGGGTATGCGGGGATTGGGTCCTTGCCTTCACTCAAGTACTCCTTGTACAACACGTGCATTTTCCACTGCTCTGCAACATTGAAGTGATCCATGATCTCCCGGACTATCCTTCGCCGTGTTTCTGTGTCAGCCTTCCGAAACCCCAGCAGATTAATGTTGAGCCTTGCCCTGTCAACAAATCCACACACACTCCTGAACCTCGTGCGTGCTTTATCTGGTTTAGTTGGAGCCCAAGAATTTAAATCAATCTCGGTGTCGGTGGAAACGACACCTATGGGGTCACTGGGTTCCCTTCTATGGTTAGCGAGCGCGAGGTTGTGCAAAGAGCGGGTCTGACAGGAAGCACACGGATCGTTTACCCAGGTTCGGGCCGCGAAGATGCGTAATACCCTAGTCCTGCTTTGGTGGATGTATTTGAGTGTTCTTGTGTTCTTGAGCTAGCTACGGGGTGCAACTTTCCCAAAAGAGCCGAATCCCTCTCCCGGTCGCCTCTAGCCTCCTTTTATACGAAAAAGGGGTTGCCACAGTGGCACACAGGAGGTGGAAAGGTCTACAGTCGATAAGCCTATCCTCTGGGACCGTCGGAAAAACGCATTTAATGTGCTGCTGATGTGCCACCCTTGCTTTATCGGGGACACCAGGGAAGCACGTCCCAGCTGTCGCCGCCTCGCCTGGCCTCGACACACGTCCGAGCTGATGAGGCATCGTGGCGCCACGTTGGCTGGCTGCTGGGCTGGCGTGGTGGTGGATCCTTCATGAAGGGTCGCATGCCGCGACGCAGGTGCTTGCTGAGTCGGTGTAGAGGATGCCCATCACCACGCAGGTGCCTACCCAGCTGGTTGAGCTAACAGCTGCTTGGGGATGGTGGTGGAGTCTTGGCTGGCGCGGGCCTGGCAGTGGCCCTGCTGATGCCCTCGGCAAGGGTGTTGCCGGGGGCCCGGCAAGGGTCTTGCCGTGGCGTTGCAGTCGTCCCCGGTAAGGGTCTTGCCGGGGGTCTTGTGGATTTCCTCGGCTAGGATCCCGCTGAGGGTCGCCGTCTTCTGGTCCTCATCTGATCTCACAAGTTTATGATCTTGACGAAGATCTGCATGCCACCACAGAGGCGCCTCCCGAGCCTTGGTTCCAATGTGGATAGTTGGTGGTATTGGAACCCGTGGGCTCAAGGGTGGCTTGCTCTGCTGGCGTCGGGCAAGTTGCCCCGGCAAGGCTCTTGCCGGGGCTGTGGAGGCTGCCTCGGCAAGGACCTTGCCGAGGGAGTCAACCTTGCCCTCTTGCTCTCATGTGTTCCTGGTCTTGGCATTTCCTCGGTTGTCTTGTGCTTCGGATTCTCTCCGGCTTCTCTCCTCTGCCCTGCTAAGTGTGGCCGTGGCGTGCGGCTCTGACTGCCCATGCACGAGTAAAGGGGTCAAAAGTAGAGCCCCTACTTTTGTACACAGCAGAGCCCCAGGTCTGGGCCACATAAGCCTGACAGCGTTGTTGGGCAGGCTGAGAATGGTCTTGTGGGCGGCGGGCGGATTTTACCGTGGTAACTATTTCGTCCGCTGCGCTTTCTCACGACATGCGTTGAACGCGCGACGTGGAGGATCGTGCATGACGTGGGGGTCATGCGTGGGGCGGTGTCCGCATGCATGCGTCACATCGTAGTTAATGGGAAAAGAGGCGGCCTGCGCCTTCCCCGTAAAGAGGAATAACCACGGGTGCGCTGCTCATTTACCCCTGCGTCTTCTTCAATCTCAGAACCGTCATCCCTTTCTCCTTCCTTCCCAAGCTTTCACCTTTGCTCACCACCGCTGCGTCTTCGCAGTCCTCTGTCCCTTGCCTCTTGCAGCCGCCATGGCCTCCAAATCCACCAAGGGCAAGGGAGTGGCTAAGGACACCGGGGCGTCAGAGCCGCCGGAGTGCGAGTCGGCGGTGCGGCGGGCGCAGCTCGCCTACTTCCCCTTGACGGTCGACGTGTTCGAACTCCGAGACTACTTCAGGCCCCTATGGGGGTGCAAAATGGGGGGGGGGGGACGACGGGGCATCCAGCCACGCGCGTTATCCCCTCCAATTGCACCGAGACCGCCCCGAATCGGTACCCGTTCTTCGTCGACTACTTTTCTTGCGGCCTTTGCCCCCCTTTCTCGATTTCTTCAATGATATCATGCACACATTTGGCTTCCACCTCCTGGATTTTACTCCAAACGCCATGGCATGCATGGCTCTGTTCGCCCATCTCTGTGAGGGCTTCGCCGGAGTTCTTCCCAACAAGGCGCTCTTCCGCCATTATTTTTACCCTCACATCCAGAAGGGAGGCGCTATTTCTGGTTGCGTCACCTGGATCCCAAGGTCCAAAGGGCGTGCCGGGCGCCGAAGAGAGGTGGGAAGAATGGCGAGCAGTGGTGCTGGATTGAGGAGGGCGACCCACAAGAGTTCTGCGGGTCCATGGCGCCGCCGATTCGCAAGAACAAGCTAGGGGCGACGTCGCGCGCCAGGATGACAAGCTCAAGATCGCCACCACCGGGATCCACCGCCTCCCGTTGCGGGCTTACCACAGAGATTATTGGGCGGATTTCCTCCGCCGCCGAATCGCTCCTCTGCACAACAAGGGGAGGCCGACCTGGCTCTTCCAGAACGCGGCTGACATCATGAGGCTTCACCCTGGCCTCAATCACAACTTCACGGTGATGGGGCACACTCACTTCTGCCAACGGATCTTTCAGCTCGAAGTGAACCACGACGGCGGGGCCGAGAGGTCCGGCAAGGCTGCGAAGGCCGACAAGGTCGTCCAGGGGCCCTTGTTTGGGTTGCCGGCGGGGGTGGTCCCGCTGATCAACAACTCGCGCCAGACCGACATCATCGCCATGATGCCGGACTACAACGCGCATGGTCCCGTCCAAAACTGGACCGTGCTGCCAGAGGAGCAGGTGCAGGAGTTCTTTGACGGCTTTGCGGAGGTGTATGTCCGCAACGAGCCGCTGCTCATCCAGGACACCACTCAGGCAGAGCTGGACTATATCGCCGCTAGGGCGGCGGAGGCGGAGCTCGCCAGGCAGGCCGGCAGCGTTGGCGGCGTGGAGGACGAGGCCACGGCAGCCGCGGAGGAGAAGGAGCTAGCCCAGTGGGCAAAATCCGCTGGAGAGGCCAGCAGCGCCGGCACTGGGGCCCCTCTCATTAAATATGCACCCGACGAGTCGTCGTCGTCGTCGTTGGAGGAGGCCGAGGCCGTCGACCCTCCAGCCACGGGGAGAGGGCGAGTCCTGCGGCGGGCCAGCTCTGGCAAGCTGGTTCGGCCCAATAGGGCCGTGCAACCCCGGCATGCCCAGGAGACGTCCGCGTGCCAAACGAGGGCCACGACAGTGAAGAAATTGGTGATGGCCGCGGTGGCGAAGAAGAAAGCATCTGCCTCTTCTTCGTCTAAGCGCGCTCAGACTCCACCTTCTTCCCCTCCTCCGGCAGAGTTGACGCGGAGGTCGCCTTTGACTTCGGGTCCCTCAGCCCAAGGAGGAAGAGGAAGACAGCAGAGGAGGAGGAGGAGTAAGCGTCTTGTTCCCTCCCCCCTTTTTGTCATCTCCGTCTCCTCAAACTGTGCCGCTTATCTTGGATCGTTTTCATTTTGCAGGGATGTGGAGATGCTGGCCCAGAGGGTGAAGAGAGCCAGGTCCTCGGCGGGCGGCCAGCCCCCAGCGGGCACCTCAAGGGCGCCACTGGTGGTCGTGAGTAGCCCGGACAGCAGCCCCCGGAGTAGCCCCCAGCGTAAGTTCGCCACTCTCCCCTCGTCGACGTGTGTGTTGGGGGGTATGAGTCACTAGAGCTGACCTTGCCGAGATCGCAGGAGGAGGGCGGCAGCAGGAGGAGCCACTGAGGGCCACGCCGACGCGCCGCCCCCATCGACCACGTCGCCCCGAGGGGCGTCCCCGGCAAGGGCGTTAAGCACCGAGCCCATGCACACGGAGGAGGAGGAGGAGAACTTGGGTGTCGGCGGCTCCACCTCGATGCCAAATGTTGGCGAGAAAGGGGCTACTTCTTCCCAGCCCGACACGGGTACATCATTTGCCTCTCATCCCTACCCTTTCCTCTTTTTTGTGAATCTTGGTCTTGGCTTCACTTCATCCCCTTCTCGATATCCAAATCCTCCGTCGGCAGGCCAGGAGGACATAGACACCGTCATCGAGGATGTTGCCAAGGCCGCCGAGGCGGAGGCCAATAAGATCGCTGCCGAGGAGGCCGCCAAGGGGCCTGCCGGGGAGCCCAGCAAGGCTACTGCCGAGGAGGCCGACAAGTCCGCTGCCGAGGAGGAGGTGGTTGATGACCAGCCTTCCTCCTCCGCTGCCTCTGGCTCCGGCAGGTATTTGAAGGTGAGCGACGACCTTTTCGTCCACCTTCCAGGGACGTCGAGCTCTAGGGAACCCATCGAGGGAAAGGTGTTCGACGAGGAGGTGCTTGCCGCCGCCGGGCTCGAGGTCGTTGACGAGCCGAGCGCCGGTGGTGACGGTTCTCAGGAGGAGTGGCTTCTTCGGGCCATGGGCGCCAGCTTTCGGAAGCTCCAGTCGCTCCACCGCGCCCGCCTGGACAAGGCCAACTCCAGGATGGCAACGGTGGACAAGGCGGAGGCGGACCTCAAGGGATGCGGCGCCGAGGCACAAACTTGGTTCCGCCAAGCTTGTGAGGAGCTGAAGGCCGCCCAGGGCGAGCTGGCCAAGCGCGAGGTGGAGCTCACCATGAAGCGGGCCGACATTGAGAAGGCCCAGGAGACGGCAAAGAACCTGGCCGCCGAAGCCGAGGCCGCTCGAACCCAGCACCATGCCACACTGAACTCCCAGGAGTATGACCTTGCCGCGCGTGAGGAGAAGCTTGCCGCAATGCTCCGCTGGAAGGATGAGGAGGTGGAGAAGCTCGTCGTGCAGCAGGCCTAGGAGCTGGAGTAGAGGAACAGAGAGGCACTCAATGCCCAGGCTCTGGTTCACGCCGACAAGGTGAAGGAGCTGGAGGTGGAGAGGGACGGGCTGAAAGAACAGGTCCTGAAGCTGTCCAAGGAGAAGGACACGCTCAACAGCGCTCTGGTTGAGGCACAGGGCGCGGCCCTCAGCTGGGCTGGGCAGCTCTCCGAGGCCAACAGCTCCATCAAAGACCTCAAGCTGAAGCTGGAGGGTCTCGAGGGGATGCTGTCGGAGGGCAAGGCCCGGGAGGAGGCCCTGGCCAAGGACCTGGAGACCGAGAAGCAGCTGCAGAAGAACGAGACTGCCAACCACAAAGACTTTGTGGAGGGTGAGAATCGCTAGATCGGGCGCCTCGAAGGCATCGCCGGCAGGATCACCACGCAGCTGGCTACCATGGGGATGCCAAACGTGAGGTATACCCTGGAGCGCAACGTGAGCCCCAACGCCAAGCTGACCGTCTTTTTCGAGGGCATCCTCGAGGCCCTGGAGCAGCTCCACTCCAATCGGGCAGCCTCCTTGGCCGATGAGGCCCGAAGGCTTTGCCGGGGTGCCATGACCAAGGTCCTCACCAAGGTGGCGCACTGGAATCCTGACCTCGACTTCGACGCAGCACTGGAGAGCTTGCCGAAGGATGCGGACATCGCGGCACTCAAGGAGCGTATCAAGCCCATCATCAGCCACATCGATGGAATCCAGAGGGTGGAGGGCCAGCGCCGAGATTAGGCACCCCATTTCTCATTGCCGCTGCAGGTTCATGACCAAGACAATTTCTATCTTTAGTTAGAACCGCGGCAACAACTGATGTAACATAAGTCTGCATTACTTTTGATACAATGCATGTTATTTTCCTGTTTGGTCTTTCCTTGTATGTTCACCCTACGTTAACCAGGTAGGCTCGCCGGCGCGTAAACCTAGGGCGACACCTTGGGGACGGATCCCCAATAGCCTGCCGGGTGTGCTTGTTGCCGAGCGAACCACCTTACCGCTCTCAACGCGGCCGCTCGAACTGTCGATCTTGACTCGAGTCGGAATCGAGAGCGTTGCCAATTGTGCAAGGCTACCCTGCCACTCTCGACGCGGCCGCTTGAGCTGTTGAGCGGACTCGAAACAGAACAAGGGCGTCGCCAATTGCAGAAGGGCCCCTTTGCGTGCATGTTTTCCATACACTGGGCAGGACCTTAGAGGATAATAACCATATATATAAAAAGAAATTGCCCAAAGTTTCACATGACTTAGCTTTTCTGTCGTTGTAATGGCGCCCACGCATCCATAGACAGGCGCCATCATGTGCTTAGTCTTCTTCCTTGGAATGGCGGCCACCATGAAAACTTTGCTTTGATTAGACAGATTTTCACAACTTCGCCCCCTACGGCATGCCAAAGATGTCGGTGGAAAAACGACACCTATCACGATCCTTGGGATCGCTTCTACGGTTGGCGAGGTTGTGTGCAAAGCGGAGTCGGCAGGGGAAGCACACAGATCGTTTACAGTGTTTGGGATGCAAAGATCGTAATACCCTAGTCTCCTTTGGTGGATTTATTTGAGTGTTCTTGTGTTCTTGAGCTAGCTACGGGTGCAACTTTCCCAAAAGAGTTAATCCTCTCTCCTAGTCGCCTCGGGACCTCCTTTTATAGGAAAAAGGGGTTGCCACAAGCGGGCACATAGGAGGTGGAAAGGTTCTCTGATTGATAAGCTCGTCCTCGGGATCGTCGAACAAACGCATTTCATGCGTCGCCGACGCGTCTCTTGCTTTATCTGGGACTCTGTGGAAGCATGTCCCAGTGTCGCCGCTACCGCTCGCCTCGCACACGCTGGCCCGAGCTGATCGAGGCATCAGCAGCGCCATGTTGGCTGATTCTTTCGGGCTGGCGGTGGTGGAGCCTTCATGAAGGGTCGGCATGCCACGCATGGTGCTTGCCGAAGTCGGTGTAGAGGTCGCCTGTCGCCATCAAGCAGTGCGTGCTCAGCCGGCCGAGCTAGCAGCTGCTTGGGGACGGTGGTGGAGTCTTGGATGGCACGGCCTGGCGGTGGCCCTGCCGATGCCCTCGGCAAGGGTGTTCTTTGGGGGTCCGGCAAGGAGTCTTGGCACATGCTAGTTGCCATCCCCTGCAAGGGTCTTGCTGGGTCTTGTGGATTTCCTTGGCTAGGATTCCGCCGAGGGTCACGATCTTGGTCCTCATCTGATCTCACATGTTTATGATCTTGGCGAAGATCTCGCATGCCACCGCAGGAGGAGCCTCGAGCCTTGGTTCCAATGTGGATAGTTGGTGGTGTTGGAACCCGTGGGCTCAAGGGTGGCTTGCTCTCTTTGGCGTCGAGCAAGATTGCCCGGCCAGGCTCTTACCCAGGGCCTGCGAGGCTGCCTCGGCAAGGATCTTGCCGAGGGAGTCCACCTTGCCCTCTTGCTCTCCTGTGTTTCTGGTTTTGGTGTTGCCTCGGTTGCTTGTGCTTCGGCTTCTCTTCGTCTTCCCTCCTCTGCCCTGCTATGTGTGGCCGTGGCGCGCGGCTCTGACTGCCCGTGCACAAGTAAAGGGGTCAAAAGGAGAGCCCCTTCTTTTGTGCACCGACACTCGGTTACTTCATATACACCTTTAGGTTGGTGTGTGGGCTTCCTTGGAGAGTTCCTCCGTGTCCTAACCGGAAGGGTAATTGCTGCAGCTCTATCCCGGTCAAGATTACTTGATCCCTCACAATCTGCTGAAGACCTAGGGTTATCCGAATAAGATGGAGATACATCGACTGAAGCATGAGTGCTGTCACTGCTACTCGGCATCTACAGAGAACACATGTGAAACTCTAAAGGAGGATAAGCATAAAACTAACAACTTGTTATCAAGATTTCTAAACATGCCATGCAATAATTTAGAAAATGTATGGCTAATTTGTTAAGTTTGTGTGACTCAGGCGCCCGCTATCTATAAATAGGCAGTAACTTATTGGAACAAATACAACTTATATGTATTAAGGAAGGTAGATAATGAACATATATACGCTCTCCATTATTTTATAGCCAATTTGGGAACATACAGAACGAAATTGGAAGAGGTATTGCGAGGAAATATGCCTCACGCGATGGAAGCGATAACTAACAGGCTTTAATGCAAACCGGTCCGGACCACCATGAGAGGCGAGGTTACTACATCGATATGCTTTCGAGGTGGCGGCGAACAAGCGAAGATGATGAGGCGCGGGCCGCCGTGGTGTTGGGAACGGACAGTGGAGGTAGGTTTGACGGCAAGAGCGGGCACACAGCTGGGTGAGCACGCGGTGCCGTGGAGGGTTCGCGCTATGGATGCCGGGGAGGGGAGCTGGCAATGGAGATTGGGTGGACTAGTTGAGTGAAGCAGGCGAGACCCGGCGGGGGGTGGGTGGGTGTTGGGGACTCGGGTGTTGGCGGCCTAGGTGAAAAGGGTGAAAAATATCCCCGGTCGCCGCGCGAATGGATAGGCCTATGCAAACGGTTGCCTCTAAGCGCTCGTGTGCACAAACAGAATAATTTCATTTGAAATGAAGACGTACTAATTTTGAAATGAAGATGTGAGTTCATCATTTCAGCTCTAAAATTTTCCCACGTAAAGCAATCACAATTATACCACGGGTTTGATTTGCTGGCGCATTTCAGGTCTCGTGTGCTATATGTAAGACATTTTTTGGCATTTACCGTGCATTTTGGCATATAAATCAATTCCTAGTCGGACTGCATTTCCTGTCGAAAGGGATGAGGATTGTCGTTCGATCTGGGAGCATCCAGCAATGCGAACGTATGATCCGTGGGGTTTGGGTTACGGCGATCGAGCATGCGACTCTCGCTCTCGTCTTGCAACAAAGGGTGGGGGGCATCGGCCAAGGTTTAGTAGGCACACGGCTTTCGTGTGTGAACTGTGTGCTATTTGAAAACATTCTTTTGGGAGGGGCTATCTGAAAACATTTACATGTGCTGTCGAAAGGGATGAGGATCGCCATTCGATCAAGGAGAATCCACGAGTCTGGACGTCACGATCCGGGGGTTTAGGTTTGCCAATCAGAGCGCGCGATGACTCAGATCGCCCGCGTAAGCGTGGCGGGGGGCGCCGGCCATGGTTTAGTGGACACAAAACATTCGTGAGTGAACTATGTGCTCTTTGAAAACATTTACATTACCTAACATCATATTTTTGTTCTAATGAAAACATGAGTTCATCGTTTCGCCTCCAATTTTTTCCACGGTAAGAAATCATGAGTATAGTGGAGAGTATATATGATACTAGTGTATGATACTACCTTTAATTAATTATAGCGCATAGTATAATACATAGAGTTAGTATCATAGATCATTTATTGCCATGCATGACACAAATTAGCATCGCATTTAACATGATCACAGTATCTACCTATATGTTACTCTAACCTTTATATATATATATATATATATATATATATATATATATATATATATATATATATATATATATATATATATATATATATATAATTTTTTGCCACGTCAGCATACTTGCTATTTCCGAGTGCATGCATGATATCATCGGGTTATGATACCACCACTATGGCCAGCCTTATATAGTGGGGAGTATCATATACTATATATAGTATCATGCATATGATACTAGTGTATGATACTACGTACGTACCTTCATAGTGCATATATAATATCATAGAGTAGTATATAAAATAGATGATCGTATTTATGGCCATGCATGACACAAAGTAGTATAGCATTTATTATATATATATATATATATATGTTACAGTATCTACCTATGTTACTTCTAGTATGCCACTATCGGTTGCTTAAGGAACTGGGGTCCCCAGACTCTGCTCGCTTCATGACCCGCGACATGGCTAAGCTAGGAGGTTCCGACTGACCCATCTTCATCAAGAAGCACCCAAGACCCTCGCGAGGGGCAAGCCTCATGAGTGGGACGACGCAAGACCTCCTCGAGGAGTGGCCTGGCTAGGCAGGCTCACGAGAGGAGCGGAGATATCAAGTGCGGCAACCTCACAAGGCTCTCGTGACGTGAGCCATGACGACGAGACCAAAGTGAGCGCCCGTCTTGCTATGGCGCCCTTGTTTCCTCTTTGGTGCTAAGGAGGCCAGCGAGGCGAGGAGTACCGAGGCATCGGGCAAAGGCTGCCATATCGGGTGCAATGAGACCAAGACCAGAAGAGACTGACAGGGACAAAGGTCATCGTGGAGCCCAAGACGGCGTCACCACCAGAGCTTTTCGCAGGCGAAGACCACTTTTGTCAGGATAGCTTGTACTGGCTGTCCCCCTTCAAATTTGCCCGCCGTTGTTGGCTCCCTTCCCGCTCAATATTTGGGAAGAGGACCAGGGCCTATATAAGTAGAACTAGCCACCACAGAGTGGGGGGATCCAATTCGATCGAGAGCATACCCTAGCCACAAGAACACCTCAACCTCAGGAGGCTGTTCTTCCCTTTGTACTGTTTCTTCATCCGCCCAAGAGGCAATCCACCACCACCACCACCGAGTAGGGTATTACACACTAACGGTGGCCCAACCAGATAAATCTCGTGTGTCTTTCTGCGTTGTTTTGAAGTTCATCGAAGTTAATCGTCAGATCTTAGTGAGCTAGGCGTGGAGATCGGTAGGAGGGAACGACTTCACAAGCACTCCGTTTTGAACCTTAAGGGTTTGCCGAACCCCACATCCCACATTTGGCGCGCCCGGTAGGGTGTTGCCTTCCCTTCCTTCCGCTCTAACTTGCCGCCCGGCTGCCTCCATGGCAGACGCCGCCGTGCTCGAGCTGAGCACCAGTTGCCCTCACCGCCCGAGATTGCTCGGGACGGCTCCCGTGCCGGGCGGGCCACCTTGCCGTTCTCCGTCTCCGCGCTAACACCGCCACCGACCCGATGGGAACGAGCATGCAAGCGCCTCGCCAGCATCCATCGGTCGCGGCGTAACAGCGCCGCCTTACTCCCTCGCTGACCCCGCCGGTTCTTCGCTCCTCACGCGCGCCAAGGCAGTGTCGCAGCGCAGTGTTGCCGGGTTATATGCAGAAGCCGATAGCTCGAGGTGGGAAACCGTGAGGGAAGAGGTGGATTTACATTCACCCATGTGGAGCACGGAAGCATTCACGGAGCGTGGAAGACTATGGGAGCACACACAACCCGAATATTGTATCCGTACACGTGTTATTTATCATACAAGTGTTAACATAAGGAAACATATGTAACTTACTAATCATCGCACACAGTACTTCATGTGGACGACGCAGCGATACTCCTAGCCACCACAAGCAACTACTTTGCATTTTTCAAAGTTTTTGTACACACGTAATCACACACAACTAACTCAGATAACTGCCTATGTTGTAATTTCATCGCAAAACAGCTCATCCAGTCGGCTGTTTGACATGTATCACACACATCTTGTTAAGTTGAACTGCTTCTGTTGTGTTTGCTAATCAAAACAGTTCGTCCGAAAGAACCGTGATGCCCATATCACAAACACCTTGATCCGCTAACCATTTCATAATTCCTAATAGCAAACAGTTCATCGGAGCGAATCGATGCCGATATCACACACACATTGATATGGCTGCCCTTCATTGTCTCGCCTCATCGCAAATAGTTTGAATGGGTTAACCTGTGCCTCAATTGCACACGAACTAAAATTCGAACCGTGTTTGATGCATCCTCCATCGCAAATGTTTTGCACCTTTTTTGATGGATTTTTACACCACCGCTTGCTATTAATGCATCGCATATAGTTTCGCTGAAGGGTCTTCGATTGTAGTGTCGCGTTAGTAGCAAACTCATGTAGTGACAGTAAACCTTTTGATCGATGTCAATCAGAGCCATATATGATTCCTCCGCTTGCTTTTGTTGTCGATGCCACAACGAGCGCCGCTCTAAAGCCCAACTTGCTGACCTCGACAATGACGGCACCAGCGAGATGGCGGAGGAGGCAACGGCCTTACGTGTCGAGGAAACTAGACGAGGACGCCCCGAGGTGCGATTTCATCGATGAGCTCATCACGGCCGAGTCGCCTATCGAACCTACCGGCGAGCTCACAAGGACGTGGTGGTGGCCACCGGCCTTATGGACTTGCCTGCCACGATCGCAAGAGAGGGAAGGAGGATATGAAAATTGTTTCATGGCGTGTGCTAGGCTAGAGCTGGGAGGAGATGCTCACGGGAGCTCCAACCCACCAACCGCTCAGCCCTTCCCGGTTATCCTCGCCTGGCCCCATGTACATTACTCACCATGTCCAAGTAATTCTCTTTTCATTTATTCACTTGTATTTATACTCAAATCCTAATGCAAATTAATAGATTGCACTCTACCGAAAAAACCATCGCTAATTTGTAGTGTGAGAACTAAACATGTATTTTCACAAAGTGATCAACCATGTATATTTTTACAAAGTGATCAATCATGTTGATTAATGCAGATAATTTCTTTTTACTCATAGCTAAGCTTTCTTAAATCTCAGTTCATGTTTAATTGGATTGTCTGAATCTAGCTTCAACGCTCGCGCAACTGTCACTTGTCAATGTCTAATGGAAACAAGAAAGGGGAGAGATATTGTGAGTTGCAATCAGGATTAGACAGTTTTTTGTCTCTTCTATAGATTGCCATACACATGTTATTGTTTGAACTACATCACACTGTGTGCCTTTTGCTTTGTCCTTAATTCGCTTGGAATGGTCCGACTTGATGCTACCATTCTTCTACTTTGCCCGTAGTGTTGCTGTGTTCTCATATGCTAGAACATGTTTTTTAAAGAAAATATGCTAGAACATGTTGTTACCTCAATCTTCAAACGCCACCGATTCTCCTTTGTTTCTATGGTAGTGTCGGATGGTGTTGCACCCCTCTCGTGCAAGCTTGTCATTAATTACAACGACATGTGTGCATCAATTAGGGCATTAGGCACCCATTGTTTCTTACCAATGCATCCTTCCAACTTAGGTCGAACTTTAAAAATTATGGCGGTGTATCACTCAGACACGCCGGGTTATACAAACGGTTTTAACTCCCTTTCGCGATTTACATTTGGGACCGGCTGCCATGAATGTGTGATAGGGTGTCCTTCGCACACCCACCCGTAAACCATCTGGGATGGAGCAGGATCGAGGCCTTCCAAAATGTAATCATGTGCGAAGCGCAGCACACACTAAACTCTTTTCGCATGTGTGGTATCGGTGATTAAACATTTTAATGAGGGCGTGAAACCATACGGTTTGTCGAATGAACCGCTTTGAAATAGTATGTAAGGCACACGGGCAACATATGAACTATGCGATTTAGCCCCATCGCACAGTTTTCTGCGAACTCCGCCTGCCATGCAAGACACCATCGCACACGCTTCCAACAATTACCTTCGCGATAATGTTCTATCGTGAAACGTTCAGAGCCCTTCAGACATACAAGTGTGTGCACCATTTTTGATTTGTTGGGTATCACCGACGGTTGCCGCAAGAGTGACATGTTCTTTTCGCTTGGGATCCCACACGCTTCCTAAAAATTACGATCGTGATTGTATTTACATTGGGCACGGTTTACTCCCAGCTCGTAAAGCGATAACACGATATCACAAACATTTATGGAGACCCCACGCCATCGTAGTAGCGCTGCAAATCGCTTATGCATCTGTCTGGTATCATCGACAGTTCCGCTTATGATTGACGATGCTTTCGATGTGGATCGCATACACTCATTTAGTTGAACCGTGCGGAGCAATTGCCGTGTTAAACAAAAATATCCCATTTTGAATCGGCATGCAAAAAGCAAATTGCCACAATATTCAATTGAACAATTAAACAAAAATATCATATTTTGATCGGCACGCAAAGCAAATTCGCCACAATATTCAATTGAACAAATAAAAAATCCCATTTTGAATCGGCACGAAAAGCAATTTCGCCACAATATTCAATTGAACAAATAGTGTCCATCGGAAGAACATTCATCGATTTCCCAACAATTGCAATTGAACATATGGTAGCTAAATTCAATGATTTGTCCACACATATATGCATTACATAATTAATCATAGTACAAAATACTAAGACCTCATCGATGGAAAACAATGGATCCATGCGTTATATGTTTAGCGGCTAACTTACTCAATGTTTCAGAGAACGCATGATGAAATCTTCATTATCACCAAAGGGATTGATGTAGTGATCCAGAAGAAGTCGCCGATAAATCAACCATCAACAATTCACCAGGGAGCGGTTCAGGTCCTCGGTTTTAAGATGAGCTGCAGTATTTTTAAGATCGTAATGTGCCATATGAGGAGTAGAAGATATTAATTAAGATAGACTTACGGTACTAATTCGCGAGGATTGTCACAACTATCAGCAGATTTGTAGATGGAGATCATGTGTGCAAACATAGTATCCACAAAGGTTGGTCCCCGCTTTGCCGAGGACACTAAATTTTTTGTACAGAATTAGTCATGTATTTGTCCGTTAGGAACAACCTAACCGGTGTTAGATGTATTTATTTTTTCTTGGACAAAATAGAAAGAGGTTTATTTAGAATCTTAACATTTGGCTAGCATAAGGAAAGGTATTTGTAGAATGTTGAGTAACACTTGAAAATAATGGATTTCGTGTTATCAAGAAACGATCTCGGTCAGCAGAGGTTCCTCTTGAACAGGTTCCCGGTTTAGTTTTCCACAATGCAGCAATCGCAAATTATGATGAATTTGACAACATCAATTATTGAACCATATATGAATGCAAATTAATTTCAACATCATAGAATTCAATACCTATCCATGAATTGAAGATGCCGATCCTCGAGCGCTTTGTTGACTCTCCGAGAGAATCGATGTAGTAAATTGTGTTGTTGTTTGGAACAATGAATACCAATATCCAATGATCGCTACATATTAAGAAAGCCATGAACTTATGAATTATGTCGAAATCTGAAAGACAATAACAGTGTGCATGGTTGTTCACTTGACTTACTGCTCATGATATGGCCAGAGAAATGATTCGCATGGGACGTGTTTTTCAAGAGACGGACGAATCGTTAACGGCCCAAATTCCGTAGGGTCCTTACCATGTATTGTTGTGCCATTTGCTAATTCAGGATCTATGAAATACACACTCTCCTTTTCTTCTCAAGGCTCAATCCTCGAGAGGAATAAAATGCGTTAGCTGTTTATAATTTACAACCTTTTATGGAGAAGTTGATCGAGTTTGTTAAGTACTTACAAAATCAGTCATCTAACAAGAGTGGCATCGAGCATGTTTAAGTTGAAGAAGAGATGTAAGTCCTTGAAACTCACATTGATGGAACCAACATCATGCCGAAATGATCTCCGCTGTAGTGGACTAGCAAACTGATGATGACCTTCCACATTAGATCCATGCATATTCATGTAACTCGGGCAACCGGAGCTGCACTCATCAAAGTATTCGCCAACAAGAAATGGCTGGCCATGGACGAATTGCATGCTTGAAGTATCGCTTACTTTAGCAAGCAACAAATCTACTTCTTCATCATCCATGGCTAGAAATAATATTACCCCGATTCGAACAAGCTGCTGTTAATTTGGTTCTTCTTTCCTCTTCATTCTCCTCTATGCTTTCTCCTCGGGTGTAGCCTCTTTGGCCACTTCCTTCTTGGTATTTGAAGCATTTCGCAGAATGTCCGTTGCTCAAGGTACTCACCGAGCGACGGTGAAGCATGGACGGACGCTTAGCGTGACGGTTTATCTATGCCGAACCGCTGAGCCGGGCGGTGCCGCTGTGGACGGACTGTCGGGCGGTAGGAGCAGAGGCATCGATCGCCACCATGCTGAAGCTATGTCGGTTTCTCGCAGGTGGTGCCAACTTGTCGCAGTGCCGAGGAGGCCGTGCTAATGCGTTGGTTTGTTGAGGTGAAGTGCCGACGCATTGGTATGTCCTGATCACGCGAAAAGCGGACCGACGAACCGATGATCAATCGGTTCTAGACCTACTACAGCTTAGCAGCGGTTCAAGCATCGATCGCTTAGCAACTGTTCCACCAGGTTGGTCTGGAGCATGTGCCGCACTGGTCTTCCCCGCCGCTTCAGCCGCCGGGCATCTAAACCGTGGTGCGTCGCATAGTTGTAGGCCTTGCCACCGGCTGCTTTGGGCGAGGATGACATGGCCTGTGACGCCACAAAGTCGGGTCGGCTGATCACAAAGTTGATGCATCAGCTCAGAGCTGCTGGTAAGGAGAGCGCCACCGATTGAGGGCGCCAAGTGGTTGCTCTGGGAGCTTCAGGATCTCATCGATGAACTCTTCCTTCGTACACCGGATGATGTAACAAGAGCCCCAAGGTCCTTTGCTCATTGAAGTCTCCTAGGATATTCTTCGTGGCAAATTCATTGAATCTGTGCTTTACTTCACCATGTAGCACTTCACACACCGACTTCAATGGCACATTGTCCAAGAAGAGGCCATCTTCCAAGAAGGGTGGGCAAACCTGGCTGTTGCACATTTTAATGTACCTTCATAATGTGTAAGCACGCCTTCACCGCTCTTTCATTCCGATAGATCAGATATAGCATCATCATGAGCAGTCATAGCCAAGGTCGCTGGGTCACTGATGTACAACTACTCTTTTATGTTGTTGTCGCACAACAAGCAAGATCCTCCATGCCCGCCTCCCCTCCCATCTCACAGCATCCGTCGTTGTTAGAGTCTTTTGCATCATCATTAACTCCTCAACATACTTTCAAACAGCCGATAAATCTCCTTCCTCAACCTTTCATACAATTCATCCTCGCTTCATTTCACTCTTTGCTTTTTCATGTCGAACCTCTCTTCTTTGCCGAGTGTGAAAGCTCTTGTGTGGGATATTAACACCTATACCCCTTGCATGGCTGTGGGGTCTCTTTGTTTCGAGCAATGGATGAATGTCACATGGCCCTGAAGTTCTCAGAGAACCTTCCAGGATCTTAGAAGTCTCTAATATCACTTCATACAGCTTTACGCCACATGAGTTTTCAAAGTAATAAGTTCCACATCATGCCTCTTCAGCACGTGCCCGCAAGTTGTCTCGCACGCTCGCCTTGATTTCACTAAAGGCCGATTCCCACCCGCCGCCATCGCTTCTTTTGTCCTCCTATTCATATCGCTTATGTCAGTATCCGCCACACCCATACTGGGTGTATGTCCTCTTCCAAGTTTCGATTGCTTGAAACTCTTGTCAAGAAAATCTTTAGTTGCCCTTACCCTTTGAATTCTGCCCATCCGCCATTGTAATTTGGGGTATGCGATTGGGTCCTGCCTTCACTCAAGTATCTTTGTACAACACGCATTTTCCATCGCTTCTAAACATTGAAGTGATCCATGATCTCCTGACTATCCTTCGCCGTGTTTCGTCGCCCTTCCAAACCCCAGCAGATAATGTTGAGCTTGCCTCATCATCAAATCCACACACTCCCTGAACCTCGTATGGCTTTTATCCGGGTTTAGTTGGAGCCCAAGAATTTAATCAATCTTTGTCGGTGGAAACGACACCTATGGGGTCACCGGGTTCCTTCTATGGTTAGCGAGCGAGGTTGTGCAAAGAGCGGGTCCTGACAGAAGCACACGGATCGCTACCCAGGTTCGGCCGCCAAGATGCTGTAATACCCTAGTCCTGCTTTGGTGGATGTATTTGAGTGTTCGTTCTTGAGCTAGCTACGGGTGCAACTTTCCCAAAGAGCGTCGAATCCTCTCCACGCCTAGCCTCCTTTTATACTAAAAGGGGTTGCCACAAGGCACATGAGGAGGAAAGGTCTACAATGATAAGCCTATCCTCCGGGACCGCCGGAAAACGTGATTTAATGTGTGCTGATGTGCCACCTTGCTTTATCGGGGACACCAGGAAGCACGCCCCACTGCCGCCGCCTCGGCCTGCCTCGGCACACGCCCGAGCTGATGAGGCATCGCGCCACGCTACGCTGCCGGCTGGCGGGTGGTGGATCCTTCATGAAGGGTCGATGCCGCGACGCAGTGCTTGCTGAGTCGGTGTAGAGGATGCCCATCAATGCAGGTGCCTACCTCACCTGGTTGAGCTAACAACTGCTTGGGGATGGTGGTGGAGTCTTGGCCGGGCCCCGGGCAGAAGGCCCTGCTGATGCCCTGCAAGGGTGTTAGCCGGGCCCGCAAGGGTCTTGCCGTGGCGGGCAGTCTGCCCCTGAAGGGTCTTGCCGGGTCTTGTGGATTTCTGCCAGGATCCCAGGGTCGCTGCCTTCGGTCCTCATCTCGATCTCACAAGTTTATGATCTTGACGAAGATCTGATGCCACCACGGAGGCGCCCGAGCCTTGGTTCCAATGGATAGTTGTGGTATTGGAACCCGTGGGCTCAAGGGTGGCTTGCTCACGGGCTGCCAGAAGTTGCCCGCAAGGCTCTTGCCGGGCCTGGAGGTTGCCTCGCAAGGACCTTGCCGAGGGAGTCAACTTGCCTCTTGCTCTCATGTGTTCCCGGTCTTGCATTTCTGTTGTCTTGTGCTTCGGATTCTCTCCGCTTTCTCCTCCGCCTCGCTATGTGGCCATGGCGTGCGGCTCGAATCGCCCATGCACGAGTAAAGGGTCGCGCAGAGCCCCTACTTTTGTACACCGGTGAGCCCCGTCCGGCCTACATAAGCGCGACGCGTTGTTGGCCAGCTCGTAATGGTGCGCGGGCAAAGCGGGCGGATTTTTACCGTGGTAACTATTTCGTCACAGCGCTTTCACGACATGCGCTGAACGCGCGACGCGGAGGATCGTGCATGACGGGGGTGGCGGGGGCGTGTGTCCGCATGCATGCGCTACATCGTAGTTAATGGGAAAAGAGGCGTCTCGCGCCCCAGAAAGAGGAATAACCACGGCGCCGCTCATTTACCTCGCCTTCTTCAATCTCGTAACCGCATCCCTTTCTCCTTCCTTCCCAAGCTTTCACCTTGCTCACCACCGCGTTTTCGAGTCCTCTGCCCTTGCCTCTTGCAGCCATGGCTCCAAATCCACCAAGGGCAAGGGAGTGGCTAAGGACACCGGAAGCGAGTCACGTGAGGCGAAGTCGGCGTGCGGCGGCGAGCTCGCTTACTTCCCTTGACGGTCGACGGGTTCAACTCCGAGACTACTCAGCCCCTATGGGGTGTGGGGACGACGGGCATCCAGCCACGCTGCTATCCCTCCACTGCACCGAGACCGCCTCAATCGCACCATTCTTCGTCGACTACTTTTCTTGCGGCTTTGCCCCTTTCTCGATTTCTTCAATGATATCATGCACACATTTGGCTTCCACCTCCGGATTTTACTCCAAACGCCATGGCATGCATGGCTCTGTCATCTTCCGTGAGGGCTTCACCGAGTTCTCCCAACAAGGCGCCTTCCGCCATTATTTTTACCTCACATCCGTAAGGAGGCGCTATCGTTGCGCCACCGATCCCAAGGTCCAAAGGACGACCGAGGGCGCCCCAAGGAGAGGTGGAAGAATGGCGAGCCGGTGGAGCTGGATTGAGGAGGACGACCCACAAGAGTTCTCGGGCTGGTCCGCCAGCGCCGCCATCAAGAACAACTGGGGCGACGCCGACGCCTGTGATGACAAGCTCAAGATCGCCACCACCAGGATCCACCGCCACCGCTGCCGGGCTTACCGAGATTATTGGGGCGGATTTCTCCAATCGCCTCCCTCTCGCGACAACAAGGAGGCCGACCTGCTCTTCCGTAACGCCGCTGACATCATGAGGCTTCACCGCCTCAATCAACTTCACGTGATAAAACACTACCGCCAACGGATCTTTCAGTCCGGTGAACCACGACGGCGGGCCAGAGGTCCGGCAGGCCGCGAAGGCCGAAGGTCGCCCAGGCCCTTGTTTGGGTTGCCGGCGGGTGGTCCCGCTGATCAACAACTGGCGCTGCATCGACATCATCGCCATGATGCCGACTACAACGCCGCATGGTCCCGCCCAAAACTGGACCGTATGCCGTGAGGAGCGTGCAGGAGTTCTTGACGGTTTATGGAGGTGTATGTCCGAACAGCCGCTGCTCATCCAGACACCACTCAAAGTAGTTGACTATATCGCCAGGGCGGCGGAGGCGGAGCTCGCCAGGCCGGCAGCTTGGCGGGCGTGGAGGACGAGGCCACGGCAGCCGCTGGAGGAGAAGGAGCTAGCCCAGGGCAAAATCACTGGAGCAGCAGCGCTGCACTGGGGCCCCTCTCATTAATATGCACCTGGACGAGTCGTCATTGCTGTTGAGGAGGCCGAGGCCACACCCTCCAGCCCACGGGAGAGGGCGAGTCCTGTAAGGGCCAGCTCGGGTAAGCTGGTTCGCCCAATAGGGCCGCAGGCAACCCCGCATGCCCAGAGATTCAAGGTACAAACGAGGGCCAATGACTGAAGAAATTGGTGATGGCATGTGCATGAAGAAGAAAGCATCCGCTTCTTCTTCGCCTAAGCTGCACTCCACCTTCTTCCCTCCTCCCAGAGAGTTGACGCTGAGGTCGCCTGACTTCGTCCCCAGCCTGAGGAAGAGGAAGACAGCAGAGGAGGAGGAGGCTGCCTTGTTCTCCCCTTTTTGTCATCTCCGCTCCCTCAAACTGTGCCGCTTATCTTGATCGCCATTTTGCAGGATGTGGAGATGCTGGGCCAGAGGGTGAAGAGAGCTGTGTCCTCATGCGGCGGGGTTGAGCCTCAGCTGGCACCTCAGGGCGCCACTGGTGGTCGTGAGTAGTCTGACAGCAGCCCCCTGAGTAGCCCCCACAGAAGTTCGCCACTCTCCCTCACGACGTGTGTGGGGGGTAGGAGTCACTAGAGCTGACCTTGCCGAGATCGCAGGAGGAGGGCGGCAGCAGAGGAGCCACCGAGGCCACGCCGACGCGCCGCCTCATCGACCACGCCGCCTCGAGGGCGCCCCTGCAGGGCTACACCGAGCCCATGCACACGGAGGAGGAGGAGGAGAATCATGGGCGGCTCCACCTCGATGCCAAATGTTACGCAGAAAGGGGCTATTTCTTCCACCACACTGCACATCATTTGCCTCTCATCCCTACCCTTTCCTCTTTTGTGAATCTTGGTCTTATTTCACTTCATCCCCTCTCGATATCCAAATCCCTGCAGCAGGCCAGGAGGACATAGACACCGGCCATCGAGGATGTTGCTGGCACGCCGAGGCGGAGGCCAATAAGATCGCTGCCGAGGAGGCCGCCAGGCCCGCCGGGAGCCTAGCATATCGCCGAGGAGGCCGACAAGTCCGGGCCGAGGAGGAGGTGGTTGATGACCAGCCTTCCTCCTGCCTCCCCGGCTCCGCAGGTATTTGAAGGTGAGCGACCACCTTTCGCCCACCTTCAGGACGCCGAGCTCTAGGGAACCCATCGAGGGTGTGTTCGACGAGGAGGTGTTTGCCGCCGGGCCGGGCTCGGTCTGACGAGCCGAGGCCGTGGTGACGGTTCTCGTGGAGGAGTGGCTGGCCATGGGCGCCAAATTCTGAAGCTCCAGCTGCCCACCGCGCCGCCTGGACAAGGCCAACTCCTGGATGGCAACGGTGGACATGGAGGCGGACCTCAAGGGATGCGGCGCCGAGGCACAAACTTGGTTCCGCTTGTGAGGAGTCAAGGCCAGGCGAAAGCCCAAGCGAGGTGGAGCACTCATGAAGCGGGCCGACATTGAGAAGGCCCAGAGACGGCAAAGAACCTGGCCGGGCCAAGCCGAGGCCGCCAACCCAGACCATGCCACACCGAACTCCCCAGAGTATGACCTGCTGCATGGGAGGAGAAGCTGCTGAATGCCCAGGATGAGGAGGAGAAGCCCAGGCAGCAGTGCTAGGAGCGGAGTAGAGGAACAGAGGCACTCAATGCCTGTGCTCCTGCTTCACGCCGACAAGGTGAAGGAGCCGGAGGTGGAGAGGGACGGGCTGAAAGAATGTGTCCGTTGTCCAAGGAGAAGGACACGCCATCAGCCTGTTGAGGCACAGCGCCCTCAGCTGGGCTGGGCAGCTCCCGAGGCCAACAGCTCCATCAAAGACCTCTGCGGGCCGGAGGGTCTCGAGGGATGCTGCCGGAGGGCAAGGCCCGGGAGGAGGCCCCGCCAAGGACCTGAGACCGAGAAGCTGCAGAAGAACGAGATCGCAACCACAAAGACTTTGTGGAGGGTGAGAATCGCTAGACGGGCTCCAAGGCATCGCCAGGTGATCACCACGCAGCTACCATGGGGATGCCAAACGGAGGTATACCCGAGCGCAACGTGAGCCCCAACGCCAAGTCGACCGCCTTTTCGAGGGCATCCCGAGGCCCCGGAGCAGCTCCACTCAATCGGCAGCCTCTGGCCGATGAGGCCCGGAAGGCTTTGCCGGGTGCTATGACCAAGGTCCTCACCAAGGTGGCGACTGAATCCTGACTCGACTTCGACGCAGAATCGAGAGCTTGTCAGGATGCGGACATCGCGGCACCAAGCGAGCGATTGCCCATCATCAGCCACATCGATGGAATCCAGAGGGTGGAGGGCCAGCCGAGATTAGGCACCATATTCTCATTGCCGCTGCGGTTCATGACCAAGACAATTTCTATCTTTAGTTAGAACGCGCAACAACTGGATAAACATAAGTCTCATTACTTTTGATACAATGCATGTTATTTTCCTGTTTGGTCTTTCCTTGTATGTTCACCCATTAACTGTAGGGTTTCACGCCAGAACCTAGGGGCGACACCTTGGGGACGGATCCCAATAGCTCGCCGGTGTGCTTGTTGCCGTTAACCACCTTACCGCTTCTCAACGCGCCGTCAACTGTCGATCTTGACTCGAGTCGAATCGAGAGCGCAATTGTGCAAGGCTACCCTCCACTCTCGACGCTTTATTGAGCCGTTGAGCGGACTCAAATGTAACAAGGCCGCTAATGCGTATGGCCCCTTTATGCATGTTTTCCATACACCAAGTGTGACCTTAGAGGATAATAACCATATATATAAAAAGAAATTGCCCAAAGTTTCACATGACTTAGCTTTTCTGTCGTTGTAATGGCGCCCACCGCATCCATAGACGGCGCCATCATGCTTGGTCGTCTTCTTCCTTGGAATGACGGCCACCATGAAGCCGCTGCTTTGATTAGACCAGATTTTCACAACTGCGCCCCCTACCTGGCATGCCAAAGATGTCGGTGGAAACGACACCTATGCGGTCACTGGGATCGCTTCTACGGTTGGCGAGCGCGAGGTTGTGCAAAGAGCGGGTCTGACAGGAAGCACACAGATCGTTTACCCAGGTTTGGGATGCAAAGATGCGTAATACCCTAGTCCTGCTTTGGTGGATTTATTTGAGTGTTCTTGTGTTCTTGAGCTAGCTACGGGGTGCAACTTTCCCAAAAGAGTTAATCCTCTCTCCTAGTCGCCCCGACCTCCTTTTATAGGAAAAGGTTGCCACAAGGGCATAGGAGGTGTGAAAGGTCCGCTGATAAGTTCTCCGGGGATCACGAACAAACGATTTGCGCGTCACCGACGCGTTCTCTTGCTTTATCCGGGACTCTGTGGAAGCATGTCCCACTCGCCGCCGGGCCGGGCCTCGCACACGGCCCGAGCTGATCAGCATCGCGCGCCCATGTTGGTCGCTGGCTGGCGCTGTGGTGGAGCCTTCATGAAGGGTCGCATGCGCCACGCAGTGCCCGAGTCGGTGTAGAGGTCACTGTCGCCACGCAGAGTGCGGCTAACTGGCCGAGCTAGCACTGCTTGGGGACGGTGGTGGAGTCTTTGATGGCACGGCCCCGGGTGCTGGGCCCCTGCCGATGCCCTGCAAGGTTGTTGGGGGTCCCAGGGTTCTTGGCAGTTATAGGGCCATCCCCTGCAAGGGTCTTGCCTGGGGTTGTGGATTTCCTTGGCTAGGATTCCGCCGAGGTCACCGCCTTCGTCCTCATCTCGATCTCACATGTTTATGATCTTGACGAAGATCTCGCATGCCACCGCGTGAGGAGCCTCCCAGCCTTGGTTCCAATGTGATAGTTGGTGGTGTTAAACCCGTGGGCTCAAGGGTGGCTTGCTCATTGCTGCCGGGCAAGTTGCAAGGCTCTTGCTGTGCTGCAGAGGCTGCCTCTGCAAGGATCTTGCCGAGGAGTCCACCTTGCCTCTTGCTCTCCTCGTGTTTCTGGTTTTGGTGTTGCCTCGTTGCTTGTGCTTCGCCGGCTTCCCTCCTCCTGCCTCGCTATGTGTGGCCGTACAATGTTTGCTCGACTGCCTGCACAAGTAAAGGGGCAAGGAGAGCCCTTCTTTGTGCAACCACACTTGCTACTCATATACACCTTTAGGTTGTTGTGTGGGCTTCCTTGAGAGTTCCTCCTGTCCTAACCGGAAGGGTAATTGCAGCAGCTCTATCCCCGTCAAGATTACTTGATCCCTCAACAATCAAGACCTAGGGTTATCCGAATAAGATGGAGATACATCGATCAAGCATGAGTGCCCATCACATTCGGCGGCATCACAGAGAACACATGTGAAACTCTAAAGGAGGATAAGCATAAACTAACAACTTGTTATCAAGATTTCTAAACATGCCATGCAATAATTTAAAAATGTATGGCTAATTTGTTAAGTTTGTGTGACTCAAAGTGCCTGCCATCTATAAATAGGCAGTAACTTATTGGAACAAATACAACTTATATGTATTGGAAGGTAGATAATGAACATATATACGCTTCCATTATTTTATAGCCAATTTGGGAACATACGTAACGAAATTGAAGAGGTATTATGAGGAAATATGCCTCACGCGATGGAGAGCAAGAATTCACAGGTTTAATGCAAACCCGTCGACCACGTGAGAGGCGTAGGGTTACTACATCGACATGCTCGAGGGTGGCCATGTAACAAGCGAAGATGGCGTAGGGCGGGCCGCCGTGGTGTTGGGGAAATCCATAAGGAGGTAGGTTTGATCAAGAAGAGCGGCACACACTGGGTGGAGCACGGGCGGTGCCGAGAGGGTTCTCCTGGCTATGATCTCGGGGAGGAGCTGCAATGGAGATTGGTGGACTAGTTGAGTGAAACGCGCGGATTGCTGGGGGGTGGGTGGGTGTTGGGACTGTGTTGGCGGCCTAGGTGAAAAGGGTGAAAATATCCCCGTCGCCGCCAATGGATAGGCCTATGCAAACGGTTGCTCTAAGCGCCGTGTGCACAAACAGAATAATTTCATTTGAAATGAAGACGCATTTAATTTTTGAAATGAAGATGTGAGTTCATTTCAGCTCTAAAATTTTCCAACGAAAGCAATCACAATTATACCACGGTTTGATTTGTCGGGCGATTTCGTGTCTATATGTAAGACATTTTTGGCATTTACCGCATTTTGGCATATAAATCAATTCCTAGTCGGACTGCATTTCGTCAGGATGAGATTGTCGTCGATCTGGAGCATCCGGTAATGGGGTTTCGTGAATCAGAACGCACGACCAGCTCGTGCGCAACAAAGGGTGGGGGCATCGCCAAGTTTAGTAGGCACACGGCTGTGTGAACTGTGTGCTATTTGAAAACATTTTGGGAGGCTATCCGAAACATTTACATGTGCTGTCGAAAGGGATGAGGATCGCCATTCGATCAAGGAGAATCCAATCTAAGACGGCACGTATCATCCGGGGTTTAGGTTCGCCAATCGAACGCATGACTCAGATCGCACGCTGCAAGTGTAGGGGGGGCGATCGCCATGGTTTAGTGGACACAAAACATTCGTGAGTGAACTATGTGCTCTTTGAAAACATTTACATTACCTAACATCATATTTTTGTTCTAATGAAAACATGAGTTCATAGCTTACCCAATTTTTCCACGGTAAGAAATCATGAGTATAGTGAGAGTATATATGATACTAGTGTATGATACTACCTTAATTAATTATAGCGCATAGTATAATACATAGAGTTAGTATCATGATCATTTATTGCCATGCATGACACAAATTAGCATCGCATTTAACATGATACGTATCTACCTATATGTTACTCTAACCCTTTATATATATATATATATATATATATATATATATATATATATATATATATATATATATATATATATATATATATATATATAATTTTGCCAAAGCATACTTGCTATTTCCGAGTGCATGCATGACATCATCGGCTATGATACCACCACTATGGCCAGCCTTATATAGTGGGGAGTATCATATACTATATATAGTATCATGCATATGATACTAGTGTATGATACTAATGTGACGTTCTTCATAGTGCATATATAATATCATAGAGTAGTATATAAAATAGATGACGTATTATGGCCATGCATGACAGTAGTATAGCATTTATTATATATATATATATATATGTTACGATTCACCTATGTTATTTAGTATGCCACTATCATGCTTCGGGAACGTCCCAGATTTGCTCGCCTCAATTCAATAGGCTCCGAGGAGCGAGATATTACAAACATGGGTCTCATGACCCAACATTGAAACATACAAGTCAAAACACATGCGGAAGCTTAATATATGCAATCTGAGACATCTACTAATGAAAAAGGCTGAGAAGCGACTATCTACCGAGATCTGCCGAGGGCACAAGATCGTGCTGAGGTAACCAGCTAAGCGTGAAGTCCATGCGTAACTACTAGCGAGACTGAAGTCTCTCGCAAAACATAAATTAAGCAAATGTGAGTACAAATGTACCCAGCAAGACTTACATCGAGAACTAACTACATATGCTTGGTATCAACAAAGGGGTGGTGGAGTTTAAGCTGCGGCAAGCCAGCTTTGACTTCGGTGGCTACCTAAACTACATCGCAAGTAACTCTTTTGAGGTGGCGCACGAGTCCACATATTCACCATATCAATACACCACTATGGATCCGCTCCCGTCTCCCTACGAGAAGGCCATCCATAGCACTCACGCTTATCTTGCGCATTTTAGAGTATCCACTTTCACTTGTCTATGAACTGTTATAGGCAACCCAGAAGTCCTTTTTCCACGGACACGGCTATTCGAATAGATGATGTTAACCCTGCAGGGGTGTACTTCTTCATACATGTTTCCACCACTTAGCGTCTGTACACGACATGTGCTCGGCAGACTACAAGCGAAGCCGACGTGGGTGTAGACCACGACCTACCTAACCACTCAAGTCTCTAGTCTAGGTTTATCGCCTATTCAGGTTCCATCTGCAGGGAGTCCGACCGAGGTTTCCACATACGGCCCCGAACGATGTGTACAGGGTTCCGCGACACCTAACGGGTGCCCGGTATACTCGGCCACATGCCTACCGCATCATAGCCCACCCCTCGGGTCAGCGCTGCCCACGGCCTCCAGCATACTACAAACACCAGAAACTACTTGCAACTCCTGGACAGAGGACAAGGGTGATTAAGAAGTCGCGAGGGTCATATTTGAGGCCCAATGCATGGTAGTAGCATATCATGGACCACAAACACAGAACTCAGTTCACGAGGGCGGCTTCAATGAGACAACCCACCATGTACTCCTACATGGCCTCTCACCGATACCTTTACCAAATCGTGTTCACACTTAGCTCTCAATAGTAGGACATGTTCACACCTCCGATTCATCCCCGATGAATCAGGCTTGACTCAACTCTAAGCAGAGTGTGCATGACAAACAAGCATGAATGAGTAGGCTGTGACAGGCTCAAACAACTCCTACTCATGCTAGTGGGTTTCATCTATTTACTGTGGCAATGACAGGTCATGCAGAGGATAAAGGGGTTCAACTACCGTAGCAAGTAACAGATGAATCGTTGTTGTCCTAATGCAATAAAAGAGAGCAGGGCAAGAGAGTTGGATTGTATCGGAATGAACAAGGGGGTTTTGCTTGCCTGTCACTTCTGAAGATAGTATAGTTCTTCATTGGTGTCATCGAACTCGTCGTCGGAACCACGTCTATCAAGAGGGGACAAACACCGGCAACAGAGAAGGAAACACAATCAATGCAATGCACAATATGATGCATGATCATGACATGGCAATATGCTGTGATTTGAGCTAATGCAACAAAAAGTCATTTTGATTGAAGTGGAATTCAAAACTAGATCAAATTCCAACTCCAAATCTATTATCAAATTTGTCCTAATCATGTTTCATCCTAAACAGTTAGGTTAACTTTCTCAAACATGCATGAAAATGATACAGATGGATAGGTTGCATTTTTCTGATAATTTTTCATATATAATATATTTCATTCTGAGCTATAGATTAATTTCTATGATTTTTTGAAGTTAGCACTATTTTCTGGAATTTTCTGAATTAAAATAAATCCAGAAAATAGCTTATTGCCTCGGCATGACATCGATGTGACATCGGTAGGTCAACACGCCAGGTCGAGTCAAACGACGATGGGTCCCAAGTGGATCTCACTGATGATGGCTAGGCTCACGAGACATGTGGGGCGGTCGAGACCCACGTCGACAGTCAACTCGGCGTGTGGGTCCTGTTCAGTTTTGAATTAATCTAAACAGAGATTATAAATAACCTAAACAAGCATAGGGGCCCACATGGCAGTGTCTCAATGGGTGCTTAGCGGTGTCATTAGTGCTAATTAAACTGGGATTAGGCCGACGGCTCGTCGCCGGCGAGGTCAGTGGCGGCGGAGCGCTCGGGTTTCGCCCTCCGGCGACCAAACGGGCGGCGGTTTGGCTTGGCGTGATGCTGGTGCTCGTCCGCATCCAACGGAGCCACCAGCTTGCGCCGGAGAGGACTAGAACGACAGCGGCGAAGGGAAGTGCGGTGGCCGGAGTTCGGCAACAACGGTGTGGGCGGTGCGGGGCACGGGAGGCGCCGTCGATGGTCGTGTTCGACTCGCAGGAGTGCGGTGAGTGCAGCGGTGAGCTCGAACGCGAGCTTGCACGGCCGTAGTCACGGCGGCGACATGGCCGGCGAGGAGCTGTCGGCTCCGACAGCCACGGTGGTTAGAAGGCGCGAATGGGCACGGGGAGAGAGAGGGGAAAAGGCAGGGGCTCACGGTGAGGTCGAAGAGCAGGTCGGCTTGCTCGGGGAGGCGGCGGAGACGGCGAATCAGGCGGCGGCATCCGGCGGCCGTGGTCGGGGAAGAAGGCCACAAGCATCGTCTTGGGGCCGCCCCTGCTCGTAGCTCGGAGAGGAGGAGAAGAGGTTGCTGGCGAGCCCTCGAGAGCATCGGCGAGGCGAGGCAAAGGCTGTAACCGGAGTGGCAACGAGCGGCGGCAGGATCGCTCGGCGTTCGTGAAATAGAGAAGCGAGAGGAGGGAGGAGCAGGGGAGAGTGAGAGGGTCGAGGGGGCGCGTGGCATCTCCCAAAGAAGCAAAGTGGCGGCAAGCGTAGGTAGCAGGCGTCGCGGTCCTGCGCCCGTGCCCTCTTGGCCGCGAGGAGAAAGGCGGCAGGGGCGGATGGGCTGGGCGCGCTGATCTTTGGACCAAGCAGGGAGCTGGGCGGTTGGTGGGCGCCGAGTAAGTTGCAGGTAATTCTCTCTCTCTCTCTCTCTCTCTCTCTTATTTCTTGTTTCCTATTTTACGCAACTTTGTGACTTTATTAAAATACTAGATCAAATCCAAAATCATGAAACTAATCAATGCCACTTTTTGGAATATAACCAACAGCAAACATTTTAGTTTATGATTATTTGAGCATTTAAACTATTTATTAGCATTTAAATGCCCAAATGCAAATACTTTATGATTTAATTCAAAAATCTAGGAATAACCTAGAAATATGTTCATCATTTTTGGCAGAGGTTTTCACCTTTATCAGAAATCATGAACATTTTCAAAGGGCATTTTGGGTTCATTGAAAATGATTTTATTTGAGCCTATTTGAATTCATTTGGTGCTAGGGTTTAAACAATCCCCATTTCAAGTTTCTTTAAATTTAAACATGATGCATGGACGCTTATGCAGAGTCAGGCAAGGACTAAGCTAGGGATGTGACACTGTCCCCCTTCAAATTTGCCCGCCGTCGTTGGCTCCCTTCCCGCTCAATATTTGGGAAGAGGACCAGGGCCTATATAAGTAGAACTGGCCACCACAGAGAGGGGGGATCCAATCCGATCGAGAGCATACCCTAGCCACAAGAACACCTCAACCTTAGGAGGCTGTTCTTCCCTTTGTATTGTTCTTCATCCGCCCAAGAGGCAATCCACCACCACCACACTAGAGTAGGCTATTACACCACAACGGTGGCCCGAACAAGTATAAATCTCGTGTCTTTCTGTGTTGCGAGTTTGTCGAGTTCGTTCGCGAGATCTTAGTGAGCTAGGGCGTAGATCAGTAGGAGGGAACGACTTCGCACACACCCCAGTGTTCAAACCTTAAGGGTTTGCCGAAACCCCACATCCGACAGCCACATCATCATATTTGCTATTCCCGAGTGCATGATACCGGCTATGATACCCCCACTTTGGCCACCCTAATAAGGCTGGTCGTAATATGGGAGTATCATGCGGTATGATGCATGCCATTAGACTTTTTGGATGATGTGGCACACAGTTAAATGAGGAAAGAGAGGGTGTGGTATCATATCATGATACCGTATGATATTAAATGTTGTACTACTTTGTGTCATGCATGGCAATTAATAAGGCAACCTAAGATACTAACTTATGATACTATGCATGCGCGCATTACGAAGGTATTACCGATCATATACTAGTATCATGCATAGATACTCCCACCTTTCCGGTTTATAGGCTTATCTCAAAATTTTAGTTTTTCCATTTTATAAGGCTCAATTTGGTTCTTCCCCATGACATGTTCAGATTCCAAGGTGCATTAAATCATTGCATGCAAGTATTAAGAGAAAGTTGACCAATGCATGTACTTTATATGCATGCATGTATTGCAATTAATACATTGGAAATCATAATTTTTTGAGGAAAACAAAAGCATTAATTGGGTGTTTTTGAAAACTACAAAAAGTATTCCACCACTCACCATCTACCTTGGTTGGTGAGATTTTTGAATTGAGCCCTATAAGGCTGGTTGTAATGGGGAGTATCATATACTAGTATCATGCATATGATATTGTAGGATCGAAAGTATGTCTAGAGGGGGGGGGGTGATTAGACTACTTGACCAAATAAAAACCTAGCCTTTTCCCAATTTTAATTCTTGGCAGATTTTAGCAACTTTGGACAAGACAAGCAATCTTAACACAATTAAAGCAAGCATGCAAAGAGTATATGAGCAGCGGAAAGTAAAGCATGCAACTTGCAAGAATGTAAAGGGAAGGGTTTGGAGGATTCAAACGCAATTGGACACGGATGTTTTTGTCGTGGTTTCGATAGGTGGTGCTATCGTACATCCACGTTGATGGAACTTCAACCCCACGAAGGAGTAGCAGTTGCCTTGAGTCACGGAGGCTCCACCCACGAAGGGTCCACGAAGAAGCAACCTTGTCTATCCCACCATGGCCGTCGCCCACGAAGGACTTGCCTCACTAGCGATAGATCTTCACGAAGTAGGCGATCTCCTTGCCTTTACAAACTCCTTGGTTCAACTCCACAATCTTGTCGGAGGCTCCCAAGTGACACCTAGCCAATCTAGGAGACACCACTCTCCAAGAAGTAACAAATGGTGTGTTCATGATGAACTCCTTGCTCTTGTGCTTCAAATGATAGTCTCCCCAACACTCAACTCTCTCTCACAGGATATGGATTTGGTGGAAAGAAGATTTGAGTGGAAAGAAACTTGGGGAAGGCTAGAGATCAAGATTCATATGGTAGGTGAGGGAGTTCCGGACTAGGGGGTGTCCGGATAGCCGAACTATCATCATCGGCGGACTCAAGACTATGAAGATACAAGATTGAAGACTTTGTCCGTGTGCGGATGGGACTTTCCTTGGCGTGGAAGGCAAGCTTGGCGATACGGATATGTAGATCTCCTACCATTGTAACGAATCATGTAACCCTAACCCTATCCGGTGTCTATATAAACCGGAGGGTTTTAGTCCGTGGGGACGAACAACAATCATACCATAGGATAGCTTCTAGGGTTTAGCCTCTTTGATCTCGTGGTAGATCTATTCTTGTAACACACATCATCAATATTAATCTAGCGGGGACGTGAGGTTTTACCTCCATCGAGAGGGCCCGAACACAGGTAAAACATCGTGTCCCTTGTCTCCTGTTACCATCCGCCTAGCGCTTGATTGGGACCCCCTACCGAGATCCGCGGTTTGACACCGACATTGGTGCTTTCATTGAGAGTTCCTACGTGTCGCCGCCGATAGGCCGATGGCTCCTTTGATCATCAACAACGACACGGTCCGGGTGAGACTTTTCTCCCGGACAGATCTTCGTGTTGGCGGCTTTGCCTGCGGGCAATTAAGCAGCCATCTGGAGCAGATCGAAAGCTCGCCCTGGCGTCGGTCAGATTTGGAAGCCTAAACTATAGGGCTGATATCGCGGAGACTTGATCTTGACGGATTGAGCCCAATAAGCAGCGTCGCCTTGTCTCGATGGGCATGATCTAGCTACGCAGCGAACAGCGCCACGGAGGCCGCACGAGAATCCGCTCCGACCCTTAATCGGGCGGATTCCCCGATCGAGATGAGTGGTTGGACACCGCCTCGGGGCTTTAATCTCTCGGTGATCGAGCGAACTCCATCCCTGTCGCTGCGAAGACCTCGACTCGGTGCGGACTCCTATCCGGACTCAGAACCCTCCACGCCCTTGCCGATCGAATCTGATTGGGCGCTGTTATGGAGTTCACGGACGCGGACATCTTTCGGCACTTCGCCTTTTGGCGACATCCTGAATTCACTAAAGTCTCTCTTTCTCCGGAGAGCCCTGGCGGACTACGGTCGGGAAGGTTGGGACTCTGATCGGCGAAGAAATTCGACGCCCACCACCACCCACTTGGTAGCAGCTGTCGACGACCTAACCGACATGCTGACTACGACTCCGAAGACATCGGCGGTATGGGCGGCGATGCGGAGGCGACCAAGACCAGCGCCTACAGGCTGGAAGGTCACCTCGTCATCGACATATACATGGTGGACATCCCAAAAGATGGGAGCAGCGATGGAACAACGGAGGATGGCCCCTCAAGAAGTAGCCCAAGCGCCCGGCGTCGTGGCGCTGCTCTAAATCCGCCACAACAAGAATGAAGATTCGGCACGGAGATAACAATACAAACAATACACGGACAACGCGAAGACAATCCACTCCAGCAAGATCCATCGCGCGCAGAAAGATGAAGCGCCAGCCCTCAAGAGAGCGGCGAGAAGAAGAGGTAGAGGATTATATGCCTCCCTCGAAGGCGAAGCAAGCCTCGATGACAATGAATTAAATCGTGCACGAGAATCCCGTCGAACAAGGCGTTTTAGGCGCGGGCTTATAGCCACGACAAACAGCCTAAAGAAAAAGCAGCAACAACTTAGAGCTGATCAGGATCGCTAGCCGACAGATGGACGAAGTCCTCGCGACCGAAGAGCATGAGCTCGAGCGCCCCTCAAAAGCTACCCTAAGCATAAGCTGCTCCCCGATTAGAGGAGGAGGCTTACGAACCCGCATCACCAGGAGACAATACGGTGACCGACCACCCGTGGCGCGACAGAGAGGCCTCTAGGCCCTCCACTAGAACCGTACCCGGCATCGCTCAAAAGCACTTGGCCAAGGGGCGCTCCGGACTGTGAGATATATTGGAGGACAAGGCAAGACAATCAAGATCGATCTATGGATCGCGTGGCGCCCACGATGCGTGGCGACAACCGTCGCGCGGACCACGATAAGTCGGCCGGGCGAATAAAACAGACCAAGCTCTTTTGAGCTCCGTCGTGATATCGCCCGATCTGAGGCGCGCACACACCCACTATGCTTCACAGACGAAGTAATGGATCATCAAACCCCCGAAAGGTTTAAATCCGTCAATATTGAATCCTATGATGGCACAACAGACCCCGCGGTTTGGATCGAAGACTATCTCCTTCACATCCACATGGCCCATGGTGGCGATCTTCACGCCATCAAATACCTCCCCTCAAGCTTAAGGACCAGCCCGGCATTGGCTCAATAGCTTGCCGGCGAGTCAATTGGGAGCTGGGAGGACACTGGAAGCCACATTCCTCGATAATTTCCAGGGCACTTATGTGTGACCACCGACGCTGATGACCTAAGCCACATAATTCAGCAGCAGACGAATCGGCGGACAATTACGGACACGGTTCTTAACCAAGAAAAACCAAATAGTCATTGTCCGGATGCGGAGGCCCTCGCGGCCTTCAAGCATAACATCCATGACGAGTGGCTTGCCCGGCACCTAGGACAGGAAAAGCCAAAATCCATGGCATCCCTCACATCACTCATGACCCGCCTGCGGGTGAGGACAGTAGCTAGCACGCAGCAACAACCTCAGCAAAAATTCTGGCGGTCGGGACTTCAAGGACCAAAAGCGGCAGGCAGCGTCGTAACAAGAACAAGCGCCGCACTAACGGTGACAATATTGAGGATCGACGGTCAATGCGGATTCAAAGGCTCTAAACCGGTCAGCGGAAAAAGCCATTCAAATGAACTACTCCGGGTCCGTCCGATTTGGACCGAATACTCGACGCTTGTGCGGATACACGGCACCCGAAAAGCCAGCTAACCACACCGCAGGGACTGCTGGGTATTCAAGCAGCGAGCAAGTTAATTGCGAAAACAATGACAAGGGGCTGCATAGCGATGGCGAGGCGAGACCCAACCGCCGAACAATAGAGACGAAGGTTTCCCCCACGGTGTGGACGGTGAACATGATATCGCAACCCACATACCCAAAAGGGCGGAAGCATGCAATCGAGGATGTCTACGCGATGGAGCCAGTTGCCCCGAAGTTCAATCCATGGTCCTCCTGCCCGATCACTTTTGACCGAAGGGACCACCCCACCAGCATCCGCCACGACGGATTCGCCGCACTAGTCCTAGACCCAATCGTCGATGGATTTCACCTAACGAGTCACGATGGGCCGGCGGCAGCAACTGAACCTGCTTTACGAGGATCGGTCGCAAAATGGGCATAGACCCTCAAGGATTAAACCTACCAAAACTACCTTTAAAGGCGTCATACCAGGTGTAGAAGCCAATTATGCGAGCTCAATTACACGGAAGTGATCTTGGATCCCGGATAACTTCGAGCGAGAGTTAATCTTGACATAGTCCCGTTCATGGCGACTATCATGCCTTGCTCGGACGTGCAGCGTTTGCAAAGTTCAGCAGCGGTGCTGCACCACGCATACCTCAAGATCAAGATGCCAGGCCCTCGAGTCATTACGGTCAGCGGAAACACGAACGTTCCCTCCACGAAGGAACATCTGGCTCTCGCGGCGAAGTGCAATGCAGCCTCTTAAGGCAATTATCGAATCCGGCCGTTAAGCGGCGGACTACAATAGCGCGCCGGAGTAACTTACAACAAGACCACAGCACGTTCCAAGCATGCATAGCGATGCGGCTAACCCAGCTCTGCGAAGCGTCAAAGCAGGTCCTTGGCGTACACCATTACGCTCTGAAGATACCATGGGCATGGGGAGGGGCACGACCACAATACACCAGATCTGCGGCTCAACCACACAAGGGGCTCTCAAGTGTGTCGTTCCTTTTCTTTTCTTTTTACCTTTTACTTTTAAACACATGACTCCGTTTGTCGAAGCCTTGTGCTGGCGGCGGAGACTGCCGAACTCACGATGCAACAGCCGGGGAAGGATAAAGGCTACGAATATCTGGTGGTCTCCATTACGAGCATTTTCATACACCAATCTGCAGCCTACCCACGGAAGGACATGTTTAAACAGTCTCCTACCTTGCTTATCGCACTATTTGTATCGTTACGCATTCAGTAGCAGCACTTATTGAATAAAACAATGCAGCACCTTTTTGCTTATAATTGCATTTCTTTTTCATACATATGTTCATTCACGACATGTTGCATCCGTACACTTTAGTGCGGCTAATATACACCGAGGGCTTATGTTTCCGCTTTATGGTGTGATGAGTCGAACACTTTCACAAGTCGGCACCCGAACTTATAGCACTATATGCATCGGCTCGAATCATGTCTTGGGTCAATAGTTGGGTTTTCCGGCTCCGTGTTTTGGTACCTTACGTTCCGTTATATCGGCTAAGGTAGCACCGGAGAACCACTGCGATTCCGCCCGGTTCGGCTGCGTTAACGCCTCGATGGAAAGCTAAAACTGGCCGTCATGATGAGGCGAGAGACCGGTCGCTGTTCGAGAGGTTTTCTGCGAGTCCTTAAAGACTTATGCGCTTAGGCGAGGCACGATCTGTCCGGCCAAAGGCGTGGATAGCGCCCCAAATTGACCTTCGAAGACTAGGGGCTTCGCGAAATTTAAAATTATAAATTCTATGGCTAAGTGAGAGTGTTCAAGCATTATAAGTCCGGTTGCCTTGTTAGTTGTGTTGAGAGCCTCCTAGATGGACCCAAAAATGGGAACAAGGCGCTCAAGTTTATCCGAACACCCCAGCACTTTCGTGGCATGGGGCTGAAGCCGACGACTTGCCATCTCTCGATTTGATAAACAACCGCATGAAGGTAATATTTTAAATTAACAAGCGTTGCTTAGCGCATATGAACTAAGTTTTCAGCGCGCAGGATAACAAATCGAGTCTACTCAAATATTACATCTTTGGAGCACTCACCGCAATAGTCTGGGCGCCCTTGACACACTCTTATAATACATCTCGGGCGTGCGATGCTCCTTCCCCTACGGTGGCGGGTCCGTCCACGAGCCACAGGCATCCATCTTGCCCAGTGCACCTTCTTGCGGGCAAGGGCCCGACAGGCACCCTCGATACAAGCGGAATGCTTGATAACTTCAACCAGACGCATCCACCGGCCGCCGCACGGGCCAAGTAGCTCCAGGCATGGCCTCCTTAGGCCACAGCCAAACTATAAGGCCCTTCATGGCCTGTTCGGCCGCCTTGTGGAGCTCGACCAACTGCTTCACTGGTCACTAAGGGGCACGGATGTCCGCCTCGGCATCTTGAGACCGAAGACCTTCTCCGTTGAACTCCCTCCTCGGCCCGGTAGAATGCGGCAGCATCGGACCGCTCTTGAGGAAGCTCTGCGAACGCCCTAGAGAGCTCGAATCGGGTAAGCAACAGGTAATTAACACTCACATGCTTACTCTGCATGAAAAATGCCTTACCTACTGCTATTTTCTTCACGCTTCAATCTCTGGAGGCCTTGTAGGCTTGGCCTTAGCGGTTTTGCACTCTCAAGAGCCGTTGTAGCTCGGACTCTCGAGTCTTCGAGTCACGCTCCAAGTTCTCATGTTTTTTCATGAGATCCTGAAGCTCATGCTGTACCTCCGCCACCCGCGCCTCCTGCTTCTCTCGCTCGGTGCATTCCGCGGCCGCATTACGCTCGGCCGTGGCCACCGCCTCCTTCAGGGTCGCCACCTTGTTAGTGGCCCCTACAATACCCACGTTATCCTTGTCATTTTTCTTGCAACCAAATTCTTTTCTGTAAGGTACAATTTTCATAAGGTATTACTCACCTTCTTTTTCCTCGAGCTGCTTCTTGGCATGGCCGAGCTCGTTCTCGGACCGCTCGAGGTTTTTCTTCAAAGTATTGACCTCCTTGATCGGTCTGGTGGAGGTCAGCGGCATAACTTTGCAATCCCATATTGACATATTTTTATCACTCCTGCGTTTATCTTTCTAAAGATCCTCAGTCGGCTTTTCTTTGAACACCGAACCGAGCATCGGGGCTCTTGTCTATCGGTACCATTTTACATATGTTGAAATTCTTACCTCAAAGCTTTGTTAGAAGGCTATTGCGAGCCAGTCAGCCCGCTCTTGGCGAGCTGAACCTTGAATCACCGCACTCATAACAGTGCGGTGTTCCTCTTCTATGGGCGCCATTGGCGCCTCCAGCAAATATCCGGCACCTCCGGTCGGACGGAGGCAGCCGGCGTCTCGATCTTGCCCTTCTTACGAAGGGTGCGCCCGCCGGACTCGAGCCACTGCGGCCTCGGGGCTGAGTCCGGTGCACAGTCCGGGAGGTTGTCTGCGACACCTCCGGGGCCTCCCCTCTGGTGGGTCCTTTTCGGGATCCCACCTCGGCGTCGTCGCGGCACGGGAGTGGAGGCAGTCGGAAGGAATCCATATCCGGCGCGCAAGGACCGCTTCGGCAAGCAGGAAGATCATCCTTGGGCGGACTACGGGGTTGTATGCGGCATTAGAAAGGCGTTATGTGGCGAAAACAAAAACCTTGAGGTTATTGAGTCACGGATACTTACGATCTCGCCAGGCTTGGCCCTTGGATGCGATCTTCGTCGTCGTCACGGTATTGGCGGAGCAGTCCGGAGGAAGAGTTTTCCCTTCTTGGACCCTTTGGCCTCCTTGTTGGGGAGGCCTTCCTTTCTTTCCTCCCCGGCTGAGGCAGAGGCTTTCTTCTCCTCCCCTCACCTTGGTGGGAGGAGTGACCTCGGATTCATCATCCGATAGCACCTGAAAACAGGAACTCTTCGAGTCCCGTGGCCGTCTTCTTGGCCTTCTTCTCCGGCACCACGTGGGGTGCGAAGCCAGCAACCCGTTAGGCGGGCGTCCGCTGGGTCCTCGGCAATGTGGCGGACAGGTAATCCGTTCGCCTTCGCCAGCCATTCCTATCAAAGGTAAGGGAGTTTAGATCCGCATAGAGCCAAACTATGGAAAACAAGTGGTGAAATCACTTACCTCGTCGGCTGGACCTTTGTGAGAAGAATCCGCGATCTTGATGGCGGATCACGGAGCTTGGCGCCCTTGAACAACACCTTCGGACATCTTCGTGCGTAGTGTTGAAGAGCCGCTCGAGTGCGGTGCTGCGCGGATCAAACTCCCACATATTAAAGCCCGTCGCTGCACGGGAGAATCCGCGGATGAGCATGACTGGACTACGTTGAAAAGCTTGAGCTTCTTGTCCACCACCTTACGGATACAGGCTTGGAGTCGGTCAGCTCCTCGAATCCCCCAAATTCGGCCACTCTCTTTCCGGAGGAGAGCCGTGTGGGAATACCAGATCTAAATTCGGGGCGCTGCCCAATCAAGTCCTGCGACTTCGATGATGTAGAACCACCCGATTGCCACCCCTTGATGGTTTCCACGAAAGTACCCTCCAGCCACGTAACGTGGGACATCCTGCCCACCATGGCGCCTCCGCACTCCTCTTGGCTGCCCTTCACAACCTTGCTTGACCTTTGAAGGTCTTGAGCCTAAGCGAAGTGGGGCTGGATGCGAGAGGAATGCCTCGCTACACGACGATAAACGCCGAGATGTTGAGGATGAAATTGGGCGGATCATGGAAATCTAGGCCGTAGTAGAACATGAGCCCTCGGACAAAGGGATGAAGCGGGAAGCCCAGTCCGCGGAGGAAATGGGGAAGAAATACTACCCTCTCATGGGGCCTGGGGTTGCGGACGAGTTCTCCCTCGTCGGGGAAGCCGATGCGCGATGTTGCTGGACAGATATCCGGCATCGCGCAGCTTATGGATCTGCCCCTCCATGACGGAGGAGGCCATCCACTTGCCTCCCGCTCCGGACATAATTGGAGAAGGTTGAGGTGAGAAGTGCAGACTTGGGCGCTGGAGCTCGAGTTCACGGAGATGGATAAGCCAAGGAGGAAGAAGGCGCGGGTAAAGGGCTGGATCCTTATCCTTATATGGGCGGACAAAACATGTGTCCCCATCGGCTGGTAAAACTAAGCTTATCTCCCAAAGCGCCACAATCAATGGGCGGTTGGGTTACCCACGTCCGTATTGATGGGAATCCCGGAATAAGGGAACACGATCTCTGCCTCGACAAGGCGTGCCAAAGAAACCGCGCTAAGCGCGTTGAGGTGGAGCAGTAAAAACAATTTGAATAAAAGGCTTGGTAGTGGTGCGGCGCCACGCCACAAAATATGTCGTGATTGATCTTGTGTAATATTATTCTCTCTCGGTGGTATGTGGAATTTATTTTGAAGAGCGGACACTATCCTGGTGTTCACAATCTTCTATAAATTATTGGAGGAAGAACCCGCCTTGCAATGCGAAGACAATATCTGGCCCGGACTCATCGTCATTGAAGCCTGGTTCGAGGGGCTCTTGAGGAGTTCGGACTAGGGGTGTCCGGATAGCGAACTATCATCATCGGCGGACTCCAAGACTATGAAGATACAAGATTGAAGACTTCGTCCCGTGTTCGGATGTGACTTTCCTTGGCGTGGAAGGCAAGCTTGGCGATACGGATATGTAGATCTCCTACCATTGTAACCGACTCTGTGTAACCCTAACCCTATCTGGTGTCTATATAAACCGGAGGGTTTTAGTCCGTAGGACGAACAACAATCATACCATAGGCTAGCTTCTAGGGTTTAGCCTCTTTTATCTCGTGGTAGATCTATTCTTGTAACACTCATCATCAATATTAATCTAGCAGGACGTAGGGTTTTGCCTCCATCGAGAGGGCCCGAACCTGGGTAAAACATCGTGTCCCTTGTCTCCTGTTACCATCCGCCTAGACGCATAGTTCGGGACCCCCTACCCGAGATCCGCCGGTTTTGACACCGACAGTAGGGATAGAATATCTTGGCCACAACACAAGTGTAGGTGGTTCTCTCTCAAAAAATGGTAAGTTGGAAGTGTAGGTTCGTTCTGATGGCTCTCTCCACGAATGAAGAGGAGGTGGAGGGGTATATATAGCCTCCACACAAAATCTAACCGTTACACACAACTTGCCAATCTCGGTGGGACCGAATTGATAAACTCGGTCGGACCGTTTCAGCAAATCTAGTGACCGTTAGGATTTTCGGTGGGACCGACACGCTACTCGGTAGGACCGATATGGTTAGGGTTAGGGCATAACATAATCTCGGGTGAGACCGATTACACAAACTCGGTGAGACCGGTTTTGGTAATAAGCTAACCAGAGAGTTGATCAGGTAAACTCGGTGGGACCGATTCGCTCATCTCGGTGAGACCGAAATGTTACAAAGAGGAAACAAAGGTTTTACATTGCAATCTCGGTGGGACTGATCGCTCATCTCGGTGGGACCGAAACGTTACGAAGGGAAATAGAGAGATTACAATCCCATCTCGGTGAGACCGAGATCCCATCGGTGAGACCGATTTGCCTAGGGTTTTTGGCAGTGGCTATGACATCTGAACTCGGTGACGCCGGATAGAAAGAATCGGTGGGGCCGAGTTTGACTTTTGGTTTAGGTCATATGTGGATGTGAGAAAGTCGTTGAGGGCTTTGGAGCATATCACTAAGCATTTTGAGCCAGGGCCTCATTAAGCAACACCTCATCCCTCCTTGATAGTATTGGCTTTTCATATAGACTCAATGTGATCTTGGATCACTAAAATAGAAAATGTAGAGTCTTGAGCTTTGAGCTTCAGCAAATCCTTTTGTCCTTAGCATTTTGAGGGGTCCACTTTTCTCATCCATGCTATGCCAATCATTGAGCTTTCCTGAAATATTAATCCTGAAGTAGTATTAGCTCAATGAGCTATATGTTGTTAGGGATTACCAAAACCACCTAGGGATAGTTGCACTTTCAATCTCCCCCTTTTTGGTAATTGATGACAACATATAGATCAAAGCTTCGACAAATGATAATAGGAGTGAAAAACATTTGAGTAGTATGTGAAAAGCAAGAGCTCCTCCTAAATTTGTGCATAGTTCAAGATTTGCTTTGGACTGCAAATGCACAATGAGTTAGGATCATGGGTTACTCTTCCATGTCACATACATCTTGGTGGAGCACTCAAAATGATAATAATTAAATACATGCACCCATCACCAAGCAAAGTGAATGATCATATGGAGATATAAAAGGATAATGTCATCCAACAAGCATTAAGGTAGCATATGATCAAACACATGATCATCCAAGTATCACACACAAGCATAAAGTATATCAAACAAGCAAATAACAAAGTTCAACCACCAAAAGCAAGAGAGAACAAAGAGCAACACTCTCTCTCTCTCGAAGCCTATGATCTATACATTTTCTCCCCCTTTGGCAACAAGTTACCAAAAAGTTCATGAAAAATGCATAGTGCTAGATCGACTCTCAGGCTTGTCTTTAGGTGGTGGTGTAGATAGAACTCCAAGGACGAAGGCGTCAGTCGATGTAGATGGAGCTGGAGGAGTGGGTGCTGGAGCTGGTGGCACTGAAGCTGTAGCTGGTGCAGATGAAGTTGCTCTGTTGTCTGTAACAGGCATAGCAGCAGATCTCTGACCTCTGGGCACTCTAGCAAAATCATCAGTGGTTGTCTTGCCCTTCTTCTCCCGCACTTCATCCTGAAGTTGCTCAACAACTAACTGTATCTCAGTGACCTTCACATCTAAGTCATAGAACTTATGCTCCATGATCCTCTCCAAGCTCTCCTGGTTTTGAGTCAGGGTGGCCAGTCCCTTCTCAATCCTCAGAGTGGAGGCAATCAAGTAGCCAAGCTGATCTTGCTTGCCCTTCAGAAGATACTTAGATGCCTCATCCATGGTTGGAATCTTTGCAGCCTTTTCAGTCCTTGCTTTCTCCCTCTTTGCTTGTGCTTGCACAGAAGATGGTTCATTTTCATCCATCACCACAGTGTTGTCCTCAAAGTCAGGGTAGATGGGCAGGTGCTCCTTGTCCAACAGATATGTGCCAGTGCCCATCTTGGAGTTGATTAGCTCCTGGATCTGTGGGGCATACCCACAACTTCTCTTCTGATCTGCAGCTATTCTCTTTATAGTTTCCACAATTAGGCTCATGACTTTGAACTTCTGTGGGACATCAAATATGTGCAGCAAGTCGATGGAGTGTCCTCTAATCATTCAGTGATCTCCTGATTTTGGCAATAAAGTGTGCCTGAGGATCCAGTTGATTGTAGGCAGGCCTGCCAGCAAGTGTTTCACAGAACCAAACTGGTGAGTGTCAAGATCTGCATCAAGAATCTCCTTGTACATGCTAGCCATTGAGTTGTGATCCTTCTTCTTCTAGGCATAGACATCCAAGTCATCTTCATTCTCCTCAGGAGCATTGATCAATTTTGCCCATTCATCAACTGTTGAATGGTACCTAGTACCTTCAGACATCCAAATAATCCTTCCATCAGGGTAGAAATGAGATGTGGAGTAGAACTGCATAATAAGCTCATCGTTCCACTTTGTGAGCTTCTGCCCAACGAAGTCCTCTACTCCACAAGACTTGAAACTGTCATAGACTCCAGGATAGTGTTCTTCATTTTCCTTGATGTACTCCCAGTCCACCCATCTCATATCACAGACTATAGGCTTCTTGTCAAGCAACACTGTCTCATAGAAGTCCTGCTGTTCGTTTGTATGGAACCTGTAGTCCACAACAGTTCTTCTCCTAGTGGCATATGGATCAGACTCTCTCCATAGCCTTAATCCTGAATCTTTCCTGATTTTCATGTTCTCAGCTATTGGATGAGCATCATTGTGATCTGGAATTTTTGGTTTCAACTTTCTCAAGACATGTGACTCATCATCTTCTTCTTCTACAGCAGCTTCAGGCACTGGGGCCTTGTTCTTCTCTGCAGCTAGAATAATCCTTGTACTCCTCTTGGGTGTAGTTTTGGGTTTTGGAGATGGAGCAACCCCTGATTTGGTAGCATCTCCCATAAGCTTCTGAGATTTGGGTGCTGGTGCAGCATCCTCTTCCTCTTCCTTTTCAGAATCTCTCATCATAGAGGGCTTGCCAAGAACTCTGGCAGTGGTCTTCTTGACCCTTTCTTTCCTCCTCTTGCCATCTCCAGTTTCCTTGGGTTCAAGAGTGAACTCCATTGTTTCTCCTGTGGCAACTTTCCTTGCCTTAGACATGGGCTGTCTTCTTGCTGGCATCTTAGTCTTCAGACCTGGCCTAGTTGCAGCAGCTATGCCATATTCCTTCTTCAGCACTTTCTTCTTTGAGGTGGCCTCTTCCTCAACAGCCACATAGTCCTCATCCTCAGAATCTGAGGTTCTCTTCTTTCTGGCCCTGGTGGCTGCCTTAGGCAAGTTGCTCGGTGTACTCCTGCTGCCTTCATCATAGCTGGTAGAGGGACTAGTGCCCTCACTCATGTGAACTTGCTCCTCAGACTTGTTCTGACTGTCACTCTGATCTGACATAATACAAACACTGACAACTGACCCTGTGAATAGATTATAGATGAGATAGATTGGATGAGCATCACAAAGTGCAGAGGTTTTTGCAAAAGGATGAGTCAAAAACTTAGTTTTAGTTTTCAACAGAAAGCATTTCGAATCTACTGATTTGAAATCTCGGTGATACCGAAGCATCTTTTGCAACCTAAACTGGTGAACTCGGTCAGACCGAGTCACAGTTTGGTGGCACCGAGACTGCTAGGGTTTCACAAAGAATTGAATTCGGTCACACCGATTTGCAATTCTCGGTCAGACCGAGAATCACATGTGCAATGGCCTTAGCCAAATCGGTGGAACCGATTTCAACAACTCGGTTGGTCCGAGATGATTTCGGCGGAAACCTAACCCTAAATTTTCAATCCACAACTAAACTACGGAGTGATTTCGTTGGATAGAGTGATCTCAATCATTGCAAGATACATGGGAAAACAATGTGCTAGGAATCGGAGTGAGATTAGCACAAAGATCAAGTCCATACCCTAAGTGCGACGATGGACACCTTTCTGGCGGCAACGACGGAGGCGATTCCGTTAATGGCGGAGACCAGCGGCGGGAGGCAGTGGCGATGAGGAGGGCGATCCATAGACCCGAGGGAGGAAGAGCAGGCTGAGCGCGGGCGAAGGGTTCGGAAAAAAATTCCAAATTTTGGCCTGGGGATATATATAGCCTGACCCTGTCGGTGTGACCGAGTGGAACAACTCGGTGGCACCGAGATGCATAACTGCAAGCAGTTACTGCAACTCGCTGTGACCGAGAAGTTCAAATCGGTTGCACCGAGATTGAAAACCTAGATCGACTTAGTGATTTCGGTATGACCGAAATGGATGAATAGGTTAGACAGAAACGCACAAAGAAGTTTTGGAAGTTTAAGTCTATGACGAATCGGGGACTCCGACTGCTCCTCACATAGAGTGGTTTGAATCTGACTTGATCAAACTTTGTGATGTAGTATGAACAGAGTTTGAGACGAGAAAAGCATAGATAGCTAGAGAAGGTTCTTAGGCATTCTTGTCCATCCACTTGGCAAAAGGAAAAAGGAACCAAGCAATCAAAACAACAAGTGGATGTCCTCGAATGAGTGAATTATGCAACCAACATGCTCAACAATAAAATGGCAAATGAAATATGTGGCAAAGTATGCACAACCAATTCTAGCATCTATCAAGCAATTGGCGATGAGTAGGTCATCTATATATGAGTATATTGAATTAGGAGTCAAATGAGAACATTTGATCATAGGTCATACTCATCGTTTAAGCACAAGTGGGGTTACCACTTTTACATAAAGCGGTGATGTGTTCACACCATTAGAGTTGCTTTAGCTCAATTCTTAGAGTAAAGCTCCCCCTAGATGTGAGATCCCCCCTAAGAGGGATGAACTAACCTTGGGTTTTGTCGATGATGACTTCATCTAGATGTTGAAGATGTGGATGCTCAATGTTGATGTAGATCATTTCGAGCAATCCTTTGGAGTGAGTTGCACTTTCAATACCTACACGGGTTAGTCCCACAAGGAACAAACAAGGATATCCATAGACATAGAGTGATGCACACACAAGATGATGTCTATGACAGCATTAGGTTACCTTGTCCCTTGTCTTACCAACAAGAGGGTTTGTGACTCCTTGAACTAGTGCAAGATGTGGAAGTTGATTGCACTTGTTCTTGCCAAAATGATAAGAGTGAAGTATGTTGGCGGAGTCACCCTCAAGAACTCTCTAGTTCTTCTTCTTCTGGATCCACACCATTTTGATGGGAATACTCAGAGTTGTAGTTGTACTTGATGAAGTGGAACTTGATGCAGTCTTGGGAACCCACTTGACCAAGGCCTTAGGAGCTTCTTCAAATGCATCAATTTCCTCTTGAAGCTTATCCTTGCCTTTTTGCTTGTGGTCTTGTGGTGGAAGATCATCTTGAGCTTGTGTCCCTTTGAAAGAAGTAGGATCTTACTTCTCTTGTTGAGGAACAAACTTCATCTTGGGGTATTTATCTTCTTCCCACTCAACTCCATTGGCATTGAACTTTCGTTCAAAACCAACACCTTTGTTCTTCCGGTGCCTTCCTTGCTTGCGTACAATTTCCTCGAATTGCTTACTCCCGACAAGGCTCTTGTAAACACCTTTCTCTATAATTCCCTTCAATAAGCTATTTTCTTGCTCAAGTGTAACTTGGCTAAGAGAATCATTAGTGGACTCAAGAGAACTACTAGAAGTAACAACATTGGATTTAGCATGATTATTTTTACTACTAGAGGAAGAATCTTTCTTGTTCTTGTTACTAGACTTGACTTGAGGCATGTAAGTGGATAAGAGTAAATGCTTGGCAATGTAAGAAGAACTTTTCTTGTGAAGATCATCATTGATTGCCTTTAAGGACTCATGCTCTTGCTCAAGATTGAGCTTCTCAAAACGTAATTTCTCATGAGTCCTTAAAAGTTCTTGATGATCTCCTAAGATAGTTTCATGAGCCAACTTAAGAGTGTTTAGTTCTTTAGTTAGAAACTCAATCTTCTCCTTATCATTGTCATTCGTTTCATCTTGATTAGCATGATTAATTGACGTTTCATCATAGTATTCATCACTAGAGTTATCAACAAGTAAATCATCATCACCTAAAAAGTCATCTTCATCACTATTGAAATCAACATACTCGGGGTGTGATACCTTTGGACCTTTGGCCATGAAGCATCTTCCAATTCCTTCATTTGGTGAATCAAATATGTCGTAGGAGTTGGTTGACACAAGTGCTAGACCGGCAACACCTTCATCTTGAGTATATTCGGAGTCGGAGTGATAGCTTCTCTCGGAGTGATTGTCGGAGTCGGAGCCGGATACCCATTCACCAACATGAGCTTGATGTCTTCGTTTTGTGTAGCTCCTTGATGACTTGTCCTTCATTTCCGAATCCTTGCTTCTCCGGGATGTTCTTCGTTCATAACTATCATCTCTACTCCTTCTCTCTCTTGATGGTGATTCTTCTCTTCTACTCCTTCTTTTGGGAGAATATTCTCTTCTTTTGTAGGGTGCCGTACACTCAATGGAATAGTGTCCGGGTCTTCCACAATTGTAGAAGTTTCGCTCTCGACTAGAAGATCTTTTGTCATTGTAGGACCTTGACTTGGAAGTTCTCTCTTTGCTTCTACTCTTGTAGAACTTGTTGAAGTTCTTCACCATTAGGCTCAATTCTTCATTGAAGGTTTGTTTCTCACTTGATGATGTGGGAGCTTCACATGAGGCTTTGTAAGCACCACTTGACTTTTTATGGAGCTCCTCCTTATCCTTGAGTGACATCTCATTAGCAACAATTCTTCCAATGACTTCCGTTGGCTTGAGATCTTTGTAATTGGGCATCATTTGGATCAATGTGCACACGGTATCATATTTTCCGTCCAAAGCTCTTAGGATCTTCTTGATGATGAATTTGTTGGTCATCTCTTCACTTCCTAAGCCGGCAATCTCATTTGCAATGAGAGCAAGCCTAGAGTACATTTCAGTGACACCTTCACCATCCTTCATTTTGAACTTGTCAAGATGACTTTGAAGCACATCCAATTTGGATTCCTTGATGGAGTCGGTACCTTCATGCATATAAATCAAAGTATCCCAAATTTCCTTTGCATTCTCAAGACGGCTGATTTTGTTGAATTCTTCGGGGCACAATCCGTTGAAGAGGATATCACAAGCTTGAGCATTGTGTTGCAGCATCTTCAACTCTTCCGCGGTAGCTTCATGGTTCGGTTCTCTCCCATCAAAGAATTCACCTTGCAAGCCAATACACACAATAGCCCAAACGGCGGGGTTATGTCCAAGAATATGCATTTTCATCTTATGCTTCCAACTAGCAAAATTAGTACCATCAAAGTAAGGACCTCTACGGTGGTAGTTCCCCTCGATAGACGCCAAACTCTCCTAGGTTGTGAAACCAAGGCTATGACTACAAAAGCTATGGAAATCAAAGAAAATGGAGACCAAAGCTCTGATACCACTTGTAGGATCAAAAGTATGTCTAGAGGGGGGGTGATTAGACTACTTGACCAAATAAAAACCTAGCCTTTTCCCAATTTTAGTTCTTGGCAGATTTTAGCAACTTTGGACAAGTCAAGCAATCTTAACACAATTCAAGCAAGCATGAAAAGAGTATATGAGCAGCGGAAAGTAAAGCATGCAACTTGCAAGAATGTAAAGGGAAGGGTTTGTAGGATTCAAAAGCAATTGGAGACACGGATGTTTTTGTCGTGGTTCCGATAGGTGGTGCTATCGTACATCCACGTTGATGGAGACTTCAACCCACGAAGGGTAACAGTTCTTGTGAGTCCACGGGGGCTCCACCCACGAAGGGTCCACGAAGAAGCAACCTTGTCTATCCCAGCATGGCCGTCGCCCACGAAGGACTTGCCTCACTAGCGGTAGATCTTCACGAAGTAGGCGATCTCCTTGCCCTTACAAACTCCTTGGTTCAACTCCACAATCTTGTCGGAGGCTCCCAAGTGACACCTAGCCAATATAGGAGACACCACTCTCCAAGAAGTAACAAATGGTGTGTTGATGATTGATAACGCACAAGTATAGGGGATCGCAACAGTTTTCGAGGGTAGAGTATTCAACCCAAATTTGTTGATTCGACACAAGGGGGGCCAAAGAATATTCTCAAGTATTAGCAGCTGAGTTGTCAATTCAACCACATCTGGAAACTTAGCATCTGCAACAAAGTGTTTAGTAGCAAAGTAATATGATACTGGTGGTAACGGTAACAAAAGTAAAGACAACAAAAGCAATGTTTTTGGTATTTTGTAGTGATGATAATAGTAGCAACGGAAAAGTAAATGAGTGTAAACCAGTATATGGAAAACTCGTAGGCACCGGATCAGCGATGGATAGTTATGCCAGATGTGGTTCATCATGTAACAGTCATAACATAGGGTGACACAGAACTAGCTCCAGTTCATCAATGTAATGTAGGCATGTATTCCGTAAATAGTCATACATGCTTATGGAAAAGAACTTGCATGACATCTTTTGTCCTACCCTCCCGTGGCAGCGGGGTCCTATTGGAAACTAAGGGATATTAAGGCCTCCTTTTAATAGAGAACCGGAACAAAGCATTAGCACATAGTGAATACATGAACTCCTCAAACTATGGTCATCACCGGGAGTGGTCCCGATTATTGTCACTTCGGGGTTGCCGGATCATAACACATAGTAGGTGACTATAGAATTGCAAGATAGGATCAAGAACACACATATATTCATGAAAACATAATAGGTTCAGATCTGAAATCATGGCACTCGGGCCCTAGTGACAAGCATTAAGCATAGCAAAGTCATAGCAACATCAATCTCAGAACATAGTGGATACTAGGGGTCAAACCCTAACAAAAATAACTCGATTACATGATAAATCTCATCCAACCCATCACCGTCCAGCAAGCCTACGATGGAATTACTCACGCACGGCGGTGAGCATCATGAAATTGGTGATGGAGGATGGTTGATGATGACGACGGCGACGGATCCCCCTCTCCGGAGCCCCGAACGGACTCCAGATCAGCCCTCCCGAGAGAGATTAGGGCTTGGCGGCGGCTCCGTATCATAAACGCGATGAAACTTTCTCTCCGGTTTTTTCTCCCCGAAAGCCAATATATGGAGTTGGAGTTGGCGTCGGAGGGCATCAAGGGGGCCCACGAGGTAGGGGAGCGCGCCCAGGGGGGAGGGGCGCGCCCCCACCCTCGTGGATAGGGTGTGGGCCCCTAGTCTTCATCTTTGGCGTGGATTTTTTATTATTTATTCTAAGATATTCAGTGGAGTTTCAGGTCATTCCGAGAACTTTTGTTTTCTGCACATAAAACAACACCATGGCAATTCTGCTGAAAACAGCGTCAGTCCGGGTTAGTTCCATTCAAATCATACAAGTTAGAGTCCAAAACAAGGGCAAAAGTGTTTTGGAAAAGTAGATACGACGGAGACGTATCAACTCCCCCAAGCTTAAACCCTTGCTTGTCCTCAAGGAATTCAGTTGACAAACTGAAAGAGAAAAAGAAAAACTTTTACAAACTCTGTTTGCTCTTGTTGTTGTAAACATGAAAAGCCAGCATTCAAGTTTCAACAATTATTATGAACTAACCATACTCACAATAACACGTAGGTCTCACAATTACTCATATCAATAATATAATCAGCTAGCGAGCCATAATAATAAAACTCGGATGACAACACTTTCTCAAAATAATCATAACATGATATAACGAAATGGTATCTCGTTAGCCCTTTCTGAGACCGCAAAACATAAATGCAGAGCACCTTTAAAGATCAAGGACTGACTAAACATTGTAATTCATGGTAAAAGAGATCCAGTCAAGTCATACCCAATATAAACCAATTATAATGAATGCAAACGACAGTGTGCTCTCTAGCGGGTGCTTTTTAACAAGAAGGGTGATGACTCAACATAAAAGTAAATAGATAGGCCCTTCACAGAGGGAAGCAGGGGTTTGTAGAGGTGCTAGAGCTCGATTTTGAAATAGAGATAAATTATATTTTGAGCGGCATACTTTCACTGTCAACGCAACAACTATGAGATGGCAGTATCTTCCATACTACATGCATTATAGGCAGTTCCCAAACAGAATGGTAAAGGTTGGCACTCCCCCTCCTCCACAAGCATCAATCCATGGCTTGCTCGAAACAACGAGTGCCTCCAACATTCAACGGGTCCTAGGGGGAGTTTTGTTTAATTATTTTGATTTGCTTTGATCTTTTTGGATCATGGGACTGGGCATCCCGGTTACTGGCCCTTTCTCGTGAATGAGGAGCGGAGTCCACTCCTCTTGAGAATAACCCACCTAGCATGGAAGATATAGGCAGCCCTAGTTTCACATGAACTGCTCGAGCATACAAAACATAATTTCATTTGAAGGTTTGGATTTTGGCACATACAAATTTACTTGGAACGGCAGGTAGATACCGCATATAGGAAGGTATAGTGGACTCATACGGAACAACTTTGGGGTTTAAGGAGTTTGGATGCACAAGCAGTATTCCCGCTTAGTATAGGTGAAGGCTAGCAAAATACTGGGAAGCGACCAACTGAGAGAGCGACAACAGTAGTAAACATGCATGAAAATTAATTTACACCGAATACAAGCATGAGTAGGATATAATCCACCATGAACATAAATATCATGAAGGTTATGTTGATTTGATTCAACTACATGCGTGAACATGTGCCAAGTCGAGTCACTCAATTCATTTAAAGGAGGATACCATCCCATCATACCACATCATAATCATTCTAAATAGCATGTTGGCACGCAAGGTAAACCATTATAACTCATAGCTAATCAAGCATGGTACAAGCAACTATAATCTCTAAATGTCATTGCAAATATGTTTACTTCATAATAGCTGAATCAGGAACGATGAATCATCATATTTACAAAAACAAGAGAGGTCGAGTTCATACCAGCTTTTCTCATCCCAATAAGTCCATCATATATCATCATTATTGCCTTTCACTTGCATGACCGAACGGTGTGAATAATAATAAGAGTGCACGTGCATTGGACTAAGCTGGAATCTTCAAACATTCAACTCAAGAGAGAAGACAAGTAATATGGGTTCTAAGTTAAATAAACGATCATGCATATGAGAACCACTAAGCATTTTCAATATGGTCTTCTCGACCCCCAAAGAAAGGAAAAGAAAAATAAAAACTATTTACACGGGAAAGCTCCCAACAAGTAAAAAGAAGAACGAGAAATATTTTTGGGTTTTCTTTTTAATTCTACTACAAGCATGGAAAGTAGACTAACTAATTTTTTTTGTTTTTTCTTAAAGTTTATCAAACACACAAGAAGAAAGCTAGAAAAAGAAATTTAGACTAACATGGATATTATAGTGAAAGAGTATGAGCACCGACATCTAGCAATGAGTGTGTGTGAACATAAATGTAATGTCGGTGAGAAATACGTACTCCCCCAAGCTTAGCCTTTTGGCCTAAGTTGGTCTATTGCCAGGGATAGCCTGGCTGATACCCGTAGGTGTAGCTGGGGTCGTACTGCGATGCAGCTGCTATCGCCTCCTGAATTGCAGCGTGGCGTCGAGCTGCCTCCGCTCTCCTCTTATATTCATCTGCCTCCTCTCTGGTAATAATATATTTTCCTCTCACCTGAAAATCAAAGAAGGTAGGAGCAGGAAGATCAACACGGACCACATGCCGTTTGTTAAAGATTAGTCGATACTGAAAATGTGGTCCAGTCCTCTCAATGAACTTGTGAGAAAACATAGAATCAAGATCTAAATAAGAAGGGGGTAACTCCATATTACCCTCACGAATGTCTACATCAAGAAAATTAGCTAAGCGGGTTGCATAAATTCCTCCAAAGAAATCTCAGTTACGTCTATTAAGATGCAACCTACGAGCTACAATGGCTCCCATATGATAAGCTTGGTCCCCTAACACAGCGCTTTTGAGAATCTTTGAGATCGAGGGCACACATGTGACATGCTTCATCCTTAGCATTTATGCATCTACCAATGAAGAGAGCAAAATAATGTATAGCAGGAAAGTGAATGCTCCCTATAGTGGCTGCGCTATATCTCTAGATTCCCCACAGTTATTCTAGCAAGAAAGTCTCTATATTCAGATTTAGGGGATCCACGATACTACCCCAAGATGGAAGTTTGCATGCAAGAGTGAAATCTTCTAAGTCCATGGTATAAGATTTGTCATAAAGGTCAAACATGGTGAAGGAGAATTACGTGAAGATGAAAATCAAACCTCCCACAAATGAACTTGTGAGGTAACGACATCGGGGCATTTATCAGCTTCAAAGTCCTCAAGACCGGCATTATGCAAATATGCGTAGAATTCTTCTTTAATTCCCACTTGATTCATAAAATTTTCCGAAGGCCATTCACAGGGCCTCACGGGAGCGTCTCTTGGTGGTTCCTCGTCAGCATCATGCATTGCAAGCCTAGGACCTTGCTTCCTTGAAGAATCACCTTGGAACATCCTCCTAAGCATATTGTTTCCTCTGAAAAATAATTCTAAAATTTTTAGTAACTTCAAACAAGAGTGAACCAACTTCAATAAAATTGATAGCAAGAACTCCCACAAGTGCCTAGGGCCTTTATCAAGCATTAGAACTACTTAGAACCATATAAATTTGACATGCAAGCTCAAGAACATGGTCACGTATGCAACACAAATTTGCAAAGAATAAAGCACTAGAACAAAAACTAATTGGACCAATGGAGGAGTCACATACCAAGGAATAATCTCCCCAAGCAGTTTTGCGAGAGGTGCTTTGAGCAAGAAGATCAAAAATCGCAGCAAAAGTTGCTGGAACACGAGCTTGAGTTGGTTTTTCGGGTTTGTGTGAGGCAGAGGAAGAAGATGGGTGCAGGGATAAGTGGAGGAGGGCCACCGTGGGCCCACGAGGCAGGGCGCGCCAGGGGGTAGGCGCACCCTCCACCCTCGTGGCTAGGTGGCAGCTCCCCCCGCGGTAATTTTTGCACTAAAAATCCTCAAATATTCCTGAAAAAAATCATATTAAATTGGCATGGCATTCTGAGGACTTTTATTTTCGGGATGGAAAAGTCGGGAGACAGACAGAAAAATACTATTTTACTTTATTTCTACTAAAGAACAGAGAATATAAAGAGGGTACAGAAAGTTGTGCTTCTAGTTTCATCCATCTCATGCTCATCAAAAGGAATCCACTAACAAGGTTGATCAAGTCTTGTTAACAAACTCATTCCCATTAACATGAAACCGGAGAAATTTCGAGTAACACTATGTTACCTCAACGGGGATATGGACATCCCCAATAATAAGTATATCATATTTCTTCTTGTGAGAGGAAGAGGAAATTCAAAACCTCCAAATATAATCGATGGAATTTTTCCAATAGAGTTGATACTATAAACTTGAGGTTGTTTCCTCGGAAAGTGTACCGTATGCTCATTACCATTAACATGAAAAGTGACATTGCCTTTGTTGCAATCAATAACAGCCCCTACAGTATTAAGGAAAGGTCTTCCAAGAATAATAGACATACTATCGTCCTCGGGAATATCAAGAATAACAAAGTCCGTTAAAATAGTGACGTTTGCAACCACAATAGGCACATCCTCACAAATACCGACATGTATAGCAGTTGATTTATCAGCCATTTGCAAAGATATTTCAGTAGGTGTCAACTTATTCAAGTCGAGTCTACGATATAAAGAGAGAGGCATAACACTAACACCGGCTCCAAGATCACATAAAGCAGTTTCAACATAATTTCTTTTAATGGAGCATGGTATAGTAGGTACTCCTGGATCTCCAAGTTTCTTTGGTATTCCACCCTTAAAAGTATAATTAGCAAGCATGGTGGAAATTTCAGCTTCAGGTATCTTTCTTTTATTTGTTTTGATATCTTTCATATACTTATCATAAGGATTTGTTTTGAGCACATCAGTTAATCACATACGCAAAAAGATGGGTCTAATCATTTCAGCAAAGCGCTCAAAATCCTCATCATCCTTTTTCTTGGATGGTTTCGGAGGAAAAGGCATGGGTTTCTGAACCCATGGTTCCCTTTCTTTACCATGTTTCGTAGCAACAAAGTCTCTTTTATCATAATGTTGATTCTTTGATTGTGGGTTATCAAGATCAACAGCAGGTTCAACTTCTACATCATTATCATTACTAGGTTGAGCATCAACATGAACATTATCATTAACATTTCCACTAGGTTCATGTTCATTACCAGATTGTGTTTCAGCATCAGACAAAGAGATATCATTTGGATTATCAGGTGGTTCAGCAATAGGTTCACTAGAAGTTTGCACAATTCTATCATTTTTCTTTTTCTTCCTCTTAGAAGAACTAGGTACATCAACATTATTTCTCTGAAAATTTTGCTCGATTCTCTTAGGGTGGCCTTCAGGATACAAAGGTTCCTGAGTCATTCTACCAGTTCTAGTAGCCACTCTAACAACATAATCATTTTTCTTACTATTCATTTCATTAAGCACTTCTTTTTGAGCTTTAAGTACTTGTTCTACTTGAGTGGTAACCATAGAAGCATGTTTGCTAACAAGTTTAAGTTCACCTCTAATATTAGCCATATAATCACTCAAGCGTTTAATCATAAAGGTATTCTGTTTTAATTGTCTACCAAAATAAGCATTAAAGTCATCTTGCTTAAACATAAAGTTATCAAACTCATCCAAGCATCGACTAGCAATTTTAGTAGGAGGGACTTCAGCTTTATCATACCTATAGAGAGAATTTACCTTTATTACGTGTCGGGATATCGGGAGGTTCTTGATAAATAAGTAATTGAGATCATATACTTCTTCAACAAAGTGTAAATTAAGACCATGTATTTCTTCAATAGGAGGTAAATTCTTAACATCTTCAGCTTTAATACCTTTTTCTTTCATAGATTTCTTTGCCTCTTGCATATCTTCGGGACTAAGAAATAGAACACCTCTCTTCTTCAGAGTTGGTTTTGGAATAGGATCAGTAATTGGCTCGGGAGCTGGCTCGGGAGTTGGCTCAGGAGGTGCCCAATTATTTTCATTTGTCAACATATTATTCAATAAAATTTCAGCTTCATCCGGTGTTCTTTCCCTGAAAAGAAAACCAGCACAACTATCCAGGTAATCACTGGAAGCATCGGTTAGTCCATTATAAAAGATATCAAGTATTTCAGGTTTCTTAAGAGGATGATCAGGCAAAGCATTAAGTAACTTGAGAAGCCTCCCCAAGCTTGTGGGAGACTCTCTTCTTCAATTTGCACAAAATTATATATATCCCTCAAAGCAGCTTGTTTCTTATGAGCAGGGAAATATTTAGCAGAGAAGTGATAAATCATATCCTGGGGACTTTGCACACAACCAGGATCAAGAGAATTAAACCATATCTTAGCATCACCCTTTAATGAGAACGGAAATATTTTGAGTAAATAAAGGTAGCGCGATCTCTCATTATTGGTAAACAGGGCAGCTATATCATCTAACTTACGAAGATGTGCCACAGTAGTATCAGATTCATAGCCATAAAAAGGATCAGATTAAACCAAAGTAATTATATCTGGATCAACAGAAAAATCATACTAATCCTGATCAGGAACACAGATAGGTGAAGTAGCAAAATCAGGATCGGGTCTCATCCTACCTCTAAAAGATTCTTTACTCCATTTAACTAGCAACCTATTACGTTCAAGACTATCCTGGCAAGCAAGAATAGCTTCAGTAGATTCAGCATTAAAAAGGTAACCCTCAGGAATAGCGATCTGTTTTCATCATCACTAACATCATCGTGTTCAGTTTCAATAATTTCTCTTTCTCTAGACCTAAAAATTTGTTCATCTAGAAATTCACCAAGAGGCACAGTAGTATCAATCATAGAAGTAGTTTCATCATAAGTATCATGCATAGCAGAGGTGGCATCATCAATGACATGCGACATATCGGAACGAATAGCAGTAGAAGGTTTAGGTGTCACTAGCTTACTCATAACAGAAGGTGAATCAAGTGCAGAGCTAGATGGCAGTTCCTTACCTCCCCTCGTAGTTGAGGGATAAATAGTTGTCTTAGCGTCTTTCAAGTTCTTCATAGTGTCCAACAGATATAAATCCCAAGTGACTCAAAGAATAGAGCTATGCTCCCCGGCAACGGCGCCAGAAAAAGGTCTTGATAACCCACAAGTATAGGGGATCGCAACAGTTTTCGAGGGTAGAGTATTCAACCCAAATTTGTTGATTCGACACAAGGGGGGCCAAAGAATATCTCAAGTATTAGCAGCTGAGTTGTCAATTCAACCACACCTGGAAACTTAGTATCTGCAGCAAAGTGTTTAGTAGCAAAGTAATATGATAGTGGTGGTAACGGTAACAAAAGTAAAGACAACAAAAGGAATGTTTTTGGTATTTTGTAGTGATGATAATAGTAGCAACGGAAAAGTAAATAAGCGTAAACCAGTATATGGAAAACTCAGAGGCACCGGATCAGCGATGGATAATTATGCGGATGTGGTTCATCATGTAATGATCATAACATAGGGTGACACGAACTAGCTCCAGTTCATCAATGTAATGTAGGCATGTGTTCGTAAATAGTCATACGTGCTTATGGAAAAGAACTTGCATGACATCTTTTGTCCTACCCTCCCGTGGCAGCGGGGTCCTATTGGAAACTAAGGGATATTAAGGCCTCCTTTTAATAGAGAACCGGAACAAAGCATTAGCACATAGTGAATACATGAACTCCTCAAACTATGGTCATCACCGGAGTGGTCCCGATTATTGTCACTTGGGGTTGCGGATCATAACACATAGTAGGTGACTATAGACTTGCAAGATAGGATCGAGAACACACATATATTCATGAAAACATAATAGGTTCAGATCTGAAATCATGGCACTCGGGCCCTAGTGACAAGCATTAAGCATAGCAAAGTCATAGCAACATCAATCTCAGAACATAGTGGATACTAGGGATCAAACCCTAACAAAACTAACTCGATTACATGATAAATCTCATCCAACCCATCACCGTCCAGCAAGCCTACGATGGAATTACTCACGCACGGCGGTGAGCATCATGAAATTGGTGATGGAGGATGGTTGATGATGATGACGGCGACGAATCCCCCTCTCCGGAGCCCCGAACGGACTCCAGATCAGCCATCCCAAGAGAGATTAGGGCTTGGCGGCGGCTCCGTATCATAAAACGCGATGAAACTTTCTCTCCAGTTTTTTTTCTCCCCGAAAGCCAATATATGGAGTTGGAGTTGGCATCGGAGGGCATCCAGGGGGCCCACGAGGTAGGGGGGCGCGCCCAGGGGGGAGGGGCGCACCCCCACCCTCGTGGATAGGGGGTGGGCCCCTGATCTTCATCTTTGGCGAGGATTTTTTATTATTCATTCTAAGATATTCCGTGGAGTTTCAGGTCATTCCGAGAACTTTTGTTTTCTACACATAAAACAACACCATGGCAATTCTGCTGAAAACAGCGTCAGTCCGGGTTAGTTCCATTCAAATCATACAAGTTGGAGTCCAAAACAAGGCAAAAGTGTTTGGAAAAGTAGATACGACGGAGACGTATCAATGATGAACTCCTTGCTCTTGTGCTTCAAATGATAGTTTCCCCAACACTCAACTCTCTATCACAGGATATGGATTTGGTGGAAAGAAGATTTGAGTGGAAAGCAACTTGGGGAAGGCTAAAGATCAAGATTCATATGGTAGGAATGGAATATCTTGGCCTCAACACAAGTGTAGGTGGCTCTCTCTTAGAAAATGGTATGTTGGAAGTGTAGGTTCGTTCTGATGGCTCTCTCCACAAATGAAGAGGAGGTGGAGGGGTATATATAGCCTCCACACAAAATCTAACCGTTACACACAACTTGCCAATCTCGGTGGGACCGAATTGATAAACTCGGTCAGACCGATTCAGCAAATCTAGTGACCGTTAGGATTTTCGGTGGGACCGACACGCAACTCGGTAGGACCGATATGATTAGGGTTAGGGCATAACGTAATCTCGGTGAGACCGATTACACAAACTCGGTGAGACCAATTTTGGTAATAAGCTAACCAGAGAGTTGGTCAGGTAAACTCGGTTGGACCGATTCGCTCATCTCGGTGAGACCGAAATGTTACGAAGAGGAAACAGAGAGTTTACATTGCAATCTAGGTGGGACCGATCGCTCATCTTGGTGGGACCGAAACGTTATGAAGGGAAATAGAGAGATTACAGTCCCGTCTCGGTGAGACCAAGATCCCTATCAGTGAGACCGATTTGCCTAGGGTTTGTGGCAGTGGCTATGACATCTGAACTCGGTGGCGCCAGATAGAAAGAATCGGTGGGGCCGAGTTTGACTTTTGGTTTAGGTCATATGTGGATGTGAGAAACTAGTTGAGGGCTTTGGAGCATATCACTAAGCATTTTGAGCAAGAGCCTCGTTAAGCAACACCTCATCCCTCCTTGATAGTATTGGCTTTTCCTATAGACTCAATGTGATCTTGGATCACTAAAATAGAAAATGTAGAGTCTTGAGCTTTGAGCTTGAGCCAATCCTTTTGTCCTTAGCATTTTGAGGGGTCCACTTTTCTCATCCATGCCATGCCTATCATTGAGCTTTCCTGAAATATTAATCTTGAAGTAGTATTAGCTCAATGAGCTATATGTTGTTAGGGATTACCAAAACCACCTAGGGATAGTTGCACTTTCAGATATATACTAGTGTATGATACTACTTCCGTAATGCATAGTATCATAAGTTAGTATCTTAGGTTTCCTTATTAATTGTCATGCATCACACAAAGTAGTACAACATTTAATATGATACCACATCCACTCTTTCCTCATTTAGTTGTGTGCCACATCATCCAGAAAGTCTAGCTGGCATGCATGATACCGCTTATGATACTACCATTACACCTAGCATAAACCGGAAAGGAGGTAGTATGATACTAGCTAGTCTATGATATACTAGCTACCTCTCTAAGATCATGGTTAATAATACAACCAATGGTCAGCTATAATAAGTTGCCATGTCATATACAACCAACCTCTTAGCGGGCATGTACAATAATAAGTTTTAAATACATACTAGTTCATCAATAGTTGGCCCATCTTACATCCTCACAAAGTGTCTTGGGTCTCGTGTTGCAGCTGGCTCTACTAACCAAGAGCCCGCTTCTCTTCTCTCTCCTCTTCTCTTTCCTCCAACTAATAAGCACATATATATTATTCTATTCCTTATAGCCTGCTTATGTCACTCTATTGTACGTGCTCTAAGCTGGTCATAGTGGGAGTAACATAGATAGTAACATAGATGCCACATAAGCAAAAGTGATGAGGTGGCATGTAGTTAATGAGGAGAGAGGCAAATAGAGTACCATAATACTCCCTCCTTTTCAGTTTATAGGGCTCAATTCAAAAATCTCATATACCAAGGTAGACGGTGAGTGGTGGAATAATTTTTGTAATTTGCAAAAGCACCCAATTAATTAATGCTCTTGTTTTCCTCAAAAATATATGTTTACCAATGTATTAATTGAAATTCATGCATGCATAAAGTACATGCATTGGTCAATTTTCTCTTAATACTTGCATGCAATTATTTAATGCACCTTGGAATCTTAACTTTTTTTTGACAGTTAAAACAGTAGGAGAGGCTCCTACTGTGTATATTAAAGTATCAAAAAAGTTCTTACAACGTCATAACCTTATATCCATAGCCATTGACAAACTAAGCTAGAGATGGGAAACCAAGGAGAATACAAGGTTATGGTACAACAAAAGTTTGGGCAAAAGAGGAAATAAATGTTCTATGCTTCTCTTTGGCTCTATGTCTGAGTAGAGAAATCCTCTATGAATCTTCTTGCCCATGAGTCTAGCGTGGGGTTTATCCTTCGGAAGTGTTTGTTATTTATTTCTTTCCATAGACTCCAGGAGGCGTATAGGAAGATCTCCATGAACATTGGATTGTGCCATGCTGTTTTTGCTTCTTTGATCCAATTGAGACGATCTCCATTAGTTGTCCAGTGGATGTTCAAAGTGTCCCAACAAGTTAAACTGAAATGACACGTAAAAATCATGTGCTCGACTGTTTCTTCCTCTGTACCGCCACACAAGATGCAACCGTGATTGTCTCCAATGTTATAATGACGTCTCTTAAGCATGTTTCTGGTATTTAGGCGATCAGATAGCAGTAGCCAACCAAAAACCTTTAATTTCATTGTGGCCGAAGATTTCCAGAGCCATTTATACTATCGTGAGCAGTGACCTCTCGAAAGTAGAACTTGTAGTATCGTTTTGCTGTGTAAATCTCAGATCCCCACTCATAGACCCAAGCGTCTACGCCCTCTTCTGCATCATTGCCAACATGTAATGTGATCTCCTGGATATCTCGCAGTTCATTGTAAGCTTGCATGGAAAGGGGGAGGTGGAAGGTTTCGCTGAGGTTGGAAAAACTAAGATTTTGAGATAAGCCCTATAAATCGGAAAGGAGGGAGTATGTTACCATCGCATAGCGCTTTCCAATACAAAATGAGCCTACAACGCAATAAATGGACACATCTGTGTTACCACACATATGACACTACCCACTATTAGGGTGGTAACATAGACTAGTAACGTATGCATGTTACTAGTCTAAGTTACTCCCCACTATGACCAGCCTAAGACTAGCCATGATGGAGAGTAACATACACTAGTAACATACACATATCCCTAGACTATGTTACTACCTTTCATAGTGGGTTGTAACATAAGTATGGTAACATGCACAGCCTCATTTATTAGGTTATAGACTCATATTGCATTGGTACATGTGATGTTACAGTAACTAGCTAAGTTACTCAAACTACCTCTCTCCTCATTAACTCATTGCCACATAAGCAGATTTGTTGAGTTGGACTCGATGTTACTGCTGAAGTTACTCCCACTGTGGCTAGTCCAATGCATAGTATCATAGAGTAGCTAGTATCATATGTAGTACTTTATTTATATTGTCATGCATGACACATAGTAGCATAGCATTTATTGTGATACGGTTTCATGATATGATACTTAACCCTCTCTTTGTTCATTTAATTCTATGACAACTCATCAAAATTGCCAAGTTGGCATGCATGATACTAGCTATGATACCCCCTTACTATCAGCCTAGCAAAGAAGGTGTACAGATCATTTGTGCGTTGTTTTTTGAGTTTTCATCCGTTTGTTTGAGAAGCAGGGAGAAGTTTCACATATTTCAGCCGCGAGGTGCGGCCACTGGCGTAGGTCTAGTTGGTATTTTAATTATAGGAAATTCAGATGGAGTTCGGACATCATCAAAATCGACGTGGGCCCGTGACGTGCTCTCACGACCCCGTGGAAAAAATTGGTAAAGTTTGGCACAAGTTTTGATGACCGCTCCTTCCAAACCGGAGCATCTCACATGAAGGATCATGGTTTCCAAAAGGAGACGTGTCAATTCAAACTCCTGTGGCGGTGACTTCATCGTTTGGCCTCATAAAAATTTCCGCGGTACGCAATCACCATTATACCACAAGTTTGTTTTTCTGGCGCATTTCAGGTATCGTTAGCTATATTTAAGACATTTTTTGAGATTAACGTGCATTTTGTGCATAAAAATAAAATTACAACCAGAACTGCATGTGCTGTCGAAAGGGATGAGGATCGCCGTTTGATCTGGGAGCATCCAACGGTGCAGGCGTATGATTCGTGGGGTTTGGGTTCTGGCCAATCAGAAGGCACGACTCAGATTGCACATTTTTGTTCACACATACTATAGTGAGATTAATTGAGTGTGCTATCTCTATGATATAATAATAATAATAATAATAATAATAATAATAATAATAATAATAATAATAATAATAATAATAATAATAATAATAACAAAAAATAGTTCATTTTCATTGCCTGAGCTGACAACATATCAAGGTCAACATATTAACGGTTCTTACATCAACAGAAAACCGGGCATAACTCACAAATTCAGTACACGCGACAGTTCTAAATTGAATGAATTAAGTTGCAGGGTAGGCATAAAGACTAGTCTTACGGCTTAATTCCCATGTACATGGGGGAACTGGGATCATTATGTTGACCCCAAATGAACTTGGGTTTTTTTTGATGATTTTACGCTGCTCTATTACACGGGTGCGGGATCCCTTGGCTGGCAACTCATCAAATTCATCGTACTCGTCCTCATCGGCAACATCATCGACACCCAGTACCTTTGTCTTCCCATGCATCGCTAAATGGAAGTTCTCATGCAAGGGGTCTTCCACAAAGAAAATCTGGGTAGCATCGCTGGCAAGACTGAATGGGTCCGCGTGATATGCCATCGTTGTCCTGTTAACACAGGTCTTCCAGTACTCATCAATCCTTACCTAACCAAGAGGGATCCATGCGCACCTGAATAATGCCACCTTAACTTTCACATAGTCAAGCTCCCAAATCTCTTTGATGGTTCCATAGTATACCCTTTTATCAGCTTCATTTATAGTCATGCATTCTATTCGAATAGAGCTGTTCTGATACGAGGTCTTATGATCACGTTCCTCAGTGTAGAACATGTATCCATTTATATCATAAGCTTGGTACGTCAACACGTAGGTGATGGCTTTTGTGCTAACCACGTAGCAATGTCATCGATGGATCCTTGTGCCAAACGATTCTGCAGCCATTCCGCATAGTTCTTAGTGTGCTCCTTCATCTCCACATCCGATGAAGGCACCATAGGTAAGAAGCTTTGGCGTATCTCCGCCAAGTGTTCTTTGGCATAAGCAATGAGAACTGGGCTGTTAAGCAGTACCGTCAAATGGGCTTTCTCTGCCAATTCTCTAGGTGCAGCCATTTGCGTGCCAGCAAGGACTGGCTTACCTTTCAGCCTTCCCTTGTGGCGAGAGAGGGGCAAACATATAGGTCTTTGTTTCATGTATTTGGTGCAAAACTCAACCACCTCCTCCGCGGTATAACCTTGTAGGATGCTTGCCTCTGGATGGTTTCGGTTCCGACAAAAGTGCTTCAGTATTCCCATGAACCGCTCGAAGGGATACATGTTGTGAAGAAACACAGGACTGCAATACTTTATCTCGTCGACAAGGTGCACAGTGAGATGGACCATGACATCAAAGAATGACGGTGGGAAAAACATCTCTAGGTTGGACAATATTCTTGCAATATCATCTTGCATATGATCCAACTCTTTAGGATTTACAACTTTCTGCCATAGTTGGTTGAAGAAATCACAGAGGTCAATGAGTGTGTTTCTTATATCTTTGTCCATCAGATTCCTGATGGCCACCGGGAGGATTTGTGTCAACATTACGTGGCAATCATGTGACTTCATGTGTCCCAACTTCATTTTACCTGAGCTCATATCCACGAGACTTCTGATGTTTGCATAGTAGGAAGAGGGTGTCTTAACTGACAACAAATAGGTGAAGAACTGTGTTGCTTCTTTTGTACTAAAATTGTAACTCCGGCGAGCTTTGATGAATTTGTCATCATCTTCTTCTTCACTCTTGCGTTTTGATTGATCAGCAAGCATATCGAGCTGTGAATCTTAACCATCCTTTCTTTTACCTTTAATCTTGAGCAGAGTACCAAGGATGCTTTCACAGACGTTCTTCTCTACGTGCATGCCATCGATGCAGTGACGTACACATAGAATCTCCCAGTAAGGTAATTTCCAGAACACCGATTTGTTCTTAAACACTTGACCCTTGGGTGTTTGTTTCACCATCAAAGGGTCGTTCTTGCCAAGCACAACATTAATTTTTTAGCCATGTTTTGGACCACCTCCCCGTCATAGGGTCTTGGGCCCGCACCTGCCTCTGCCGTACCATCAAATTCAGCTCATCTTTTAGGTATGGGTGAGATTTCCGTAAGAACCTACGAAGACGCAAATGCACTGTTTTGTGCGAGTTGGGAAGTCTTCTGCTAGCTGTCCTATCCATGCATGTAACACACCCTACATCTCCCTTTGTTTTCTGCCCTGATGTGTTGCCTAATGCCGACATATCTTGAATGGTGTGCACCAGCATCGCATGTAGATCGAAAATCTCCTTTCTATAAGCATCATAACATTTTACAGCAGGCGCATCTATCCACACTGTCAGCAGTTCTTCTACCAGTAGCTGAAAGTAAATGTCAATGTCATTTCCAGGTTGCTTCGGGCCTTGGATAATCATTGACATCATAATGTATTTTTTCTTCATACACAACCAAGGAGCTAGGTTATATATGCATAGAAGCACCGTCCATGTGTTGTGATTGGTGCTCATATCGCCAAAAGGATTCATCCCGTCAGTACACTCCCCGAGCCTTATACTTCTAGGATCCTTGGCAAAGTCTTCAAACCTGTTGTCGATTAATTCCCACTGAGCCCCATCTTTCGGGTGCCTCATGAAATTATCCACAATTCGCTCATAATGATGCCACCGCAACCTCTTTGCCTCTATAGGGTTTGCAAACAAATGCCTCAACCTTGGAAATAAAGGCAAGTACCAAACAACCTTGAACAGGATTCCTGTCTTGATCTCGTCGTCCAATTTGTACTTGTCGTTTGCTCTCCTGCGCTTGTATCGTGCATGCTTGCATGTGGGGCATGCATGCAAATCTTTGTACTCACCACGGTACAATATACAATCATTCACACAAGCATGTATCTTATGTACTTCAAGTTCCAATGGGCAAACAATTTTCTAAGCGACATTCGTGCTTCTGGGGAGCACAATATCTTCTAGAAGAATTTCTTTGAAAAGACCTAACATCTCTGTGAAGCCCTTGTTTGATAGATCGTTTGCTGATTTAAATCCGAGAAGCGCCAGGGTGGCACTCAACCTGGAATATTTCTTTTTGCAACCTGGATACAATTCTTTCTTGGAGTCTGCATCAATGGTTGGCAGATCCTTGGACCCAATCATATCCTTTTTTGGGCCCTCGAAATCTGCAATCATAGTAGCAAAATCTGGCATATCAAGATCGTCGTCATCTACGTCGATGCCTTGGTTTTCTAGTGGGTGTTTCGGCTTCTCGGTGTTCCATTGGTAGCTTGACGCATCTGCCCTGATGTTAGATTCAACATGCATGTGACAGTAATCGGGGTTTGGCATCTCGCTACCCTGGGTATCTTCATCCATGACCTCCTCTTCACCGTGTCTAGTCCAACGTGTATATCCATCCATGAATCCCCTAGAGACTAAGTGCATCTAGACATCTGCAACTTCATGTGACTCTGTATTGGCACAATCAGTACATGGACACATGATGTAATCTGCATCACCAATTCTCTTCTTTGTACTTTCACCCAAATTCATGAACTCTATCACGCCACTGATAAAATCTGCGGTTTTCTGATTCTTCATCCATCGAGATCGTTCCAGCTGCAGCACACAAATTGTAATTAAAAACAAAACAACAAAATTAATACACGGATTAACTGTTGCCCAAAGATGCGTGCATAAATCACAAGGTTTTATTTTCATAATTACTGAGGGCGCTCCATGTTGTTATCCAGACGTGCAATGACAAAAATTAATGGCCAGTCAATTTACACGAAGAGTACTAGTACAACACTACCCTTAGGAATCGAATACCTTAATTAAGCCACTCACAAAAAGAATACCGTAATTAATTGGCCGCGCGGTGACCTCCACCCAGCAGACAGACAAGCGCGATGCGGCGGCATGCCAAGACAACATGGTCGAGGAGCAAATCTTAGTGCGGCTGCCGCCTAAAGTTCGACCTCCACTATCCCGCCATTGACCATGATGGATGTGCTCGAATCATGCCGCCGCCGACCTCGATGGTTGAGCTACTCCTATCTCCCGCCGCAGACCGAGGATTGACCTCCAATGACGCCGCCACCGCCTACCGACCGAGGTTTGACCTCTTCTTTGGTAGCTGCTGCCTAGGCCGCCGCCGCCATCTCTATATGCAGAGCGACTGTTTTTTTGACGGATATCCGCAGAGCGGTTGTTTACATGATATCTCACCGTAACTCAATTATATGGATTGGGTAGTACATCGCATATGGTTATGTAACGGCAACCATGTCTAACGTACGTTGTCTTCTCACACGGTTTGGTGCGGAAATCGTGTGTGACGTTGTAATACCTAACACAAACATCATGTATAAACAGTGTGCCGTATACAACATATAGTGCCATAAGTAGTTCCCAACCGTTAGCTTATCTCCACAGTTTCCCCATTTCCCCCAAATCCCTACATAGCCTCCAAATTCCCTCGCTTGGCACTGACAATAGGGGAATGTGGATGAGTGGTGCTGATGGTTTCAGTGCCGCTACTCCTGCTTGTATCGTCACCACGACGGCGGTCGCCGCTGAGCACTTGCCTAAGGTCATCAGAAGGCAGGTGTACTACGGATCCAAATTGTCCTGTCAGGTTCCAATCTATCCTGATATACTTTAGCATGTCCAAAGTATAGCTCCTTGCTGAATCTTTCCCGAATGACTCCCCTCCCCCCCCCCCCAGGAAAGCGATCTGCCGCCTGATCCGGAGCATGACTCCAGACTCCCGCAACACGAGTTCGACTCTGAGTTTTGCGCCACCGAGAAGTACCAAAAGCTGAGTTGTGTGCACGGGCACACTCCCGCTCGATGTGTATGCACGGAGGTATTCGACATTGGCAGGCGATTTCTCAGTTGCCCCTTAGAGGTTAGTGCTAATTATGTTCATCATTATACTTTAGTTAATGCCACCGCTCATCCTGAATACTATTTAACATTGGCAGGGATATGAGGCTTGTGCCTTTGTTAACTGGCTGGATGAAGAATGGCATGGCAGGGCTCGGAGTGTTATCACTAAGGTCGTAGAAGATAACGTAAAGCTGAAGAAGAAACTGGCTGATCTTGAATGTACAATCAGTATGATGAAGTAAGAAAGAATGAATCACAGGAAACAGATGAAAGCAAGAGACAAGAAGGAACTAGCATGTGTAGTTCTGGTTGTCGCATTAGCCATGTTCTATGTGCTATTTGCAATGATGATTAGGGGATTTGTTTGATAGTATTGCTAAAGCACATCTAGATGTGCTCTAAGTAATGCACATCTAGGTCCTATGCCATTGATGTTACGCGAAGATTCGTGCAGATATTTTTCTTTGTCTTTTTTCTTTTCCTTTCTAGTTTGAATATTACTGGCTTTACCAATAAGAAGAGCTCAATGTATTGCTTGCCAACTGTCCTATTCCGTTCGTACCGGTACCGGTGCATAATCCCAAAACTCGTTCCTTGTTTTTGTCCTTAAAAAGGAAACCAGCCAAATAGCCAATAGGAGTCATGCGCAACCCCGAGAATTTGGAGCGACTGGGTACAGATAATTGCGGTTGATTACATCAGCGGTTAGAGAATACGTCAACCCCCGCTTCAATTTCCCACCCCGCGCAAAAAAAAACCCGCTTCAATTGGCAGTTCCTCTTCTCTGCATACCCCGCTTAAGTGCCCACCATGTTCATCGTCCCCGGTAGGCCGTGCTACACACTGGCACACACTCTGAAGCCATGTCGAGCACAGCGAGGACGACAGTTCGGCCAGCAGTCTGGCGCCCGATGATAGGTCAACATTGGAATCATCCCGCTCGTCTTCCATGAGTCCGGCGTCGAGCCCAGTCCTTGATTATATCCGGTTCATGGAAGGGACGCCGCCTCTGGAGTCGTCAGACGACAACCAGACAGACGAGGAGCCGTCGGAGGACGAAGAAGAGGACGACGATGATGAGGAGGAGGAATGGTCGAACGAGGAGGAGGAGGACGACGACAACAACGACGATGATGACGGCGGTGGCGATTGAAAGCCAACAGTCAGCGGCAAGAAGCGTCCTCGCCAAGACGATGTCGCGGGGCCATCCAACAACAACAACAACAACAACAAGGACTAAAGTAAGCAGACTGTATATATCTATGTTTATCCTGTCAATCTCATCATAGACGGTTAGTAATATGTATTCGACAGAGATCTTCTACATTATCACTCACAGATTGGTTTGTTGAACTATGTGCCCTGACGAGCACACAATTCACAAAAAAGACCATATGGGCTGTCTATAATGATCGCACACAATTCTGATTACCGACATGTTTGCCGGGTATCACACACATCTTGTTACACCGAATCGTTTGTGTTCACCTCAATCATCGCAAATGGTTCATAGGAGTGAACCGTATGCCGTATATCGCACACACACCTTGATCTAGCTGCCCGTTTCTGTTGTTCTGTCTCATCGCAAACAGTTCGTGCAGATCAACCGTATGCCCCTCATCACACAAGCAACTAAAATCTGAACCGTGTTTGATGTATCACTCATCACAAATGTTTTGCATCTTTTTTGACGGTTTTTTACATCACTGTTTGCGATTAATGCATCGCACATAGTTTCGTCAAAGAGTCTATGATTGTAGTGTCGCGTTAGCAGCAACCTGCAGTAGTGTTGGCAAGCATTTTATGGAAAGCACCATGAATAAAGTGTGAAGCACCATCAGTCATTAAATATCTAGTGACTCCAAACCTTGGGAAAATAACTTCCTTAAGCATTTTAATAGAGGTGTTGTGATCAGCACTACTGGTTGGAATAGTTTCTACCCATTTAGTAACGTAATCAACAACAACCAAAATATGTGTATACCCATTAGAGGAAGGAAAAGGTCCCATGTAATCAAATCCCCAAACATCAAATGGTTCAACAACTAGTGAATAATTCATAGGCATTTCTTGACGCTTACCGATATTACCTATCCTTTGACATTCATCACAAGATAAGGAAAACTTACGGGCATCCTTGAAGAGAGTAGGCCAATAAAATCCAGACTGCAGTACCTTGTGCGCAGTTCTATCTCCAGCATGATCCCTCCATAAGCTTCGGAGTGACATTTCTGTAGGATTTGTCCCTGTTCATGCTCAGGTACACAACGTCTAATAATACCATCTATTCCTTCTTTATAAAGATGTGGGTCATCCCAAAAGTAGTGTCTTAAATCATAGAAGAATTTTTTTGTTTTGTTGGTATGTAAAGCTAGCTGGTAAATATTTAGCAACAATGTAATTAGCATAATCAGCATACCAAGGAGTACTGTGAGCAACATTTATTGCAGCTAACTGCTCATCAGGAAAACTATCATCAATAGGTAGTGGGTCATCAAGCACATTTTCAAGCCTAGATAAATTATCAGCTACTGGGTTCTCAGCTCCTTTTCTATCAATGAGATGTAAATAAAATTCTTGTAACAAGAGAACCCATCGAATAAGTCTAGGCTTATCATCTTTATTTTCCATAAGATATTTAATAGCAACATAGTCTGTGTGAACAGTTACTTTGGAATCAACAATATAAGGTCTAAATTTATAACAAGCAAACACAACTGCTAAGAATTCTTTTTCAGTTGTAGCATAATTTGTTTGAGCACTGTCTAGAGTTTTACTAGCATAATGAATTACATTAAGTTTCTTATCAACTCTTTGTTCTAGAACAGCACCAACAACATAATCACTAGCATCACACATAATTTCAAAAGGCAAGTTCCAATCAGGTGGTTGAACAATAGGTGCAGAAACCAAGGCTTTCTTGAGTGTTTCAAAGGCTTCTAAACAATCATCATCAAAAACAAAAGGAATATCCTTTTGCAAGAGACTAGTAAGAGGCCTAGAAATTTTAGGAAAGTCTTTGATAAATCTCCTATAGAAACCAGCATGACCTAAGAAACTACGAATACCTTTTATATCTTCAGGACATGGCATTTTCTCAATTGCATCAACCTTAGCTTTGTCCACTTCAATACCTCTTTCAGAAATTTTATGACCCAAGACAATGCCTTCATTAACCATAAAGTGGCACTTCTCCCAATTCAAGACAAGATTTGTTTTTTCACATCTCTGCAAAACTCGATCAAGATTGCTTAGACAATCATCAAAAGACTTCCCATAGACAGAAAAGTCATCCATGACAACCTCAACAATCTTTTCACAAAAGTCAGAGAATATAGCAGTCATACATCTTTGAAAGGTAGCATGTGCATTACATAAACCAAAAGGCATACGTCTATAAATATAAGTTCCAAAGGGACAAGTAAAAGTGGTCTTTTCTTGATCAGGTTGAGAAACAGGTATTTGTGAAAAACCAGAATATCCATCAAGGAAGAAAAAATGTGTGTGCTTAGATAATCTTTCAAGCATTTCATCAATAAAAGGCAAAGGGTAGTGATATTTTCTAGTTGCTTTGTTTAATTTTCTAAAATCAATTACCATTCTATAGCCTGTAACAACTCTTTGTGGAATAAGTTCATTCTTATCATTAGGAACAACAATAATACCTCCTTTCTTAGAGACACAATGAACAGGACTGACCCATCTACTATCAGCTATAGGATATATTATACCTGCTTCTAGAAGTTTTAATATTTCCGTTCTTACCACTTCTTTCATCTTCGGGTTTAACCGGCGTTGGTGATCAACAACGGGTTTAGCATCAGGTTCCATATTAATTTTGTGCTGACAGAGAGTGGGACTAATGCCCTTTAAATCATCAAGAGTATATCCAATAGCAGCTCGGTGATTCCTTAGAACTTTCAATAATCTTTCTTCTTCATATTCTGAAAGGTTAGCACTAATAATAACATGATATATCTTCTTTTCATCAAGATAAGCATATTTCAAAGTGTCTGGGGATTGTTTTAATTCAAACACAGGATCACCTTTAGGTGGAGGAAGACCTCCTAGAGTTTCAATAGGCAAATTGTGTTTAAGCAGAGGACGTTGTTCAAAGAAAATCTTATCTATTTCATTTCTTTCATGCATATGTAAATCATTTTCATGGTCTAGCAAATATTGTTCTAAAGGATCAGTAGGTCGTAGAGCAATAGAAGCAATACCAATTAATTCATCCTTACTAGGCAATTCTTTTTCATGAAGCTTTCTACTAAACTTGGAAAAATTAAATTCATGAGACTCATCAGCAAAACTAACACCGACAGTTTGTTTCTCACAATCTATTCTAGCATTAATGGTGTTCAAGAAAGGTCTACCAAACATAATGGGACAAAAGTCATCTTTTGGGGAACCAAGAACAAGAAAATCAGTAGGATATTTAATTTTCCCACACAAGACTTCAACATCTCTAACAATCCTAATCAGTGATACTGTGTCTCTATTAGCAAGTTTAATAGTAACATATATGTCTTCTATCTCTGCGGGTGCTATGTCATTCATAATTTCTTGATATAAGGTGTAAGGAATAGCACTCACACTAGCACTTATGACACATAAATGATGATAACAGTGATCTACTACTTTAACTGAGATGACAGGCATGCCAACAACAGGTCTATGTTTATCTTTTTTATCAGGTTTGGCAATTCTAGCAGCTTCTTCACAAAAGTAAATAACATGCCCATCCATATCTTCTTCTAAGAGATCTTTAACCATGGCAATACTGGGTTCTACTTTAATTTGTTCATAAGGTTTAGGTGTTCTAATATAGCTTTTGTTAACCATAGTTGAAACTTTAGCATGTTCCTTTATCCTAACAGGGAAAGGTGGTTTCTCTATATAAGCAGAAGGAACAACTGGATCAAGATTATAAAGTATAGTTTCTTCTTTAACTGGTACCGGTTATTTAATTTCTTCTTTAATAGCCGGGTGATATTTAAACCACTTCTCTTTATGGAGTTCAACATGAGTAGAAAATGATTCACAAAAGAAGGCTACTATCTCAGAGTCAAGTCCATATTTAGTGCTAAAGTTTTTGAAAAGCATTGGTATCCATAAAAGATTTAACACAATCATACTTAAGTTTAATACCTGACACTTTACCTTCGTCGAGTTCCCAATCTTCAGAGTTGCGTTTAATTATTTCCAAAAGATCCCACCGGAATTCAATAGTCTTCTTCATAAAAGAACCAGCACAAGAAGTGTCAAGCATGGTTTGGTCATTACGAGAAAGCCGAGCATAAAAATCCAGGACAATAATTTCTCTTGAGGGCTCATGATTGGGGCATGAATATAACATTGACTTAAGCCTCCCCCAAGCTAGAGCGATACTTTCTCCTTCACGAGGCCAAAAATTATATATATAATTCCGATCACGATGAACTAGATGCATAGGATAATTTTTTTTGGTGGAACTCCAATTTCAAACGATTCCAATTCCAAGATCCAATATCATCGCATAGCCTATACCATGTCAATGCTCTTCCCTTCAAAGATAAAGGGAAAACATTTTTCATAACTTCATCCCTGGGTAAACTTGCAAGCTTAAACAATCCACAAATTTGTTCTACATATATCAAGTTCATATCAGGATGTTCGGTTCCATCTCCTGCATATGGATTAGCTAGCAGTTGTTCTATCATACCCGAAGGAATTTTATATTCAATATTTTCAGTAGGTGCAGTAGGTTGAGGGGTAGCTAATTGTGTTGGGGAACGTTGCAGAAAATTAAAATTTTCCTACGGTTTCACCAAGATCCATCTATGAGTTCATCTAAGCAACGAGTCAAGGGAGTGAGTTTGCATCTACATACCACTTGTAGATCGAGTACGGAAGCGTTCGAGGGAGTGGTGATGATGGAGTCGTTCTCAACGTGATTCCGATCACCGATGACCAAGTGCTGAACGGACAGCACCTCCGCGTTCAACACACGACAGTGCGGGTGATGTCTCCTCCGTCTTGATCCAGCAAGGAGGAAGGAGAGGTTGAGAAAGACAGCTCCACCGGCAGACTGTGGCGTGATGATGGTGGAGAGGCAATCTCTCGGCTGTGGCTTTGCCAAGCACACGCGGAGGAGGAGAGGTGTTGGGAGGGAGGGCTGCGCCTTCAAGTTGTGTATGCAGCCTCCCTCACCCCTCTATTTATAGGGAAGGGAGGAGGGGCGGCCCCTCTAGATGCATCTAGAGGGGCGGCCAAGGGAGGGGGCTTGCCCCCAAGCAAGGGGCGCCCCTTGGGGTTCCCCTCAACCCTAGGCACATGGGCCCAAGGGAGGGTGCGCCCAGCCCACTAGGGGCTGGCTGCCTCCCACGCAGCCCAAGTGGCCCCGGAGAGGTGGCCCCTCCGGTGGTCCTCCGGAACCTTCCGGTGGCCCTCCATAATTCGATATGACCGAAACTTTTCGGTGTCCGTTTGACAACTTCCCATATATAAATCTTTACCTCCGGACCCTTCCGAACTCCTCGTGACGTCCGGGATCTCATCCGGACTCAACAACATTCGGTAATCACATACAAGTCTTCCTAGTAACCCTAAGCCACCGAACCTTAAGTGTGTAGACCCTACGGGTTCGGAGACACGCATACATGACCGAGACGGCTCTCGGGTCAATAACCAACAACGGATCTGGATACCCATGTTGGCTCCCACATGCTCCTCGATGATGTCATCGGATGAACCACGATGTCGAGGGTTCAAGCAACCCGTATACTATTCCCTTTGTCGACGGTATGTTACTTGCCCGAGACTCGATCGTCGGTATCCCAATACCTCGTTCAGTCTCGTTACGGCAAGTCACTTTACTCGCATCCGCAATGCATGATACCGTGACCGGACACTTGATCACTTTTAGCTCATTATGATGATGCACTACCGAGTGGGCCCGGTGATACCTCTCCGTCATACGGAGTGACAAATCCTGTCTCGATCCGTGTCAACCCAAGACACTTTCGGAGATACCTGTAGTGCACCTTTATAGTCACCCGCCACGTTGTGACGTTTGGTACACCCAAAGCACTCCTACGGTATCCGGGAGTTACACGATCTCACGGTCTAAGGAAGAGATACTTGACATTGGAAAAGCTCGGCAAAAGCGAACTACACGATCTTTGTGCTATGCTTAGGATTGGGTCTTGTCCATCACATCATTCTCCTAATGACGTGATCCCGTTGTCAATGACATCTGATGTCCATAGTCAGGAAACCATGACTATCTGTTGACCAACGAGCTAGTCTACTAGAGGCTTACTAGGGACGTATTGTAGTCTATGTATTCACACGTGTATTACGATTTCCGGATAATACAGTTATAGCATGAATAAAAGACAATTATCATGAACAAGGAAATATAATAATAATGCTTTTATTATTGCCTCTAGGGCATATTTCCAACAAATTGTGGTTCCGGACGAGGTGAAGATACCCCGAACAAACCCCTCAAAGGATTGTTTTCCATAGCAACAAGTGACAATAAATTTCAGCACACTATATAAATGTTTCCTTACCAAATTCCACTTACCAAAGGCGCTTCACTCCCCGGCAACGGTGCCAGAAAATAGCCCTGATGACCCACAAGTATAGGGGATCAATTGTGGCTCTTTTCAGTAAGTAAGAGTGTCGAACCCAACGAGGAGCAGAAGGAAATGACAAGTGGTTCTCAGCAAGGTAATGTCTGCAAGTGCTGAAATTGTAAGTAGCGGAGTAGTTTGATAGCAAGATAATTTGTAACGAGCAAGTAACGATAGTAGTAACAGAAGTGCAGCAAGGTAGCCCAATCCTTTTGAGGCAAAGGACAGGCCAAAACGGTCTCTTATGATAAGCAAAGCATTCTTGAGGGTACAGGGGAATTTCATCTAGTCACTTTCACCATGTTGGTTTGATTTGTGTTCGCTACTTTGATAATTTGATATGTGTGTGGACCGGTGCTTAGGTGTTGTTCTTACTTGAAAAAATCTCCTACTTATGATTAACCCTCCCGCAAGCATCCGCAACTACAAGAAAAGTATTAAGAATAAATTCTAACCATAGCATTAAACTTTTGGATCTAATCGGCCCCTTACGGAATAGCGCATAAACTGGGGTTTAAGCTTCTGTCACGCTCTCAACCCATCATCTAATTGCTAATCCACAATGCATTCCCTTAGGCCCAAATATGGTGATGTGTCATGTAGTCGACATTCACATGACACCACTAAGGGAATCACAACATACATACTATCAAAATATCAAACACATATCAAGTTCACATGATTACGTGCAACATGATTTCTCCCGTGACCTCAAGAACAAAAGTAGCTACTCACAAATGATAAACATGCTCATGATGATAGGAGTATTAAATAGCATATTGGATCTGCACATATAATCTTCTGCCAAATAAACCATATAGTAATCAACTACAAGATGTAATCAACACTACTAGTCACCCACAAGCACCAATCTATAGTTCTGGTAACAAGATTGAACATAAGAGATGAAGTAGGGTTTGATACGTGATGGTGCTGTTGAAGATGTTGATGGAGATTGCCCTCCCCAAGATGGAGAGTTGTTGGTGATGATGATGACGATGATTTCCCCCTCCGGGAGGGAAGTTTCCCTGGCAGAATCGCTCCGCCGGAGGGCAAAAGTGCTCCTGCCCAAGTTCCGCCTCGAGGTGGCGGCGCTCTGTCCTGAAAGTCCTCTTCTTTTTTTAAGGTCAAAATTACCTATATACCAGAAGATGGGCACCGGAGGTGGGCCTGGGTGAGCACAACCCACCAGGGCGCACCTGGGCTCCCTGGCGCACCCAGGTGGGTTGTGCCCACCTGGTGGGCCCCTCTGGTAGTTATTTGCTCCAATAATTCTCATATATTCCATAAAAAATCCTCGTGAAGTTTCAGCTCATTTCGAGTTGTGCAGAATAGGTAGCCTGACGTAGCTTTTTCAGATCCAGATATTCAGCTGCCGGAATTCTCCCTCTTTGTGTATACCTTGCATATTATGAGAGAAAAGACATTAGAATTACTCCAAAAAGCATTATTATGGATAAAAACGTTGTAAATAACAGTAAGAAAACATGATGCAAAATGGACATATCAGAACACGTGTCTTATTCACAAGTATAATGTGTAAAGTAAGTAGATGGAATTCAACAAAATTAGAAGCAATAGAAGCTAGACATCATACATAACATGCAACCACATATAACAGTGCCAAGTTAGAGGGAGCACCTGTGATGGTGCACTAGGGGAGACGTGCTCATCATCAACACAACAACGTTGAGTGTCTATGCATGTGTTGTCTTGCAAATCATCTTGGGGATGGCGGAGTAGAATCTGTAGAGGCCCTCCGGTTGGAATGAGAACCTTTATCCACTGCCTTGCTAATTTCCTTCAGCTTTACTGATTTTGAATTGTCAAGTAGAACGACAAGAAAAAGCAATAAAATTCACTCTTCAGAACTCATTCATGCATGATACCAACAATCACTACCTTGATGTAAGGCAAACACATGATAGGACGATGGAATATGTATGAAAAACAGGACGACAGGGCATATTCGCAAGTATTTGCGTAAACTAAGCATAAGTAATTTAATCAAATTACAAGCAATACAAGTGAGACACCGTATGCAACATGCGAGACAATATCACACTGCCAAGCGAGAGAAAGCACCTGGGATGCCGGTTTCGCCGGAAGACCGCCATCAGTTCCTGCCTTATTTTTTCCTTCCTATTTCTTAATTGTATTGCCTTGTCAAGTCAAACCCACAAGAAAAATGAATAAAAATTCGCTTTTCAGAACTCACTGATGCAGGATGTTGACGAGCACTACTTTAATGTAAGGCGACAACATGATAGGACGATTGAATGTGTAAGAAAAAAGGACATCATTGCATATTCACAGCTATGATGCGTAAACTAAGCAGAAGGAAGGCATTACAAAAAATTAGAAGCAATGAAAGCTAGACAACATATGAAAGATGCAACGAATATCACTATACCAATGTAAAAATGTCTCGTCATAAGTGCCATTTCTACAAATTAGAAGTAGTACAAGCTAGAAAAGAATGCAAGATGTAACCTATATCACACTCCCAAGTCAAACGTGTCTTATGATAAGTGATTGTTGTAGGTTACAAAACAGTAGTACTTTGATGTAAGAACATGGTGTGATAGACAGATATTTTATGTTCTAGAAACAGGAACACGTGTCTTATTCACAAGTATAATGTGGAAAGTAAGCAGATGGAATTCAACAAAATTAGAAGCAATACAAGCTAGAAATCATACATAACATGCAACCACGTATAACAGTGCCAAGTTAGAGGGAGCACCTGTGATTGTGCACTACGGGAGACGTGCTCACCATCAACACAGCTACGTTGAGTGTCTATGCATGTGTTGTCTTGCAAATCTTCTTGGGGGTGGGGGGGGGTGGCGGAGTAGAATCTGTAGAGGCCCTCCGTTTGGAAAGAGCACCTTTATCCACTGCCTTGCTAATTTCCTTCTGCTTTATTGATTTTGAATTGTCAAGTAAAACCGACAAGAAAAATCAATAAAATTCACACTTCAGAACTCATTCATGCATGATACTAACAATCACTAACTTGATGTAAGGCAAACACATGATACGAGGATGGAATATGTATGAATAATAGGACGGCATGCCATATTCACAAGTATTAGTGTAAACTAAGAAGAAGCAATTTAATCAAATTACAAGCAATACAAGTGAGACACCGTATACTACATGCAAGACAATATCACACTGCCAAGCTAGAGAAAGCACCTGGGATGCCGGTTTCGCCAGAAGACCGCCATCAGTCACTGCCTTATTTTTTCCTTCCTACTTCTTAATTGTATTGCCTTGTCAAGTCAAACCCACAAGAAAAATGAATAAAAACTCGCTTTTCAGAACTCATTGATGTAGGATGCCGACGAGCACAACTTTAATGTAAGGCGACCGCATGATAGGATGATTGAATGTGTAAGAAAAAGGACAACATTGCATATTCACAACTATGATGTGTAAACTAAGCAGAAGGCATTTCAACAAATTAGAAGCAATGAAAGCTAGACAACATATGAAAGATGCAACGAATATCACTCTACCAAGTTAAAACTGTCTCGTCATAAGTGCCATTTCAACAAATTAGAAGTAGTACATGCTAGAAAAGAATGCGAGATGTAACATATATCACACTCCCAAGTCAAATGTGTCTTATGATAAGTGATTGTTGCAGGTTACACAACAGTAGTACTTTGATGTAAGAACATGGTGTGATAGACAAATATTGTATGTTCTAGAAACAGGAACACGTGTCTTATTCACAAGTATAATGTGTAAAGTAAGCAGATGAAATTCGACAAATTAGAAGCAATACAAGCTAGACCTCATACATAGCATGCAACCTCATATAACAGTGCCAAGTTAGAGGGAGCACCTATGATGGTGCACTAGGGGAGACGTGCTCATCATCAACACACCTATGTTGAGTGTCTATGCATGTGTTGTCTTGCAAATCTTCTTGGGGGGGGGGGGTGGCGGAGTAGAATCTGTAGAAGCCCTCCGTTTGGAAGGAGCACCTTTATCCACTGCCTTGCTAATTTCCTTCTGCTTTATTGATTTTGAATTGTCAATTAAAACCGACAAGAAAAATCAATAAAATTCACTCTTCAGAACTCACTCGTGCATGATACTGATAATTACTACTTTGATGTAAGGCAAACACATGATACTAGGTTGCAATTTGTATGAAAAACAGGATGGCATGGCATATTCACAACTATTTTTGTAAACTAAGCAGAAGCCATTTCAAGAAACAAGAAGCAATGCAAGCTAGACACCACATGAAATATGCAACCAATATGACTCTTCCAAGTTAAAAGCGTCCCATCATAAATGGTGTTTCAACAAATTAGAACCAGCGCATGCTATATATCATATGAAAGATGCAGCTAATATCACACTACATATACTAAAGGTGTCTCGTCATATTGATTGATGCGGGATAAAAAAACAATAGTTTTATGTAAGGGCATGCTTAATAGACGGATGTAGTATGTACTAAAATGTCAGGACCCCGATTCTAAGTCACATCGACCTAGCCGGTAACACCTCATATCACTTTGCGGCCTCACGCACGGTATTCCCACGGTGTCGCCTTACCATGGCCGGGACCGTTTATGCCTTTTGGCTCACGTATATGACAGTGTCGCTAGCATCCATATGACAAAGAACCCGGGCCGACATGGCTAGTCGTGAACCCAAAGCGGCACTAACCCATGGGGACAGGCATACATGAATCACATCGAGCATGTCGGTCATCAACGTATGAATTGGGCTGTAGCACTGGCTAACAGACTCCGGTATCCCGGCTGTAGCAGCTAGGCAGGACTCGAATATCACCGCGTGACATTTCCCGAAGGGATGGACATAGGAACGAAGTGAAACACATGCCGGCAGTCAAGTGTCCAAGCAGTAGTCTTTGGGCTAGCAGGACTCGTGAACCGGGCTGTAGCGGACTACTATCGCTCAGAAGCACTAGACTACATTTCCCCATATGAGAGGCTGCCAAGGATAAACAACTAGATTGTCGGATCCCACACATACCAAGCATTTCAAACATACACACAATATGCTCAATATGTGTAAACACAACATGGCATCACAACATAACTCTACGACTCAAATATTTATTCATTAGGTTCCGAGGAGCGAGATATTACAAACATGGGTCTCATGACCCAACACTCAGAGCATACAAGTCAAAGCACAAGCGGAAGCTAAACATGTCTGAGTACAGACAACTATATATGAAAAAGGCTGAGAAGCCTGACTATCTACCACATCCTGCCGAGGGCACAAGATCGTAGCTGAGGTAACAAGCTAAACGTCGAAGTCCAAGCGGAACTACTAGCGAGACTGACGTGAGTACAAATGTACTCAGCAAGACTTACATCAGAACTAACTACATATGCATCATTATCAATAAAGGGGGTGGTGGAGTTTGACTGCAGCAAGCCAGCTTTGACTCGGTGGCTATCCTGAACTACGACCACAAGTAACTCTTTTGAGGTGGCGCACACGAGTCCACATATTCACCATATCAATACACCACTATGGACTCACTCCCGTCTCCCTACGAGAACGCCATCCATAGCACTCACGCTTATCTTGCGCATTTTAGAGTATCCACTTTCACTTGTCTATGAACTGATATAGGCAACCCAGAAGTCCTTTTCCGCGGACACGGCTATTCGAATAGATCATATTAACCCTGCAGGGGTGTACTTCTTCACACACGCTCTCACCACTTATCGCCGTTTACATGACATGTACTCGGCAACCTTCAAGCGGAAGCCCAGCGAGGGTGTTGGGCACGGCCTACCTAAACACTCAAGTCCCTAGTCCAGGTTTATCGCCTATTCGGGTTCCATCCGCAGGGAGTCTGGCCGAGGTTTCATCTAAGGGCCCCGAACGATGTGTGCAGGGTTCCCGAGACACCAAACGAGCGAATCGGTACACCGGTCCATGATGTATCTACCGCATCATAGCCCACCCCTAGGGTCAGCGCTACGCACGGCCTCCAACACATATCCTAAAAACACCAGAAACTAGTTGCAACTCCTGGACAGAGGACAAGGGTGGTTAAGAAGCCGAGAGAGTCAATTAAGGATCCCAATGTGTGGTAGTAACTGTTTCATGGATCACAAACACAGAACTCAGTTCCTGAGGACGGTTTCAATGAGTCGACCCACCATGTACTCCTACATGGCCTCTCACCGCTACCTTTACCAAATCGTGTTCACACACTTAGCTCACACACGTGAGGACATGTTCATACACCTCCGATTCATCCCGATGAATCGCACTGCACTCAACTCTAAGCAGTAGCAGGCATGACAAACAAGCATGAATGAGTAGGCACAATAGGGCTCAATCAACTCCTACTCATGCTAGTGGTTTCATCTAATTACTGTGGAATGACAGGTCATGCAGAGGATAAAGGGGTTCAGCTACCGCAGCAAGTAACACATGAGTCGTTGTTGTCCTAATGCAGTAAAATAGAGCAGGAGCGAGAGAGTGGGATTATATCGGAATGAACAAGGGGGTTTTGCTTGCCTGGCACTTCGGAAGATAATATAGTTCTTCATCGGTGTCATCGAATTCATCGTCGGTACGTCGTCTATTGAGAGGGGACAAACACCGGCAACTGAGAAAGAACACAATCAATGCAATGCACATTCACATGAATGACATGTCATGTTAAGGTACTGAATTCACCTAATGCAATATCTAGCCAAGTTAATTGAAGTGGAACTCGGACAAGAATAAATTCCAACTCCAAATGTTATTTCATAAATTGCCCTAATCATCATTTGTCCTATTCAGTGAGGTTAACTTGTTCAAACATGCATGATCATGGCATAAACAGATTCTTCATATTTTTCTGATCATTTTTCATATATAAATTATTTAATTTGGAGTTACGGTTGAGTTTCTATGAATTTTAGAAGTTTTAGCTATTTTCTGGAAATTCTAAACCTTTCTGATTTATTTTTAATTCCAGAAAGGCTTTAATGCGTCAGCATGACCTCACGGTGACGTCAGCAAGTCAACGGGCGCTGTCCAGGTCAAATCTGACCTATGGGGCCCGCGTGTCAGTGGTTAGTTAAACTAATCTAATTTAGTTAGTACTAATTTGGGTCAAACTGATTAAGTTTAAAGTTAAACTAGATTAATTAGCCGGGGTGGGGTCCGCATGTCATAGGCCCAGGGGAGGTCAAATCCCCTGGTCAACCGTGCCTAAGCCACCGGCGGTCAAACGGTCAACCCGCCGGCGTTTAGCCGCCGGCGAGGCCGAAAGCGGCGGAGGGCTCGGGATTGCTCCTCCGGCGCCCAATCGAGCAGCAGAGGGCACGCGCGGGGAGCTTGGGCTCGCCCGCATCCAGGGCGGCATTCGGCGGCAGCGGGGACGGCTGGAGCTCGCCGGAAACAAGCTCGAGGCGGCGCCGGCGTTCGGGTGAACTGGGTTTCGGGGTTAGGGAGCACGGCAGGAGGCAAGGAGGGGTGCTACGACCTCCTGGGGGTGCACTGAGCAAGGCCGCGTGCTCGGTTGCAGCTCTAGGCAATGGTGGCTACGGCGGCGACATGACCGGCGGCGAAGAGCTTTCGGCTCTGGCGGATTCGATAGCTACGTGATGCAAATGAGGCAGGGGAGAGAGGGGAAAAACTCAGGGGCTCACGGGGATCACGCAGGGAAGGTCATCGAGCTCAGGAAGCACGAACGGCGGCGAATCGACGATGAGGTTGCCGGTTGCCGGAGGTTGAAGATGAGCTTGAGGACGACGCTGCAGGGCTTCCGGCGGGGCGTGGCTCGGTGAGGGGGAGGAGAAGGACTAGGCGGAGCCTTTGAGCGCATCGGCGAGGCGAGGGGTGCACGGTGGTTGTGGCAAACGGCGTCGGGCGGCGAGCTCGCTGGGCGCAGCGTCTGAGGAGAGAGTAGAGGAGGGGAGAGCGTCGGGAGAGAGAGAGGGGCCGGGGGTCCAGAGCGGCGCCAGGGAGGGGCTTCGAGGCGCCTCGGTGAGGCAGGCGAGCAGGGAGGAGGCGTGGCGAGCTCGGGCGCGTGCGCCGTGTCCCTCCTCTGCCTACTGGCAGAGGTAGGCGATGACTGGCACTTTCCAGGTGGGCTGGGCCGGCTGGAGGAGCTGGGCCAGGTGGGGCGCCAGGTAAGTTTCTCTCTCTCCTCTTTTAATTCCTGTTTTCTATTTTTTCTGCAGCTTTGTGGCTTTATTAAAAATACTAAATCAATCCCAAAAATCATGCAACTGCTCATGACCACTGTTGGAAATATATCCTACAGTAAACATTTCAGTTTGGGATTATTTGAGCATTTAAATTATTTTATGGTATTTAAATGCCCAAATGCAAATAAGTAATGAATTAACCCAAAGGACCAAATATGTCATGAAAATGTGCAGCACCTCCGGTTATGGTTTATAGCATTTTTCCAGAAATGATGAACATTTTCTAAAGCCATTTGGATTCACTGAAAAATATTTTTAGTTGAACCTATTTGAATTCCTTTAATGCTAGGGTTTAGGCAATCCCCATTTCAAGTTTCTTAGAAATTTAAACATGATGACATGATGAGCAAGCAAAGTCAAGCAAGGCCGATCTGGGGCTGTGACAGCTCACCCCCACTAAACAAGAATCTCGTCCCGAGATTCAAGACGTGAGGTAAGAGGAAAGGGGAAGTCACAAAACTATCACAATCTTCATGATCCATTTGCCCTTCTCGAAGATGTTGATTCATTCCATCATCTTGGTCTGGACGTCTTTGCTTTCGAGATCTTCACCGACACGACAATGTAAAGAGGGGAAACCCTATAGGATTTAATCTTCTTGAAGATCGAGCAACTCAAGATCAGTTCATGGAGTGAGACGTAAGAACATCTCTTGAGTTGAGACACCAAACACACATTAGGAATGATGGAAAAGAAACGGATGACGAAGGTTCAAATTGGTAGGCAACCATTCCACGCTTAAGTAAAATGGTGCATGGTTTCAAAGTAACAAGGAGATGATTGCCATGATTCCATAACGGGAGACCTTAGGAAAGGTGACTCGTAGAATTATTCCCTTAAGTGGCAAAAAGAATTACTTTTGATCCATAGATCGTTGGAACTCTTTATACCAGCCTAAGGCAATCACAATTGATCGTGAAGGAGTTCGAAAGAATGACATACTCGGACTAGAATGGATGATGTGGACTACCTTGTTGAAGACAACGCAATGGATGATTTTGCTTATCACCGGGAATGGATGGGACCCATGGTAAGTCCACTTTGAAGATGATCCTGGACATCAACTGCTGAGAAGGACATCCCATGGAAAATTGGCACAATGGGGTGCAAGCTGGGGACGAAATGCAACTGTTGGAATGTTCCAACCATCATATCTGCCTGAGATTCAGATTCGATTGGTGATAGGATACTTCAGACTCAGCATGTTTGAAAAGGAAAGGTTGCAACACAAATCGACGAGATAACGTTGCGAGATTCTCGGGATATGAACTACGATAGCAAGCTTCAAAACATGAGCTGGTTCTGCTACATACATGTGAGCATGTTGTCCAAGACAAGAATGACCACATAGTAGTCTTATCATAAAACACTACCGAGTTCAGGTGGGGAACCATCATCGAGGATATCGAAGTCTTTACGCAAGTCCATGGATTAGATCCCAAGCATAGACTTCTTTTCTTTGAACAAGTCAATCAGTGGCTTAGTGTGCTATGGAATTCATATGGAATGAAGATGATCAGTCTATCATACCATAGAATACTTCGCACGTGCATGACTGACTTGGGTTGATTCCAAAGGAAACAAAACAAACCTTTCTCAAATTCATGGCGGCAACTTGCACCAAATGCACATGAATTCAAGAAAGTCACTTCTTTCATCCAAGCATAGGCTTCATGAACGGATCACGAAGGCATTGCTTACAAAGTTTTCAACACTAGGTTGATGTTCAACATGAATCATGGGGGAGACAAAAATGCTGCTGATGGGCTCAGCAACAACTCATCGAAATCTCCATATCACTGGACTTCCGCCATCATGTGAACACAGTGATAGTATTGGTTAGACCAAAAGATGTAATGGTGTATGCTCGAGGGATCAACCACGAGTAAGACAACAATACGAACATCGTTGGTTCTGATTTGACTTAATAATAGCCCATACTCAAGTCAAAGTTTGATAAGACAATAGGTTCAACAACTGATCACGGGGATCATTCGATGAAGATATCATCTTTCTTCAACACACACACACTTAAGGATATCCCTTTGTGATGAACTAAGTCGGACAAGCTTTTATCTTCCAACTCTCCAAGTTATTGTTTAACTCAACCAACTAGCTCAGGGGTATCCAACACAGATTCTTGGAGAATGGCTGGTTTAGAGGAAAACCAACTTGATCACGAACTCAACATAGCGGTCAAGTGACAACCTGATGATACTTCCGAGAAGATAATCGGAATATCACGAACCACCGGTATGTTACTAAGCTCGAGAACAATCTTGCTTTTGAGGGCAAGACGATATGATAAAATGAGTGAGGACTTGACAAGATCCTAACTCATCAATCGAAGTGTGCACCCGAAATAAGGACTAGGTAGCACGATCAATCTTAGGATGATGATTTAATAACCATCACGCTAAGAATGAGAATATTGTCCATTAGCTGCCAAGCAACGAGTTGCTCGGAGTATTGATTTCACACATCACAATTCACTTGTCGGCAATCCGGTTACATCAACTCGGGACCGAGGAATGAATAATGATGGTGAGAAGTATCACTGCGTCAAGAATTCATAAGAGAAGGTGCAATTCTCATGACGTTCCTGACATAAAGTGGGTAATGCTTCGGGATAGAACAGAATCAAAAGTGGGATGGCATTTTGACCTGCCGGGGGGGTCCAGAGTGGCGCCGAGGAGGGGCTTCGAGGCGCCTCGGTGAGGCAGGCGAGCAGGGAGGAGGCGTGGCGAGCTCGGGCGCGTGCGCCGTGTCCCTCCTCTGCCTACTGGCAGAGGTAGGCGATGACTGGCACTTGCCTGGTGGGCTGGGCCGGCTGGAGGAGCTGGGCCAGGTGGGGCGCCAGGTAAGTTTCTCTCTCTCCTCTTTTAATTCCTGTTTTCTATGTTTCTGCAGCTTTGTGGCTTTATTAAAAATACTAAATCAATCCCAAAAATCATGCAACTGCTCATGACCACTGTTGGAAATATATCCTACAGTAAACATTTCAGTTTGGGATTATTTGAGCATTTAAATTATTTTATAGTATTTAAATGCCCAAATGCAAATAAGTAATGAATTAACCCAGTGACCAAATATGTCATGAAAAATGTGCAGCACCTCTGGTTATGGTTTATAGCATTTTTCCAGAAATGATGAACATTTTCTAAAGCCATGTGGATTCACTGAAAAATATTTTTAGTTGAACCTATTTGAATTCCTTTAATGCTAGGGTTTAGGCAATCCCCGTTTCAAGTTTCTTAGAAATTTAAACATGATGACATGATGCGCAAGCAAAGTCAAGCAAGGCCGATCTGGGGCTGTGACATAAAAACAGGAAGGCATGTCACATTAACAGGTATAATGTATAAACTAAGCAGAATAGCAAATGCAATTTAACCAGATTGGAAGAATTACCATCTAGACACCATATGCAACATGCAACCTGTCGGATTCTGGGTTCCGGCAAACCCTTGAGGTTCGAACACTGGGGTGCGCTCGAAGATCTCTCTCTCTCTCTCTCTCTCTCTCTCTCTCTCTCTCTAGCTCGCTCTCGCAACGAGGCTTAACTCGACAAACCCAAAGAACAAGAGACACGAGGATTTATACTGGTCCGGGCCACCGTTGTGGTATAATGCCCTACTCAATTGTGGTGTGGTGGATTGCCTCATAGGCTGATGATGAACAGTACAAGGGATGAACAGCCTCCTGAGGAGAGGTGTTCTTGAGCTCGGTGAGCTTGTATGGTGGCCTTGGTGGAGTAGATCCAGTCCAAGATGAGATGCTTCCTGTGGTGGTGGCTAGTCGTATTTATAGAGGCCCGGGTCCTCTTCCCAAATATTAGGCGGGTAGGGATCCCACAACGGCCAATTCGAAGGGGGACAACTAGTACAAGTTATCCTGACAAAAGGTGGTCTTCGCCTGCCAAAGGCTCTGGTGGTGACGCCATCGTGGGCTCCGCGGTGACCTCCGTCCTACTGTCCTGCTGGTCTTGGTCTCGTTGCACGAATATGGAAACTTTTGCCTGATGCATCGGGACTCCTCGCCTACGCTTGCCCCTTTAGCACCAAAGAGGCAACGAGTACTCTACGCCCGCTGGCGCCCGCCTGGCCTTGGTCGTCATGGCTCACGTCACGCGAACCTCACGAGGTACCCCTTGCATAGATATCTCCGCTCCTCGGGAGCCAGCCTAGGGAGGGCGCCCCTGAGGAGGTCTTGCGTTGTCCGCCTCGCGAGGCTTGGCCCCTCGCGAGGGTCTTGAGTAGTTGTTGATGAAGATGGCCCGTACCAGGCCGCTGGATGAGCCACGCCCTGGGCCGCAGGTAGGCACGTCTGGTACCCCCGTTCCCAGGACGCCGGCAGTAGCCCCCGGGCCCAAGGTGCGCTCGTACTTGGCTTCGAGGTGAAGCCAAGGGTCAAGTGTGGACCGCCTCAGGCCCCAATAGCCTGCGGCCTTGATTGACGCGTGGCGATTGACAGGATGTGGGCGTCTCCGCTTCCCCATGCTGCCTCGGCAACTGCCCGACTTGACGAGTCCCTGCTGCATGCGAAAAAACCATCATTACCTGCGACCATGGAGGCCGGCGGTTGGCCTCCCTTGGGCTATAAATGAGGAGAGGGGTAGAGCCCCCGTCATTCATCTCTTCCTCCATTCCGCTCGCTTCTTCTTCTTCCTCCTTGCCGCGACACTCATGGCGCCGATACGGAGGTTCTCTGCTGCTGAAAAGGGGAAGGCTCCCCGCGAAGAGCCGGAGCCACTCCCACCGAAGAAGAGGCTGGCCCGCTCTCGCGATGTCGTCGTGGGGCCGGAGGTGATGAGGCCTTGGCATGAACGGCCTCCCCCCGGCTACCTGCTGCCTTTGCACGCCTAGGTAGAGGGCTCCGGAGGAGGAGCCAGCAATCAGCGCCAATCGCGCCGTGGCCATGCCGCGGCAGTGCGTGTTGCCGCCCCGAGAACCCATGCCGAGGGCTCCTCGCGTGAACTTGTGGTGTGGGCGGCAATGCCACCGCGCTCTTGGATCCGTTTCCCACAGTTCTTCTCCGCAGAGATGCCGTCGAGGGGGCCGCTCGAGCTGTGGCTGCAGCATGCCGAGTGCGACGCCCCGGCGACTGGGGCGGAGGTTGAGGTCGTCTCCCCGGGCAAGATCTTCATGACCCGCGGATGGGGCGAGGTCGCCCGAACTTGCCGCGCGGAGGGCACCCTCACCATCCACTTTGAATACGATGGTGCCTCCACGATGTTCTTTAAGGTCTTCGATGAGGAGGGCCGCCGCCTGGAGTGCTGCCCTGGAGGGGGCCATTAGGATGGCACTACGGCAGGAGCAGGGCCCGCCACTGGCTTCGCCGACAGCTCCTCTGACAGCAGCGACGACGCTTGGGAGTCCAACGACTCTCCCGAGCCCTATGAGACTCCGGAGACGAGCGACGATAGCTACGTGCCACCGAGCTCTCACCGTGCCTGGAGCGCAGCAGCAGCGTCCGCCCGTCGCTGCCGTTGACCTGGATGGGGTTGGCGCCGGCCCCCCCGTGGCCCACTGTTGATGATGGCATCAGCGGCGATGCTGGTAGGCTGGGCTCCTAGAAACCTTCTCCCTTTGTTCCCTGCGAGGAATCGAGATGAACCCCATGGGGGCGTGTAAAGGATCTGTAGTGCCTTTTGTTAATATTATCCTTATTATGAAGATCTACGACTACGTGTCTTGCTTTGGCTTAGCCCCTCCTTTCCCAGCTTCATGGTAGCTTGGTGCTCTACACCGATAGGTCCCGATCCCCAGGCAGGCTACAGCCGTCGCTGGTATGCCAGGTCGCGATGCCGTGGTCAAGGCCAGGAGGTGTGCGGCCCGAGGTCCAGTAAGAGCTCCTGAGGCGCGATGCTCAAGAGGTCCCCTTTAGCGTGCAAGCAACTACCTGATGGCAGGAAAGGAAGGCGGCGTCGCAGTAGCAAGGCTACAAGAGATGGGAATCCTGTGTCGCAGCGCTTGGCTGATCCGAGTGTGAGACTTATCTTAGCGGTCCAGAGTCGATCCCTTGTGCAGCGCCAGATTCGCGCGTCAATGGCCATAGTGTAGTCGGGTTAGGCCCGCACGAGCCTCCCTCTCTTTTTCACGCTCTTCTGTCTGCTCTACGTCCTCGGGTCCCGGCCCTCGAGCGAGCTCAGCCGCCACTGGTATACCAGGTAGCGATGCCATGGTCAAGGCCAGGGGGTGAAGGCTGGAGAGCCAGTAAGAGCTCCTGAGTCACGATGCTCTGGAGCCCCCCCTTTAACGCGCAAGCGAATTACGTGAAAGAAGAAGAAGGAGCCTGCGGTGCCGCACGCCATCAGCCTCCAGAGGTTCCTGTAGGTTAGCGCGGGGAGGGATACAAATTGCAACCACGCTTGCCGGTCTTCCACTAGTCGTTCCGCAGGAAGATGAAGGCACTGAGGGCTGGTGAGGTGATGTGCGCGGGGCGTGCCGCGAGCCAGAGCTCGACCGCTCAGATTTGTCAACGTTGCAGGGACGGACCCGAGCACAAGCGCCGTGCCAGCATGAGTAGCCCCCGTTGCGGGATGAGCAGGGGGCCGATTGGCTTTGCGGGAGGCCGATATGGGTAATAATCAAGTAGGTGATAACCATGAGATGACTTAAGAAAAGAGGTGGGTTAGCATAGATAGATGCAAGAACGATTCATGCCACTTGGACGGACCCGAGCGGCCTGGGGAAGATGCGGCCCGAGGGGCGCTCCCGGCAGAGTAAGCTAAAGATGCAAAAGGATAAACATTGCAGGGATAGACCCGTGCGACTAGGAGATAATGTTGCTCGAGGGGAGCCCCCAACTGAATGAACTGGAAAGAGTCACCTGATACCGTAGCTGGAGCAATGTTGGAGTAGCCGAAGATGCATGTCGAAGAGTTGCTCCTCACGAGCCGCCAGGGTCCTGAGCCTCAGGAGGCTCCACCGGCCCAGGTGGCTCCTGGAGAACCGTCACGATCTCCTCCAGGACGGCGTGATGTCTGGCCTCCTGAGCCGCCAGGATGCTCTGCAGGTGGCGCCGGAAGGTGACAGCCGCGTTCGGCAAGCCGAATGGCATGCGAACATAGCTGTGAGGTGGTCCCTCGCACTGTCCCACGCGCGAAGGCCAGAAACATCCTTGAGACGCGGCCCTGTTGAGCCCTGGAATGTCGACGCAGACGCGCAACCCGCCGTCCTCGCCAGGATGGGGAGCTGCGCCGGGTGGTGGGCGGCGGTCGCCGCGTATGGTCCTTGCTTCCTGAAGCTCCTGGATCGCCTTGGTGATGAACTCCTGAGCACTAGGCGCTCCTTGCCTTGTGCCCTCTTGAGGGAATCATGCGGCGAAGCACGCCTCCACGTGGTGCCCGGGTGCCTCCCTCGTGACATTGGCTAGGTCTGAGGCCCTCCAGAAGAGAGCCCCCGAGCCCAGCCTGAGGAGGGCGCCGGATGCGCCTTCCTATGCAAGGGAGGGAGGCGCCCCAACCGCGGGCGCATATCCTGAGGTGGTGCCACTGGAGATGCCGCTCTCATGAGGTCCTAGATGGAACAACTGCTTATTCTTCTTGAGGATGGCCTCAGGAGGGTACACGGTGCCTTCGTAGTCCGGGTTTTCGACTGCTACTGCCTGGTAGGCGCGCTCGAGGGAGCATACCGCATCTCTTTCTTCACATGAGACCATGATGATGCAACCGCTCCCTGGCATCTTCAGGACGTTGTAGCCATGGTGGGTCACTGCCATAAACTTTGCCAAGGCTAGATACCCAAGGATGGCGTTGTACGGTAGGCGGATGTGGGCGACGTTGAAGTCGATGAGCTCGGTGCGGTAGTTGTCACGCTGGCCGAAGGTGACAGGGAGGCGGACTTGTCCTATCGGGGTGATGGAGCCGTCGGTCACTCCTGAGAAGGGCTTGGTAGGCTGCAACAGATCGTATGGCACTTGAAGGCTGTCCAATGTCTTGATGGACAGGACATTGAGCCCTGTGCCGCCATCGATGAGGGTCTTGGTGACTTGGACGTTGCTGATGACGGGCAAGCAGAGCATCGGGAGGGCGCCGACTGTTGCCGCGCACTTGAGCTGGTCTGATGAGCTGAAGGTGATGGCGCACTTGGACCACCTGAGCGGGCGCGCGGCCTCGAGCCTGGGGAGGGCCGCATTCACCTCACGAGCAAACTGCTTGAAGATACGCTGAGAGGCTGGGGCTTGGGCGCGAGCCAAGATGCAAGCGATGGCGCGAGGCTCTTGGAAGCCCCCAACCCCCTCATCCTGATGATGGTCGTCGTTCCTCCTTGACGGTGCCGGCAGCAGAGGGAGTCTGGCGTTGCCCTGAGGGCGGTCCTCACGGGGCTGGTCGCGCCACTCTTGGCGGGGCCACGGTCGTCCCAGCGTCCCCCACTTCGTCCTCCTCCTCGACTGTAGCGCCGGTCGTTGCACTCGGGGCATCGACCGAAGCGCACATCACGGATGGCCCTGAGCTCCTGACAGTCGCTGGTGTTGTGGCTGTGGACGTTGTGGAAGGCACAGAACGGGTGGTTGGTCTTGGACGACCCGGGGTGGTCGCGGCCGCGCTTCATCTCTGGCTCTGTGTAGGACCTTGAAGTATGTCTAGAGGGGGTGTGATTAGACTACTTGACCAATTAAAAACTTAGTCTTTTCCCTGTTTTAGAGTTTGGCAGATTTTAGCTATCTTAGGACAAGTTAAGCAATCATCTCACAATTCAAGCAAGCATGCAAAGAGTATATTGGCAGCGTAAATTAAAGCATGCAACTTGCAAGAAAGTAAAGGGAAGGGTTTGGAGGATTCAAACGCAATTGGAGACACGGATGTTTTTGGCGTGGTTCCGATAGGTGGAGCTATCGTACCTCCACGTTGATGGAGACTTCAACCCACAAAGGGTAACGGTTTCGCGAGTCCACGAAGGGCTCCACCCACGAAGGGTCCACGAAGTAGCAACCTTGTCTATCCCACCATGGCCGTCGCCCACGAAGGACTTGCCTCACTAGCGGTAGATCTTCACGAAGTAAGCAATCTCCTTGCCCTTACAAACTCCTTGGTTCAACTCCACAATCTTGTCGGAGGCTCCCAAGTGACACCTAGCCAATCTAGGAGACACCACTCTCCAACAAGTAACAAATGGTGTGTTGATGATGAACTCCTTGCTCTTGTGCTTCAAATGATAGTCTCCCCAACACTCAACTCTCTCTCTCATAGGATTTGGATCTGGTGGAAAGAAGATTTGAGTGGAAAGCAACTTGGGGAAGGCTAGAGATCAAGATTCATATGGTAGGAATGGAATATCTTGGTCTCAACACATGAGTAGGTGGTTCTCTCTCAGAAATGGTAAGTTGGAAGTGTAGGTTTGTTCTGATGGCTCTCTCCACGAACGAAGAGGAGGTGGAGGGGTATATATAGCCTCCACACAAAATCTAACCGTTAGACACAATTTACCAAACTCGGTGGGACCGATTCAACAGACTCGGTCAGACCGATTTAGTAAACCTAGTGACCGTTAGTGATTTTCGGTGGGACTGACTTGCATCTCGGTAGGACCGATATGGTTAGGGTTAGGGCATAACGTAATCTCGGTGAGACCGATCACACAAACTCGGTGAGACCGATTTTGGTAATGAGCTAACCAGAGAGTTGGTCAGGTAAACTCGGTGGGACCGATTTGCTCTTTTCGGTGAGACCGAAATGTTACAAAAGGGAAACAGAGAGTTTACATTGCAATCTCGATGGGACCGATCCACTCTTTCGGTGGGACCGAAAAGTTACGAAAAGGAAACAGAGAGATTACAATCCCATCTCGGTGAGACCGAGATCCCTATCGGTAGAACCGATTTGCCTAGGGTTTGTGGTAGTGGCTATGACATATGGAATCGGTGGCGCCGGATAGGAAGAATCGGTGAGACCGATTTTGGCTTTAGGTTTAGGTCATATGTGGATGTGAGAAAGTAGTTGAGGGTTTTGGAGCATATCACTAAGCACATGAAGCAAGAGGCTCATTAAGCAACACCTCATCCCTCCTTGATAGTATTGGCTTTTCCTATAGACTCAATGTGATCTTGAATCAGTAAAATATAAAATGAAGAGTCTTGAGCTTTTGAGCTTGAGCCAATCCTTTGTCCTTAGCATTTTGAGGGATCCACTTTCATCATCCATGCCATGCCATTCATTGAGCTTTCCTGAAATGTTCATCTTGGAATAGCATTAGCTCAATGAGCTATATGTTGTTAGGAATTACCAAAACCACCTAGGGATAGTTGCACTTTCACTCTGCCGCGAGCACGGCAGCCCCCTTGCGCTTCATGTCCTTGACCTTGGCCTTCTTGTCCTCCTGGTCGGTAGCTGGGAGCTCGAGGAGGGAAAGGCGCCCTTCCTCAGCTCTTGCGCACTTGGTCGCCATGTTAAACATCTCCAGGGCCGTGCATAGCTCCTCGTGGATTGAGAGCTCTTCCTTCATCTTGACGTCGCGGACGCCACCGGAATACGCGGAGATGATGGCTTCGTCCGTCACCTTGGGGATCTTGGGGCCAACGCTGTTGAAGTGCTGGATGTACTTCCGCAGGGTTTCCCCTGGCTGCTGCTTGATGCGCCGCAAGTCACCCGCGGCCGGCGGGCGGTCACGAGTGCCCTGGAAGTTGGCGATGAAACGCTCGCGCATCTCGCCCCAGGAGGAGATCGATTCCGCTGGTAGGTTCAGGAGCCATGAGCGCGCGCGAGGGCCATAGGGAACCAATTAGCCATGACCTTCTCATCGCCGTTGGCCGCCTCGATGCTTAGCTCATAGAGCTGCAGGAACTCCGCGGGGTCGGGGGTGCTGTCGTAGTGCGGAGGCAGGTCCGGCTTGAACTTGTCGGGCTAGACAACGCTGCGCAGCTCGGGAGTGAAGGCATGGCAACCTGCTGTGATCACTGGAGCCCGTAGCGGAGGCGGAGCCTGGTCTTGATATCCACGCGCCACCGCGGCAGGCGGCGTGTGGTCTTGGCGCTATGGTGTTGGGAGCGCAGGAGCGTTTTCTTGCGGTCGAGGGACTTCTTGGCAGCTTCCTTCTTCATGCACGGGCGCCCGGCGTGGCGGGTCACGCGGCCGCGCGTCTTGGTGTGAGGGCAGCTCTTGATGCGGATGTGGTGGAGGCGCTCCGTGGGCGACGTCGCCTGCTGCTGGAGGTGGTCGAGGTAGCGAAAGGGATGGTGCAGGAGAGCCCCCAGCGGCGCTGACGATCTCAACGATGCGGTCGAGCCAGTCGTCGACCGGACGGTAACACAGGAGCTCACGCGCCATGAGCAACGCAGCCTGCGCGTCCGTGCACCCCGGGGGTCTTAATTACCACTGCTTAGCTTTCAATTTGCCTCTGACCATCAAATTAAATGTGAATAACCCATCTTCCTCTCTTTTAAACAAGGGGCGCTTCCAGTTCTATGCATGCTTCAAACAATTTTGTCTTCTCCAAATTACCATATCTCTAGAGCCAATAATTTTCTGCGTGACGATCGTGGGACGACGAGCCGGCCGGAGTCAGCGATGCAGTGGCGGTGCGTCCGTCCCGCCGCACGGAAGGGTGCAGCGACGAAGCTTGCTGCCTGTTCCCTGCCGGGCCAGTGGCGGGGTCGGCAGCGGGTGATGGAGAACGGCGGGGGTCCACCGACGGGCGCCATCTAGGCGACGCGAGCAGCGAGGACGGCATGGCGCTCGGCACGGGCTCGGCGACCGCCTGCCATGGATCCGGTGGAGCAGCGAAGCGCGAATCAATAGAAGAAAGGCTTCGGCGCACCCCTACCTGGCGTGCCAAATGTCGGATTCAGGGTTCCGGCAAACCCTTGAGGTTCGAACATTGGGATGTGCATGAAGATCTCTCTCTCTCTAGCCTGCTCTCGCAACGATCTCAAGGCTTAACTCGACGAACCCAAAGAACAAGAGACACGAGGTTTTATACTGGTTCGGGCCACCGTTGTGGTGTAATACCCTACTCCAGTGTGGTGTGGTGGATTGCCTCGTAGGCTGATGATGAACAGTACAAGGGATGAACAACCTCCTGAGGAGAGGTGTTCTTGAGCTCGCTGAGCTTGTATGGTGGCCTTGGTGGAGTAGATCTAGTCCAAGATGAGATGCTTCCTATGGTGGTGGCTAGTCGTATTTATAGAGGCCCAGGTCCTCTTCCCAAATATTAGGCGGGAAGGGATCCCACAATGACCAATTTGAAGGGGGACTACTAGTACAAGTTATCCTGACAAAAGGCGGTCTTCGCCTGCCAAAGGCTCTGGTGGTGACGCCGTCGTGGGATCCGCGGTGACCTCCATCCTGCCGCCCAGCTGGTCTTGGTCTCGTTGCACCAATATGGAAACCTTTGCCTGATGCCTTGGGACTCCTCGCCCGCGCTTGCCCCTTTAGCACCAAAGAGGCAACAAGCACTCTACGCCCGCTGGCGCCCGCTTGGCCTTGGTCGTCATGGCTCACATCACGCGCACCTCACGAGGTACCCCTTGCATAGATATCTCCACTCCTCGGGAGCCAGCCTAGGGAGGCTGCCCCTGAGGAGGTCTTGCGTTGTCCGCCTCGCGAGGCTTGGCCCCTCGTGAGGGTCTTGAGTAGTTGTTGATGAAGATGGGCCGTACCAGGCCGCTGGATGAGCCACGCCCTGGACCGCAGGTAGGCACGTCTGGTACCCCCGTTCCCAGGACGCCGACATAAACCACATATCACGCTGCCAAGTTAGAGCAAGCACCTGCGATGCTGGTGTAGGGGAAATGCGTCATCAACTACAAAGCTACGTTCACTATATTCATCTAGACTTGCTGTTTCTTGAGAATCATGTGGAGAGGCTAACACTGCATTCTTTAAAACAACATATTTTCTCACAGAAACCCACTGGATTGACTATCTCATCATAAGTGATTGATGAGGGATACACAAGAACATTAGTTTGATGTAAGAACATGGTTCATAGACAAGTGTACTAGTATGTACCAAAAATAGGAAGGCATGTCATATTCAAAGGTATACTGTGCAAGCTAAGCAGATGCAATTTATCCAAACTGGAAGCAATACAAGCTAGACATCCGGCTGGAGTGGTGAGCATGATCATCAAGGACCTGAGAGCCTGGTGGGAGGCGGGCTGCTTCACCACCATCGTGGCTTTTTAGTTGGCTTCCAGGTAATGCATGTTTGTGTTGGGCTTGTCACTGGCTCGGCTAGTGCCCTGACTAGCTATTTGTCTTCTGGTGCTCCCGGGATGCTGGTTTATGTTAAAAATATCTTTCCTTATCTCAATGAAGACCGACTTCGGCCTTTCGAATAAAAGCTAGACACCATATGCAACATGCAACCACATATGACACCGCGAAGTTAAAGCAAGCACCTTGGATGGTGGTTCATGGCGAGCGAGATCATCAACTCCAGAGCTATGTTTACCGTCTCCATCTGTTGAACATGCAACCTTTAAAGAGCCGAAACGTGTCTTGCCTGCCCGCGAAGAAAGCAGGAGCGACTTCTCTCTTTTATTTCATGCTTCTGTCAAGGCAGAGTCTGAAATACCCATGCATGAAAACGCAATAGTGAGAGTATGGGTGAAGTGTGTGCAGAACTAGTGCACTGTAAAAGTAGCAGATAGCAGGTGGCTAAAAAAATGACAGGAGACATATGATAGCTCTACAACATTTCATGACAAACAAAATTAGATTCTACTCCATATGATTTTGTAATATATGATTATAGGGATGGCTGGGAAATGCAGGTACTCCAGCATACCATCACATGTGGTCTGATACGTCTCCATCGTATCTATAATTTTTTATTGTTCCATGCCAATATTCTACAACTTTTACATACTTTTGGCAACTTTTTTTACTATTTTTGGGACTAACATATTGATCCAGTGCCCAGTGCTAGTTCCTATTGTTGGAACACGCGGTACGCTACACTAGCGCCAAATGAAATTTTCTACCACGCACCCAAGATCGTGCTGCTGGAAATAGATCACGGGATCGGGTTTACCACTAGACGCGCAGTCACCGCAGCGGAAGTAGAGTTGGTGATGCGTGTAGCCGATCTCCCGGGCCATCTCCTCCTCGTGTTGCCGATCTCCCGCGAACAGCGAAGACCCGTGAACGGTGATCTCCCGCGAACGGCACTTCACGGTTCCCTCGAACGGTTCATCCAAGCACCGCAGATGCGATGCCTCCAAGGTATCCACACGTACGGGGAGCAGCGTCGAGCGGCGGACTGCTAGGTCCGGTCACGCAGCATGGGCGTGGGGAGTGGCGGTGGCTAACCAGGGTTCGATTGGATCAACCCTAACTGTTGTGCCCACTCCCTTTATATAGACCTCCGAGGTGGGCTCAACACTTGAGCCCACTAGGAGTCCACATCCATTTTTCCACTCGGATCCAATCAGAATGGGCTGCAGCCCCTTAAGTGTGCGACCCTATAGGTTCACGTACACATGGACACGACCAGAGTCGATAGTTGGTAGCGGCTCCTAGCAGAATGTGCCAACTCCCATGTGGGCGTAAAGTCGTTTGACGAACCTCAACAATGTGGCATATGCAACATTCCTTTTGCCTCACGATATTTGTTGTCGAGCTCAAGGTGAGTACTTGTCACCCTTGTGATAGCTCGACCTCTCTTCTCGAAACCATGATACAGATTCCGAACTGGGTTAACACTTAACCCAAGTCGCATGGCCATGCTTTCCGAATCTGATCACTCGAGAGGGCCCAGAGAATATCTCTCCAAATAGGAGGGCAAATCCATCTTGGTCAACCATGTCTCGCGGCATGTCTCACGACTCACCCGAAAGCTACCTTTATAACTACCCAGTTACGGAGTAGCGTTTGATAGACCCTAAGTGAGTCGATCCTCATCCCGAGAACATGCGAGGGCCTTAGGTCTAGGATATGTCATAGACATTGCACTTGAGACTAACAGATGACTATATCTCGCTGTGTCTCAAAGTGGGTCTGTCCGGCTCGGTGATCTCCATCCCCGAGCCCATACTATCGGTTTAGCATCTCCATGCTCATGACTTGTGAAACATAGTCATCAACCGAGTCGTATACTAGTCAAGGATATGTGTCCGCATAACCTTATCAACTAGGGACCATTAAAACAATCATCATACAATACATAGTTCCACAAAGGACTCATGAATACATATGGAAATATCATCATCACATGATTGCCTCTAGGGCATATCTCCAACAGTCTCCCACTTGCACTAGAGTCAATCATTTAGGCATCGTATGCCCATGGAGCTCATGTGCGCCTCATGCTTCGGACGTGGGAGCGGCTTCGTCAATAGATCAGCAACATTTGCATCCGTGTGTACCTTGCATATGTTTACATCACCTCTTTCGACAATGTCACGAATAAGGTTAAATTGCCTGAGTATGTGTTGGGTTTTATGATGGTTCCGTGGTTCCTTGACTTGCGCAATGGCACCACTATTATCACAATAGAGGTCCAATGGATTAGACGCGCCCTCAACCACACCAAGATCAGAAATAAAATTCTTCAACCAAACACCTTCTTTTGCAGCTTCGGAAGCCGCAATGTACTCGGCCTCTATTGTAGAATCAGCTACCGTATCTTGCTTGGAGCTCCTCCAGCTCACTGCTCCTCCGTTCAGAATGAACACAAACCCAAATTGTGATCGACTATCATCCCTATCGGTTTGGAAACTAGCATCGGTGTTACTCTTTACAACGATCTCATCCTCACCTCCATAAACCAGGAACATATCCTTAGTCCTTCTCAAATACTTAAGGATATTCTTAACCGCTGTCCAGTGACTTTCACCTGGATCAGCCTGGTATCTGCCGACCACGCTAAGAGCAAAACTAACATCGGGACGAGTACATAGCATAGCATACATGATGGACCCAACAGCCGAAGCATACGGAATCCCATCCATGCGTTTTCGCTCATCAAGAGTCGTAGGACTCTGAGTCTTGCTAAGACTAATGCCATGTGACATGGGAAAGAAACCCTTCTTGGCATCTTGCATGCTGAACCGCTTCAACACCTTGTCAATATACGCACTCTGGCTTAATCCAATAAGCCTTCTCGATCTATCTCTATAGATCTTGATTCCCAAAATGTAAGCTGCTTCTCCCAAGTCCTTCATAGAAAAACTATTTTTCAATGAGTCCTTGACAGATTCAAGCATTTGAACATCATTTCCAATCAATAATATGTCATCCACATATAAGATCAGAAATGCAACTGAGCTCCCACTAACCTTCTTGAATACACAATGATCACAGTCGTTCTTGATGAAGCCGAACTCTTTGACCGCTTCATTAAAACGAATGTTCCAATTCCGAGATGCTTGCCTTAATCCATAAATGGATCTCTGAAGCTTGCATACCATGCTAGACTTCTTTGGATCGAAAAAACCCTCGGGTTGTGTCATATACACATCCTCGGTTAAATTTCCATTAAGGAAAGCCGTTTTGACATCCATCTGCCATATTTCATAGTCGAAATATGCCGCTGTAGCAAGAATGATCCGAATTGATTTAGGCATCGCTACCAGTGAGTAAGTCTCATCGTAGTCAACTCCTTGAACTTGTCGATAACCTTTAGCAACAAGTCAAGCCTTATGGACTGTGACATTTCCGTCCATATCAGTTTTCTTCTTAAAGATCCACTTGCACTCAATGGCTCGAACGCCATCTGGCATATCAACCAAGTTCCAAACTTGATTGTCATCCATGGACTTTAATTCGGATCTCATGGCCTCAATCCATAACTCGGAATTAGGGATCTCCATCGCTTCCGCATATGTAGCCGGCTCATTGTTCTCCAAGAACAACACATTGCAGTCATACAAATTGCGTAACCTTTCCGACCTCCGTTGAACCGGTGTCGACTCCACTACGGGTTACCTGACTAACTCCGGTGTGACAGTATCACCTACCGGAACGTCCCCGTGTGGTTCTCGAATTTCTTCTAGTCGGACCGTACTCCCACTAGCCTTCCTATTGAGAAACTCTTTATCAAGGAAAACTCCATGTCAAGTGACAAACACTTTGCCCTCTTCACGGTTGTAGAAGTAATATCCCAAGGTTTCCCTTGGATATCCCACGAATATGCACTTGTCTGATTTGGGTGTGAGCTTATCCGACTGGAGTCGCTTAACATATGCTTCACATCCCCAAATTTTTAGAAAAGACAAACTATGACTCTTCGCAGTCCATATCTCATATGGTGTCTTATCTACGGACTTAGATGGTACCCTGTTTATTGTGAAAGCTGCAGTTTCTAGAGCGTATCCCCAAAATGACAAGGGTAAATCCGACTGACTCATCATCGATCGGACCATGTCCAACAGGGTCCGATTCCTCCGTTCCGACACACCATTTCTTTGTAGCGTACCCGGAGGAGTCAGTTGTGGAACTATTCCACGATTCTTCAGATGATCATCAAACTCCTGGCTCATATACGCACCGCCACGATCAGATCATAGAATTTTGATTTTCTTGCCGAGTTGATTTTCCACTTTGTTCTGAAACTCCTTGAACTTTTCAAAAGTTTCTGACTTGTGCCTCATCAAGTAGACATATCCATATCTACTCAAATCGTCGGTGCAAGTCATGAAGTATTGGAAACCACCTCTGGCTGCCGTGCTCATTGGTCCACATACATCACTATGTATAAGTTCCAACAGCTCAGACACCCTCTCGCAACTCTTTGCAAAAGGAGTCTTAGTCATCTTACCGAGTAGGCAAGACTCGCATGTCTCGAATGATTCAAACTCAAACGAAGTTAGAATTCCATCATCATGGAGCTTCTTCATGCGCTTTTGACTAATGTGTCCTAGTCGACAATGCCAGATGTAAGTCGGATTTATCTCATTAGGCTTATGCCTCTTGACATTTATGTTATAGACTGATTCACCTTCAAGATCTAGGATAAATGACCCATTTACAACGGGTGCAAAGCCATGAAACATATTATTCAAGTAAATAGAACAACCATTGTCCTTAATACTGAATTCATAACCTTGTCTCATCAAACATGAGGCAGAAATAATGTTTCGACTCAAAGCAGGAACATAATAACAATTATCAAGTTCCATTACAAATCCTGAAGATAAATTAAGTTGCATAGTGCCGACGGCCAATGCAGCAACTCTTGCTTTATTCCCGACGCGAATGTCAACTTGTCCTCTTGCGACTTTCCTAGTTCTACTTAGCCCCTGCATCGAGTTGCATATGTGAACAACCGATCCGGTATCATATACCCAAGAGCTACTAGAAACATCAGCAAGATAAATGTCTATAACATATACAACAAGTGTACCTGAAGAAGTCATACTTCCAGTCTTCTTGCCTGTCAGGACCTCGACTCAATGCCACACCGATCTAGCACGTAACACCTGATATCACTTTGCGGCCTCACGCACGGTATTCCCACGGGTGTCGCCTTACCTGGCCCGGGACCGTTTGCGCCTTTTGGCACACGTATATGATAGTGTCGCTAGCATCCATATGACAAGGAGCCTGGGCTGACATGACTAGTCGTGAACCCAAAGTGGCACTAACTTACAGGGACAGGCATACATGACCCAACAATGAACGTGTCGGTCATCAGCGAGTGAATCCAGGCTGTAGCAACTGGGCTAGCAGGACACCGGTAAACCGGGCTGTAGCAGGCTAACAGGACTCCGGTAGACACTGCATGACATTTCCCCGAAGGGACAGACACAGGAATGAAGAAGGACACATGCTGGCCATCCTAAGTGTTCCGGAGCAGTAGCAAGCTACCAAGGCTCAATGGAAGCACTAGGAGACATTTCCCGGAAAGACAGGCTACCAAGGATAAACAACTAGATAGTCAGATCCCACACATACCAAGCATTTCAATAACATACACACAATATGCTCGAGATGTGCAAATACAACATGGCATCACAACATGACTCTACAACTCAAGTATTTTATTCAATAGGCTCCGAGGAGCGAGATATTACAAACATGGGTCTCACGACCCAACATTCAGAGCATTCAAGTCAAAGCACATGCGGAAGCTTAACATGTCTGAGTACAGACATCTACAAATGGAAAAGGCTGAGAAGCCTGACTATCTACCAGATCCTGCCGAGGGCACAAGATCGTAGCTGAGGTAACAAGCTAAAAGTAGAAGTCCACGTGGAACTACTAGTGAGACCGAAGTCTCTCTGCAAAAACATAAAATAGGAAAACGTGAGTACAAATGTACCCAGCAAGACTTACATCAGAACTAACTAAATATGCATCATTATCAACAAAGGGATAGTGGGGTTTAATTGCAGCAAGCCAGCTTTGACTCGGTGGCTATCCTGAACTACGACTGCAAGTAACTCTTTGGGGTGGCGCACACGAGTCCACATATTCACCATATCAATACACCACTATGGATCCGCTCCCATCTCCCTACGAGAACGCCATCCATAGCACTCACGCTTATCTTGCGCATTTTAGAGTATCCACTTTCACTTGTCTATGAACTGTATAGGCAACCCAGAAGTCCTTTACCGCTGACATGGCTATTCGAATAGATAATGTTAACCCTGCAGGGGTGTACTTCTTCACACATGCTCTCGCCACTTACCACCATGTACACATCGTGTATCTCGGCAACCTTCAAGCGGAAGCCAAGCGAGGGAGTCGACCACGACCTGACTAACCACACAAGTCTCTAGTCCAGGTTTATCGCCTATTCAGGTTCCATCTGCAAGGAGATCCGGCCGGGGTGTCGCTCACGGCCCCAAACGATCTGTGCAGGGTTCCCAAGCCCACCATCCGGGTGCCACTTGGTACACCGGGCCACTGTGCCTAGTCTATCCCAAGCCCACCTGTACCGGGTGCCACTTGGTAGACTACTAACACTACCTACAAACACCAGAAACTAGTTGCAACTCCTGGACAGAGATCGAGTTGATTAATAAGTCGAGAGAGCTTGGAGTGCCCGGAGCCCAATGTGTGGTAGTAACTATTCATGGATCACAAACACAGAACTCAGTTCCTGAGGACGGTTTCAATGAGACAACCCACCATGTACTCATACATGGCCTCTCATCGCTACCTTTACCAAATCGTGTTCACACACTTAGCTCTCAACAGTAGGACATGTTCACCACATTCCAATTCATCCCCGATGAATCAGACCTAACACAACTCTAAGCAATAGCAGGCATTACAAACAAGCATGAATGAGTAGGCACATTAGGGCTCAAAAAACTCCTACTCATGCTAGTGGGTTTCATCTATTTACTGTGGCAATGACAGGTCATGCAGAGGAAGGGGTTCAACTACCGCATCATGTAACAGTTGAATCGTTGTTGTCCTAATGTAGTAAAAAAGAGCAGGAGCGATAGAGTGGGATTGTATCGGAATGAACAAGGGGGTTTTGCTTGCCTGGCACTTCTGAAGATGATATAGCTCTTCATCGGTGTCATCAAACTTATCATCAGAATACGTCTATCGAGAAGGAACAACCACCGACAACTGAGAAAGAACACAATCAATGCAATGCACAATATGATGCATGATCATGACATGGCAATATGCTGTGGTTTGAGCTAATGCAACTAGCAACAAGTTAAATGAAGTTGGTTTGAATACAAGATTCAAATTCAAACTCCACATGTGGTTATTTAAATGCCATTGATATGATTTGTCCTAAATAGTAGCTATAAGTTGTTCTAACATGCATGAAAACAGCATAGATGGGTAGTTGGATTTTTCTGATCATTTTTCATATATAAATTATTTCATTTGGAGTTACGGTTGATTTTCTATGATTTTTAGAAGTTTTGGCTATTTTCTGGAATTTTCAGATATTTCTAAAATAGAAATAATCCAGAAAAAGGGGTTTATTGCGTCAGCACTGCGTCATGATGATGTCAGCAGGTCAACGGGGGCGGTCCAGGTCAAACCTGACCTGTGGGTCCCGCGTGTCAGTGTCATAACTAACTTAACAGAGTTAGTTAGTGTTAGGTTAAGCACTACTCTAGGTTAATTAGCGCTAAATTAACCTAACTAATAATTAACAAGAGCGGCCCACACGTTAGTGGGTCAGGGGGGAAGCCAAACCCCAGTCAAGCGGGGTTAAACCCGCCGGACTTGGTCCACGGCTCGTCGCCGGTGAAGCCCGAGACGGCGGAGGGGCTCGGAATTTTCCCACGGTCGACCAAATCGACCGCGGTTTGGTCCTACGCATAGCTGGGGCTCACGCGCATCTGGTAGGCCAAGCGGGAGGGGTTGGGGTGGTCTGAGTCGACGGCGGCAAGCACGAATGCGGCGGCCGGAGCTCGGACGAGGTTGGGAATGGTGCTGTGGGGCCCGACGGGGCGAACGACTGGGTGCTACGGCCTCCTGGTGATGTGCTGAGCACGGTGACGCGCTCGGTTGTGAGCTTGCGCGGCTGTGGCCGTGGCGGTGATGAGGTACGGCGCCGACGAGCTTTGGCATCCGCCCAACTACGGCCTAGAGGAGGCGGCGAGCAACGTGGTTCGGGGGAGGAGGAAGAGAAGCTCACCGCGAGCACGATGTGAAGGTCAGTGGGCGCGGTGGAGGTCCGGAGCGAGCAAGGCGACAGTGGCGATCTCGGCGACCCGAGGAGGAAGAAGAGGTCAGGGCCGGCGCTTCGGGGCGTTTGGCGTCGCGTGAGTCGACGGAGAGGCGTAGGTGATGGTGGCGAAGCTTCTGGGCATGTAGGAGAGGCGAGGGGGAGGCGGTGGCCGCGGTGGTGGCGAACGGCGGCGACGAACCCGTTCGGGTGGGTGAGAGAGAGAGATCCAGGGGAGAGGGTGAGGACGGAGGGGGGGGGGGGGAGAGTGAGAGGAGTCCCGGGGCGAGGGGGAGTGCGTGGCACTCAGGGCTGGCTCTAGAAGTGGCGGAAGCAGGAGGTGGCTCGGGCGCGTGCCGGCGCGCGGTGGCCACACGCCCTCGTGCCCACTGGTACGAGGTTGAGGATGACTGGCGCATTGGCCTAGTGGGCTGGCTTCTCTCCTGGGCCAGGTAAGTAACAGGTACTCCCTCCTTCTCTGTTTTCTATTTTAATTACTGTTTTCTATTTATTTCAATCTGTTTTGATTTAGTTCAAGCACTAAACAATTTTTGTTTCTTCCAATAATTTTTGCAGGGACTGAAAGGAATATTCTAGAGCCCCTCACAAAATATCAGAATTATTGAAGCATTAAAAATATATATAACATATATTTGCTCCAACTCAAATACAATATGTGTTATTTCACAAATCCAAAATGTCATGGAAAAATGTGCATCATCTCTGGTTACTGTTTCCAGCATTTTCCAAAAATGATGAAATTTTTTGAAAGCCATTTTGGTTTCACTAAAAATATTTTAGTTGAACCTATTGAATTCCTTTGATGCTAAGGTTTGAAACAATCCCCATTTCAAATTTAAGAGCAATTTAAACATGATGCAACACAAGACTTGCTAACCCAGAGCAGGCTAGAACTAGGGATGTGACAAATCACCCCCACTAAACAAGAATCTCGTCCCGAGATTCAAGCGTAGGGTAAGATGATGGGGGAACGCAACTAAAGCAATCTTCACGGTCCAGGTTGCACTTCAAATGAACGTTGATTCAATCACCATCTTTGTCTTGTTGTCTTGCTCTGAGAACTCCAGCCAACATGACAATGAGAGGATAGGGAAAACTCTAAAAGAATCGATCATCTCGGAGATCAAGCAACTCAGGATCAACTCATGGGGTGAGACATAGCAACATCCTCGTACACCACAACAACTAAACCACCGAGGCCGAACTCCGGCCGCCGCCACGAGCTCTCTTCCGGTGACCTCCGGCCACCCCACGCCCTCCCGTTGGTTCCGCTGGAGGCGCGCGGGCACGGGCTACCTCGTGGTATCCTGGCGCGTCGATCCATCGTCCCTGGTGCAACTCCGGCGGACGCCGCCGTGGGTTGAGGTCTCCGCTGGCCGAAACTCCGGCGCGCTGAGGTGGCCTAATTAGTTTAGGCACTAACAACACCACCTCGTCACTGACATGTGGGCCCATGCCCTAATTAACTTAGGTTAGGTTTCCACTTAGCACTAATTAACTCTGTTAATCAGTTGTTACACTGATTTGCAGGCCCCACCAGTCAGGTTTGACCTGGACCGTGCCTGTTGACTTGCTGACGTCACACCGATGTCATGCTGATGCAATAGTCATTTTCTGGATTTAGTTTACATTAGAATAACCAGGAAATTCCAGGAAATAGTTAAACCTTCTAAAAATCATAGAAAATAATCTATAGCTCAGATTGAAAAGATTTATATATGAAGAATTATCAAAAAAATTCAAAAGAATTATCAAAAAAATTCAATCTATCCAATGGCACTGTTTTCATGCATGTTTGAACAACTTAAAGTTGTTGTATAGGACAATTTGAATTAATGGCATTTGAAATGCCTTATGTGGAGTTTGAATTTGAATCTAGTGTTCAAACCAACTCCATTTAAATCGTTGTTAGCTGCATTAGCTCAAATCACAGCATTTTGCCATATCACATTCATGCATCATATTGTGGCATTGCATTGATTGTGTTCTTTCTCTGGTTGCCGGTTTTTACCCCTCTCAGTAGACGTGGTCCCGAGGATGAGTTCGGTGACACCGACGAAGAGCTATACTATATTCAGAAGTGCCAGGAAAGCAAAACCCCCTTGTTCATTCCGATACAATCCCACTCCCTCGCTCCTGCTCTCTTTTACTGCATTAGGACAACGACGATTCAACTGTTACATGCTGCGGTAGTTGAACCCCTTTCATCTGCATGACCTGTCATTGCCACAGTAAATAGATAAAACCCACTAGCATGAGTGGGAGTTGTTTGAGCCCTGATGTGCCTACTCATTCATGCTTGTTTGTCATTCCTGCTACTTCTTAGAGTTGAATCTAGTCCGGTTCATTGGGGATGAATTGGAATGGTGATGAACATGTCCTACTGTGTGTGAACACGTTTTGGTAAAGGTAGCGGTGAGAGGCCATGTAGGAGTACATGGTGGGTTGTCTCATTGAAACCGTCCTCGGGAACTGAGTTCTATGTTTGTGATCCATGAACAGCTACTACCACGCGTTGGGCCCGAAACCAATGGACCCTCTCGACTTATTAACCGCCTCGCCCTCTCGTCTGGAGTTGCAAGTAGTTTCTGGTGTTTGTAGTATGCTGGAGGCCGTGCGCAGCGCTGACCCGAGTGGTGGGTTGTGATGCGGTAGGCACGTCGCCCAGTGTACCGAGTCGCCCGTTTGGTGACCCGGGAACCCTGTACACATCGTTCGGGGTCGTATGTGGAAACCTCAGCCAGACTCCCTGCGGATGGAACCTGAATAGGAGATAAACCTGGACTAGGGGCTTGTGTGGTTAGTCAGGTCGTGGCCGACACCCTTGCTGGGCTTCCGCTTGAAGGTTGCCGAGTACATGTTGTGTAAACGGTGATAAGTGGTGAGAGCGTGTGTGAGGAAGTACACCCCTGCAGGGTTAACGTCATCTATTCGAATAGCCGCGTCCGCGGTAAAGGACCTCTGGGTTGCCTGTACAGTTCATAGATAACTTGAAGTGGATACTCTAAAACTCGCAAGATAAGCGTGAGTGCTATGGATGGCCTTCTCGTAGGGACACAGGAGCGGATCCATAGTGGTGTATTGATATGGTGAATATGTGGAATCGTGTGCGCCACCTCAAAGGAGTTACTTGCAGTCGTAGTTCAGGATAGCCACCGAGTCAAAGCTGGCTTGCTGCAGTTAAGCCCCACCATCCCTTTGTTGATATTGATGCATATGTAGCTAGTTCTGATGTAAGTCTTGCTGGGTACATTTGTACTCACATTTGCTTAATTTATGTTTACTAGAGAGACGTTAGTATCACTAGTAGTTCCGCGTGGACTTCGACGTTTAGCTTGTTACCTCAGCTACGATCTTGTACCTTGGGAGGGTCTTGTAGATAGTCAGGCTTCTCATCCTTTTTCATTTGTAGTTGTGTGTACTTAGACAGGTTTATGCTTCCGCTTGATGCTTGTATGCCCTGTATGTTGGGTCATGAGACCCATGTTTGTAATACTTGGTTCCTTGGAGCCTAATGAATAAATACTTTGATTCGTAGAGTTTTGTTGTGATGCCATGTTTTATTTACACATATCGAGCATATTGTGTGTAAGATTGAAATGCTTGGTATGTGTGGGATCCGACAACCTAGTTGTCTATCCTTGGTAGCCTCTCTTATGGGGAAATGTAGTCTGGTGCTTCCACTGAGCCATGGTAGTCTGCTATAGCCCGGTTTACCGGAGTCCTGCTAGCCCAGTTACTGCTGCTCCAGAACACCCAGACTAGCCAGCATGTGTCCCACTTCATTCATGTGTCTGCCCCTTCAGGAAAATGTCACGCAGTGACTTCCGGAGTCCTGCTAGCCTGCTACAGCCCAGGTTCCCGGGGTCCTGTTAGCCCAGTTGCTACAGCCCAGATTCACATGCTGATGACCGACACGTTCGAGGCTGGGTCATGTATGCATGTCCCTGTAAGTTAGTGCCACTTTGGGTTCACGACTAGTCATGTCGGCCCGGGTTCTCTGTCATATGGATGCTAGCGGCACTATCATATACGTGAGCCAAAAGGCACAAACGGTCCCGGTCCAGGTAAGGTGGCACCCGTGGAAATACCGTGCGTGAGGCTGCAAAGTGATATGATGTGTTACATGCTAGATCAGCGTGATTTAGAATCAACGTCCTGACAGCTTTGGTATTTGAGCCTGACCGCCTGTAGGATTACCAAGCCAAACTGGTCGGAGTTGAGTCTATAAATTCTTTAATTATGTAAGGGAATTGATTGTGGAAGGGAACGTAAGGCTCTTTTTACGCCTTTACCTTATGCCCTTCTGATCTGAGTCAACCTCTTCTCTTCTATGGGGATTAAGAACTAGGCTTCTAATCTTTCTATTAGGATCACGTGTTACTAATCCATAGACTTATAGGATTGTTGTTTTCAAGCCTCAGTTCAGTTCCTACTACTTCCGTAGTTCATAGCTGGCCTCAGAACCTTGATATTGTGATTTTGACTGGTTATGCTACCATTTTCAAGATCTCTCAAATCTTTCTGAGCATTTACATCCATTATGCTGTCCGAGTCATCCGAGGTTTCTAAATAGTCTGATGCATTTGTAAATCCTTCCTTACCATTCCGAAGTTTCTTTGTGCCAGTTCAACCACACTAACTAGTGTGTTGAGGTACTTCATTAACTCGGTATATATGTTGGAATTATTATTAAGACCCTAGGTGTCTTAGAGAACCACCTGGTACTCCATCCATGTTTTGTGTTCTAGTGTGATGATTCTGGCCATCATTCTCGAAAGCATCCCGTGATGCTACTTAGTAGTAGGTATTCTAATCCTTTGTTTTTGAGCCCAAAATTCACCCTACTTACTTCATGTTGATAGTGTTTGCTTGTTACTTTAGGATATTAGTAACCTTTGCGATAGTCCTCAAGGTCCGTGGTATATCCTTCCTCCAAATACCATGAACTACATATGGCAGAAGCTCTCCTGAACCAAAACATCACAATAAGAGTGCTCTTGATGAATTCTCCATTCTACATTGTGAATCTGTCAGTCCTACCTTTCTGCATGGATTATCTGGAAGAAATATGTTGAACTTGTTTGACATACTAAATCTATGCATCCGCAACTCAGAAAAGCATATGTTCCTTTGAGTTGTCTCTCTTTAGTTGTATTCTAACCTCTGTCTATCAATTGATAGTTAGGACTAGTTGTGCATATGTGTTATCGATGCCTATTATTCTTCTGGTCCGTCAAGCCATTCTATTCCGGAATGACTAGGAGAAACAGACTCCAGCACCTCATCCATTTCTTGGACTGGTCAAAGTAGTTGTATTCTGCAGATCAAAATGCCAATCCAGCTTTTGTTCTGTTCTACCTCGGAGTATTACCCCCTTTATGTCAAGATTGCCATGAGAACTGCAGCATCTCTCATGAATTCTTGACACAGTGATACTTCTTGCCATCATTTTTCATTCCTCGGTCCCGTGTGGTTGCAACCGGAATGCCGACAAGTGAACCATGATGTGTGAAATCAATACTCCTAGCAACCATGTTGCTTGGTAGTTAATGGACATTAATATCATTCTTAGCGTGTTGGTTATCGAATCACTATTCTAGGATTGATCGTGCTACCTTGTCCTTATTTCTGGTGCACTCCTCGATCTTTGAGTTAGGATTGAATCCCTTGCTCTTCTGATCATGTCGTCTTGCCTTGAAAAGCAAGATTGTTCTTGAGCTTAGAGACATATCAGTGGTTCGTGATTTTCCGGATATCTTCACGGAAGTATCACCAGGTCGTCCCCTGACCGATATGTTGAGTTCGTGATCAAGTTGGTTTTCCAATAAACCACTCTTTCTCCAAGAATCTGTGTTGGATACCCCTGAGCTAGTTGGTTAAGCCAAACAACAACTTGGAGATTTGGAAGATAAAATCTTGTCTAACTTAGTTCATGTTAAGGGATATCTTGTGTGTGTGTGTGTGTGTGTGTGTGTTGAAGAAGGATGATATCTTCATCGATTGGTCCTCATGATCAGTTATTGGATCTATTGTCTTGTCCAAACTTTGATTTGAGTGTGGACTATCCTCAAATCAAATCAGAACCAATGATATTCATAATGTTGTCTTACTCGTGGTTGATCCCTCGAGCATACACCATTACATCCTTTGGTCTGACCAATGCTATCACTGTGTTCACTTAATTAGGGAATTCCATCTATATGGAAGCCTGGATGGTTTGTTGTTGAGCCCATTGACAACAATTTCATCTTGTCCATGATTCATGTAGAACATCTAAGTTAGTGTTGGAAACTTTGTAAGCAATGCTTTCGTGTTCCGTTCATGAAGCTTATGCTTGGATGGAAGAAGTGACTTCCTCGAATACATGTGCATTCTATGCAAGTTGCCGCCGTGAATACGAGAAAGATTGTTTTTGCTTCCTATGGAATCATCCCAAGTTAGTCACGCATATGTGCGAAGTACTCTATGGTTTGATAGGTTGGCTGCCTCCACTCCATTATGTGTTTCCTAGCACACCAAGCCACTGATTGATTTGCTCAAGGAAAAGGAACGTGTTGTGCTAATTCTGGATCATACACAAGATTCCGTTATCCTCGATGATGGTTCCCAACCAGAACTCGGTAGTGTTTTATTGTAAGACTACTCTGTGGTCATGCTTGTCTTGGACAACATGTTCACATGCGTGTAGCAGAACCAGCTCATGTTTTGGAGCTTACTACCATAGTTCATATCCTGGGAATCTCGCAACGCCATCTCGTCGATTTGTGTTGCAAACTTTCATTTTTTTCTGGACTTGATGAGTCTAGAGTATCATGTTACCAACCAGATCTGAATCCCATGCAGATATGATGGTTGGAATTTTTCCCAGATCTATTATGTAGGTCCCGACAAGGTTGATGTTCTGGCCGACACACCTAGCTGGAAGATCTATCATTGTAGTATCTTGATTGAGCTATTTGACCATCTTCTCCATGAGGATTTCGTGAAACTTATCCTAGGAGTTGTTCCATAGGGGTCCTTGTGCTCTCGGTTTCCTCGATTATGCTATAACGATTCAAATAGTGGAATCACTCCCTACTGTTGAGTTTTTCCCTAGTTACTAGAATCATTCCCAGCATTTACATTTTGTTCCCAGCTTGCAACCGCCTTTGTGCCATCCTACCATGGGTCCCATCCATCTCGATGGTAAGCAGAAATCATCCATCGCGTTGTCTTCAACAAGGTAGCCCACATCATCCGTTCAAATCCAGATATGTCATTCCTTTAAACTCCGCCAGATGATCAGTTATGATTGCCTTAGGCTGGTATAAAGAGTTTCAATGATCTAGATATCAAAAGTAATTCTTTTGCACTTTAAGGGAATAAATCTACGAGTCACCTCTCCCAAGGTGCCCCGTTATGGGATCATGGTAATTGTTTCCTTGCTACTTTGAAACCCTCGTCAAATTGTTTCTTCTGTCCCTCCTGATGCATGTTTTGCCTCTCAGCTCCAAAGATGTTTCTACGTCTCATTCCGTGAGTTGATCATGTGATTATTAAGATGATCCTAAGTAGCTCAAACCCCAAGAAGATCGATTCTTCTAAAATTCTCCCTTTCTTCTCGTAGTCATGTTGGATGTAGTTTTAAAAGAAAGACGTCAAGATCAAGGTGGTGCAATGAATCAACATCCTCGAGAAGGACATTTGGATCATGAGGATTGTGTTAGCTTGTGTCCCTCTGTCCTCTTACCTCACGACTTGAATCTTGGGACGAGATTCTTGTTTAGTAGGGGTGAGTTGTCACATCCCTAGTTCTGGCATGACCAAGGCTAGCTTTCATGTGAGCATCATGTTTAAATTTTCAAAAAAAATTGAATTGGGGATATGTGAAAGGCTCAGAAATCATTCTAAAAATGATCAAGATAAAAATTGCTTCAAATAGGTCCAAGAAAATGTTCCTGTTTTTCTATGAAAATATTGGATAGAGGTAAAATTCCAACCATTATTTTTAGGAGACATAAATATTTATTTTTGGCCATTTGAGTTAATCCAATAATTATTTGCATTGGATTTATATTTGCTATATATTTAATATGATCCAATAATTCCAGAAAATGGCGAGTGGCTCTGAATGTATTATATCTAGCCACATGATAATTTTCACAATCTAAAAAATGATTTGGTCTCCGAACTAAATCAAAACAGAATAACAAAAATAGAAAAACAAAAAAGAGGAAAGGCTTACCTGGACTTACCTGGACGGCCCAGTGGACAGCCAGCCCACGAGGCCCAGGCGCCAGTCACCCCTAACCTCCTGCCAGTAGGCAGGACGGCGTGTGGCCGCGACGCGCGGGCACACGCTCGGCCAGCTCCTGCTTGCTACTGCTGCTGCTGGAGACAGCTTCGAGCGCCACGACACACCATGACCCCCCTCTCCCTCTGGACCCCCTCCTCCTCCTCTGCCCTCTCTCTCTCTCTCTCCCGCGATCGACCACGAGCACCAGAGAGCGCCGACGAGCACCACCACGGCCATCGTCCACCCCTCGCCTCGTCGGTGCTTGCAGAAGAACCACCGCGCCTTCCTCTTCGTCTCCACCAACCCACGTGACGCCGGGTGCACCGCAGCGTCGTCCCCGCCGCCTTCATCGCCGCATCTGTCCAGCGATCGCCGCGGTCGATTCGTCTTCGACAACGCATCCCCGACCTCGAGCTCGTGCCGTCGACCCCGCTCTGAGGTGCTGCTTCATCTCCCCCTTCTACCCTGCTCGCGCACGCCCTATAGCCATAGAGCCACCATGGCGGAAGCTCCCTGCCGCCACGTTTGCCGCCGCCGTCGCTAGAGATTGCGCCGGTCACGTCCGAGCTTACAGGCGAGATCCTCACATCATCAGGAGTCCATGGAGCCCCTCCGCAAGATTCCCCGAGCACCACAACGACTAAACCAACGAGGCCGAACTCCGACCGCCGCCACGAGCTCGCTTCTGGCGAACTCCGGCCACCCCGCGCCCTCCCGTTGGTTCCGCTGGATGCGCGCGGGCACGGGCTACCTCGTGGTGCCCTCAGCGCATCGATCCGTCGTCTCTGGCGCAACTCCGGCGGACGCCGCCGCGGGTTGAGGTCACCGCCGGCCGAAACTCCGGCGCGCTGACATGGCCTAATTAGTTTAGGCACTAACAACACCACCTCATCACTGACATGTGGGCCCACGCCCTAATTAACTTAGGTTAGGTTTCCACTTAGCACTAATTAACTCTGTTAATTAGTTGTTACACTGAGGTGCGGGCCCCACCGGTCAGGTTTGACCTGGACTGCGCTTGTTGACTTGCTGACATCACACCGATGTCATGCTGATGCAATAAGTCATTTTCTAGATTTAGTTTAATTTAGAATAACCAGGAAATTCCAGAAAATAGTTAAAACTTCTAAAAATCATAGAAAATAATCTATAACTCAGATTGAAAAGATTTATATATGAAAAATTATCAAAAAAATTCAGTCTATCCAATGGCACTATTTTCATGCATGTTTGAACAACTTAAAGTTTCTATATAGGACAATTTGAATTAATGGCATTTGAAATGCCTTATGTGGAGTTTGAATTTGAATCTAGTGTGCAAACCAACTCCATTTAAATCGTTGCTAGCTGCATTAGCTCAAATCACAGCATTTTGCCATATCACGTTCATGCATCATATTATGGAATTGCATTGATTGTGTTCTTTCTCTGGTTGCTGGTATTTTTCCCCTCTCAGTAGACGTGGTTACGACGATGAGTTCGATGACACCGATGAAGAGCTATACTATCTTCAGAAGTGCCAGGCAAGCGAAACCCCCTTGTTCATTCCGATACAATCCCACTCTCTCGCTCCTGCTCTCTTTTACTGCATTAGGACAACAACAATTCAACTATTACATGCTGCGGTAGTTGAACCCCTTTCCTCTGCATGACCTGTCATTGCCACAGTAAATAGATGAAACCCACTAGCATGAGTTGGAGTTGTTTGAGCCCTGATGTGCCTACTCATTCATGCTTGTTTGTCATGCCTGCTACTGCTTAGAGTTGAGTCAGGTTCGGTTCATTGGGGATGAATTGGAATGGTGATGAACATGTCCTACTGTGTGTGAGCTAAGTGTGTGAACACGTTTTGGTAAAGGTAGTGGAGAGAGGCCATGTAGGAGTACATAGTGGGTTGTCTCATTGAAACTGTCCTCAGGAACTGAGTTCTATGTTCGTGATCCATGAACAACTACTACCACACATTGGGCCCGAAACCAATGGACCCTCTCGACTTATTAACCGCCCCTGTCCTCTGTCCGGGAGTTGCAAGTAGTTTCTGGTGTTTGCAGTATGCTGGAGGCCGTGCGCAGCACTGACCCGAGGGGTGGGCTGTGATGCAGTAGGCACGTGGCCCGGTGTACCGAGTCGACCGTTTGGTGACCCGGGAACCCTATACACATCGTTCGGGGCCGTATGTGGAAACCTCGGCTGGACTCCCTATGGATGGAACCTAAATAGGCGATAAACCTGGACTAGGGACTTGTGTGGTTAGTCAGGTCATGGCCGACACCCTCGCAGGGCTTCCATTTGAAGGTTGCCGAGTACATGTCGAGTAAATGGGGATAAGTGGTGAGAGCGTGTGTGAAGAAGTACACCCCTGCAGGGTTAACATCATCTATTCGAATAGCCACGTCCGCGATAAAGGACCTCTGGGTTGCCTGTATAGTTCATAGATAACTTGAAGTGGATACTCTAAAACTCGCAAGATAAGCGTGAGTGCTATGGATGGCCTTCTCGTAGGGAGACGGGAGCGGATCCATAGTGGTGTATTGATATGGTGAATATGTGGACTCGTGTGCGCCACCTCAAAGGAGTTACTTGCAGTCATAGTTCAGGATAGCCACCGAGTCAAAGCTGGCTTGCTGAAGTTAAACCCCAACATCCCTTTGTTGATACTGATGCATATGTAGCTAGTTCTGATGCAAGTCTTGTTGGGTACATTTGTACTCACGTTTGGTTAATTTATGTTTTGCAGAGAGACGTTAGTCTCACTAGTAGTTCCGCGTGGACTTCGACATTTAGCTTGTTACCTCAGTTACAATCTTGTACCTTGGGAGGGTCTTGTAGATAATCAGGCTTCTCAGCCTTTTTTATTTGTAGTTGTCTGTACTCAGACAGGTTTATGCTTCCGCTTGATGCTTGTATGCCCTGTATGTTGGGTCATGAGACCCATGTTTGTAATACTTGGTTCCTCAGAGCCTAATGAATAAATACTTTGAGTCATAGAGTTTTGTTGTGATGCCATGTTGTATTTACACATATCGAGCATATTATGTGTATGATTGAAATGCTTGGTATGTGTGGGATCCGACAACCTAGTTGTCTATCCTTGGTAGCCTCTCTTATGGGGAAATGTAGTCTGGTGCTTCCACTGAGCCATGGTAGACTACAGCCCGGTTTACCAGAGTCCTGCTAGCCCAGTTACCACTGCTTCGAAACACCCAGACTGGCCGGCATGTGTCCCACTTTGTTCCTGTGTCTGTCCCTTCGGGGAAATGTCATGCAGTGACTTCAAGAGTCCTGCTAGCCTGCTACAGCCCGGTTTCCTGGAGTCCTGTTAGCCCAGTTGCTACAACCCGGATTCACACGCTGATGACTGACACGTTCGAGGCTGGGTCATGTATGCCTGTCCCCGTAAGTTATTGCCACTTTGGGTTCACGACTAGTCATGTCGGCCCGGGTTCTCTGTCATATGGATGCTAGCGACACTATCATATACGTGAGCCAAAAGGCGCAAACGGTCCCGGTCCAGGTAAGGTGGCACCCGTGGGAATACCGTGCGTGAGGCCGCAAAGTGATATGATGTGTTACATGCTAGATCAGTGTGACTTAGAATCGAGATCCTGACAGAATTTTCATTATAGAACTTGGCTTGTATATTCCAATGATGGGCTTACTCAAATGCCCTAGGTCTTCATGAGCAAGCAAGTTGTATGCACACCCACTTTGTTTTCAGTTTGAGCTTTCATACACTTATAGCTCGTAGTGCATCTGTTGCATGGCAATCCCTACTCCTCGCATTGACATCAATTGATGGGCATCTCCATAGCCAGTTGATTAGTCGCGTCAATGTGAGACTTTCTTCCTTTTTGTCTTCTCCACTCAACCTCCACCATCATATTCTATTCCTCCTATAGTGTTATATCCATGGCTCACGCTCATGTATTGCGTGAAAGTTGAAAAGGTTTGAGAACATCAAAAGTACGAAACAATTGCTTGGCTTGTCATCGGGGTTGTGCATAATTTGAATATTTTGTGTGGTGAAGATGGAGCATAGCCAGACTATATGATTTTGTAGGGACAACTCTCTTTAGCCATGTTATTTTGAAAAGACATGATTGCTTTATTAGTATGCTTGAAGTATTGTTATTTTTATGTCAAATGATAGACTATTGCCTTGAATCACTCGTGTCTTAATATTCATCCATGATTAGAATACATGATCAAGATTATTCTAGGTAGCATTCCACATAAAAAGTTATCTTTTTTATCATTTACCTACTCGAGGACGAGCAGGAATTAAGCTTGGGGATGCTGATACGTCTCCGCCGTATCTATAATTTTTTATTGTTCCATGCCAATATTCTACAACTTTTACATACTTTTGGCAACTTTTTATACTATTTTTGGGACTAACATATTGATCTAGTGCCCAGTGCCAGTTCCCGTTTGTTGCATGTTTTTTTTGTTTCGTAGAAAATCCATACCAAACGGAGGCCAAACGGGATGAAAACTTACGGAGATTTTTTTGGAATATATTTGAATTTTGGGAAGTGGAATCAACGCGAGACGATGCCCGAGGGGCCCACGAGGGTGAGGGGCGCCCCCTGGGGGTAGGGCGCACCCTGGGCCCTCGTGGCCACTCCATAAGGCGGTTGGTGCCCTTCTTCCGCCGCAAGAAATCCAATATCCGGATAAAAATTGTGTCAAAATTTCAGCCCAATCAGAGTTACGGATCTCCGGGAATTTAAGAAACAGTGAAAGGGCAGAATCAGGGAGCGCAGAAACAGAAGGAAACAGAGAGAGAGAGAGATCCATTCTCGGAGGGGCTCCCGCCCCTCCGCCGCCATGGAAGCCAAGGACCAGAGGGGAAACCCTTCTCCCATCTAGGGGGAAGGTCAAGGAAGAAGAAGAAGAAGAAGAACAAGAAGAAGAAGAAGAAGAAGAAGAAGAAGAAGAAGAAGAAGAAGAAGAAGAAGAAGAAGAAGAAGAAGAAGAAGAAGAAGAAGAAGAAGAAGAAGAAGAAGAAGAAGAAGGGGGGCTCTCTCCCCCTCTCTCCCAGTGGCTCCCGAACGCCGCCGGGGCCATCATCGCGACAACGATCTACACCAACAACTTCACCACCGTCATCACCAACTCTTCCCCCCTCTATGCAGTGGTGTAACCCCTCTTTTACCCGCTGTAATCTCTACTTAAACATGGTGCTCAACGCTATATATTATTTCCCAATGATGTATGGCTATCCTATGATGTTTGAGTATATCCGTTTTGTCCTATGGGTTCATTGATGATCGTTATTGGTTTGAGTTGCATGTTTTATTATTGGTGCTGTCCTATGGTGATCTCCGTGTTACGCAAGCGTGAGGGATCCCCATTGTAGGGTTTGCAATATGTTCATGATTTGCTTATGGTGGGTGGCGTGAGTGACAGAAGCACAGACCCAAGTAAGTAGGTTGTTTGCGTATGGGAATAAAGAGGACTTGATACTTTAATGCTATGGTTGGGTTTTACCTTAATGATCTTTAGTAGTTGCGTATGCTTGCTAGAGTTCCAATCATAAGTGCATATGATCCAATGAGAGAAAGTATGTTAGCTTATGCCTCTTCCTCATATAAAATTGCAATAGTGATTACCGGTCTAGTTATCGATTGCCTAGGGACAAATAACTTTCTTGTGTGACAAAAATCTCTCTACTAAAACTAACTTAGTTGTGTCTTCATCTAAACAGCCCCTACTTTTTATTTACGCACTCTTTATTATCTTGCAAACCTATCCAACAACACCTACAAAGTACTTCTAGTTTCGTACTTGTTCTAGGTAAAGCGAACGTTAAGCGTGCGTAGAGTTGTATCGGTGGTCGATAGAACTTGAGGGAATATTTGTTCTACCTTTAGCTCCTCCTTGGGTTCGACACTCTTACATATCGAAAGAGGCTACAACTGATCCCCTATACTTGTGGGTTATCATGGTCCTATCAAAATAAATAGGTTAGTCAATTTTTTTATGAACTATCCGATCTACAAGGAACAGGCAGATGGCCTTCGTCTACCTCATGCTAGTCACTATTGACGATCTTTCTCGAACCGCTAGCGACCATCGGCCCAGAACCCTGCCTCCACCGTCCCGCCGTCCCCTCGACCTCACACCACCGTCGTGCTTGGCAGCGCCCCCCGGCCGTCCTCCAGATCGGGTGCCAGCAGTCCTAGGCCCCACACACCCCCAAGATAAACACCGAGGCGCTACTTCCCCGGCTTAATTGGAGGACTAGCGCATGTTACTCCAGGGAATGCTTCTTTTAATTGGGAATCAACTGACCAGGAACTGAAACCCAGGGGCGGCAGACCTCTAGCTAAGGTGAAAGGGTATATGAGGAGAAACCTTGTGCATCACGAGTTACTAGGAACATCTAGTATCAGGAAGAAGGTGTAGGAAGAAGAGGTCAACTAGTGCCTTCTGTGGAATGAATACCGTGCAAGCAGACACGTAAGATTTGCACGAATAAGGGAAGAGGAGTACCATATTCGGTTGCCAGTGCTGTGTCTTCTGGATATTGCGGCAATCTTCTTCTTTTTACCAGGGGAACCGATGTTTTGGAGGAGGGTGGAGCCTTGGACGAACCCATGGACAATTTGTTGACTGTGTTGCGGTGGCCGTCTGTCGGCGGAGGGGAAGCAGATCCGAGGCGGCGAAGGACGACGTAGCGGGAACAACTCCGGTGTGGTGGACGGTGGTGACGTTGGAGCGGCAGTGGTGAGGCGCAGGACGGCGTGGTTGAACTGGCTCGGGTATGGTGCATGTCGGTGTCCTGGAGGTAGCTCAGCGTCGGCTTCAACTACTATCCGTGGAGGGCATTGCGGTTGCGGTTGCGGTGAACGACGACGTCGGGGTATCGGTTCCAGCGTGATGGAGGAGGGTGGCGGTTGATGGGTGGGATGGGGTGGCGGATGGAGGACGCCGGGGTTTCGCAGCTGGTGGAGAGGTAGTTTTGGCGCCCACAGAGTACGAATGGGGAATCGGACGGGGGGCGGGGGAGCTATGGGGGAACCATGTTTCGGTCTAGGAAGCGCTTGTTTTTGGTTTTTTTGAACAGATGGGACGCGCTTGTTTGAAATTTGGGGAAAGTACAAACTTTGCCCCCCTCTTAAATTTCAAACCTACTGCGGGTCGGGGGTAGGAGGGTAATCCCAGATGTCCTAAATAGTGGGTGGGAGTGATTTCAACCGAGCGCATGTGTCTTAGGCGGCCATGGTGTATGAATGTTTTTCGAAGGCGGTTGCGTGGCGTCTAGATGAAGCTACAAACCTACCCCGTTTAGACCTTTGGACGTCGGGGCGATAGGTTTCACGAGTCAGAGTTAGAAAAGTAATTTCCTTCTACCAAACATTGGTTTCACACGGTTTCGGGCGAGTAGAGGCTCTTTTGGCGCTTCGTTCGAAATTTTGAAATAGAAGAATTTACGTTTAGAGTACTTTGAGGATTGACCGAAATAGAAAATGTTAAATTTGACCGTGTATGCTTGAAAACCTAATTAAATTATGCGCTTCTTTTCGAAATTTTGACACTTGAAAATCCTATGACTATGATTATTTTGGAATGGAGGAGGTAAATTTGAATCTATTTTGTACACGACTATATATGATATTATGTACAAGAGCAGAGCAAAGATTGGTGCCCCCATAATTTAGGTATGATTTACAAATGCGATGATATCGAATTCAAATAATTGAATGGACTTCATGTTGAATTCGAATTTTTTAAACCATCTTAAGTTGAATTCAAATGTATGCTAGTTCATAGCTAGCTATTTATAAGGTTCATTGTGTAACTTGTGTATGTATAATGTGCTTTACACACACAACATGAACTATACTCACGTTTATATTCGATTGCTAAAGCAATGCATTGTCTGGAGTTCAAAATACTAACTTCGTGGATCAATTATGTCGAATAATAACATAGACATGATCAAATTCGATAGAATATAGATGACTGGTGGATCAATGACCGTTCCTTATGCAAATTGCAAATATCATGATCCCATCCTAATATTTGGATAAAATTTATATTTTTAATCAATGTGTACATCAATCTTTTACGTGTAGTTTCACTCTCCATAGGCCCCTCCTCACACACACACTGACTTTCTCTCTCTCACATACGCGCACACGGTGTATATCCATCGGTGGTCTCTCACACATGCTCATACACTCTCTCCCGAGGTGTCTTTCTCGCAGACATGCTCTCGATATAACCCTCCCTCCCTCTCGTAACCATTTACGACTGTTTTCACTAACCTTTATCACAAGCACTCTTCCTCTCACAAGCATACACACGCAAAATATCCATCGACCCTTTCTATATACATAGACCTGCCTACGTGTCTCCCGCACTCACATTATATTTACGCCTGTCTCTCACGCATTGTCTCCACCTCTCTTCCTAATTGACGAGTATGATTCTAGCAGAGCATTTTGTAGGATGCCCCTTAAAGTTAGTTTGGATGAATAGTAATATCCGAGATAAGGGGCTACCTTAGTCTGAGGATGTAGGGTTACAAATCCTAGCCGACTTTGTGAGTGGACACAGAGTCCTTCACGACTCTGCTATCTTTGTCTTCTACGACTAGTCCTCCATGGGTCTCCCTAAATGCATCACGGGCCGACTAGTGTGGCGCAGGACGGAACCGAACCAAGGGCCTCACCTCGGCCCACCGGACCTCATGAGGTGACACACCCTCTGCCCCCAGGTCTCTTTATCTTCTCACACCCACACATACCAACATAGACACCACACAAAATATTTTCTCCTCGTGCCTCTATCCCCTCCCCCTTGCATATACACACTCAAGGGAATCTCTCGCCGTGACATCCTATTCGTCTCTCTCTCTAGACCTCTCTCATTTCTCGTGCTATCTCTCCCACATCCCCGCCCCCCTGTCGGCCCCTCTATCCATGCCTCTCTCGAATACTTAATACATACACATACCTCTCTAGGCCCTGCCAAATACATCAACTACACATTCACACATGTTACATCACATACCCCATTGATATAAAAAGCCCTCTCTTCACATTTATTTCGCATACAACATTTCTTTTGAATAAAACCACACAAAGTGTGGCCAAAAAATTATTTTCGAATTCCTACATATATACAACATTACAAAGTTATATGGAGGAGTATGAACGTTAATTTGCATTATTGCATGGTGCCCCCAATGATATTTATTCCGCACTGTGAATTTTTATATTTTTATACTATATATAAAGTTAGTCATAATAAAGAGAAATGAAGAGCATCTCTCTCTCCATCGCATACACCCCATCTACGCCCCTTTCACGTACGCACACAAACTATCTCCAGGTCCTCTAAAAGTACGCCCCAACACATTCGCGCTTGTTTCATCTTTCTCTCGCGATATATACAGTGACGATCATTGTATTTGAAGCGAAAGAACGATACGTACATTGGACTTCAGAATCCACTCATTATGGTCACCATTTATGTTTTGTGGTTATTATACAGTCATGGGCTCACCGTACAACTCTATATTTGCTCAAGACATGACTAGTTGACCAGTTAAACGCTCCACGTGGCACCTCTAGTGTTGCATCAAATTATCTCACTACCATTGGGCCCACCTGTCGGCGTGTATAAGAATGAAAACAAACCCTAAAAATATATTGGATGGTGGTTAGAAGTCATGACCGCGGGCACAGCGGACAAGGTGGCCTTGTATTGGTATGCTGAGCCATCTGTTTTAACACACAAGAGATGGTGCGGTGATTATACACACGTGCACACATGCACACGAACTACATGCACGCAACACTCACACGAACACACACAGCCATGCACGCACACAACACTCACACGTACACACACAACCACGCACGCATGCAACACTCACACACACACACTCACGCATGCATGCACACACCACATGAACAACACGCACTCTCACGCTCAAGTGCTCAACCTACGCGTGCATGCGCACACATCAAGCCCTGACAGACACATACACAACTAGGTGGTTCCCGCGCACGCGTTGGAGTCTTGTCGTGCCTACGTAAATTTGTGTTTATCTGACCTTTTTCCTATGCGAACTGACAAGTGGGACCCACAAGAAACATAGTCAATTTAACTAGTCAACATAGTGCCACGCAGACAATTTGGCCGGTAAACAAAGTGCAATCCGATGCTGAACAGTGAGCAAGTGACCGTATAATCACCGCAAAATGTATATAGTGACCGTAATGAGCGTATTCTAAAGTCCAGTGACCGTATTATGCTTTTCACTTGAAATACACTGACTGCCCGTGTATTTATCTCTTCTCTCGCTCTTACTGTGGAGCCAAGTAGGCCAATGTGCCAGTGCCTAAATTGGCGCACACCACCCCATTATTGTTGTACTGGTTTCGTAAGAGCGAACAAGCATTCACGTCTACTTTACAAACTGTAGACCCGCTCTTCGCACAACCCCGCGCCCGCCAATCGCAGAAGGGATTCCAGTGATCCCATAGGTGTCGTTTCCCTCAACATCTTTGGCGCGCCAGGTAGGGAGTGCAGTTGTGAAAATCCAGTCTAGTGGGCGCAGCGGCTCCATCGTGGTCGTCACTCCAAGGAAGAAGACGACCGAACGAGCGACATCATCTACAGACACAACGACCACCCGTATGGCAACAGAAAAGCTAAGTCATGCGAAACTTTGAATAATTCCTTTATGTATAAGGTTATTCTCCTCGGAGATCTTGCTCTTTGTATGGGAAACCCGTATGCAATGGGTCCCTCCCACTATTGGCAACGCCTTTGTTCTGTTTCGAGTCTGCTCAACAGTTCAAACGGCCGCGTCGAGATCTGCAGGGTGGCCTTTCTGCTACTGGCAACGCTCTTGCCCTGTTTCGAGTCCGCTCAACAGCTCAAACGGCCGTGCTGAGAATGGTAAGGTGGTTTGCCTGGCAGCAAGCACACCCGGCAGGCTGTTGAGGATCCATCCTCAAGGTGCCGTGGCTTGGGTTTACGCACCGGCAAGCCTTTCTAATTAAACGTAGGGTGGACATACAAAGAGAAATTGAACAAGGGAATAACATGCATCGTTTCAAAGTATTACAGAGTTATATTACACCAATTGTTGTTGCGGTTCTAACTAAAGATAAAAAAATTCTTGGTCATGAACCTGCAGTGGCGATAAGAAACGAGGTGCCTATTCCCGGTGCTGGCCCTCTATCCTCTCAATTTTGTCGACACGACTGATGATGGGCTTGATACGCTCCTCGAGCGTCGCGAGGTCCACATCCTCCGGCAAGCTCTCCAGCGTGACTTTGGTCAGGGCACCCCGCCAAAGCTTCCGGGCCTCATTGGCCAGAGAGGTCACTCTGTTGGAGCGAAACTACCCCAGGGCTCCAAGAATGCCCTCAAAGAACAGGGTCAGTTTGGCGTTGGGACTCATGTTCGGCTCCGTGGCGTACCTCACGTTTGGCATCCCCATGGCCGCCAGCTTCATGGTGATCCTGCCGGCGACATCGGCGAGGTGGCTGATCTAGAGGTTTTCGCCCTTCACGTAATCCTCGTGGTTGGCTGGTCGTTCCTCCGCAGCTGCTTCTCGTCCTCCAGGGCCTTGGTCAGGGTTTCTTCCTGGGCCCTGACCTCCGAAAGCGTCCCCTCAAGACCCTCCAGCTTCAGCTTTAGGTCTTTGATGGAGTTGTTGGCCTTGGAGAGCAGCTCTGCCTTGCCGTGGACTGCCGCCTGCGCCTCCACCAAAGCGCCGTTGAACGTGTCTTTCTCCTTCGCCAGCCCCAGGACCTGTTCCTTTAGCCCATCCTGCTCCACCTCCAACTCCTTCACCTTGCCGGCATGGACCTGGGCCTGAGCATTGAATGCCTCCTTGTGCCTCTGCTCTAGCTCCTGGGTCCGCTGTGCGGTGAGCTTCTTGACCTCCTCATCCTTGCCATGGAGTGTGGTGGTGAGCGCCTCCTCACGAGCGGCAAGGTCCTCCTCCTGGGAATTTAGCTCGCCCTGGTGCTGGTGCCGAGCAGCCTCGTCCCTGGCGGCCTGTTCCCTCGCCACCTCCTGGGCCTTTTCGACATCGGCCTTCAGCAAGATAAGCTCCTTCTTGCGCTCGGCCAGCAGATCCTGGGCAGCCTTGAGTTCCTCGTGGGCCTGGCTGAACCAGGCCTGTGTCTCGGCGACGCGCTCCGCGAGATCCGCCTCCGCCTTGTCCACTGCCGCCATCCTGGACTTTGCCTTGTCCAGGCGGGCACGGTGGACCACCTGGAGCTTCTGGAAGTTGGCGCTCATGCCCCGAAGGAGCTGCTCCTCCTAGGAACCGCCGCCACCGGTGCTCGGTTCATCAACAACCTCAAGCCCAGCGGCGGCAAACACCTCGTCATCGAACACCTCCCCTCGGTGGGTGCCCTGGTGCTCGCCGTCCCTTGGAGGTGACCGAGCAGAAGAGGAAGGTTGGTCATCGACCGCCCCTCCTTGGCAGCGGCCTTGCAGGACTCCCTGGCAGGCCCCTTACCGGCGTCCTCGGCAGCAGCCTTGCCGGCCTCCCCGGCCGGCCCCTTGGCAGCATCCTCATTGGCGGTCTTGGCGGCCTCCTCAGCGACGATCTTGTCGGCCTCGTCCTTGGCGACCTCCTCGATGACGGTGTCGATGTCCTCTCGGTCCACCGAGGAAGGGCCTAGATACCAAGAAGGGGAATGAGATGGAGCCAAGGTCAAGGCTCAAGAAGAAGAAAGAAGAACAGGGACGGGAAGTAAGCAAACTTACCAGCACTGGGCAGGGAAGAAGTGGCACCCTCCCCACCAACGTTCGTTGCCGGGGTAGAACCACCGGCACGCCTCGTCCCCCTCTCCCCCAACCACCGCGGCGACCTCGGCCACTCCCCCTCCCCCTTCCTCTCGTGGCCGGCTCCGCTGCCGCAGGCTCTTCGGAAGGAAGGACAAGGCCCCCCGTCCCCCTCTCCCCGACCACCGCACAACCCTCGCCGCCACCGTCGAAGGCCCAGCACCTCCTCTCGCCATGGCGGATGGAAGAAAGGAGCGGAGGTGGAGGAGGATGGGTACTGAAGGAATGTGGGACGATGCCCCCCTCCTTATAAAGGGGTGGGGTTGAGGCTCGGCCGCCCCACTCAGCCAATCCAGCCATCGGAGCCGCAGAGAATCAGGACCGACCCGCTGCCCCAATCAGCGACGACCCGGTTTCCCGCTTCCACTGCCTGCCAATTGCATGAAGGACGCGTGGAGAGCGAGCAGGGTCGAAAGGACGGGTGAGCCGACCGTTCCCCGCCCCGTGATCGGGGCGCGTGGGCGCCTTGAAGACTGCGACCCGAGTCCATCCAGTAAATGAACTGCGCCGCCATGCCTCCCTCTTTTTATGGGGAAGGCGCGAGCCACCTCTTTACCACGATGTGACGCATGCATGCGGAAACCGCATCGCACATGACCCCCACGTCACGCACGCCCCTCCACGTCGCGCGTACAACACGGATTGTGGGGATGCGCAGCGGACGGAACAATACTGCGGTGGAAATCCGCCCCACCTGCCCGCGCACCGTTCTGGGCCTGGCCCAACAACGTGTCGCGCTTATGTGTGGCCTAGGCCCGGGGGCTCCTATCGGTGTACAAAAGTAGGGGCTCCCCTTTGTACCCCTTTACTTCTGCACGGGCAGTCGGAGCCGCGCGGCACGACCACACTAAGCAGGGCAAAGGAGGGGAGCCGGAGAGAAGCCAAAGCACAAGACGGCCAAGGCAACGCCAAGGCCAAGAACACAAAGGACAGAAGGGCGAAGCAGGCTCCCCCGGCAAGGGCCTTGACGGGGCGGCACGCCCGACGCCAACAGAGTGAGCCACCCTTGAGCCCACGGGTTCCAACCCAACCAACTACATTGGAACTAGGGCTCGGGAGGCACCTCCGTGGTGGCATGCAGATCTTTGTCAAGACCATAGAGATGTGAGATCAGATGAGAACCAGAAGAGGCGACCCTCGGTGGGATCCTTGCCGAGGAGATCCACAAGCCCCCGGCAAGCGCCTTGCCGGGGACGACTGCAACGCCACGGCAAGCCCCTTGCCGGGCCCTCGGCAAGGCCCTTGCCGAGGGCATCAACAGGGCCACTGCCAGGCCCGCACCAGCCAAGACTCCACCGCCGTTCGCATGCAGCTGCCAGCCCAACCAGCTGGGCAGGCACCTATGTGGCGACGGGCAGCTTTCGAGCCAACTCAGCAAGCACCTGCGTGGTGGCATGCAGATCTTCGTGAAGACCCTACCACAGCGCCACCTCAGCTGCCTGACTGCCTACATGGTGCCTCATGCATCGCTGGCCTGGACGCGTGTCGAAGCAAGGCAAGGCGGCGACGGACGGGACGGGCCTCCTTCCCACCCTCGATAAAGATAAGGGACAGCTAAGCTACACATTAAATGCATCTTGTCCTGTAACACGGGCAATAAGCTCGCAGCACTGTATACCTTTCCACCTCATGTGTGCCACTGTGGCAGCCCCTTCCGACTATAAAAGGAGGCCCATTGCACACTGGAGAGGGATTCGGCTCTTTTGAACTATGCAGCCACCATAGCTAGTTCAAGAGCTCAAGAACTCTCTCAAATACGCACCAAAGCAGGACTAGGGTATTACGCATCCTCGCGGCCCGAACCTGGGTAAACGATCCTTGTGTTGACTGTTAATCCTGCTCTTCTCACAATCCCGCGCCCCGGCAACCGTAGTAGGGATTCTTGTGATCCCATAGGTGTTGTTTCCCACCGACACCTATCATTTCCACAATTTATGTTAAGCAATATAAGCCATAGAAACTAGAAAACAAGCAAACTATGAATCGAAAACAAAATCTGTCAAAAACAGAACAGTGTGTTATGATCTGAACAACAACCATACTTATGTTACTCCAAAAATTCCGAAAAATTGGGATAATGTAGACAATTTGTTTATCAACCATGTGTAAAAATTTCAGATTTTTATCAAGCTCCAGTGAATTTAAACAATTCTGTGACTGGGCGCAAAGTTTTCTGTTTTTGGACAGAATTGAATCAACTATTATCCACACTATCCCAAAGGCTTTACTTGGCATTTTATTAAAACAAAATCTATAAAACATGATTAATACAGTAGCTTAATCATGTGAACATGCAAAAACAGTAGGGGTAAATGTTGGGTTATCTCCCAACAATCACTTTTCTTTAATGCCTTTTTAGCTAGGCATGATGATTTCAATGATGCTCACATGAAAGATAAGAATTGAAACATAATGGGAGCATCATGAAGCTTATGACAAGCACATTTAAGTCTAACCCACTTCCTATGCATAGGGATTTTGTGAGCAAATAATTCATGGGAACAAGAATCAACTAGCATTGGAGGGAAAAACAAGCATAACTTCAAGATTTTCAACATGTAGAGAGGAAACTTAATATTATTGCAACTCCTACAAGCATATATTAATCCCTCATAATAATTTTCAGTAGCATCATGAATGAATCCAGCAATATAACCATCACATAAATCATTCTTTTCATGATCTACAAGCATAGAAATTTTACTACTCACCACATAAGCAAATTTATTCTCACTAATAGTAGTGGGAGCAAACTTAACAAAATAACTATTATGTGCGGCAAAATCCGAAAATTAAAATCATGATGACAAGCTTCATGGTTATCATTATTCTTTATAGCATACATTTCATTGCAATAATCATCATAGGTAGCAACTATGTTCTCATAATCAATTGGAACCTCTTCCGAAATAGTGGAATCATTACTAAATAAAGTTATGACCTCTCCAAATCGAATTTTGTTATTATAACAAGATTCAACATCCTCCAAAATAGTGGGATAACTATTATCCAAAGTTGACACTCTTCCAAACCCACTTTCATAAATATTGCAATCATCATAAGTAGGAGGCATGCTATCATCATAATAAATTTGCACATCAAAACTTGGGGAACTAAAAATATCTTCATTAGACATAGCATCCCCAAGCTTGGGACAAACATTAATTGTAGCAAAAAAATTCTCAAACATGTCATTCTCATAAAACATAGCATCCCCAAGCTTTTGGCTTTGCATATCGCAAGCATAATCGCTCTCATCACTAATAATATGAATAGCACCAATAGTATAGCAATTATTATCATCACAATGAGTAATGGGCATAACAATAATAGGAGCAGCATCATTTGGGAGGGATACCTTTTACCTTTGCTTCTCCGTCTTTTATTTTTCTTCTTTACATCATGTGTGGGTTTAATAACCCTTTTGGAGTTCGTTATTGATGAGATTGGTTGAATAAAACGCTCCTCCTCGTTACCTGATTCATCATATGAAAAAATAGGAGGATATTGGGAAACCTCTTCCCCTTCATTAGTATTCTCTTCATCTTTTATTTGTTTTCTTGTCTTCAAGTAATTTGCAATATAAGGATTCTCAATGCAATTCACCGCACAATACATATAAATTTCATTTAGATCAAAATCAATCATTTTCATGAGAACCCAATGTGGAATATCGTCGGTTTTATGTTTCATTTCTTCATACCCCAAAAATAGACTAAGTTCATTATGACGCTCAAGGGTAATGATGTTATCACTATTTTTGAACACAATTCGATCATGAAAAAATTCACATTGGAAATTAAAATGACCACTTTCATTGCAAGCTTCACAGGGACGGAGAGAAATATTAAGTTTTTCAGCACAAGCATATATTCTCTATTGCAACCATTTAGTTTCTAAATGCTTATGCCTCTTACAAAATATATCTTCCCTTCTTGGTATATATTTGCAAACTCTATGCACTCCACAAAAGTTGACCTGCTTATAAGAAATATTTTTATCATGACTAGTGCAATCATCATTAGTACTATGGATATTCAAAGAATTCATACTAACAACATTACAACCATGCTCATCATTCAATGATTGTATGCCAAACATTTTATTGCATTCTTCCTCTAGTAATTGAGCACAATTATCGGAATCCTTATTTTCGCGAAAGATATTAGAAAGATGAAGCATATAAGGGAACCTCAATACCATTTTTGTAATTTTCTTTTATAAACTAAACTAGTGATAAAACAAGAAACTAAAATATTCGATTGCAAGATCTAAAGATATACCTTCAAGCACTAACCTCCCCGGCAACGGCGCCAGAAAAGAGCTTGATGTCTACTACGCAACCTTCTTCTTGTAGACTCGTGTTGGGCCTCCAAGCGCAGAGTTTTGTAGGACAGTAGCAAATTTCCCTCAAGTGGATGACCTAAGGTTTATCAGTCCATGGGAGGCGTAGGATGAAGATGGTCTCTCGCAAACAACCCTGCAACCAAATAACAAAGAGTCTCTTGTGTCCCCAACACACCCAATACAATGGTAAATTGTATAGGTTCACTAGTTTGGTGAACAGATGGTGATACAAGTGCAATATGGATGGTAGATATAGGTTTTTGTAATCTGAAAATATAAAAACAGCAAGGTAGCAAGTAACAAAAGTGAGCAAAAACGGTATTGCAATGCTCTGAAACAAGGCATAGGGCTCATATTTTCACTAGTCCAAGTTCTCTCAACAATGATAACATAATTTGATCATATAACAATCCCCCAACGTGCAACAAAAAGTCACTCCAAAGTCACTAATAGCGGAGAACAAACAAATGGATTATTGTAGGGTATGAAACCACCTCAGAGTTATTATTTCTTATCGATCTATTGGGATATTCCTACAAGTGTCACAAACAGCCCTAGCATTCGTACTAAAATAACACCTTAAGATACAAATCAACCAAAACCCTACTGTCACCTAGATACTCCAATGACCACAAGTATCCGCGGGTTTGATTATACGATATGCATCACACAATCTCAGATTCATCTATTAAAACCAACACAAAGAACTTCGAAGAGTGCCCCAAAGCTTATACCGAAGAGTCAAGACGAAAACGTGTGCCAACCCCTATGCATAAGTTCACAAGGTCACAAAACCCGCAAGTTGATCACCAAAACATACATCAAGTGCATCTCGTGAATGTCCCATTGTCACCACAGATAAGCACATGCAAGATATACATCAAGTGTTCTAAAATCCTTAAAGACTTAATCTGATAAGATAATTTCAAAGGGAAAGCTCAATCCATTACAAGAAGATAGAGGGGGAGAAACATCATAAGATCCAACTATAATAGAAAAGCTCGCGGTACATCAAGATCGTGCCAAATTGAGAACACGAGAGAGAGAGAGAGAGAGAGAGAGAGAGAGAGAGAGATCAAACACATAGCTACTGGTACATACCCCCAACCCTGAGGGTGAACTACTCCCTCCTCGTCATGGAGACCGCGGGATGATGAAGATGGCCACTGGTGATGATTTCCCCCGCTGGCAGGGTGCCGGAACAGGCTCCCGATTGGTTTTTGGGGGCTATAGAGACTTGCGGCGGCGGAACTCCTGATCTAGGTTCTGTTATGAGGTTTTCTATATTTGTAGGATTTTTTGGCGTCGAGAACAAGTCAAGGGGTCTGCTACCTCTTGAGCACTGCGTTGGTTTTCCCTTGAAGAGGAAAGGGTGATGCAGTAAAGTAGCGTAAGTATTTCCCTCAGTTTTTGAGAACCAAGGTATCAATCCAGTAGGAGACCACGCTCGAGTCCCACGCACCTACACAAACAAATAAGAACCTCGCAACCAACGCGATAAAGGGGTTGTCAATCCCTTCACGGTCACTTGCGAGAGTGAGATCTGATAGATATGATAAGATAATATTTATGGTATTTTTATGATAAAGAGTAAAAGAAAAGAAAGCAAAATAAACGGCGCCAGAAATAGCTTGTTGACGGGAGATTAATATGATGGGAAATAGACCCGGGGGCCATAGGTTTCACTAGTGGCTTCTCTCAAGAGCATAAGTAGGTAAACAAATTACTGTCGAGCAATTGATAGAATTGAGCATAGTTATGAGAATATATAGGTATGATCATGTATATAGGCACCACGTCCACGACAAGTAGACCGAAATGATTCCGCATCTACTACTATTACTCCACACATCGACCGCTATCCAGCATGCATCTAGAGTATTAAGTTCATAAGAACAGAGTGATGCTTTAAGCAAGATGACATGATGTAGAGGGATAAACTCATGCAATATGATATAAACCCCATCTTTTTATCCTCGATGGCAACAATGCAATACGTGCCTTGCTGCCCCTGCTGTCACTGGGGAAGGACACCGCAAGATTGAACCTAAAGCTAAGCACTTCTCCCATTGCAAGAAAGATCAATCTAGTAGGCCAAACCAAACTGATAGATCGAAAAGACTTGCAAAGGTAACCAATCATACATAAAAGAATTCAGAGGAGATTCAAATATTGTTCATAGATAAACTTGATCATAAACCCACAATTCATCGGATCTCGACAAACACACCGCAAAAGAAGATTACAATGAATAGATCTCCAAGAAGATCGAGGAGAACTTTGTATTGAGATCCAAAGAGAGAAAAGAAGCCATCTAGATAATAACTATGGACCCGAAGGTCTGAGGTAAACTACTCACACATCATCAGAGAGGCAATGGTGTTGATGTAGAAGCCCTCCGTGATCAATACCCCCTCCGGCGGAGCGCCGGAAAAGGCCCCAAGATGGGATCTCACGGGTACAGAAGGTTGCGGAGGTGGAAATAGGGTTTTGGCTCCATATCTGATGTTTCCAGGGTACATGGGTATATATAGGAGGAAGAATTATGCCGGTGGAGCAACGAGGGGCCCATGAGGGTGGAGGGTGCGCCTGGGGGAGGTAGGCGCGCCCCCTGCCTCGTGCCCTCCTCGTTGATTGCTTTACGTAGACTCCAAGTCATCTGGATCACTTTGTTCCGAAAATCACGTTCCCGAAGGTTTCATTCCATTTGGACTCCGTTTGATATTCTTTTCCTTCGAAACACTGAAATAGGCAAAAAAACAGCTGTCGGGGAAGCTGACCGTGACCCACGAACACCTATGGGACCGGCGGACCGAGTCCCTTTTGGTTCGGTGGGGGGCGGAGATTGCATGAAGAGCAGATCGAGGCGATGCACACGAGCAGTTTACCCAGCTTCGGAGCTCCCCGGAGAGATAATACTCCTACTGCTGCTTGTCTGATTGTATTGTGTTCTTGCTAGGGAGCACGGAGAGCTACAAAACCTAGCTTGAGTGTTTCTGGTCTCGAATGAGTCGAACCCCTTCTACGTTGCGCATGGGTCTCCTTTTATAGGCTCAAGGGATTACCAACAGGTGGCAACGTAGACAAGGGCAAAATGGGAAAATGAGTTGCGGTTGGTACAGCTACTTTGTACAGTGTACTCTACCTAACTCTGACGGCAAGGGACAAAAGCATTAAATGCCCGTCCCTGTCGCCTAAACAGTGCAACAGGGACCGTCAGGTGCGCCACCGTTTGCCACGATGGCCATCTTGTCAGCGCCGCTTATCGCTGCTCTCCGCTGGCTGCACAGCCTCTCGACACGCGCGCATGGAATGGTCTCATGGCGACACGTTGGTGGATGAGTTGGAGCGGAGATGAAGAGAGGTTGCCTGCCGCGGCAAGCGCCTTGCCGTGGCTAAATCCTTGTCGCGCCCGGAAGCTTGTCGCTCACCGAGCCTTCCCGGCAAGCTCCTCTTGCCGGGGTCTTGTCTTCTGCGTGCCTTGAGTGGCCTTCCCGGCAAGCTCCTCTTGCCGGGGCCTTGTCTTCTTGGCTTAAATACTTTGTTCTTGAATGGTTCCGAAGGAACCATGGAGGACCTTGGCGGTCACTAGGCAAGCCTCGCCGCGGGGTGCTGCAACTGCCCGTGCACGAGTTCGGGATACTAGGGTACCCCTACTCTAGTACACCGACAGGAGCCCCCGGGCCTGGGCCACACACGGTGCCGAGCGTTGTTGGGCCAGGCCCAAAACAGTGCTGCAGGCACGCGGCCCAGATCACGCCGTGGCGGCTCCGGACCCACCACGCCCCCACGAACAGCACACGTCGAGCGTGGCGCCGTGGGGAGATCATGGGGCTTTCTTTAATTGGAAAGCGGGCGTCCGCCCCTCTCCCTCCTTATAAACAGGGGAAACAGGGGCAGGTCGCCCACCTCGCCATTCGCTGTCCCATCTTGAAAACCACCGTCGCTCCTCCCTTCTTCTCTAGCCTGAAGAGAGCAACGCTCCGCCCCCCATCGCCACCAACGCCATCAACGCCGTCGGTCTCCTCCACCACCTCCGCCATGGCTCCGAAAGCCGACAAGGGGAAGGGCGTGAAGTCGGCCGAGGCGCAGCGGCTCGCGGCGCTGCGAAAGGAGCGGGCCCTCTTCCCCCCAGCTCGACGCGAAGGAGCTGAGGGAGGGCTACTACCTCTTCTGGTCGACGGAGACGCGGGCGCATCCGCGCACGAAGGTACTCTCCGCCGCCGCATCAGAGTCAGCTTCGAGCGGGTACCCCTTCTTCGCGCTCTTCTTCTATTGCGGGCTCTGCCCGCCCTTCTCTGAGTTCTTTTGCGATATCATGAACACCTACGGGTTTCGTCTCCTTGATTTCACCCCCAACGCTGTCCTGACCATGGCGGTTTCGCACACCTCTGCGAAAACTTTGTCGGAGTCCACCCAAACGTAGCCCTTTTCCGCCACTTCTTCATGCCCCGCGTCGAGAGAGGAGAGCCACTTGCCGGAGGGATTGCTTGGATCTCCAGGATCGGCAAGAAAGAATCCTATCTGGAAGGAGAGCTCCGCAGCAAGTGGGAGGAGTGGAGAGCCGATTGGTGTTGGATCGTTGAGGAGAACCGCAGCCCTTCACGCCCAGCGCCAAACTCCAATAGTAGTGCTGCAACGATTGGAGCAACTTGGCGCGGAAGATGCTAGGTTGAAGATTGCCGTGACCGGATCCTGCGCCTCAGGTTTGCGGACTCACCAGAGGCACGATTGGCGCGAATTTCCTTCGCCGCCGCATCGCTCCCTTGCAGGAGAGGAGGAGACCTGCTTGGGAGTTCCAAAACCCGGCGGATATCATGAGGTTGCGCCCGGGCCTCAATTGGAATTTCACCGTCTTGGAGTTGGACGCAATGCTTCTAGAGTTGTTCAAGCATGACCCTGATCACCCCGAATGGTTCATGTTGCCAAGGGGAGTCGTTCCTTTGTGCAACAATTCTTCGCTCGACCGCATCTGCGCCATGATGCCCTTGTGCGATTCACATGGGATCGTTCCAACCTGGCAAGAGCCTGCGGACGACGTCGTGCAACAGTTCTTCGATAGCTTGGAAGAAGTGCCGATCCGCCCCGACGAGCAGAAGTGGCTCACCCACGACACCACCGACGCCGAGATGCAGCGCATTGTCACCAGGCTGGAGGAGGCGGCAGCAGCTGCTGCCGCTGGCGAATTCGGGTTCACCGTGGAGGAGGCAGAGGCAGCAGAGGCGGCAAGCCTTGCTAATCGAGAGGAGCTTGCCGGCGAGGAGGAGCAGGCCGAGCCCGAAGTTGAGCCAAGCAAGTCCGCCGAGGGCGCCTCCTCCACACCTTCAAGTAGCTTGCCGCGAGAGGAGCCCGCAGCCCCACCAAGAAGGCGTCTCCGCAAGGCCGGGGAAGTGACGGGGCGGCAGACGGGCCAACAGCCGCAGCGCCGTGCGACGCGCTCCACAGCGGCAAGCATCAAGCACAGGAGGCGCCCACACTGCTGCAACAAGCGAGCGGGATCCTCTCAGGCCACCGCTGCCACCCCCGCCAAGCGGTCAGGAGAGCCCACTCCTCCGCCTCTTCGCACCGGAGGCGAGCCGGAATTTGATCTCTCCGTGCTCAGCTCCGACGAGGAAGAAGAAGAAGATTAAGTCTCTATGCTGTGCTTGTATTTCTTCAATTTGGTTGCTTTGTCTTGTATCTGATTTGCTTCATTCTGAACTCTTTCCTTTTTCAGGACGCTGGATCAGAGAGCGTCGAAGAGATCCAAGACCCCGGTGGTTGTCATCGAAGACGATCCCCCAGCAACAGGAGGCACGTCTGAGACCCCTTGTCGGACCCGCAACCCTTCCTCAAAGCAGCCCCAAGACAGCCCCCAACAGTAAGTATATTGTTTACTTCTTACGGTTAGGCGTACATGGGTGCTCCTCTTTTGCTAATATCCGACTTGTTGATTTGTGTAGGAGCAGAGCGGCCTCATCAGGAGTGCCCGGAAGCCGCTCCTGAAATTCCTTCTGCTTCAACTACGCCGCCAAGGGAGAATTCTCCGGCAAGGGAGCGGTCTCCGGCAAGGGAGACTTCTTCGCCAAGGGACATCACCAGCGATCCTTCGGTGCTCGAGACCATGGCTGCCGATCCCATCGCAGGTAATCTTCTTGCTTGAAAATTTCCCTTGGGTTCTTTTTCTTCTGTTTTTCTTTTCGAACATTTGCTTGACTATTCTTTCTTTTTCTGATCGTCAGATCCATCTGCCGGAGAGCCGATGGAGACTGAGGTCGCCGGCGAGGAGGACGCGCGCGGCGACACTGACGACGTCACCGCCATGGAGGAAAAGGCTGGCGCCGATGGGTCCGCCGGCGAAGAGGCCGCCAAGGCTACCACCGCAAAGGATGGCGAGTGCAGCGATCGTCTTGGCGACCACGAGGTCGCGGGAGCGCCAGGCGCTACACCGACCGCCGATCCCTCCGCCACCGATGCAGCGTCAGCTCGAAGAGCCCCAGCCCGGCGCCTATCGAAGAAGGCGGCGGCGTCTTCATCAAGCTCCACGGGCGTCGAGCTGTGGCGCCGGTCGAAGGAGACCTTTGACGAAGAGCTGCTCGCCTCCGCTGGGCTGTCGCTGGTTGACGCGCCAAGCAGCAGCAGTGGCGAAGTCGAGGAGGAGCATTCTTGAAGAAGCTGTTGTCGCTCTACCGCGCCCGACAAGCCAAGCTGGAGTCCCGGGAAGCACTTGTCGCGAGGGCGGAGCAGACATGGAGAAGCGGCAGAAGAGCTCGTGCGCCAACCAAGAAGCTCTCCGGACGTGGCGGAAGAGCGGGGCGACTCATTGAAGAGCGCCTTGCCTTCATCCTTGAGAAGGCTGAGGTCGAGGAGCAACAACGGCTTGCCGGCGAGAAGCTATCTGCAAGAAGAAGGCGAGTGGCGCAGCGGAAGATCAACCTTGACAGCTATGAGGAAGAGCTTGCGCAAGCAATCACTTGGCGGAGCTCTCAAGGAAGCAAAGGACGCTGCCGCAGCTGCCGAGGCCGCCAAGAAGGAGTTGGAGACAAAAGTGGCGCAGGTGGAGGCGGTCTGCAGAAGAGCGGCGAAGAGCTCGCGTGGCTGAAGCACGAAAGCGAGAAGGGCGCCTACACTCTCGGCGAGTTGCAGGGCCGTCTCGCTGAGAGGATCAAAGAGCTCGATGCCGCCAAGGACTCCAAGGCAGATCTTGAGCTGAAGTGACCACCACGATGGAGACGCTGGATGGTGCCAAGGAGCGGGAGGTGGCCTGTTGGAGCGATCAAGACCAACGAGGAGCTGGCGGCGAGTGCCACGACCGCCAGAACACCTTCAAAGAGAGCGTGATGCTTTGGGCGGAGGGTCTTGTGGATCTGCCGCCGCCATCGACAAGGAGCTAATGGAGCTGGGGATGGTGGACCTTGGGTACTCCTCCGACGAGCGCCTCCAACCCAGCGCCAAGCTCAGCATGTTCCTCAAGGGCGTGGTGATGGCTCTCCAGCGGCTCCGGGAAGAGATCCCGAAGCAGCTGGCCTAGGAATCGCGCCAGATCTGCGCAGGAGCCCTCCAGAAGGTGTTGATGAAGGTGGCCTTCCGCAATCCAGGCCTCAACCTCAACGGCGTCCTCAGATCCTTGCCGCCAGATGCCGATGTGGAGGCGCTCAAAGCCCTTGTCGCACCCATTGTGGATAAGGTGGGCAAGATCAAGCGGGTTGATGGCGACCGCGTAGACTAGGCTGCCAATTTTATCTTTCCCTTGTCGCTGCTGATCATGTTTAGGAGGACAATTCATTAGATCTGCGACAAGCTACTTTTTTAATATAACTCTATCTTAGGCAATGATTGCAATGTTATTTCCTTTACTTGATTCCTTCCATTGTATGTTTGTGCCCTACGTTTTTAGGGAACTTGTTGGCGCGGGCACCTTTGCCGCGAGCGCTGAGTGCGGAACATCAGCAGCTTCTTTGGCGATGCCGCCTCCGACAAGCAACCTTATCGCAACTAGTTGCAGCTCACTTAAGTTGTTGAGCGGACTCGAAACAAAGTAAGGGCGCAAACTAGCTACTGAGTTAGTTCCTCCGCGCATGAGTTTTCCATACAAAGTACTATCGCTCGAGGAACATAACTTAAAAATTTAAAACTGATTGCTCAGACTTTGGCAACTTAGCTTTTACGTCGTTTGCTTCGGTAAGGCAAAACTTCCTCGGCGGCGCTTGGCGGCCCACACCATTATCTTCTCCTTCCCCCTGGTTAACTTGTGCGCGAGGGAACCTTCCTTTCTTTGAGAAGAAAGAAGAAAATAAAGTTATGGAGCATTGTGGCTCGTTATTGCTTACGGGTGTGGATGCTGCACAAAATGTCGGATAACACATGCAAACTGATTATTAAAGCATGAAATTGACAAGTTCGCGCAACACATGAGCTTTCTTGATGCACGGGTGTGCGGCTTTGTACAAAGGATTACAATCAACATGGGCAAGACTTGTACAAAAGGTGGTTGCGGAACGGTTAAACAACAGCGCCCTATGGGTAAAACTTACGAAGATGTTCAATGTTCCAGGAGTTGCTCACGGCGCCATCTTCGATCTCAAAGCGGACAGCGCCAGGCCTAGTGACTCGTTTCACCCGATAAGGGCCTTCCCACTTTGGCGTCAACTTGTTGGAATTCTTGGCGAGTGAACTTCGCGAAGAACAAGGTCGCCTTCCTCGAAACTTCGGCACTAACTGCGGCTATGGTAGCGGCGCAAAGCTTGCTTTGGTAACGAGCAGCTCGTCAATGACTGAAGACGGTCCTCCTCAAGGAGCAGCAGCGTCATCTTGTCACAGCTGCTCTTGCTCAAGCTCATCATAGCGAGTACTCGAGGCGACCCGTATCTGAGTTCCGTGGGAGAACTGCCTCTGCTCCATAGACTAGAGCGAAAGGTGTCCGGCGGTGGCTCGATTTGGCGTCGTCTGATCGACCAAAGAACCACCGGCAGCTCCTCAATCCAGTTTCTTCCGCACTTGTGCAGCACAGTCGAAAGTTTCGGTCTTGAGCCCTCGCAGCACTTCAGCATTTGCCCTCTCCGCTTGACCGTTGCTTCTCGGATGAGCAACGAAGCGAAATGAACCTTGGCGCCAAGATCTTGGGCGTATTGCATGAAGGTGCGGCTCGTGAATTGTGTGCCATTGTCGGTGATGATCCTGTTCGGAATCCCAAAACGGCAAACAATCGACCTGAAGAACTTGACTGCTGACTGTGCTTTCACCTTCCTCACTTCTTCCACTTCCGGCCACTTTGTGAACTTGTCGATTGCAACGTACAAGTACTCAAAGCCCCCGACAGCTCGGGGAAAGGGGCCGAGGATGTCGAGCCCCCAGACCGAAAATGGCCAGGATAAAGGGATCGTCTGGAGAGCTTGAGCTGGCTGGTGTATCTGCTTGGAATGGAACCGCACGCTTCACACTTGGTTACTTGTGCGATTGCATCACGGAGGGCTTCGGCGGAAGAAACCTTGCCGGAAAGCTTTGCGGCAAGTGCTCTTGCGCCAATGTGATGACCACATATGCCTCCATGTATCTCTCGCCAACAGCTTTTGTCCGTCTTCCCGGTGAATACACTTCAATTTCACGCCGTTGAGTCTTCTTACATGCAGTGTGTTGTCGACAAACTGGTACATACTTGACTGCCGGGTTACTCTTTCCGCTTCTTCTTGCTCTTTGAAGTTCTCTCTGTCTCAAGGAAGCGGACAATCTCTGTGCCCATCTTTGGAGCTTGCGGCTCGACAACAAGGACTAAAGGCACATCTGCTGCTGCGGGAACATCCGCTTCTACGGAAAGAACCTGCGGCTCAGCCGGAGCTTGATGTTCCCCGACAAGCTTGCCGGAGCAAAACTTGTCGGGAGCATATGCTTCAACGAAACAAACCCTAGGGCTTGTCGGAGCAGACTGCTCCTCAGCATTTTTGGTGTTGATCCTGGGGACCTTCGCGGCGGCGGCTTCGGGTAGCTCGGCCGGGAAGTAGTCACCGGAAATCAACTTCCTCTTCTTGTTCTGTCCAGTTGATGGTGTTACAGTCGGTCGAGTCAGCTTGAGCACAAAAATCCCTGGTTCCACAGGTAACTTGAGTGCGGCGCACTTCGACAGGCCATCAGCAATATCATTCTGAGCTCTTGGAACATGTTCCATTTGTAGGCCGTCAAAGTGCTCTTCTAGCTTTCTCACCTCATCAACGTAGGCTTCCATCAACGGACTCTGATAATCTTTGTTTACTTGGCGGACGACAAGCTGCGAGTCACCCCTAACAATGAGCTTCTTGATCCCCAGGTCTACCGCGATTCTGAGACCGGCAAGCAAACAGTCATACTCTGCTGTATTGTTTGTCGCTTGCTCCTTGGGAAAGTGCATTTGGACTATGTATTTGAGGTGCTCTCCGGTGGGTGCGACGAGCAGCACGCCCACACCGGCGCCTTGCAGCGAGAAGGCACCATCAAAGTACATCAGCCACTCTTTGCCTGCCTCCTTGACGGGGATGCTCGTCTCTGAAATTTCTTCATCTTGTGTTGGCGTCCATTCTGCTATGAACTCGGCCAGTGCCCTGCTTTGGATAGTTGAAGTGCTTTCAAACTTGAGGCCAAAGCTTGACAGTTCCAGTGCCCACTCGACAATCCTGCCTGTTGCTTCGGATTTTGCAGTATTCTCTTGATGAAAGCGAGTGACAAGCTGTGATCTCATGTGCTTGGAAGTAATGGCGCAGCTTTCGAGGCCATGAGGAGACCGAAAACAGTTTCGAACACGAGTACCTTGACCTAGCCCCTGCAGAAGGGGCCGACAAAGTATGGCGGGCGCTGCACCATCCTTTTTCGTATCTTCTCGCAATCCTGTGCAGATCCGTCTTTGTCGGGACCAGAGCTTGCCGGTGAAGCCCCCTGCTTGTCGCTGGATGCATCTGCCTTGGTTGCCGGCTCATCATCTACCTCCCTTTCCGCTACTAACGCAGCACTAACCACTTGATTGGTTGCCGCTATATATAGCAGCAACTTCTCTTGTGGCCTAGGTGCGACAAGTATTGGAGTAGAGGACAGGTACCTCTTTAAGTCCTGCAGCGTAGCCTCTGCTTCGGGAGTCCATTTCATTGGACCTGCTTTTTTCAAAATCTTGAAAAATGGCAGGGCGCGCTCAGCAGACCTAGAGATAAACCTGCTGAGAGCAGCCATGCAACCGCAAGTCTTCGTACATCCTTGACGCTTTGGTGCTTCAATCTGCTCAATGGCCTTGATCTTGTCGGGATTGGCTTCAATTCCCGCTGAGACACGAAGAACCGAGAAGCTTGCGGAAGGAACTCCAAACACGCACTTCTCGGGGTTGAGCTTGAGGTTGATCTTGCGCAGATTTGCAAAGGTCTCATCTAAATCTTGAACCAGAGTTGCTTTGTCCTTGCTCTTGACCACTATGTCATCCTTGTAGGCTTCTACATTTCTGTGCATTTGCGGCTCAAAAGCGTCATGGACTACTCTTGCAAACGTTGAACCAGCATTCTTTAGCCCAAAAGGCATCTATACAAAACAGTAGGTGCCACATGGGGTGATGAATGCGGTTTTCTCTTCATCCTCTTCTGCCATGAAGATCTGATGATATCCTGAATATGCATCAAGAAATGAAAGAAAATCACATCCAGCCGTGGAGTCAACAATCTGGTCGATGCGCGGCAAGGGAAATGGGTCTTTGGGACAAGCTTTATTAACATGTGTGAAGTCAATACAAAGTCTCCATTTCCCATTTGCCTTGCGAACAACTACAGGATTGGCCAACCACGAGGATGGAGCACTCCTCTGACAAGGCCTGCTGCTTCCAACTTCTTGATCTCTTCTGCAATGAACTCTTGGCACTCCTTTGCACTGCTTCGACTTTACGCTTGATGGGGGCGCGATGAGGACAAACAGCTAAGTGGTGCTCAATTACCTTCACAGGAACACGGGGATGTCGACGGTTGCCATGCAAACACGTCGACATTCGCCCATGAGAAAGCAACGAGCGCGCCTTCCTATTTAGGGTCGAGAGTGGCACTGATGGTGAAGGTACCACCAGTGCCGTCCTCCTTGGCGGGCACCTTCTTGGTCTTCGGTGGAGCTGCCATCATCTTCTTGCACTTTCCGGTGGAGCTCGATGGTGCGTCCTCGACGGTAGCGCAGCACTCCGAAGAGGTGCGTTTGCTGGAGTGGGCATCAGAGCTCTTGCCGGACTTGGTCTTCTTCTTCCCCCCGGGAGCTTCATCGGCAAGTGATTTGCTATTGGTTGCAGCTGCTGCCTCCCGGTAGATCTTGTTGGCGCAGATAAGAGCATCCTTCTTGTCGCCATGGACAGAAATGACACTTATCGGGCCTGGCATCTTGAGCAAGTTGTATGCATAATGAGAGGCTGCCATGAACTTGGCGAGTCTTTGGACGGCCGAGTATCCCATTGTAAGGTAATGGAAAATCAGCGGCGTCGAGCGTGACCTTCTCGATCCTGAAGTTTAGCTCGCTGCCAAATGATACCGCAGCGTGATCTTCCCTTTCGGCTTGCTCCTTCCTGGGTTGATTCCTTGGAATGTGCCAGTCTCTTCGAGCTCGCTGTCAGGGATCTGAAGCTTCTGGAGCACCGCGGATGAGATCAGGTTTAAGCCGGCCCCGCCGTCAACTAGCATCTTGGTGACCTTGAGGTTGCGGATAGTTGGTGAGACCAACATCGGCAAGCACCCGACCGCCGTTATGCGATCAGGGTGGTCCTCAATATCAAAGATGATAGGCGTGCCGGACCACTTCAGAGGTTTGCGTGACTCTACGGATGGTTCTGCTGCATTAACTTCCCGCATCCACTGCTTGAGTTGGCGGTGTGAAGTATGCAAAGAAGCACCGCCGTCAACGCAGAGGACCTCTGTTGCTTTCTGAAACTCCTGCTCATCGGTCTCGTCGTCTTCCATATCTTCATCGTCATCGTCGTCTTCATCCTTGTCGCGGCCGCGGGGAGGTCTGTCTCCTTGCCGCTGCTTGGCCTTGCCGCTGCGTCTTCCCCGGCCGGGTCACTTCTTGTTAATTCCCCGGCACCTTCTGGGCCTTCTCCTTGTCGCGCCGCTCGTACTCAGCCTTTCGCTGTTCAACAAGCTGCTCGACCTTCTTGCAGCTCGAGGTCATGGCCCTTGGTGCGGTGGATCTTGCGATCTTGTTTGTTGGAGCTGTCACGCTTGTCGGCGACCGCCAGAGGCTGGCAGTCGGAGCCAGCGGCAACCTCCTTGCCGGAGCCACCAACTTTGGCTTTCTTGGCGGTACCACCGTTACGGCATCGCTTTCGACAACTAGTATCTCTTTGCCCTTCTTCTTTCTGTTGTTCCGTCGCCGGCTCTTCTTCGCCGGGGCGGTCTCCTCACTATCAGATCCTGCTTCTGCATTCTCTCCTGGGAGTCTTCTTCCTTCCTAAGCACGTGCACGCTTGTCGGCCAAGGCATACAGCTCACTGACGTCCTTGACTTTGCACATCGCCATCTCTTCCCTCATTCTGCGGTTCCGCATGTTCTGATGAAACGCGCTGATCACTGTGGCAGGGTGGACATCTGGGATGTTGTAGTGCACACGGCTGAACCTCTGGATGAACTTGCGCAGACTCTCCTTCCTTACGGCGGCGGTGAAGGTCACTCTCTTGGCCATGAGGTTTGTGGCCGCCTATGAAGGCGCCGACAAACTGATGGCATAGATCTGCCCAAGAAGATATGGATCCGTCCGGCAAGTGCATGAGCCAAGATTTGACATTAGGCTTGAGTACCAGCGGGAAGTAGTTGGCGAGGATCTTGTCGTCTCGTCCCCCTGCAGCTTGCACCATGATGGTGTAGATGCTGAGGAACTCCGACGGATGCGTCCTGCCATCATACTTCTCATCACGTCGGCTTGAAATTTTTCTTGTCGGACCCTTTGGACCTGCCGCAGCTCACAGTGAGCGCAGGGCAACCTACCGCGTCACGGCAAGTCACTGGTTCCCTGGCGCGTGCCGCGTCGACAAAGGGGCAGCAGCGCTGGTCGGATTGACGCGCGCTTCTCTTGGCGCTTCGGCGCGAGTTGGCGTCTTCTTGTTGCCGTTCTTGAAGAACTTGGCACTGATCACGGCGAGCTCATGGATCCGATGAAGCGGTGGAATCGCTGTGGAGGTGGATCCGACGAGTCGGCGATCTTGGCCTTCGGGATGGAGAGTGGATGGTAGTTGCACCCCCACAGGTCTCGTCGCCACCGGCTCGTGCCTTGTCGTCTCGCCGCGGCAGCGATGTGCTTGGTTGCCGCGGAACGTCGCCGTTGGCAAAGCCGATGAGACTACGGATGGTGGCCTCCATTCGCCAACCTTGTGCGCCGTTGGAGGGTAATCCAGAGAGAGTTGAGCTCGCGCCAAAGCTTCTGCTTGAGTGGTGGGTGGCAATGGTGAACGGTGCGAGGAGCGGGATATGCTCAGACTTCTAAATATGTTAGAAGGAGCGTATCCCGTCCAGCGACCGTGCCCCACTCGCACCAGCCTGTTGGCCTTGAGCTGTTCTTGAGCGTCCCCGGATCCACCAGCTCAATCCTGGCCCAACGAACGCATGGCGCTGCGAGCACCATGACGCTGTCGGTCTCGCGCCTCCTGAGATGGACGCGGTATGTGTACGTACGCCGAGGTTTGCGCCGCCTTGTCCTTGGACTTAGCAGCGACACGGGCTCCCTCGTCGACGTCCGCTCTTCCGGCGGCGTCTTCCCCACCACTCGTCGGCTCCGGTGGTGGTGGGTTTGACGCGACGGCTCTCTGCCGCCGAAGCCTTCTTCTTGGTGGCATGTTGATGAAGATGATGAAGATGTTGCTCGTGTGAACGCCGGATCAGGTTCACACAGCCTCGACGCCCCCTACCTGGCGCGCCAAAGATATCGGGGAAGCTGACCGTGACCAACGAACACCTATGGGACCGGCGGACCGAGTCCCTTTTGGTTCGGTGGGGGGCGGAGATTGCACGAAGAGCAGATCGAGGCGATGCACACGAGCAGTTTACCCAGCTTTGGAGCTCCCCGGAGAGATAATACTCCTACTGCTGCTTGTCTGATTGTATTGTGTTCTTGCTAGGGAGCACGGAGAGCTACAAAACCTAGCTTGAGTGTTTCTGGTCTCGAATGAGTCGAACCCCTTCTACGTTGCGCATGGGTCTCCTTTTATAGGCTCAAGGGATCACCAACAGGTGGCAACGTAGACAAGGGCAAAATGGGAAAATGAGTTGCGGTTGGTACAGCTACTTTGTACAGTGTACTCTACCTAACTCTGACGGCAAGGGACAAAAGCATTAAATGCCCGTCCATCGCCTAAACATCTGTGAGGACCGTCAGTGCGCCACCGCTTGCCACGATGGCCATCTTGTCAGCGCCGCTTATCGCTGCTCTCCGCTGGCTGCACAGCCTCTCGACACGCGCGCATGGAATGGTCTCATGGCGACACGTGGTGGATGAGTTGGAGCGGAGATGAAGAGAGGTTGCCTGCCGCGGCAAGCGCCTTGCCGTGGCTAAATCCTTGTCGCGCCCGGAAGCTTGTCGCTCACCGAGCCTTCCCGGCAAGCTCCTCTTGCCGGGGTCTTGTCTTATGCGTGCCTTGAGTGGCCTTCCCGGCAAGCTCCTCTTGCCGGGGCCTTGTCTTCTTGGCTTAAATACTTTGTTCTTGAATGGTTTCGAAGGAACCATGGAGGACCTTAGCGGTCACTAGGCAAGCTCGCTTGTGTGTCAGAACTGCCCGTGCACGAGTTCGGGATACTAGGGTACCCCTACTCTAGTACACCGACAACAGCAATTTGGGCTGGGCCTCCGGTTAATAGGTTAGTCCCAAAAATAATATAAAAGTGCATAATAAAGCCCAATAAACATCCAAAATAGAATATATAATAGCATGGAACAATAAAAAATTATAGATAAGTTGGAGACGTATCAAGCATCCCCAAGCAATCATGTCTTCTCAAAATAAAAGTTTAGTATTGACATAAAAATATTAATACTTCAAGTATACTAACTAAGCAATCATGTCTTCTCAAAATAACATGGCCAAAGAAGGTTATCCCTACAAAATCGTATAGTCTGGCTATGCTCTATCTTCACGACACAAAGTATTTAAATCATGCACAACCCCGATGACAGGCCAAGCAATTGTTTCATACTTTTGATGTTCTCAAACTTTTCAATCTTCACGCAATACATGAGCGTGAGCCATGGACATAGCACTATATGTGGAATAGAATGGTGGTTGTGGAGAAGAAAAAAAGGAGAAGATAGTCTCACATCAACTAGGCGTATCAACGGGCTATGGAGATGCCCATTAATAGATATCGATGTGAGTGAGTAGGGATTGCCATGCAACGGATGCACTAGAGCTATAAGTATATGAAAGCTCAACAATGGAAACTAAGTGGGTGTGCATCCAACTTGCTTGCTCTCGAAGACCTAGGGCAATTTGAGGAAGCCCATCATTGGAATATACAAGCCAAGTTCTATAATGAAAAATTCCCACTAGTATATGAAAGTGACAAATCAAGAGACTCTCTATCATAAAGATCATAGTGCTATTTTGAAGCACAAGTGTGGAAAAGGATATTAGAATTGTCCCTTCTCTCTTTTTCTCTCATTTTTTCTCTTTTTTTATTTTTTTTATTTGGGCCTTTTTTTATGGCCTCTTTTTTCCGTCCGGAGTCTCATCCTGACTTATGGGGAAATCATAGTCTCCATCATCCTTTCCTCACTTGGGACAATGCTCTAATAATGATCATCAGCACACTTTTATTTACTTACAACTCAATACTTAGAACAAAATATGACTCTATGTGAATGTCTCCGGCGGTGTACCGGGATATGCAATGAATCAAGAGTGACATGTATAAAAAATTATGAATGGTGGCTTTGCCACAAATACGATGTCAACTACATGATCATGCAAAGCAATATGACAATGATGAAGCATGTCATAGTAAACGGAACGATGGTAAGTTGCATGGCAATATATCTCGGAATGTCTATGGAAATGCCATAATAGGTAGGTATGGTTGTTGTTTTGAGAAAGGTATATGGTGGGTGTATGATACCGTTGAAAAGTGTGCGGTATTAGAGAGGCTAGCAATGGTGAAAGGGTGAAAGTGCGTATAATCCATGGACTCAACATTAGTCATAAAGAACTCATATACTTGTTGCAAAAATCTATTAGTTATCGAAACAAAGTATTACGCGCATGCTCCTAGGGGGATAGATTGGTAGGAAAAGACCATCGCTCGTCCCCGACCGCCACTCATAAGGAAGACAATCAATAAATAAATCATGCTCCGACTTCATCACATAACGGTTCACCATACGTGCATGCTACGGGAATCACAAAATTTAACACAAGTATTTCTCAAATTCACAACTACTCAACTAGCATGACTCTAATATCACCATCTTCATATCTCAAAACAATTATCAAGCATCAAACTTCTCTTAATATTCCACGCACTTATAAGAAAGTTTTTACCAATCCTGGATGCCTATCATATTAGGACTACCTTCTCAATTTAAGCAAATTACCATGCTGTTTTGTAGGACTCTCAAAATAATATAAGTGAAGCATGAGAGAACAATAGTTTATATAAAACAAATCCACCACCGTGCTCGAAAAGATATAAGTGAAGCACTAGAGCAAAAACTATATAGCTCAAAAGATATAAGTGAAGCACATAGAGTATTCTAATAAATTCCGAATCATGTGTGTCTCTCTCAAAAGGTGTGTACATCAAGGATGATTGTCGCAAACTAAAAAGCAAATACTCAAATCATACAAGACGCTCCAAGCAAAACACATATCATGTGGTGAATAAAAATATAGCTCCAAGTAAAGTTACCGATGGACGAAGACGAAAGAGGGGATGCCTTCTGGGCCGTCCCCAAGCTTTGGCTTTTTGGTGTCCTTAGATTATCTTGGGGTGCCATGGGCATCCCCAAGCTTAGGCTCTTGCCACTCCTTGTTCCATAATCCATCAAATCTTTACCAAAACATGAAAACTTCACAACACAAAACTCAATAGAAAATCTCGTGAGCTCCGTTAGCGGAAGAAAACAAAACACCACTTCAAGGTACTGTATTGAACTCATTATTTATTTATATTGGTATTAAACCTACTGTATTAGAACTTCTCTATGGTTTATAAACTCTTTTACTAGCCATAGATTCATCAAAATAAGCAAACAACACACGAAAAACAGAATCTGTTATAAACAGAACAGTCTGTAGTAATCTATAAATAACGCAACCTTATGGAACTCAGAAAAATCTACCAAAATAGGAAGACCTATATAATTTTTTTATTGATCTACTGAAATTGGAATCAATATTTTATCACGTTCTGGTGATTTTTAACAATTGTTTTCGTGAACAGAAAGTTTCTGGAATTTTCAGCAAGATCAAATAACTATCACCCAAGAAGTTCCTATAGGTTTAACTTGGCACAAACAGTAACTAAAACATAAAAAAATCTAACCAGAGGCTATATCAAAGATTTATTCCTAAAAAGAAGCAAAAAGCGAAAACTAAAATAAAATTGGGTTGCCTCCCAACAAGCACTATCGTTTAACGCCCTTAGCTAGGCATTGAGATTTCAATGATGCTCACAAGAAAGACAAGAATTGAAGCACAAAGAGAGCATCATAAAACACGTGACAAACACATCTAAGTCTAACATACTTCCTATGCATAGGCATCTTATAGGCAAACAAATTATCAATGTAAGCAAAAACTAGCATATGCAAGGAAGCGGAAAGAAACAATAGCAATCTCAACATAACGAGAGGTAATTTAGCAATATGAAATTTTTTACAACCATATTTTCCTCTCTCATAATAATTATATGTAGGATCATAAGAAAATTCAACAATATAGCTATCACATAACATATTCTCTTCGTGATCCACATGCATGCAAAGTTGACACTCTTTTGAAATAGTGGGATTAACATTAACTAAAGTCATGACCTCTCCAAACCCACTTTTATCAAAAATACCATAAGATTGAACATTCTCCAAATATGTGGGATCTAAAGTTGACACTCTTCCAAACCCACTTTCAATATTTTTGCAAACACTATTATCAATCTCATATTCATCATGCGGCTTAAATAAATTTTCAAGATCATAAGAAGAATCACCCCAATTATGATCATTGCAACAATTAGTAGACATAGCAAAACTAGCATCCCCAAGCTTAGGTTTTGCATATTATTAGCATGATTGACATCAAGAGAATTTATAGAAAAATAATTGCAATCATGCTTTTTATTCAAGAAGCTATCATGAATCTCTTCATAAATTTCTTCATCACAATTTTCAGATTTACGAATTTCAAGCAAAACTTCATAAAGGTAATCTAGTGCACTCAAATCACTAGAAATTGGTTCATCATAATTGGATCTCTTAAAAAGATTAGCAAGGGGATGAGGATACATATCAATAGATTTTTGGGAAGCGAAGATGCAAGCATATGGAAGGCACATGGCAACACAAGCAAACGAAAAAGACAAACGGAAGAGGGGCGAATAAAACGGCAAAGGTGAAGTGGGGGAGAGGAAAACGAGGGGCAAATGGCAAATAATGTAATGCGAGGGATAAGAGTTTGTGATGGGTACTTGGTATGTCTTGACTTGTGCGTAGACTCCCGGGCAACGGCGTCAGAAATCCTTCTTGCTTCCTCTTGAGCACTCTGTTGGTTTTCCCTTGAAGAGCAAAGGGTCATGCAGTAAAATAGCGTAAGTATTTCCCTCAGTTTTTGAGAACCAAGGTATCAATCCAGTAGGAGACCACGCTCGAGTCCCACGCACCTACACAAATAAATAAGAACCCCGCAACCAACGTGATAAAGGGGTTGTCAATCCCTTCACGGTCACTTACGAGAGTGAGATCTGATAGATATGATAAGATAATATTTTTGGTATTTTTATGATAAAGAGTAAAAGTAAAGAAAGCAAAATAAACGGCGCCAGAAATAGCTTGTTGACGGGAGATTAATATGATGGAAAATAGACAGGGGACCATAGGTTTCACTAGTTGCTTCTCTCAAGAGCATAAGTATTACGGAGGTTAAACAAATTACTGTCGAGCAATTGATAGAATTGAGCATAGTTATGAGAATATCTAGGTATGATCATGTATATAGGCATCACGTCCACGACAAGTAGACCGAAACGATTCTGCATCTACTACTATTACTCCATACATCGACCACTATCCAGCATGCATCTAGAGTATTAAGTTCATAAGAACAGAGTAATGCTTTAAGCAAGATGACATGATGTAGAGGGATAAACTCATGCAATATGATATAAACCCAATCTTTTTATCCTCGATGGCAACAATACAATATGTGCCTTGCTGCCCGTACTGTCAATGGGAAAGGACACCACAAGATTGAACCCAAAGCTAAGCACTTCTCCCATTGCAAGAAAGATCAATCTAGTAGGCCAAACCAAACTGATAATTCGAAGAGACTTGCAAAGATAACCAATCATACATAAAAGAATTCAAAGGAGATTCAAATATTGTTCATAGATAAACTTGATCATAAACCCACAATTCATCGGATCTCGACAAACACACCACAAAAGAAGATTACATTGAATAGATCTCCAAGAAGATCGAGGAGAGCTTTGTATTGAGATCCAAAGAGAGAAAAGAAGCCATCTAGCTAGTAACTATGGACCCGAAGGTCTGAGGTAAACTTCTCACACATCATCGGAGAGGCTATGGTGTTGATGTAGAAGCCCTCCGTGATCAATGCCCCCTCCGGCGGAGCGCCGGAAAAGGCCCCAAGATGGGATCTCATGGGTACAGAAGGTTGTGGCGCTGGAAATAGGGTTTTGGCTCCGTATATGATGTTTCCAGGGTACATGGGTATATATAGGAGGAAGAAGTACGCCGGTGGAGCAACGAGGGGTCCACGAGGGTGGAGGGCGCACCTGGGGAGGTGGGCGCGCCCCCCTGCCTTGTGCCCTCCTCGTTGATTGCTTTACGTAGACTCCAAGTCCTCTAGATCACGCTTGTTCCGAAAATCACGTTCCCGATGGTTTCATTCCGTTTGGACTCTGTTTGATATTCTTTTCCTTCGAAACACTGAAATAGGCAAAAAAAAACAACAATTTGGGCTGGGCCTCCGGTTAGTAGGTTAGTCCCAAAAATAATATAAAAGTGTATAATAAAGCCCAATAAACATCCAAAACAGAATATATAATAGCATGGAACAATCAAAACTTATAGATACGTTGGAGACGTATCAGGTTCCATGAGGGGCCCACAAGGTCGGGAGGCGCGCCCTAGGGGGGGGTGCCCCCACCCTTGTGGTGGCCTCGGAACTCCTCTGATGCATCTCCGGTACTCCGTGGGCTTCTTTTGGTCCATAAAGAATCGTCGTAAAGTTTCAGGTCAATTGGACTCCGTTTGATATTCCTTCTCAGCGAAACTCAAAAACAAGTAAATAACATAAACTGGCACTGGGCTCTAGGTTAATAGGTTAGTCCCAAAAATCATATAAAATAGCATATAAATGCATATAAAACATCCAAGATAGATAATACAATAGCATGGAACAATCAAAAATTATAGATACGTCGGAGACGTATCAATCACCCGCAATATTCGTGGACAAGAAAGACGGCAGTCTCCGAATGTGTGTGGATTACCGCCAGTTGAATGATTTCACTATCAAGAACAAATATCCATTGCCGAGGATTGATGATTTGTTCGATCAACTCAGTGGGGCAAAAGTATTCTCCAAGATTGATTTGAGGACCGGATACCACCAGCTCAAAATCAAGAAGGAAGATATTCCTAAGACCACGTTCACTACTCGATACGGTCTTTATGAATATACAGTCATGTCTTTCATCCTCACCAATGCCCCTGCCTTCTTCATGCATATGATGAGTAAGGTATTTGTGGATTTCTTGGATAAGTTTGTGGTTGTATTTATCGATGACATCCTCATATACTCAAAAGGTGAAGAGGAGCACAAGGGACATCTTAGAGCAGTCTTGCAAAGACACCGTGACCACCAGTTATATGCAAAATTCAGCAAATGTGAATTTTGGCTCAAGCAAGTCAGATTTTTGGGGCATGTTTTTTTAGCAGAAGGCATAGCCGTGGATCCGAATAAGGTAAAGGACGTGCTTGATTGGACGGAACCCACGACAGTAACTGAAATCCGGAGTTTCCTTGGATTAGCCAGATACTACTGCCGCTTCATTGGAGGCTTCTCTAAGATTGCCAAGCAATTGAAAGAACTCCTCAAGAAAGACAATAAATTTAAATGGACTGAGGACTATGAGAAAAGCTTTAATGAGTGAAAGACCAGACTGAGAACAACACATGTGTTGACCCTTCCAGACATCTACATCAGCTTTCATGTTTACTGCGACGCATCCAAGAGAGGTATTGGATATGTACTCATGCAAGATGGCAAGGTTTTAACCTACGCCTCTCGGCATCTACGACCCCACAAAGGGAACAACCATACACATGATTTGGAGTTGGCCGCAGTTGTGCACACTTTAAAAATTTGGAGACATTACCTTATCGGCAAAAGATGTCAGGTATTTACCGACCACAAGATTCTCAAGTATATATTCACACAACCAGACTTAAACATTCGACAACGATGATGGCTCGAGTTGGTCAAGGATTATGAAGGCCTTGATGTAATCCTTGCCTCTTGGAATAAATTATCATCCCCATAAGGCCAATGTTGTTGCGATGCTCTCAGCCGCAAGCCTGCCAACTTGAACGCCTTGATGGAGTCTGTAAGTGCATCTAGTGCCACCCCTAGTTGGTTTTGGAGTATTGACGACAAATTTGGTTGAGGGACTGATGCGTTTGTGAGAATTGCAGGATAACACAAGTAGTTTCCCTCATTGATTCGGTTTACCTACCGGAGATGACCCCTAAAAATGTATGAAGAAATTGACGACAATGGTGGTATGTGAAGATATTCATATTGAAGACTATGACATGAGAAGACATTGAGTGAAGACTATGGGAGCCAAGATCGTGGTCGCTTCGTTGTTTCCTTTTTCTTCTTTGTTGAGTCATAGGAACCACCGTCATTGTTAAGTGGGGTCCAAGTGAACAAAGTCGAATGGTCAAGTGATGCTCAACCCAAATCCTATGTCTTCGAGCGAAGACAATGAGAGCAAATCTTATCCAGAGTGGATGAGTCAGCTTTGCTTGTAGCCCAAGTAAAGTTGCCGTGTGTGTTTGAAATCGACCGTTGGAACACGTGTCCGTTCCTTAGTGACCTGTGGTCATTTCGGACATATCAGGTCGGGTTGCCTAGTGGCTATAAATAGCCCACCCCTACACCATAAATTGGTGGCGCTCAGAGTTAGTGCACGGCTTTTGTCGTTTGAGAGCAACCCACCTCAAGCCTTTGAGAGAGAGAAATCCTTGCGAGGACAAAGCCCAAACACCCGAGCCAAAGAGTGTTAGGCATCATTGAAGTTTTTACGTCTGCGTGACTCTGAAGACTTATTACACTTGAGGACTGTGAATCCTCCGGCCGGTTAGGCGTCGCGCTCGAGCATCCAAAAGTCATTGTGGATCGCCGGTGAACGAAGTCTGTGAAGGTTCGGAAGTCTACCTTGAAGACTTATCAGAGTGATTGGGCGAGGACTGTGTGTCCTTAGCTCAAGGGGAATAAGGTGAAGACGCGGTCTTATGAGTTGAATCTCAGCCTCCCTAACTGACGCATGATTGTCACAACAAGCCGAACTGGTCCAACAAATCCTGTGTCTTCAACAAGTGACTGGTTCTATCCTCTCCCTCCATTTACTTAGAGTTTGTCTTTGTGAAGTCATTGCCTATTTGTCTTACCTGTTTGACTTCATTGCTTGACTACTATCATTGGTTGGCTTCATACTATCTTCCATCCTGATCCTTACTACTAAGCTGCTATTAGTCTTTGTACTTTCACATTACTTCATACTTGACTATGGTTTGCTTGTTGTAGTTTATCTTCCGCTGCATATCAATTAGGTCATTTCTATTGTTTGTCTTCGAAACTTCCACGTTTTGAAGACTTTCATAAAAATCGCCTATTCACCCCCCCTCTAGTCGATAACTAGCACTTTCAGAGTCCTTGCCTCCCGAACTCCAAGAAGAGATCGCTCATCTCCATTTAGTTATTGTTGATGCTGACCTTGCCAATATAATGGAAGTTGCTCCTACCCTCGAGAATGAAATCTGCATGGCCCAGCAAGATGACATAGCCTTGTAACACCATGTCAAGCATATGCAAGAAGGTAAGACCCAGGATTTCTCTAAGGATAAGCAAGGTACTCTGAGGTTTCGAGGATGGATTTGCGTACCTGAGCAAGCAGACCTGAGAAAGAAGATCTTGGCAGAAGCGCACGAATCTTCGTACCAATCCATCCAGGAGGTGCCAAAATGTACGAAGATATTCGCCAGGTATTTTGGTGGGATGGAATGAAGAAATACATCGCCTAGTTTGTCGCTTGTTGCGATATATGCAACAAAGTGAAGGCAGAGCAGCAGAAACACGGCGGACTTCTTCAACCTCTACCCGTTCCACAATGGAAGTGGGATGATGTCTGCATGGATTTCGTCACCGGTCTACCAAGAACTTACCGAGGCAATGATGCAGTATGGGTTGTGGTGGACACGCTGACAAAGGTAGCTCACTTTATTCCCATCCGAACCACTTACCGAGCCAATCAACTCGCACAGTTATATGTGTCCAGAATAGTCAGTTTTCATGGAGTGCCAACAACCATCACTTCAGACCGAGGTTCTCTCTTTACCTCATCATTCTGGTCACGTCTCCATCAAGCTTTGGGGACTGCCATAAAGTACAACATAGCCTATCATCCTCAGATAGACGGGAAGACTGAGCGAGTAAATCAAATACTTGAAGATATACTCCGAGCATGTCTTTGGCCCAAGGACCCAAGTGGGAAGATTGTCTGCCGTATGTTGAGTTATCCTACAACAACAGTTTCAGACCAGTCTGAAGATGTCACCATATGAAGCTTTGTATGGCTGTAAGTGCCGCACTCCGCTAAACTGGAATCAAACCAGAGATAGCCACATTTTTGGAACTGACTTATTGATGGAGGCTGAAAAGCAAGTCAAGGAGATCCGAGATAGACTGCAATTGGCTAAGTCCCGACAAAAGAGTTACTATGACTCAAAGCACCGTCAGATCAGTTTTGAACCCGGAGAGTACGTGTATCTCTGAGTCACACCTATGAAAGGAGTCAAGAGATTTCTGACCCGAGGAAAACTACCCAGATATATTGGTATGTTCCCAGTTATGTCTAGAGTTGGTACAGTTGCTTATCAGTTGAACTACCACCGGAATTGTCAGAAGTGCACAATGTGTTCCATGTCTTAGAGCTGAGAAGGTGTATCTCGCCACCTGAGAAAAGGATAAATATGGTAGAGATAGAACTTTCTAAGGACTTAACCTATGAGGAGAGACCGTTCTGAATATTGGATGAAACAGAAAGAGTCACTCGCAGTAAGGTGATAAAGTTTTATAAGGTTCAGTGGGAGCATCACACCGAGGAAGAAGCGACTTGGGAAAGAGAGGAATTTTTAAGGGCAGCCTATCCAGAATTGTTTTCCGAGCAACCGAATCTCGAGGAAGAGATTCATCCTAAGTGGGGGAGGTTTGTGACAGCCTGGTTTTTGCCCTCTTTCTTTTTCTGGTTTTCCTTGCCATTTGATTTGAATTTGGAGTTTTTGAATTAACTCACTTGGACTTAATCACTTGGGCATGACCTTGATTTTCACCCAAGTGACCCATATCTCTCAGAACCATCATTTCCTCTATCATATATCCCCAAAGTGGCCCTAGAAATATTTTTCATAAATGAATAATATTCATTTCCTTCTCTGAAAATCATTTCAGTCATATATGCTCCAAAGCAACCCTCATTTTTCTTGCCCACAAAAATCTGAGAGAATTCCCAAATATTCTTGGAAGATTGGTGCACCTCCCTGTGTAAAAATATTTCATACTTATTTGGAATATTTTTTCTATAGAAAATCATTTGCGTTCTGCCCTCAAAATACAGTTTCTAGAGGAAGTATATTATTCCTTAATCCAATGAAGCTGATTTTTCTTGAGCTTCGTTACCCTCCTAAGAAAACCTTAACCCCAAGAGAATAGCCCTAAACTCCTTCTAGAACCCCTCCAAAAACAGTGCACAAGTTTCCGTCCAGAAACTTGCTGCTTAGCTCATGTTCGATCCGGTCGGCCTGGCAGTGTGCCATCTCGTCTCCTAGACTATACACTGCACGGACAACACGCTGGACACGGTTTGGCATCGTCTGGGCGTCATTTAGGCCGAGCTTGCATTGTGACCGCGTGTGGACACAGGCTCTGGCACGCGTTCGACGCGCTCTGCGCTATGCCCAAGCCTCTGTTCAGCGTGTCCTCGTCTCAGCGCTCGCTGCCGACTGCAGCACCGCACCACTAGCCTCAACGCCTCACCCTTGACCTGAGAGCTCCGGCGGAGCACCGCCACCCCTCTGTTTCCCTCTCCCTCTCTCCAAACCCGATAGGCGGGGCCCACTATCAGCCTCTCCACTCGCGCCCGAAGCAGTACGAGTGGAGGTGTATTCTCAGAACAAGTCTTCGAGGTGATCCCCCTAGTTTTCTTTTATTTGAATTAATTCAAATATTTTGACCAGCAACTTTGAACAACCATAACTTTTAAACCGTAAGTCCAATTGAATTGATTCTTTTTGTATTGTGTTTGTATTGGAATATTCTAGCACCAAACCGAATTGGATATTTTTCTCTGGTATCTAGAATTTCAGGTAAATTTCAGAATGATTCTTGGTATTTTCTTTTTCTGTTTTTAATTGTTTAAAGAGGGAGAAGCTTGTCTTGAGGAGAAGCTTGTCTTGAGAAGAACCAGGTGGAGTGTGAATGTCGTCTGCACTAAGACAAGCCACACCAACATTTGTATGGTGTCATTTCAATATTTATGATTTTCTAACTTGAATTTTATTTATTTCATGCATTTAATGATTAAATGAATATTGCTTATGTTAGTTACTTTGACATGTTTGAATGCATGGACTAGATGAGGCAGTAGAGTTAGTTTTGAAAGTGTGGTAATGGTATGGTTATGATGGGTATTATTTTCATATATGAGGAATTGATTTTAATATGTTAATGGCATAACTAAAATAATGAGTTTTTAAATCTAGTAAGTTGAGACCAGAAAGTTAAGTGATGACTAGTGCAAGTAGAATGCGTCTATGGTGTTGATCCGTTTACTTTAGTGATATGTGAATTTGATGCATGTTGGATAGTTGCATGTTCATGGCATATTATGACTCGATTTATTTTAATTTCAAGTTAAACTTGGTGTTAATTCAACATGAACATAATGTTAATCGAGTCATGGTGCAACTGAATCGAGTTTTCCCAGTGCAACAACATTTACCTTTATGGGAAGGCCTTTATTCGGCCCGTTGTCATGCCTCTTGTCGGAACCCAGTGAGGGAAGGTTATGGGCGTGCAGTACCCTGGCCCAGTAAGCAGACATAACCTTGTGTGCTCGTTGTTGTTATGGTATCTTGTCCCTGTTTGGGACCATTTATTTGTTTTGCCATGACGGTGGCCATTGGATGTCTTTGGTAGACATCGGGCCACCTATGACTTATCCCAGAGGGTAGTTGGTCGGAGTGGCCGAGAGAGTGTCATGGCCATGGGATGTTTCGGTGTCAAAACCAGGCGGATCTCGGGTAGGGGGTCCCGAACTATGCATCTAAGGTCAATGGTAACAGGAGATAAGGGACACGATGTTTACCCAGGTTCGGGACCTCTCTATGGAGGTAATACCCTACTTCCTACTTGATTGATCTTGATGAATATGAGTACTACAAGAGTTGATCTACCATGAGATCGTAATGGCTAAAACCCTAGAAGTATAGCCTATATGACTATGGTAATGAGTCTCTCCCCCTCCGGACTATGCCCTCCGGTTTATATAGACATTGGAGAGATCTAGGGTTACATAAGGTTGGTTACTTAGAAATGAACCTTCATAGTTAAACGCCAAGCTTGCCTTCCACGCCAAGGAGAGTCCCATCCGGACACCGTTAGAGTCTTTGGTCTTTGTATCTTCACACCCCATCAGTCTGACCCATGGCTAACAGGTCAGACGCCCAAGGACCCCTTAGTCCAGGACTCCCTCAGTAGCCCCTGAACTTGGCTTCAATGACGAGGTATCCGGCGCGCAGATTTGTCTTCGGCATTGCAAGGCAGGTATCCTCCTTCCGAACTCCAAGATGGTCGTGTCCGAACCTGTAACACACACACCACACACAACCGCAGAGAGTATAATATTCCACGAGTCCAATCCACTCACAACTTTTTGAAACATGACATCACATCTGCCGGTTTATTATTTCAAACCGTTTTTCGTCTGCCGCTCCATGTTTTGAGACGCGGTTTCCATTGGCACGTCTTGTCGAGGCAGAGATCGTGTCCCCTTATTGTAGGATTTTCATCAATATGGACGTGGGTAACCCAACCGTCTCTTGGGTACAACTCCTTGGGAATAGGCATGTTTTAAGGCCCAGGAGGAGGCGTTCGATATTCATAGCCTTTATAAAGGGGTACATGCCCGTCTTTCTTCTCCACGCATGCTTCTTCCTCAACCCTTGCTACTTCGAGTTCTAACACCCCGGTTTCAATTGCCACAAGCCTTAGTCATGTCCGGATCCAGCCTTCAAGGCCGGTGGCGGGTGGCTTCTTCTGTTATAGAGGAGGATATTGCGAAGCTTCGGGCATCAAGATATCTGACCGCAAAGATCCTCCATCGGCTCCCTGCCGAAGGGCAGGTTATTCCTACCCCCAGATCAGGCGAGAGGGTCGTATTTATTTCCCACTTAATCCGAGGGTTAGGGTTTGCCCTTAATCCCTTTGTTCGTGGGCTCATGTTCTATTATGGGCTAGATTTTCACGATCTTGCCCCGAACTCTATACTTCTCATCTCGGCGTTAATCGTTACGTGCGAAGCCTTCCTCCGAATCCCTCCACACTTCGGCTTGTGGCTCAAGACCTTCAATGTGAAGCCGCAGGTTATAGAGGGGAAGCAGGCGGAGTGCAGTGGTGCCATAGTGAGCAAGCTTACTAACGCTCTTTGGCTAAAAGGATCCTTCACAGAATCTTCTGACTTATGGCAACAGGAGTGCTTCTACATCACCGAGCCCCGTGGTTCCAAGTGGGCAGCTGCTCCTGCATTCCGATCCAGTCCCCCGGTTCAGCTTGCATCATGCATCAATAAGGGGTTGTACTGGGTATCAGTTGATGAAGTGCAGACTCTGCAGAGTCGCATCCGGAGCCTCATTGAGAAGGACATCGATCTTATCAACGTTATTTAGGTAATGCTAGTCCGCCGGACCCTGCTGTGCCAGCGACGGCCTCTTCGCATGTGGGAGTTCAATCCAGAAGGGCCACGGACTCTTCAACACTTCTTCGGCACTACGCACGAAGGTATGTGGAAATTATTTTTTGGGAAACGAAAACAATGGCCAGACACCACCGAAGATATCGGCCTTGACTGTAACCATCCGGACACCTTGGTAAGTACTCAACTTCCGAACACCTGTTAGTCGAGCATCCCGTAATAAGATACTGAGAAAACCATCTTTTACCAAGGCTGGATAAAGAAAGCGGAACGAATTAGGTGTCTGCCCCCCCTTCCCGAAGACTCAGCGGACCCCGTGCTAACAAGGATGCTGGCCCCGACACCGTACCAGGTGCCTATGAAGGAGGACAAGGCCGAGGGTGGGAAGACCAGGGGTGACCTTCATTTCAAAGGTAAAGTAGATATCGTGTCTGGGGGAACCAAAGTTTCTTTGCCCAAAGACAAAGGTGAAGGAGAAGCGAGCATCCCTTCTCCCCATAGCAAGAAAAGGGCCACCTCCGAAGGTTGGGAGGAAAAGTCTCCCAAGAGAGGCAAGATGCCATCGTTGGGCGGCTCGGGTTTGGCAAGTGAAGTCGTTGCAAAGTTCGCCCATGAGGACAAGCCTTCAACCAGATCGTGAGTGAACCAGGGTGTTTTAAACATATCCCGCTCCTTTCCTACATCAAGTAACATCTAATATATATATATATATATATATATATATATATATATATATATATATATATATACACACATAAACACTATTCTGATCACGGGATCAGAATAATATTCTGATCACAACATGAACTTCCCGAGTAACGCGCCTGACCTTCTCCGAGTACTAGGTTGAACTTCGGCTAAAAAGTGTCCAAATGGGGCTTGCGATATACCGTTGAAAAGATATGGACACCAATAGCATGCTCCAAGTTAAATTTTTGGCAAAATGTAAGCGGTTTAAGAGCAGTTTTGAAAACCGTTTTTTTCTTCATACAAAAAACGTGAATCGTATTTTCGATCACATTTCTAAACTGTTTATCGGAATGAGGTAAATAATATAGCGTTGGAAAGCTGCTGCAAAACCGCTCCTTCCACATGTTGAAAGTTTTCTCTAATTCCCTGTGGATAAAGAGTAATTTTCAAAATCGTAAAATTTCGCAAACCGAACAACCGAATTCGTATTTTCAATGTAATTTCTAAACGGCTAATCCATTTGAGGCAAACGATATGGCATTGGAAAGCTTGTTAAAATGCGCTACGTTTTCATGTTAAATTTGTTTTCTAATTTGGAACGGTTTTAAAGTAATTCAGAAAACGGTACAAGTTCCATCGAGTTCGTATTTTGGAGATATTTTTTTAACCGTTCATCCGAATGCAACAAATGATAAGGCGTTGGAAAGCTTGAGCAAATGCGAAACTTTTTTGTATATATTGTTTCTCCTAATTCCTTACAGTTTTAAGTCAAATTGGAAAATGAATAAAAACGTATTTTTGCCATAATTTCTACATAGTTTATCGGAATGGGGCAAATAATATACCGCTGAAAAGCTACGGAAAATGCGAAACGTTTTCATGTTGATGGTTTTTTCTGATTCCCAGCCGTTTTCAAGTAATTGCAAAAATGGCGAGATCATTCGTTCTGCCTTTATCGCGAAACTGATTCTTCGAAAATGCACCGCGCGAAGAACCTGAACTTCTCGGCACGTGTACTTGAACTTCACTCTGTTTTTCACGTGTTTTTTTTGCTCGCATATCTCTATCCACTGCTCCTAGTTCTCCATCCACTTATCGGAATTGAGCAAGTGATATACCGATGGAAAGCTGCTATAAACACACAACTTTCCCGTGTTGATCATTTTTTCATACTCGCAACGATTTTAAAAGTTTTTCATCTGAAATACATTCAGCGTAGTAGTTGAACTTCATGTTGTTTTCACGTTGAACTTCTGCGACGTATTTTTGTTTGTATGCGCGCCTGAACTTCCTTCTGTACGAACCCGACCTTCGGGCTATCTTCCTAACCATGGCTTCCCCCGCGAATTATTCTGGTTAGTCGTGTTCTATATGATGTTAGCGTAATCTAAAAACATTTTTTAGAAAACTAAATACCGGTTTTAAATAGGTATCTCGCTCATTGGCGTATTTTGCTGTCGGGTCGTGATGAAATTGCGTTTTTTGCAATTTTACTGCCTGAATTGTTTGACCTTAACTTCCCCTAGTGCTAGGTAGAACTTCCACCAACATTGCCCGAATGGGGCTTGCGATATACCGTTGGAAAGCTATGGACACTAGTATCATTACCCAACTTAAAATTTTGGCAAAATATAAGTGGTTTAAGAGCAGTTTTGAAAACCGTTTTTTCTTCATACAAAAAATGTGAATCGTATTTTCGATCGCATTTCTGAACCGTTTATCGGAATGAGGCAAATAATATGGCGTTGGAAAGCTGCTGTAAAACCGCTCCTTCCACATGTTGAAAGTTTTTCTAATTCCTTATGGTTAAAGAGTAATGTGGAAAATCGTAAAATTTCGCAAACTGAACAACCGAGTTCGTATTTTCATTGACATTTCTAAAATCCTAATCCAATTGAGACAAACGATATGGCGTTGGGAAGCTTATGAAAATATGCTACTTTTTCATGTTGAAAGTTTTTATAATTTGGAACGGTTTAAAAGTGATTTATAAAAGGGTCCAAGCTCCACCAAGTTCGTATTTTCGAGCTAATTTTTTAACTGTACGTCTGAATGTAGAAAATGATATGGCGTTGGAAAGCCTGAACAAATGCGAAACCTTTTTGTATATATTGTTTCTCCAAATTCATTACGGTTTTACGTTGATTTTGAAAATGGCAAAAAACTTATTTTCGCCTTAATTTCTACAAACTTCATCGGAACGGGGCAAATAATATATTGTTGAGAAGCTACGAAAAATGCAATTTTTTTTCATGTTGATGGTTTTCTCTGAATCCCAGCCATTTTCCTTAAAAGTTGAACTTCTTGTTTTTCAATTTTTGAACTTCATATTTCCATTCTTTAATAACGAGGAAAAACTGAGTTTTCTATAATCATCAAACTTCTCCATCTTTTTAATATGAACTTCCTGGTTTTATTTTCTTAATCTTTTTTATGAAATTTTGAAGTGCTCTATTTTTAAAAGTTGAACTTCTTGTTATTTTATTTTTGAACTTCTTGTTTCCATTCTTTAATAACGAGGAAAATCTAGGTTTTGTGCAATCATTGAACTTCTCCATCTTTTTAATATGTACTTCCTGGTTTTATTTATTTTAGTAACGGAAAAAGTCCTACTTTTTGATAGACATCGAGCTGCTCCATTTTAATTTGAACTTCTTCATTTTATTCGTCTTTTTAATTTGAATTTCGTCATTTTTTGTCTTTTTAATTTGAATTTCTTCGTCTTTTTAATTTGAATTTCGTCATTTTTTGTGTGGAGCCCATATTTTCTTCACTCTTTTGTGCACATTTTCTAAATATAACGTTTCGAACCTCTCGAAAAATGTTTTTAAGTAAGTATCAATCATTTTTTTCTAAATTGAACTTCATACTCTTTTTTTTTCTAGAAACGGGAAGCATTTGAGTTTTGTGTATACATCAAACTACCCCCTTATTTTAATTTGAACTTCTTCATTTTATTCTTTAGTAACAAGGGAAACATGAGTTTTTTTAAAATTTCTCTATTTTTATAATTTGTACTTCTTGGTATTTTTAGTGACGGTAATATACTAGTTTTGTAATAATATTGAACCGCTCTCCTATTTTAAATTTGAACTTGTATTTTATTCTTTAGTAACGAAGAAAAAATTTGAGTTTCTTATATCGTCGAACTTCTATGTTATTTTAAATTGAACATCTTACTCTTATTCTTAGAAAAACAATGTTTTCAATTAAGCATTAAATGTATTTTAAAAATTGAATGTCATACTTTTATTTTTCAGTAGAAATGGAAATAATCTGAGTTTTCCATAAACATAAAACTACTTCTTTTATTTTAATTTCAACTTCTTTAATTTTATTCTTTAGTAACTAAAGGAAACCTGTTTTTTATATATATCGAACTTCTATATTTTTACAATTTGGACTTCTTGGTTTATTTGAAATACTTTCCTTTTCCATTTTTTGAAATTGTAAAACAATGTTCTTTTTATAAAACAACATGAAAGTCATGTGTTATGTTAATTTGAAATTTTGATTTTCTTTAGATACAAAAATATCTGATTTTTTTATAAACTTTGAACTGCTATATATATCTTAAATTTGAACTTCGTGGTTTAGTTTTAGAGATGGAAAAAATTGTCTATTGTTTTATCTTTTAACTTATAGGCTTTTTGGGGTTTCGTAAACTTCTAGAGCTTATTTTTGTGCAAAGTTACACACACCCACATAATAGAACACACACCCACACACTGATGCGCAGATGTTATAATTTTTTTTTGAAGTGAATTTTCTATACTTAAATTTTGTTTGTGCTCTTTTAAATTTTTTTATCACTTCAAGTTCGAAAAAATCGCAAATCTCTCATGTTTTTCCTTGCATGTTTAAATAGTTTGAACTTGCTGAGATACAAATAACACATTTGACCTTCTCAAAACAACAGTTTGACCTTCACAAATAAAAATTTAAGCATAGTAATACAAGACAAACAAAGCATTCTCTGTATCCACTTTTTGTAATGGCAACATGGGTGCAGGTGCTAGTCGGTGCGTTGTTCGGCGGGTATCGGTCGGTGGTAGTAGCAGAAGGCGGTCGTCTGCTTTTCAGATCGATGTTATTGAATTGGTTTCAAAGAGGAGCAGCAACTTTTTGTTGCACTGCAGATTCAAACACACAAGCATGTCCCCTCCTCATGAATGAATGGAATGAGCGAGATGAGTGAGTCTGAATATGCATGAATATATAAAGGCCATGTATTTATTTGGAATCTCTGGTACTGCTGAGAATATAGACTGAAATAGTAGACATGAGTGGAGCTTAGTTGCAAGAACATGAAAAATGAGAGAAGGAAGAAAGGTGATGCCTGGGAAGGTCGGACTCGGCCGTTGCTGTAGTCCATGCACGACAACAAGTCCTGAAGAGAGAGTTCAGAGAATGACAGGGAGGGTCAATGCCTGCATGACGGTAGAGTCGCTGCTCTGCACCGCGTCCCAGCGGGAGCTCCTCTAGGGACATGAGTTTGTGGAAGGGGGATTTTTGTGCTGCGGCTCAGGTGGTGATGTCCAGAACATACATGGAATCACATCTGAACTTCCACGCCCCAATTGCTCGCTCCACAAGTCGTTGGTGGAAGGGAAGGGGTGGCTCCGGGGAGGCAATGTGAGAGGGCTGGACCTACTTAGGTGGAGAACTGGAGGTAGAGGAGGAGCAGCTTGCACGGGCGACCACCGAAACAATTCTGTCGGTCGGCAGCAGAACGAGAAATAAGGGAACAAACCAGAGCAAAGAAGAGATTATGGGCACCGCGCCCAGAGCCACGGCCGGAGCAGGGGAGGTTTCATGGGTGGGCGGAGGTAGAAGGTTGTAGCCATGGCATTGATGGTTGTCCTCTTCCACGGCGAGCACCGGCAGGGCTGCTCACCATAGCACGAGGCATCGGGGACGACCCGCAATTAAGATCCTCACCGGGTAGGAGGAGTTGTGCCGCCGTAGATGGGGAAGACACTGGGCGATGCGGGATGGAGGCACTACGGATCCATGGCGGCGGCACTTCGAGGCGATGAGGAGCCACGACAGCAGTGGGGCGGCGGCGGGGGAGGGAGCCGGGCGCGGCAGGGGAGGGAGGCCGGGCGCGACGACGGGTGGGAGAGGCTGGCGATGGCGAGGGAGGGAGGCCGGCCGCGGCGGCGGGTTGTTTGGTCGAGGTCGGGGAGGAGAAGGTCACGGGAGTGCTGATGGGCCGTTCGGGAGGTGTTGTGTGGGCTGGTCGGTTTTCTACGTTTTCTCCCTTTACGATCTCGGGAAGGCCCTCGTCGCCCCTATATAGACCGATCGTGATCAGAATAACTATTCTCGATCCCGGAATCGAATAGTGTTACTATATATATATATATATATATATATATATATATATATATATATATATATATATATATATATATATATATATATATATATATATATATATATATATATATATATATATATATATCTTCGCAGTCGCATAGTTTTCCTCAACAATCCTCTTCCTTGGGAGATCTTCTCCCGGAGATGATGGAGAGCGATACGCCTCCCCCTGCCTCCTCGCATGCTAGGGTGGACGACTGTGAGGTGTCGTCCCGGCGGGTCTCTCCCGATCCACAGGCAGTGCGGGGGACGAAGAAGACATTACCCGAAGGTGGACCCTCCGCCGCCCAGGGTTCGGGGGCCAATAATGAAGGCCCCATACTATCCGGTTTTACAGCCGGAGATGATTATAGGGATGAATAAACATATTCCTTTAAAGGAAGGTCGTGCTGCTATAGCGGGTTCCGAAGATCCGGAAGCGCCGGACATGTTGACGGATATGCTGCGACAACCACTGTCTCAGAGGAACAACGTACCTTGATGGGTACGGTGATTGAGAGGATTCTTTCTGTGAAGAGCGGGTTGAATGAAGCCTTCATGAGCCTGCTAAGAGACTTCGAGGTTTGTAATATTTTCAACTGTATTTTATTTGCAAAATGCACCTTTGTATAGGTAGTAGCCCCTGAGACTCAGATTGGCTACCCAAGGGAGGCAATCCGAGGATCAAAAGATATGCTCAGGGAATAAACCGACTGATTGGAACATAGGCCGTTCCCCCCTGACGACTGCCCAGACTATAGAAGTTATCGAGCTACAGCGGAAGCTTGATGTGGCTGGGGCTGACATTCCGTTGATCAATAAGCGTCTTGACGAGTCGCAAGGTATGTATTTGGGGCAGTCATTACGTATACGTGCTTATAAAATAAGCGTCACGCTGAAACTTGTATTCATGACTGCAGATGGTGCTTCCGCGGTTGAGATTCTTCGGGCGGAGCTAGCCCGGGCCAAGGAGCAGGCCCGGTTTAGTAATTCGGCTGCCGAAAAGGCATCGGCTGAGTTAAAGGCCGAACAGGCTGCTCGGTGCCAAGACAAGGAGAAAATATCCCAGATGGCACGTGAACTAAAAGATGTTGCTAGCCACTGTGAATTCCTTGAGAAGGATAATAAAGCCAAAACGGTTGATCTTGACAAGGCCTTGCGAGAGGCAAAGGAAGCACGGTCCGAATCTAGAGCGGCCCGAGAGGAGATCCATCAAGCCGGGGAGATTGCGGCTGGTAAGCCCTTTTTGTTACAGACTAAGTTCGGTGATCCGAATTATGCTCAGCTTAATCACATGTGGAGTTCCCCAGACGTGTTTTTGGACTTGCCGAAGAGTTCGTCCGATGCGGCGCTATTTTACCAAGTGCAAGAAGGGTATGCAACCGAGAAGCTTTTTTGGTCACAATTCGGTGCGTCAAAGCGCCCGCTACTGCTGAACGAGCAGATGTCCCAATGGGCCGAGCTTCACAGGATATCCAGTGCTGCCATGAAGAATGTCATGATCCGGTTGTGGCTGAACGAGTCTATTCTAAATAGTTATTTCGGTTTGGTGCGGCGACTTGCTGATGCGGTGCCGCGTATCGACGCTGTTAAATGTTCAGCGTGCATTGAAGGTGCACGGATGGCCTTTGCCCGTGTCAAGACATACTGGGGGAAGATGAAGGCCATTGATGTTGCAGCGAAGAGTCCACCCAAGGGCAAGGACCATCACGCGCCAGAGCATTATTTTGAGGATGTCTTAGAGGCTTCCCGCTTGATAGAGGGCCAATGTTCAAAAGCTGTAATATTCGAGTAAAGTTTATTGAAATTGTAAAAGACAATTTTATGACCAGTCTATTTTCTATTTTAACTTTGTCTAAAAAGGCTTTTGCTCGTCCCGTGCGGCCGTTCTTATATAATCTGAAAGTTTTCCGGTCGTCAGCTTCAGCCCCCTCGTATGAAATACATGGGTGTTCGGAAAAACATTTGATCACTCTTAACCCAACGTCTTGGTCCATAAAGGAGGTGTCAATGTGGTGAACGAGGCAATCGGACTATAGGGCGTTAACACTTTCACTTAGCCATAGGAGTTTTATGGTGGGACTATGATATAGCCCCTAGTATGCATACGGTTTATTCCAGTATGGTGCGTTACATATATGACCTGAGAAGAAAAGGTCCTTTATATAATACGGAGGGAATCGCGAAAGATCCCTATAAGTCATCGAGTCGTTGACCAGCTCTCGCCGCATCATGACAGTCAATTTTCGGATTTCTCTACTGAGGTGCTTGACCAGATGAACCGGAAGCACAATCGCAGTTGTTCTCCCTTTACTACCCTAGTCGATAGAGCGGAACGTAAGGTAGCAAGCACAGGAGCCGGAAAACCCAACTATTGACCCAATACATGATTTGGAGCTGATGCATATAAAGCCGAACTCGCGACGCCAAAGTACGCTATAAAGCTGTTCGGACTTGTAGGCAACTCAGTTGTTCCCATACCGAGCCCCTGGCAATTCATGCCTAGGTGTATGTGTGAAAGCGACCATGAGGGCTAAATTCAGTTCTTTAGAAAAAAGCGAAGCGGATTATTTTTTACTAGGACCTGAGTGATATGCCAATCGTTATTATATAGATAACAAAGCTACGACCTCGGCTATTTGACACGCCAGGGTTCGAAGGCTGAGGAAAAAAGGCACTGTACAGGCTCGAAATAATGAGTGCGGTCTACAAAAAGTTATTTTGGACCTCCTGTCGCACGTCTGCGCCTCCTGTCCTCGGTTAAGGGATTCCTTAACAGGAATAACCTTTGGATGAGTGTGTTAACCCGAACTCCGATGGAGTCCGTGGGTGACCAGCCTTTGAGCCGTCCGTAGAGGGGATAATAAGAAAGAGAATAGTTAGAAAAAATAAGGTAGTTTATAGGAGTACTTGCAGGCTCACACGTATTGTGCTTCCGCCTATGCCCAAGGTATTTTAAATGCATAATTATGTATGCATGGTACCGACTTTGCAGGCATAATAGGCTTACGGCGGAAGTCGAATTGCTAGTCCAGTATGGACATTGATCGGTGATGTTGAATGGAGACCGGCGGCGTAATGGCTGATAAGGTATGCAGTGCGATAAGGCCGCTGTACAGTTTGGCTGAGATAGCCGTATTATGATCTTCTGTATGGAGGAAGTTCTCCGTGCATCCCTCGCTAGGGGTGTGTGTCACATATACCATATTCACTGTTTTCACTTCGGGGGGAACTGCTTCTGGCCCCTGGTGTTCGGTTGGTGACTTTCTTTGTCTTCGCTGACGTCGGGCGGCCTCTTCCCCTTGTGTTCGGCGTTTAACTTGCCGGTCTGTTTGAAGACCCAACAGCTTCTGTTGGTGTGATTGGCTGGTTTATTGGGGTGGCCATGAACCTGGCAGGGTCTATCCAATATTTTGTCTAAATTAGAAGGTCCGTCCCTATTTGCCGTAGATGGCTTGTTCCGTTGGCCGGGTTTGGGGCCGCTGAATCCGGCGTTGACTGCTGTGTCATGTGTTCCCTCATTATCGTTGCGACGTTTGTTTTTATTACGTCGTGGCTTCCCATTGCCGTCCCGGACTTCAGAAGTACCAGGATCGCTGGCGCTGTTGCTTCTACGAGCGAGCCAGCTGTCTTCTCCCGTGCAAAAGCGGGTCATCAGAGCGGTAAGGGCTGACATAGATTTTGGTTTTTCCTGACCGAGGTGGCGCGCAAGCCACTCATCCCGGACGCTGTGTTTGAAGGCCGCGAGGGCTTCTGTGTCCGGTCAGTCTACAATTTGGTTCTTTTTAACTAAGAACCTAGTCCAGAGCTTTCTAGCGGACTCTCCGGGCGGTTGGACAATCTGACTTAAGTCATCGGCATCTGATGGCCGGACATATGTGCCTTGGAAGTTGTCGCGGAAGGCATCTTCCAAATCCTCCCAGCTGCCAATTGAGTTTTCAGGCAAACTGTTTAACCAGTGCCGAGCTGGTCCTTTAAGTTTTAACGGGAGGTATTTGATGGCATGAAGGTCGTCTCCGCGGGCCATATGGATATGGAGAAGAAAATCCTCAATCCACACTGCGGGGTCTATTGTCCCATCGTATGATTCGATATTTACGGGTTTAAACCCTTCAACGAATTCATGATCCATTACTTCGTCAGTGAGGCAAAGAGGGTGTGCGGTGCCTCTGTATCGGGTCGTATCGTGACGTACCTCCGATGGAGTGCATCTACGGTTTTCGGCCCGGGCGTGACTTGGCTTGTCACGTCCGAATAAATAGCCGTCATCACGTGTCAAGACATGCCCTCGCGATCCGTAGATCGATCTGGTATATCATGCTCTACTGTCCAGATCCTGCCGGAGGTCGGATGTATAACCCCGATCTGTTTTGTCTCTGCTTTTTCGTTGCAGTGGGGCGGGTTGCTGTTCGGTCTGAGTTGCCGCTTACACCCCCCCCCACACATGGTGGTCGGTCAGCCGTATTGCGTGAGGGAGGTGTAGGTTCCGGTGCCTCCTCATCGAACTGAGGTAGCAGTTTGCGCTTCGGGTAACTCTTGGCTGGGCATTCGAGGTCGTATTCTTCGGCTACCAGGACATTAGTCCATCTGTCGTTGAGTCGGTCTTGGTCAGCTTGAAGCTGCTACTATTTATTTTTCAAGCTCCTTGAAGTGGCTATTAGCCGGTGCTTGAAGCGCTCCTGCTCGAGAGGTTCCTCAGGCAGGATGAATTCCTCGTCACCGAGGCTTACTTCATCTTCGGAGAGTGGAAGGTAGTTATCGTCCTCTGAGTCTTCATGTATGGCCTATTCGTCGGGGCTAACTTGCCCATCTTCCCGTTCCTCCTGCTCGGAAGTTGTATCAACAGGATCTTCATTGTTTTTGGCATCGTCCGGAATGTTATTTTCTCCGGTGCCAGTATTGCTGTTTTTTGAACGACGTGATTTGGAGCGGCGCTGAGGACGCCGGCGTTTGGGCTGTGTCTCAGGAGGTTTATTCTCAACTGGGTTTTCTTTGTCATCATCGTTAGTTTCTTTGGGTGTATCCACCATGTACACATCGTGCGAAGAAGTGGCCGTCCAGCGTCCAGTGAATGGTGGGTTTTGGCTTTGCTCCTCATCGGCATCGTCGTCCATACCATCGATGTCTTCGGAGCCGTAATCAAGCATGTCGGTTAAGTCTTCGACAGTTCCTATGTAGTGGGTGGTGGGTGGGAAAAAAATTCTCCCCCATCAGCCTCCAGTTCGAATCAGACATAATTAGGCTGTGAGTCCCCTACCAAGGACATATTTTTTAACGAGTTCAGCACATCGCTGAGAGGCGAGTGTCGGAAGATGTCTGTGGCGTTGAATTCGAAGATCGATAATTAATCCAGCTCGACGTCCGCGGAAGCACATAGTTTGGAACTTATAGTCAGAGACGAGTCCGAAGTTCAGGTGACACAGATATCATATGTGGTTAAGTCCGTGTGTGGCTCCAATGCCGCGGAATCTTTGGCCTCCATGATGGGGTTGAGCTTCCCGTCCTCAGATGGCGCAGTCTGCTCCAGATCTAAGGCCAGAGCAGTTACAGGAGCTATCTCCTGAATGTGATCCGATGATAGATTTAAATCATGTTCATCGGGGTGACACGGAGCGATCGCCGCGGTCTCGAATCCGTCGAAGATCAAGGCTCTAGGATGTCCGTGACATAGTTCAAGCTTCCGAATCTGACCTGATGGCCAGGGGCGTAGCTGTCGATCTGCTCCAGATGGCCAAGCGAGTTGGCCCGAAGTGCGAAGCTGCCGAACACGAAGATCTGTCCGGGGAGGAAGGTTTTTCCTTGGACAACATCGCCGTGGATGATTGAAGGAGCCATGAAACCTTTTGGGGACGGCACAGTGGAACTCTCAATGAAAGCACCAATGTCGGTGTCAAAACCGGCGGATCTCGGGTAGGGGGTCCCGAACTGTTCGTCTAAGGTCAATGGTAACAGGAGACAGGGGACACGATGTTTACCCAGGTTCGGGCCCTCTCTATGGAGGTAATACCCTACTTCATGCTTGATTGATCTTGTTGAATATGAGTATTACAAGATTTGATCTACCACGAGATCGTAATGGCTAAAACCCTAGAAGTCTAGCCTATATGACTATGGTAATGAGTCTCTCCCCCTCCAGACTAAGCCCTCCCGTTTATATAGACACCGGAGAGATCTAGGGTTACATAAGGTCGGTTATAGAGAAAGGAATCTTCATAGTTAAACGCCAAGCTTGCTTTCCACGCCAAGGAGAGTCCCATCCGGACATGGGTAGAGTCTTCGGTCTTTGTATCTTCACAGCCCATCAGTCCGGCCCATGGCTAACAGGCGGATGCCCGAGGACCCCTTAGTCCAGGACTCCCTCAGGAGGGTTCTGTTGGAATGTCGTTGGTCCACCCGAATGGGAGTGCGAGGCCATGGGTTCCGTGATGTGGGCACAGTGTACTAACCTCTACAGAGTGTTTACCAAATCTATCGATAGCCGCGTCCTTGGTTACGGACATAGCTCGTAAGTAGGTCACACCATGGATCAACATGATTAAGTAATCTTGCACAAAAATTTTTATGCTTGGCAATGTTTAAGTGATGAGATTGTGAGGCCATGAAGATGGTCGTTGTGGGATCCAAAGTGTTGGTTTCATTTGTGATCTGGGCATGATCACCGTTTTGGTTACGAGGTAACCCGTTTGGTAAGAGAGTCCGAGGGAGTCAATGCACACGTTTGATTCACTGCATCAGTAGTATGTTTAAGTATTGCAATTAACTTGATTAATTGTCATGATATTGCTTGCCATTATGCATATGTTTGTTGTGAGCTTCCAAGTACATTCAATGTACTGACCTGGCGTGTCATGCCAGATTTTAGGAAAGTATTACCGGATCGAAGTGCTTCCCGTGTCTAGATCATGTCCACATCGGTGTCCCTATGCTATGGAGTTCCGGTTCATCGTCGTTCCACTGTCGCCTAGTTATCGTGATCGAGGCCCCTTCATGATCATTAAATAATGTACATATTGTTCAGCCGCACCGTGTGTGCTGCTTGGCCTCGCTACTTGTGTAATATCGAACCTATGTTTCCGCTAGAATCAATAAAGTGGTTGTTTTCTATACCAGGTTGTTGTGTGTTGCCAGAAGACTTGATCGTTGGGCTGGCAATGCAAGTTAAACCGGTTGCTCTGAGCCGGGGTGCCATAGTTGAATTGCTCTTCAGACTTGTTCTGCCTATCACTGCCCTCTGACGCTGCTGAAACTGACCCTTTGAATAGTTGGGTATAGATAGAGTAGATGAGCATCACAATGTACAACTTGTTTTGCAAAAATATTGAGACAAAAACTTAATTTTAGTTTTGTACAGAAAGCATTTTGGAGCTACCAATTTGACAAACTCGGTGACACCGAAGCACTTACGGAGTCTAAACACACAGTTTTGGTCAGAACAAAATGCAATTTGGTGACTCCTAGATGCTAGGGTTTCACTGAGAAAGTGACTTCAGTCGCACCGATCAGTACACTTCGGTCAAACCGAGTTGTACTTGTGCAATGGCCAGCGCCAATCGGTGGGACCGAGATCCTCACATCGGTCGGTCCGAGATGGGTCCGGCGGAAACCTAACCCTAAGTTTTTGAATCACATATATTCTATGGAATTTGCTTGCTAGATAGATCAATCTCATAATTGGGAAGAACATAGGCATTCTACTTTGTGCAAGAATCAGAGTAAGGGAAAGCACAAAGGGTCATATCCGTACCCTAACTTGGCAATGGACTTGCTACGGCAGCAACAACGGTGAGGATTTCATTGACGATGGCAGAAACCAGCGGCAGGAGGTCACTAGCGATAACGACGATGATCCGGAGACCAGGGGCGGCAGTGCTGGGGCACGGGCTCGTCCGGTTGAAGTGATTTTCAGCCGTATGGGTACGCAGAGTATAAATACCCAGGCGCTGTTGGTGTGACCGAGTGGAACTACTCGGCCGCTGTCGGTGTCAAAACAGGCGGATCTCGGGTAGGGGGTCCCGAACTGTGTGTCTAGGGTCAATGGTAACAGGAGACAGGGGACACAATGTTTACCAAGGTTCGGGCCCTCTCTATTGAGGTAATACCCTACTTCCTGCTTGATTGATCTTGATGAATATGAGTATTACAAGAGTTGATCTACCACGAGACCGAGATGACTAAACCCTAGAAGTCTAGCTTGTATGACTATGGTAATGAGTATCTCCCCTCCTCTGGACTAACTCCTCGGTTTATATAGACACCGGGAGGATCTAGGGTTACACAAGGTCGGTTACAAAGAAAGGAATCTACACATTCGATCGCCAAGCCTGCCTTCCACGCCAAGGAGAGTCCCATCCGGAAACAGGTAAAGTCTTCGGTCTTTGTATCTTCACAGCCCATCAGTCTGGCCCATGGCTAACAGGCCGGACGCCCGAGGACCCATTAGTCCAGGACTCCCTCAGTAGCCCCTGAACCTGGCTTCAATGACGAGGTATCCGGCGCGCAGATTTGTCTTCGGCATTGCAAGGCGGGTTCCTCCTTACGAACTCCAAGATAGTCTTCAGACAAAATGATCATGTCCGGACCTGTAACACACACACCACACACAACCGCAGAGAATATAATATTCCACGAGTCCAATCCGCCGACAACTTTTTGCAACATGACATCGCGCCCGCCCGGTCATAATTTCGAAACGTTTTTCGTGTGCCGCTCCATGTTTCGAGACACGGTTGCCATTGGCACGTCTTGTCGAAGCAGAGATCGTCTCCCCTTATTGCTGGATTCTCATCAATACGGGCGTGGGTAACCCAACCATGTTGTTTACACAGCCCTTGGGAACAGGAAAGTTTTAAGGCGAGTGGGGAGGCGTTCAATATTCACTGCCATTATAAGGAGATAAGGATTCCCTTTCTTCACCCACGCCTTCTCTTCCTCTCTGTCCTTCCATTCTCGAGCTCCAGCGCCCAAGTTCCCATCTTCTCCTCCTCGATGAAGCACTCAATCATGTCCGGATCCAGAGGCCAAGGCAAGTGGATGGTCTCCTCCGTCAAGGAGAAGGACATCACCTAGCTTCGGGCGGCCGGGTATCTGGCGAAAGGAATCGCCCACCGCCTGCCCACCAAGGGGTAAGTCATCGCCACCCCGAAGCCTACAGAGAGGGTAGTTTTCCTCCCTCACTTCGTCCACGGATTGGGGTTTCCACTTCACCCCTTCGTCCACGGACTGATGTACTATTACGGGCTAGATTTCCATGATCTAGCCCCGAACTCCTTCCTCAACATCTCGGCATTTATTGTCATGTGCGAGGCCTTCCTCCGCATCCAGCCCCACTTCGGCCTATAGCTCAAGGTCTTCAACGTGAAGCCGAAGGTGGTGCATGGTCAGCACACGGAGTGCGGAGGCGCCATGGTGAGAAAGATGCCTAACGTCACTTGGCCCACAGGCACTTTTGTGGAGAATGTCAAGGAGTGGCAGAAGTAGTGGTTCTACATCACAGAGCCACGTGGCGCCACTTGGGCGGCGGCTCCCGAATTTAAGGCCGGAGCTCCAATGCGGCTGACCTCCTGGACGGAGAAGGGCCCCAATCGGTTCAAGGGCAGACGAATCGATAGCGCTGCAAACGCGCATTCAGAGTATGGTGAATAAAAACATCAAGCTCGTCGATGTGATCCAGGTGATGCTGGTTCGCCGGATTCTCCCTGCCAAAGCCGAAGCTTCCCTTTATGGGAGTTCGATCCGGAGGAGCACCAGACCCTGGGGGGCTCTTCAGAACTACTCACAAAGATGCCTAGAAGTTTCTATTCAAGGGCAACGAGAAGCTGCCGGTCATAGAATCGGACCGTGGGCACGATCACACCCATCCCGCCAATGCGGTAAGTTCTCCTTTTCTCAAGGTGTACCTTCTACTTGTCTGTTCAAGGAGGATGCCTAATCGTTGTTGTATTTTTTCAGGTGTGGACAGAGAGAGCGGAGCGGATCCAGAGTTCGGCTCCGTTGCCCGAAGAGCCAGTCATCCCGCTCCTGGAGAAGATGCTGGTTTCGGCGCCCTATCGGCCGCCGGAAAAGAAGGCCAAGGGGGGCAAAGGTGACACCCGTCGCAAGGGTGCCTTGGACATGACGTCCGAAGGCGAAGAGACCCTTTCCTCTGCTGTTGAGGACGACGACGATGAGGAGGAGGAGGAGAACAACCCTCCCCCTGATGAGGGAAAGAGGAAAAGGGCGGCCTCCATGAATCTGGAGGCGGAGACGTCCAAGAAGGGGAAGGGCTCCCTTGCGGATAACTCCACATGGGATGTCGACAGCAGTCCAGAGCGACGCCCCCGCACTAAGCCTCGAGCTGCATTGTAAGTGCTAAGAATCGCACATACCCATATAGCCAGCCTCTCCTCTCCATTGTATTTGACATGGTTAATTGTGCTATTGCAGTCCAGCCCACGACAGCTCCCAGCGATCCTCGTCAGGAGGTTCGTTGGATTCAAAGGCGATGGCCAGCGAGTCACCGCCGACCGCTTACTCCCCCAAGGCCAAGGGCGACGCTGAGGTGCTATCCCGAAGGACTTTCCCAGGCCGGGGAGAGGTTCAGGAGGTGCCATAAGGCGAAACCTCCGTTGCCGGACACCAGGGGAAGCCAATCCCCATGGAGACTGGTGATGAGGGCCGTATTCAGTTCGACCCTCAGCCGAACTCGATTCCGTAGACCGATACGACTCTGGAATCCAGCATGCAACCTCCTTTAAAAGAAGGGGGTATGCCTATTCTACCGGTGACCCTTGTCCATCCAGGGGCACCGGATAATCTACTGGAAGCGCTACGAGGCGCTTCCATTGTGGATGAACACTGTGTTCTTATGGGCACGGGAATTGAAAGGGTTCAGTCCACCAAGAGCATACTAACCGAAGCCTGCAGCAGCCTGCTGATAGGTTTTGAGGTAAGCGACGCAGAAAAGGGGAGATCCTAATATAGACAGTAGCCCCTGAGACACTGTCCGACGTTCGTAAAGGAAGGCCGGACAGAGGATCAATCCATTATTGCAGGAAACTAACTAAATATGTCTGGAATGAATACGCAGGCGCCGCTGCTGGCCGCGGCCTCGCATACTGCCAAAGTCTCTGGATTGACGTAGAGACTGGAGCAGGCCGAGGAGGAGCTCGGCCAGGTGAGGAGGCAGCTCCAAGAGAAGCAAGGTATGTATTAACCCGCTATATATTCGGAAAGAGTAAAATTATATGTATTGACTGAAGTGTCATGATATGTATAGGAGCGACGACCGAGGTCGAGGCCCCTAAAAAGGCCCTGGCCGAAGCAGAGGGGAAGGCTGTCGAGGAGCAGGCCACCCGTAAGTGTCAGGACCCCGATTCCAAGTCACATCGATCTAGCCGGTAACACCTCATATCACTTTGCGGCCTCACGCACGTATTCCTACGGTGTCGCTTACCATGGCCCGGGACCGCTTATGTCTTTTGGCTCACGATATGATAGTGTCGCTAGCATCCATATGACAAAGAACCCGGCCGACATGGCTAGTCGTGAACCCAAAGCGGCGCTAACCTATGGGAACAGCATACATGAATCACATCGAGCATGTCGGTCATCAACGATAAATTGGCTGTAGCACTGGCTAACAGACTCCGTATCCCGGCTGTAGCAGGTTAGGCAGGACTCGAATAACACGCGTGACATTTCCCAAGGGACGTATATAGGAACGAAGTGAAACACATGCCGCCAATCAAGTGTCCAAGCAGAGTGCTGGGCTAGCAGGACTCGTGAACCGGGCTGTAGCGGACTACTATCGCCGTAAGCACGAGACTACATTTCCCATATGAGAGGCTGCCAAGGATAAACAACTAGTTGGTCGGATCCCACACATACCAAGCATTTCAATCATACACACAATATGCTCAATATGTGTAGATACAACATGGCATCACAACATAACCCTACGACTCAAGTATTTATTATTAGGCCCGAGGAGCGAGAGATTACAAACATGGGTCTCATGACCCAACACTCGTGGCATACAAGTCAAAGCACTTATGAAGCTATTCATGTCTCGAGTACGCATAACTATAAATGAAAAAGGCTGAGAAGCCCGACTAACTACTGATCTCGCCGAGGGCACAAGATCGTAGCTGAGGTAACAAACTAAACGTCAAGTCCACGTGGAACTATTAGCTAGACCGACGCCTCCGCAAAACATAAAATAGCAAACGTGAGTACAAATGTACTCAACAAGACTTACATCAGATCTAACTACATATGCATCATTATCAAAGGGGTGGTGGAGGTTGACCGCAGCAAGCCAGCTTTGCCTCGTGGCTATCCTGAACTACGACGCAAGTAACTCTTTTGAGGTGGCACACGAGTCCACATATTCACCATATCAATACACCACTATGGATCCGCCTCGCCTACCCACGAGAAATGCCATCCATAGAACTCACGCTTATCTTGCGATTTTAGAGTATCCACTTTCACTTGTCTATGAACTATGCAAGGGGTCCAAGTTTCCATATCCGAGGAATCCGCTATTCAATAGATAATGATAACCCCGCAGGGTGTACTTCTTCATACACGCCTCGCCACTTATCGCCCTATACACGCCATGTACCTCGCAACCTTCAAGCGGAAGTCGGGCGAGGGAGTCGGCCATGACCGACTAACCACACAAGTCTCTAGTCCAGTTCATCGCCTATTCGGGTTCCATCCGCAAGGAGATCCGCCGGGTGTCGCCACGGCCCCAAACGATGTGAGCAGGGTTCCCAAGCCCACCAACCGGTGCCACTTGGTACACCGTACATCAGGTTTAGTCTGTCCAAGCCCACCTGCACGGGTGCCACTTGGTAGACTACTAACACTACCTACAAACACCGTAAACTAGTTGCAACTCCCGGACAGAGATCAAGTTGATTAATAAGTCGAGAGGGTCGAGTTACCGAACCCAATGTGTGGTAGTAACTGCTCATGGATCACAAACACGTAACTCAGTTCTCGAGGACGGCTGCAATGAGACAACCCACCATGTACTCCTACATGGCCTCTCACCGCTACCTTTACCAAATCGTGTTCACACACTTAGCTCACACACAAGAGGACATGTTCACCACTTTCCAATTCATTCCCGATGAATCGACCTGACTCAACTCTAAGCAGAGCAGTGCATGACAAACAAGCAAAATGAGTAGGCACAACATGGCTCAAACAACTCCTACTCATGCTAGTGGGTTTCATCTAATTATCGTGGAATGACAGTCATGCAGAGGATAAAGGGGTTCAGCTACCGCAGCAAGTAACACATGAGTCGTTGTTGTCCTAATGCAGTAAAATAGAGCAGGAGGAGAGAGTGGGATTGTATCGAATGAACAAGGGGTTTTGCTTGCCCGGCACTTCAAGATAATATAGTTCTTCATCGGTGTCATCGAACTCATCGTCGATGACGCCGCTCACCGAGAGGGACAATTACCGCAAACAAGAGAGAACACAATCAATGCAATGCACATTCACATGAATGACATGTCATGTTAAGATACTGGATTCACCTAATGCAGCAAGAATCCAAGTTAATTGAAGTGGAATTCAAACAAGGTTGAACTCCAACTCCAAATGCTAGTTCATAAATTACCCTAATCATGATTCATCCTATTCAGTGAGGTTAACTTGTTCAAACATGCATGAAAGTGCCATAAACAGATTCTTCATATTTTTTGATCATTTTCATATATAAATTATTTCATTTGGAGTTACAGTTGAATTTATATGATTTTTAGAAGTTTGGGGTATTTTCAAATTTATAAATCATTTCCTGATTTATTTTAATTCCAGAAATTTTTATCGCGTCGTAATGACGCTGTGGTGACATCAGCAAGTCAACAGGGTTGCCTCGGTCAAACCTGACCTGGGGTCCCACTGGTCGATGCCACAGGCTGGTTGGGTGGATGATGTGGGACCAGTCAACGCCGACTTGGTCGAGTCAAGGCGACACGTGGGGTCCGCAGGATTAGCACTACCCCAAATGTAAAAATTAAACTAATCTAATTAGGCTCGGGCCCACATGGCGTGGCTCGGGGTAGCGGGTCATTAGTGGCTAATGACGTACACGCCACCGCCACCGGAGTTGGACGCCGCGACCAAATCCAACGGCGAGGATCGCCGGAGTTGCTCGAACGGCGTTAACGAGCACCGCTGCGCGGGTTTGCGGCTACGGTGAGCTGGTGGTGGGGCGGATCTAAAGGAGGCAGCGGAGGTGCCAAGGTGCAGTGAAGCGGCGGCGGCGACGGCGAGCGGCGGCGGAGTTCGCCGGTGTGGAACGCGTTGCGGCGCCGAGAGCGAAGTTAGGTGCGGGTTGGGTTCTCGGCGAGGTTCTGGAGCATGTTCACGTGCTCAGAGCGATTTAACACGGCCTCTCGCCATGGCGGCGAGGGAGCTCAGCGGCGGCGCAAGTCGGTCATCGGCGGAACGGTGGCTATGGCGAGAATAAGAGCACGGAGCAAGGGGAAAGGAGGCAGGGCTCACGGCGAGTCGGTTGGAGCAAACGGCGAGCTCGGGGCGCTTTCGGTGTTGCGAATCGAGCGCCGCGATCGCCGGCCGTGGCGGCGAAGATGGCGGTGATGGCGTGGTTCAGGCACCCGGCGTATGCGGCGCGTGGTAGAGCTTCCGGATCCAAGGCGGAGCTCGTGGCCTAACTGGCTGGGCATGGGGATGCTGGTGGCTCCGGTGGTGCTCGTCGGCGGTCTCGGGTGCATCCGGGGATGAGCGAGGGAGAGAGACAGAGGAGGGAGAGGGGTACGGGAGAGAGTGAGAGGGACCAGGGGGGTGCGTGGCGTCGCCAGACGCGGATTAGGACGAAGGAGAGGCCTCCAGCCACAAGCAGGAGGTGGTCGGCCGACGCTGCAAGGCAAGGCCCAAAGACGCAGCTGCTTCGGGCGTAGGGGAGGAAGATGACCGGCAGCTGGGCTGCACAAGAATGGGCCGCATGTGGGCTGGTATCCCGGTGGGCCTCAAGGTAAGTCCAGGTAAGATTCTCTCTTTCTTTATTTCTATTTTCTATTATTCTGAAAACTCATGCTTTATTAAAAATATCCAGCACTTTAAAATCACTAAACTGTGCATGCCCAATGTATAGAATATATCTAACATGGAACATTTCAGTTTAGGAGTATTTGGACATTTAAAATATTTTATAGAATTTAAATGTCCAAATTCAAATACTTATTGATTTATTCAAAGATCCAAATGTCATGGAAAATGTGCAATATCTCCGTTATCAAGCTTCAAGATTTTTCCAAAAATGGTGAACATTTTTGAAGGCCATTTGGGTTATTGAAAATATTTTGAAGTTGAACCTATTTGCATTATCTTGGTGCTAGGGTTTAGGCAATCCCATTTCAAATTTCATGAAAATTAAACATGATGCATGGATGCAATGCTACTAGTTACAAGCAAGCTCTAGGGCTATGACAACTCACCCTCACTAAACAAGAATCTCGCCCGAGATTCAAGACGGAGGTAAGAGGAAAAGGGAGTCGCAAACTATCACAATCTTCATGATCCATTTGCCCTTCTCAAGATGTTGATTTACTCCATCATCTTGGTCTTGACGCCTTTGCTATCGAAATCTTCACTCGACACGACAACAGAAAGAAGGGGGAAACCCTACAGGATTTAATCTTCTTAAAGATCGAGCAACTCAAGATCAGCTCGTGGAATGAGATGTTGAAACATCTCGAGTTGAGGCACAGAACACATCGTGCGGGATGGAAGAGCAACAACGAGGTTTGATTAGTGGGCAACAATTCCACGCTTAGAATGACGGTGGATGGTGTCAAGGTGGCGAGGAAATAATTGCCATGATTCAATAACGGGGCACCTCAGGGGAGGTGACGCGAGGAACTATTCCCTTAAGTGGCAAAAAGAATTACTTTTGATACAAAGATCATTGAAACTCTTCATACCAGCCTAAGGCAATTCACAACGATCGTTTGGTGGAATGCAAAGGAATGGTACACCCGGACTAGAATGGATGATGTGGACTACCTTGTTGAAGACAACGCAATGGATGATTTTTGCTTATCATCGGAGATGGATGGGACCCATGGTAAGTCCACTTTTGAGGATGATCCTAGACAACAACTGCCGAGGAGGGCAGCCCATAGTGAAAATGGCACAAGGACGGTGCAAGCTGGGAACGAAATGCACTGTTGGAATGTTCCAACCATCATATCTACCTGAGATTTAGATCCGATTGGTGATGGGATACTTCAGACTCAGCATGTCCGAAAAGGAAAGGTTGCAACACAAATCGACGAGAAGACGTTGCGAGATTCTCGGGAATGAACTACGATAGCAAGCTCCAAAACATGAGCGTGTTCGCTACAAACCCATGAACACGCTGTCCAAGACAAGCATGACCACGTAGTAGTCTTATGATAAAATACTACCGAAGTTCAGGTTGGGAACCATCATCGAGGATAACGAAGTCCTAACATAAGTCATGACTAGTTGTTATGAAAGAACTCCTTCTCCTTGAACAAATCAATCGCTGGCTTGGTGTGCCAGAACACATATGGAGTGGAGGCGCCAACCTATCAAACCATAGAGCACTTCACACGCATGACTGTCTTGGGATGGTACCATAGGAAACAAAACAAACCTTTCTCGAATTCATGGCGCAACTTACACCTAAAGCACATGAATTCGAGGAAGTCACTTCTTCCGTCCAAGCATAGGCTTCATGAACGGAACACGAAGGCATTGCTTACAAAGTTTCCAACACTAGGTTGATGTTCCACATGAATCATGGGGGCGACAAAATGCTGCTGATGGGCTCAACGACAACTCATCGGAATTTCCATATCACTGGACTTCCACCATCATGTGAACACGGTGATAGTATTGGTCAGACCAAAAGATGTAATGGTGTATGCTCAAGGGATCAACCACGAGTAAGACAACATTACGAACATCGTTGGTTCTGATTTGACTTAATAATAGCCCATACTCAAGTCAAAGTTTGATAAGACAATAGGTTCAACAACTGATCACGTGGATCATTCGATGAAGATATCATCTTTCTTCAACACACACGCATACTCAAGGATATCCCTTTGTGATGAACTAAGTTCAGCAAAGCTTTTATCTTCCAACTCTCCAAGTTGTTGTTTAGCTTATCCAACCAGCTCGTGGATATCCAACACGGATTCTTGGAGAAGGGGTGGTTTACAAGAAACCAACTTGATCACGAACTTAACATAGCGGTCAGGTGACAACCTGGTAGCACTTCCAAGAAGATATTTGGAAAGTCACGAACCACCGATATATTACTAGGCTCGAGAACAATCTTGCTTTTCAGTGGCAAGACGATATGATCGAAGAGTAGGGATTGACACAATCCTAACTCATTGATCAAGGGTGCACCAGAAAAACGGACTAGGTAGCACGATCAATCTTAAGATGATGATTCAATAATCAACACGCTAAGAATGAGGATATTGTCCATTAACTACCGAAAGCAACGGAGTTACTAGGAGTATAGATTTCACACATCACGATTCACTAGTCGGCATTCCGGCCATGCATAACACGGAACCGAGGAATGAACAATGATGGCGAGAAGTATCACTGCATCAAGAATTCATAAGAGAAGGTGCAATTCTTATGACATTATTGACATAAAGGTGGTAACACTCCAGGTGGAACAGAATCAAAAGCTGGATTGGCATTTTGATCTGCGGGATACAACTACTTTGACCCAATCCTAGAAATGGATGAGGTACTGGAGTTTGTTTCTCCTAGTCATTCCGAAATAGAATGGCTTGTCGGACCACATGAGTAATAGGCATCGTTAAACGAATACACGCATACCCTTGACTATCAATTGATCGACGAGGGTCAGAATACAACTAAAGAGGGACAGCTCAAGGAACATATAATTTTCTGAGTTGTGGATGCATAGATTAATATGACGAACCAAGTTCAACAGGTTTCTTCCAGATAACCCATGCAGAAAGGTAGAACTGGCAGAATCACAATTATGAATGGAGAACTCCTCAAGAGTACTCTGATTGTGATGTTTTGGTTCAACAAGGAACTTCTGCCATAAGCGGTTCGTAGTATTTGGAAGAAGGAAATACCACAGACCTCAAGGGCTATCACAAAGTTACTAATATCCTAAGGGAGCTAGCAATTACTATCAACATGAAGTAGGGTGAACCTCGGGTTCAGAAACCCAGGAGTAGAATACCTACTACTAAATGGCATCACGGGATGCTCTCGACAATTATGGCCAGAATCATCACACTAGGGATACAAAGCATTGCTAGATTGCTAGGTGACTTACTAAACACCTAGGGTCATAATAATAACTCCAACATATATGTCGAGGCAATGGAGTACCTCGACTGACTGGTTGGTGTGCTTAATCTGACCCAAAAGGACATCAGAAACGGGAAGAAGGAATTTGCAAATGCATCAGACTATTTAGAGACCTGGGATGACTCGGACAGCATAACGGCTATAAATTCTCAAAAAGATTTGAGACATCATGCAAAAATGGTGGCATAGCCACTTAACAACATCATATCAAAGTTCCGAGATCAACAGTTGACATATAGAATAGTAGGAACTGAGCTGAGGCTTAAAACCAACAATCTTATAAGTCTATGGATTAGTAACACGTCATCCTGATAGATAGATGAGAAGCCTAGTTCTTAAACCCCGTAGAAGAGAAGAGGTTGACTCAGATCAGAAGGCCATGAGATATAAGGAGTAAAAAGAGCCTTACGTTCCCTTCCACAATCAATTCCCTTACATAACTAAAGCATTTCTAGACACAACTTCGACCAGTTTGGCTTGGTAATCCCTGCACAACAAAGCTCGATACCAACGCTGTCAGACCCCGATTCCAAGTCACATCGATCTAGCCGTAACACCTCATATCACTTTGCGACCTCACGCACGGTATTCCCACGGTGTCGCCTTACCATGGCCCGGACCGCTTACGTCTTTTGGCTCACGATATGATAGTGTCGCTAGCATCCATATGACAAAGAACCCGGCCGACATGGCTAGTCGTGAACCCAAAGCGGCGCTAACCTATGGGAACAGCATACATGAATCACATCGAGCATGTCGGTCATCAACGATAAATTCGGGCTGTAGCATCGGGCTAACAGGACTCCGTATCCCGGCTGTAGCGAGCTAGGCAGGACTCAATAACACCGCGTGACATTTCAAGGGACAGATATAGGAACGAAGTGAAACACATGCCGCCGATCAAGTGTCCAAGCAGAGTGCTGGGCTAGCAGGACTCCGTGAACCGGTCAGAAGCGGACTACTATCGCCGAAGCACGAGACTACATTTCCCCATATGAGAGGCTGCCAAGGATAAACAACTAGTTGGTCGGATCCCACACATACCAAGCATTTCAATCATACACACAATATGCTCAATATGTGTAGATACAACATGGCATCACAACATAACCCTACGACTCAAGTATTTATTATTAGGCTCCGAGGAGCGAGAGATTACAAACATGGGTCTCATGACCCAACACTCAGGGCATACAAGTCAAAGCACTTGCGGAAGCTATTCATGTCTCGAAAGTACGCATAACTATAAATGAAAAAGGCTGAGAAGCCCGACTAACTACTGATCTCCGCCGAGGGCACAAGATCAAGCTGAGGTAACAAACTAAACGTCAAGTCCACGTGGAACTATTAGCTAGACCGACGCCTCTCGCAAAACATAAAATAAGCAAACGTGAGTACAAATGTACTCAGCAAGACTTACATCGATCTAACTACATATGCATCATTATCAAAGGGGTGGTGGAGGTTGACCGCAGCAAGCCGCTTTGACTCGTGGCTATCCCGAACTACGATCGCAAGTAACTCTTTTGAGGTGATGCACACGAGTCCACATATTCACCATATCAATACACCACTATGGATCCGCCTCGCTCTACCCACGAGAAACGCCATCCATAGCACTCACGCTTATCTTGCGATTTTAGAGTATCCACTTTCACTTGTCTATGAACTATGCAAGGGGTCCAAGTTTCCATATCCGAGGAATCCGCTATTCAATAGATAATGATAACCCCGCAGGGTGTACTTCTTCACACACGCCTCGCCACTTATCGCCTCAGACATCGCCATGTACCTCGGCAACCTTCAAGCGGAAGCCGGGCGAGGGAGTCGGCCACGACCGACTAACCACACAAGTCTCTAGTCCAGGTTCATCGCCTATTCGGGTTCCATCCGCAAGGAGATCCGCCGGGTGTCGCCACGGCCCCAAACGATGTGAGCAGGGTTCCCAAGCCCACCAACCGGTGCCACTTGGTACACCGTACATCAGGTTTAGTCTGTCCTAAGCCCACCTGCATCGGGTGCCACTTGGTAGACTACTAACACTACCTACAAACACCGTAAACTAGTTGCAACTCCCGGACAGAGATCAAGTTGATTAATAAGTCGAGAGGGTCGAGTTATCGAACCCAATGTGTGGTAGTAACTGTTCATGGATCACAAACACGTAACTCAGTTCCCGAGGACGGCTGCAATGAGACAACCCACCATGTACTCCTACATGGCCTCTCACCGCTACCTTTACCAAATCGTGTTCACACACTTAGCTCACACACAGAGGACATGTTCACCACTTTCCAATTCATTCCCGATGAATCGACCTGACTCAACTCTAAGCATAGTGCATGACAAACAAGCAAAATGAGTAGGCACAACAGGCTCAAACAACTCCTACTCATGCTAGTGGGTTTCATCTAATTATCGTGGAATGACAGTCATGCAGAGGATAAAGGGGTTCAGCTACCGCAGCAAGTAACACATGAGTCGTTGTTGTCCTAATGCAGTAAAATAGAGCAGGAGCGAGAGTGGGATTGTATCGAATGAACAAGGGGTTTTGCTTGCCCGGCACTTCAAGATAATATAGTTCTTCATCGGTGTCATCGAACTCATCGCTTCGACGCCGCTCACCGAGAGGGACAATTACCGCAAACAAGAGAGAACACAATCAATGCAATGCACATTCACATGAATGACATGTCATGTTAAGATACTGGATTCACCTAATGCAGCAGTAATCCAAGTTAATTGAAGTGGAATTCAAACAAGGTTGAACTCCAAGTCCAAATGCTAGTTCATAAATTACCCTAATCATGATTCATCCTATTCAGTGAGGTTAACTTGTTCAAACATGCATGAAAGTGCCATAAACAGATTCTTCATATTTTTCTGATCATTTTTCATATATAAATTATTTCATTTGGAGTTACGGTTGAATTTATATGATTTTTAGAAGTTTGGGGTATTTTCTGAAATTTATAAATCATTTCCTGATTTATTTTAATTCCAGAAATTCTTTACTGCGTCAGAATGACGCCTGTGTGACGTCAGCAAGTCAACAGGGTTGCCCCGGGTCAAACCTGACCAGGGGGTCCCACTGGTCAGTGCCACAGGGCTGGTTGGGTGGATGACAGGTGGGACCAGGTCAACGCTGACTTGGTCAGAGTCAAGGTCGACACGGGGTCCGCAGGATTAGCACTACCCTAAACAGAAAAATTAAACTAATCTAATTAGGCTCGGGCCCACATGGCAGTGGCTCTGGGGGGGTTAGCGGGGTCATTAGTGGCTAATGACGTGCCACGTCACCGGCCACCGGAGTTGGACGCCGGCGACCAAATCCAACGGCGGAGGATCACCGGAGTTGCTCGGAACGGCGCTAACGAGCACCGTTTGCTGCGGTTTGCGGCTACGGCGAGCTGGCGGTGCTGGCGGATCTAAAGGAGGCAGCGGAGGTGCCAAGGTGCAGTGTAGCGGCGGCGGCGACGGCGGAGCGGCGGCCGGAGTTCGCCGGTGCGGAACAGTTGCGGCGCCGAGAGAGCGAGTTAAGTGCGGGTTGGGTTCTCGGCGAGGCTCGGAGCACGCTTCACGTGCCTGTGAGCGATTTAACACGGCCTCGCCATGGCGGCGAGGAGCTCTGGCGGCGACGCAAGTCGGTCACCGGCGGAACGGTGGCCATGGCGAGAATAAGAGCACGGGAGCAAGGGGAAAGGAGGCAGGGGCTCACGGCGAGTCGGTTGGAGCAAACGGCGAGCTCGGGGGCGTCTTCGGTTGCGAATCGAAGCGGCGATCGCCGCCGTGTGGCGATGATGATGGCGGTGATGGCGTGGCTTCAGGGCACCCGGCGTCGCGTGCGTCGTGGTAGAGCTTCCTGGATCCAAGGCGGAGCTCGTGGCCTAACTGGCTAGGCATGGGGATGCTGGTGGCTCCGGTGGTGCTCGTCGGCGGTCTCGGGTGCGTCCGGGGATGAGCGAGGGAGAGAGACAGAGGAGGGAGAGGGGTACGGGAGAGAGTGAGAGGGTCCAGGGGGGTGCGTGGCGTCGCCAGACGCGGATTAGGACGAAGGAGAGGCCTCCAGCGCGAAGCAGGAGGTGGCCGGCGTCGACGCGCGTGCGTCCAGCACGCAGCTGCTTCGGGGCGAGGGGGAGGAAGATGACTGGCAGCTGGGCTGCACAGTAACGGGCCGCGCAGGTGGGCTGGTATCCCTGGTGGGCCTCAAGGTAAGTCCAGGTAAGATTCTCTCTCTTTCTCTTTATTTCTGTTTTCTATTATTCTGAAAACTCTGCGGCTTTATTAAAAATATCCAGGCACTTTTAAAAATCACCAAACTGTGCATGCCCAATGTATAGAATATATCTAACATGGAACATTTCAGTTTAGGAGTATTTGGACATTTAAAATATTTTATAGAATTTAAATGTCCAAATTCAAATACTTATTGATTTAATTCAAAGATCCAAATGTCATGGAAAATGTGCAATATCTCTGTTATTTGTTTCCAGATTTTTCCAAAAATGGTGAACATTTTGAAGGCCATTTGGGTTCTTGAAAATATTTTGAAGTTGAACCTATTTGCATTATTTTGGTGCTAGGGGTTTAGGCAATCCCCATTTCAAATTTCATGAAAATTAAACATGATGCATGGATGCAATGCTACTAGTTACAAGCAAGCTCTAGGGCTGTGACAGTAAGAAGCTCAAGGCCCGGTTCAACGAGGTCCAGCAAGAGCTCCAGGACGCGGTGAGGAAGTGCGAGACCTTGGAGAGTGATGCATCGACTCAAGAGACCAAACTCGCCAAGGCTCGTCAGAGCTTAGAGACGGCCCGGAATGAGGCCCAGGGCGCCCTCCAGGAAATCCAGGAGGCCAGGAAGATCGCGACGGGTAAGGCATTTAGTATGCAAAGCAAGTATGTGAAGAGGAAGTATATTTTACTAACCCGGATTCGGAGTTCTCCAGGGGCTTTTGCTGATCTGCCATGCAGTGTGTCCGACGCCGCGGAGTTCTTCCGAGCCGAAGAAGGTGTCGGATTTCGGATTCCGGCAGACCCTCTAGGTTTGAACTCTGGGGTGCACGCGGAGATCACACCCCCTGCCTACCTACGTCTCGTCACCTCGCAAGGGTCTAAACTACACAAAGAACAACACAGAGGACACGAGGTTTATACTGGTTCGGGCCACCGTTGTGGTGTAATACCCTACTCCAGTGTGTGGTGTGGTGGATTGCCTCTGGGGCTGATGATGAACAATACAAAGGGAGAACAGCCTCGCGAGGGGCTGTTCTTGAGCTGGTGTGATGAACTGCTAGGGGAGTTCAGTCGCCTCTCTTTCTCTCTCTCTCTCTAGATGCCGATCCGATCGATCAGCTCTATTTTTCCTTTTCCCTTCGACCCTTCGACCCCCTTGCCTTGGTGGTGGCTAGCTCTATTTATAGTGGGAAGCCCTGGGCCTCTTCCCAAATATTGAGCGGGAAGGGCACCAACAATTGGCCATTTTGAAGGGGAACATCTAGTACACTTATCCTGACTAAAGTCGGTCCTGGCCTGCCAAAGACTCTGACGTCTACACCGGCTTGGGCTCCACAATGACCTCCTTCCTGCCGTTCTGCTGGTCTTGGTCTTGTTGCACCTAAATGGTTGCCTTTGCCTGATGCCCTCGCCTGCGCTTGCCCCCTTTGCACCGAAGAGGAAACAAGGACAGTCTGCAGGCTGGCGCCCGCCTGGCGCCCTCGGTCGTCATGGCTTGAGTCATGGGCACCTCGTGAGGTACCCCGCCTTGATCTCTCCGCCTCCTCGCGAGCCAGCCTGACGAGGCCGTGCCTGAGGAACCTTCCTGTCGTCCACCCCGCGAGGCTTGGCCCCTCGCGAGGGTCTTGAGCTTGTGTTGATGAAGATGGGCGTCTTGGGCCCTCCTTGGGCCACTGTGCAGCCGCAGCGAGCAAGTCTGGTACCCCATTCCTGAACACCGACAGTAGCCCCGGGGCCCAAGGCACGCCTGGACTTGGCTTAGCAGAGAAGCGAAGGGGCAAGTATGAAGCGCCGCATGCCCCAACAGCCTGCGGCCTTGGGCGCCGCATGGCGGTTGATTGTACATGGGCGTCCCTGCTTCCCCACGACGCCTTGGCACCTGCACGAATTGACAAGGGAGCGGTACCCGTCTAGGCTTTACCTTCTTTGCCTTCTCCAGTCATTGCCCAGATCCTCTTTCTCGCTCCTATCCTTCCTGCTCCCGAAATCCCCAGATCTACTCCAACCCTGTGCCCTAGCAAGGCATGGTGCCTCGCCAGACCCCGACCGGAGCTTGGTTCTCGTTTTTCTTCTTGCTTCGTTGTTGAGGCTTGATGTCCATATTCCTTGGCTAGGACGGTGCCTGCGGCGAAAAAGCTGAAGGGGGCTCCTGAGGCTTCATCCGGGGCAGCACCTCCATCCGCGGGAGAAGGGGGCGGCAAGACGCGGCCCTCTCCTTCCCGGTGATCCTCGCGAGGCCTGGCGGGGCTAGCTGGGGCGAGCTCAGCCCCCATGGCCCAAGTGACTCCCGAGGTGTCCTTGCTCGACGCCATCGCCTTGATCGTCCGGGGCGAAGGTCCCGACTCATGGTACTGTGATTACGCTGCCGTCTTCTCCCCCTACTCCGCCTACTGCCATCTCTCCGACTCCTTCTACTGTCCTGGATCGTGCTGCTGCTGAACTGGACCGGCTGCGAGGAGATCTCCAGGGCGCCGACCCTCGCCTGGTGGCCGGGCGCCTGGAGCTGGCCTCCGGCTGGGTCAGCTCTGATGCTTCAATTCAAGCGGCGCTGGTTCAGGCTGCGTCGGCCTGCGACGAGGAAAAATAGGCCATCCTTCAGGCCAAGGCCACTCACGATGCCGCCTTGGGGGAGGTTGCGGATGTCCGAGGTCGCTGCGAGGCGCTGGAGAGTGAGCTGCAAGGCCTGCGCGACTAGCTTGCCAAGGAGGCCCGTGTCCGCCAGGAGCAGGAGGAAGACATGAAGGCTCGCGAGGCTGCCGCCAAGGACCGGGATGCCAAACTTGATGAACGCCATGGACGCTTGGGTGCGCTGGAGCAGGCGTTGGAGGCGAAGAGGATTGAGCTGGATGGCAAGGCGCGCCCTGCCGAGGACCGCGTGGCCTTCGCGGGCCGGACGTGAAGGCTCGCACCTTGCTGAAGTCGCTTGGCGACAGCGGCCCGAAAGCTGGCTGGCGGCGCCAAGGACGGCCCCGCAAGCTGCTTCCCTTCCAGGTCCGCGCCCTTGAAGATGTCACCCTCGGCCTTGGCCCCACGGCTGAGGCTGAGGCGCGTGTCCTTTCTTCTGCAGCGCTGACGTGCGTCTTCACCCATGTCTATCTTCGTGACCCCAACGTTGACCTTGACAGCCTGCTAGAGCCTGTGAGCGGTGAGCTTGCCGCTGCCGCTGCTAAAGCTGTGAAGGGTCGAGCGGAGGCTCTGCTGGCGAAGTTCCGGGCCTTCAGCACCAAGCCAAAGCGAGGCGCTGCCGATCCTGAGGCTCCACGAGGCGAAGTCACCCAGCGCAGCTCCGTCACCAGCGATGGCACCGCCAGAAAGTGACCCCTTCGCGGCTCCCGTCCTGCTTTTAGTTCCTGCAACATGCATCCTGCCTCATGGAGGCGTTTAAACTTGTGTTTGGCGTTGTCAAAGCACTCTATGGACTGTAATATTTTCTTTTGAATTCCTTGAGATTTGCGCTTTTCCTTCCTACTTGCTTATGTTCTACGTCGGCAGAGCCCGGCCCCGCGCATACCTCAATGTCCTTAGCCCCGACCGGAAACCAGGACGGGACCAAGGAGTGAGGGGCTACGTGACAAGTTAGGCTCCTGAATCACGATGCTCAGAAGTCCCCCTTGACGCACGAACAACAAGTAGGGAGGTGAGATGTATGGGTGAATTTATCGTTCTCGTCGCGCAGAGCCAGCCCGCGCAAGATACCTCAACGCCGTTAGCCTTTAGGAACTAAGGGGTGAGGGCTACGTGACCATTAGGCTCTGAGTCGCGATGCTCAGGAGTCCCCTTAGCGCTCAAGCGGCCTTCGTACCTTGGCTCCGCCGGGTAGAGGCGTGCGACGAACCAGGCCCGAGGGGCCTGGCTGGGTGGCGTGCGTCTGGGCGTGACCCAGGCGTAGCCCCCGTGCCCAGCCCCCTCGCGTGGCACTCCCGAGGGGAGGCGTTACGATGAGGCCGGACATTGAGATCTGGGCTCCCTGAGGTTGATGCTGCCGGGAACCACCCTCAGTTGTTTATCACCAGCGCGGAGCATAGCGCTTCCGTATGTGTATGGGCATAGCCGCTCCTCAGCAGTGTCGTCAGCCAGCGCGGAGCATGGTGCTTCCACTGGTGCGTGGGAAGGGGCTCCCCTCCGGGAGGAGACCCCGGGGCGTGTACAGCCCCGCCCTGACATGTGGCTGGCACGGTAGGGCCTGACGCGGTGTATCTGGGCACCCGTGAGCCAGCGCGGGACTCACGGGGCCCTACCTCAAGGCGGGTTGCGCCTGGCGCTGAGCCTTTACTTGTAATGTGTTCCTGCAAATTTGGTTAGATGTCGGTGCTCTACGTCCTCGGGTCCCGGCCCTCGAGCAGGCTCAGCCGTCGCTGGTATGCCAGGTCGCGATGCCGTGGACAAGGCCAGAGGGTGAGGGCTGGAGAGCCATTAGGAGCCCATCAGTCGCGATGCTCAGGTACCCCCCTTTAACCTGCAAGTGGCTGTCATGAAGGAAGAAGGGTGCCGTGGGCAGGCATCAAATAACGATCATGATGGGTCAAACGCATGACCTGAATAAACGCAAGAGGGATACATGCCACTAGGTCTGGCCCGGGTGGCTTGGGGATAATGCAGCCCGAGGGGCGCCCCCAATAAGGTAAACTAGAAACATGAATCAAAAGGGGTACATGCCGCAGGGACGGACCCACGCGGCCTGGGAATGATGCAGCCCTGGGGGGCGCTCCCAGCTGAAAATGAAACTCGAAGGACGTCACCTGGTGATGTTGGAGATGAAGGGATACTGAAGTAGCGGACATCGTGTGCTGCGGAAGCCGATCTTCACGAGCCCCCAGGCCCAGGAGCCTCGAGAGGCTCTGGAGGCGCTGGTGGCTCCTCGCGGACCATCTCCATCTCCACCAGGACTGCGGAAGGCCTGGCCACTTGAGCCTCCAGGATGCTCCTCATGAGGCGCTAGCGCGCGGCAGCCTCGTTCGGCAAGCCGTAAGGCATGCGAACATAGGTGTGGGGTGGACCTTCACAGCGCCCTACACGTGAGGGCCAGAGGCGCACCTGAGAGGCGGCTCGGTTGAGCCCTGGTATGTCTATGCAGACGCGCAGCCCACCATCCTCGCCTGGATGGGGAGCTACGGCGGGTAAGCGGCGGCTGCCACTCATGACTCTTGACTCCTGCAACTCCTGAATGATCTTGCTGACGAACTCCTGAGGGTTTGGACCTCCTTGCCTTGCTCCTTCCTGAGGGAAACATGCTTTGAAACACGCCAAGTGGTGAAAGGCGCCTCCCTCGTGATCTTAGCAAAGTCGGTGGACTTCAGAGAGAGCCCCGAGCCTTGCTCGAGGAGGCGCCAGGCGCGCCTTCCTATCTGACAGAGGGAGGTGCCCCTAACAGGTGCGAACCACGAGGGGCCTGCCCCGAGGGGTCGGGCCAGCGATGTCTTCTTCTTCTTAGGAGCAGCCTCAGAAGCCTCCGCCTCTGTGATCTGGTCTTCAATTGATGCGGCTTGGAAAGCACGCTCCAGAACACACAGCGTCTCTCTCTTCACAAGGCACCATGATGACTCCACCGCTTCCTGGCATCTTGAGGACATTGTAGCCATGATGGGTCACGGCCATGAACTTGGCCAGGGCTGGGTACCCGATGATGGCATTGTACGGCAGGCGAATGTGAGCGACGTCGAAGTCAATGAGCTCGGTGCGGTAGTTGTCGCGCGTCCCGAAGGTGACAGGAAGGCGGACCTGCCCTATCGGAACTGTGGAGCCATCAGCGACTCCGGAGAAAGGCTTGGTTGGCTGAAGCTGATTGTATGGCACTTGGAGATTGTTGAATGTCTCGACGGACAGGACATTGAGCCCTGCTCCGCCATCGATGAGGGTCCTGGTGACTTGCACATTGTTGATGATTGGGGAACAAAGCATCGGGAGGACTCCGGCTGTGGCTGCGCACTTGAGCTGATCCGCTGAGCTGAATGTGATGGCGCACGCTGACCACCTGAGGGGGCGTGTGGCTTCGAGCCTGGGGAGGACGGCATTCACTTCGCGGGCGAACTGCTTGAAGATGCACTAAGAGGCTGGGGCTTGAGCTCCGCCCTGGGATGCAAGCGATTGCTGCTGCCTCTGAAGCCCCCAGCCCCTCGCCCCGATGATGGTCTTCATTTCTCCTTGGCTGCTGCGGCGAGAGGAGGGAGGCCTGCTTTGCCTTGCAGGCGATCCTCGCGAGGCTGATCCTCCAGCCTCCCGCGAGGCGGGTCCTCCAACCTCCCTCGCGAGGCAGATCCTGCCAGCCGGTCCTCGCGAGGTCGGTCACGCCACCCTTGGCGAGGGCCACGGTCTTCCCATCGTCCTCCACCTCTTCCTCCTCCTCGGCCATAGCCCGATCGCTGCGCTCGGGGCGTCGGCGGCACGCCACGCCCCACACGGCCTGAGCTCTTGGCATTCATTGGTGTTGTGGGTGTGGAGGTCATGGTACACGCAGCATCGGCGCCCTTGGATGACTCAGCTGATCCTTCCTCGCTTGGTGTCCGCTCTGCGCATAAGCACGGCAGCCCCTTTGCGCTTCACGTCCTTGACCTTGGGCTTCTTCTCTTCGGTCGGCGACCGCAGCTCGAGAAGGGAAAGGCGTCCTTTCTCAGCCCTGGCGCACTTGGTCGCCAAGTTGAACAGCTCCAGGGATGTGCACAGGTCTTCATGGATCACGAGCTCTTCCTTCATCTTGACGTCACGCACACCGTCAGAGAAGGCTGAGATGATGGCCTCCTCAGACACCCTGGGGATCTTAAGGCGAGCGTTGTTGAAGCGTTGGATGAACTTTTGCAGGGTCTCCCCTGACTGTTGCTTGATGCGGCACAAGTCACTCATGGCTGGGGACCGATCGCGGGTGCCTTGGAAGTGGGCGATGAATCGGGTGCGCATCTCGTTCGTGAGGAAATCGTGCGAGAGCGTGTTCAGAGCCAGTGCGGGCACCGTCCTTGAGCGCCATGGGAAACCAGTTCGCCATGACCTTCTCGTCCCCGTTGGCGGCTTCGATGCCTAGCTCATAGAGCTGGAGGAACTCCGCAGGGTCGGCCGTGCCATCGTAGCGTGGGGGCAGGTCTGGCTTGAACTTGCCCGGCCAGGCCACGCTGCGCAGCTCGGCGGTGAAGGCACGGCAGCCCTACAGTGGCCACGGGAGGCCTTTGGTGACGGAGGGCTTGATCTTGGGGGTCTCCGTGCACTGCTGCCAGGAGCAGCGCATGGTCTTGGCGCGCTGGAGCAGGAGCGCGGTCGTGACGGGCCGGTGCGAGGAGCACTCGGGCATCTTCTTGGGGATGAGGGACCTCTTGGCAGCTCTTCTCTTGTTGTGCTAGTGTCGGACAGAGAGGGTTCCGCCCAGGGGGCCACGCGCCTTGGGGCCAGGGCGCCTTCTTGCGGGGGAGGCGGCTGAGGCGCCCGACTTCATCGCCACAAGAAGGCGGGCGCGTGCAGCGAGAGGGACGGGCGCCACGGGAGCCCCAGCGGGCCGACGAGCTTCGGTGATGCGGGCGAGCCACTCGTCAGAGGTCGTCGACGGACGGTAGTGCAGGAGTTCCCGTGCCGAGGAACAGCGGCGTGCGCGTCGCGCAGGAGCGCGACGGCATGGGGACGAAGAACCGGTTGGAGCCAGCGACGGGTGGCGTCAGGCGCCTTCTCGCCGCACCGAAGGATGCAGACAACGCCGCTGCTCGTTCCCGCGGGCGGTGGCAGCGTTGACGGCGGCGACGGGAACGACGGGCGGCCGCCGACGGAGCCGCTGATGGCGATAGTAGCGAGCGGCGTGGCCGCCGCGCGGGCTAACGAAGGCTCGACATGGATCTTGTGAGCGGCGAAGAACAGGGCGGCGGAAGGCGGATTCTGGCCCGACCCCTACCTGGCGCGCCAAATGTCGGATTTCGGGTTCCGGCAGACCCTCTAGGTTTGAACTCTGGGGTGCACGCGGAGATCACACCCCCTGCCTACCTATGTCTCGTCGCCTCGCAAGGATCTAAACTACACAAAGAACAACACAGAGGACACGAGGTTTATACTGGTTCAGGCCACCGTTGTGGTGTAATACCCTACTCTAGTGTGTGGTGTGGTGGATTGCCTCTGGGGCTGATGATGAACAATACAAAGGGAGAACAGCCTCGCGAGGGGTTGTTCTTGAGCTGGTGCGATGAACTGCTAGGGGAGTTTAGTCGCCTCTCTTTCTCTCTCTCTCTAGATGCCAATCCGATCGATCAGCTCTCTTTTTCCTTTTCCCTTCGACCCTTTGACCCCCTTGCCTTGGTGGTGGCTAGCTCTATTTATAGTGGGAGGCCCTGGGCCTCTTCCCAAATATTGAGCGGGAAGGGCGCCAACAATTGGCCATTTTGAAGGGGAACATCTAGTACACTTATCCTGACTAAAGTCGGTCCTCGCCTGCCAAAGACTCTAACGGTGACGCCGGCTTGGGCTCCACAATGACCTCCTTCCTGTCGTTCTGCTAGTCTTGGTCTTGTTGCACCAAAATGGTTGCCTTTGCCTGATGCCCTCGTCTGCGCTTGCCCCCTTTGCACCGAAGAGGAAACAAGGACACTGCGCGGGTTGGCGCCCGCCTGGCGCCCTCGGTCTTCATGGCTTGCGTCATGGGCACCTCGTGAGGTACCCCGCCTTGATCTCTCCGCCTCCTCGCGAGCCAGCCTGACGAGGCCGTGCCTGAGGAAGCTTCCTGTCGTCCGCCCCGCGAGGCTTGGCCCCTCACGAGGGTCTTGAGCTTGTGTTGATGAAGATGGGTCGTACTGGGCCACTCCTTGAGCCACGCCGCAGGCCGTAGGCAGGCAAGTCTGGGTACCCCCATTCCCAGAACGCCGACAGAAGGGAGCTCCACAGAGAGGTTGTTCTGGTCACAATATCTTGTGCCAGAAGATCCGCTGCCCTTTAGCGCTCAGCTAAAACAGTTGGTCGAGCTGCACAGGGTGGCCGAACTGGCCATGAAGGATTTAATAATCCGGATGTGGCCAGCCGAAGCTATACCCGCTAGTTACTTCGGCCTCGTGAAGCGGCTGGTGGATGCCTGACCTCAGCTGGACGCCATCAAGTGGTCCGTCTGCATCGAGGGCGCGCGTATGGCCTTCGCCCGCGTCAAGGTCTGGTGGGCAAAGATGGACGCCATCAAGATTGTGACCAAGGGGCCACCCGAGGGCAAGGAGCACCGCAAACCCGAGTGGTATTTTGAAGACGTCCTGGAGGGGTCTCGTATCGTAGCGACGCAGTGTTCGCAAGACATTATCTTTGAACGAATGCATTCGAGTTGCCTCTACCTTGTATGATAAAACAAAGTGGGTTCGTAATATAATGTTTGTTATGTTAAAAAAATTTACCTCCTGTGCGGCCGTGTTGTATGAAATCTTAGGGTTGGCCAGTCATCGGCTTCTGCCCCAACGTAGGTAGTACGGAGGTGTTTGGGATTGAATCTAAACACTCTTGATCCAGTTATATGGTCCTTGAAGGAGTTGTTTAGCGCAACAAACTGGGCAATCAGACTATGCGGCTTTAACGCCCTCACTTAGCCATAGGAGTTTGACAATAAAAATGTTGGCGTAGCCCCTAGTATTCGAACTAGAGTGCTATAAGCCGATCGAAGTCTTGATCCTTCGTAATCTGGAAGAAATCTCCAACGATTTGCAACCTCCGAAGAGCTGACCGGCTCGCCAAGATCATGATGATTAGTTTTCGCTTCTCTCTGAGGTGCTCCTTTGGAGAAACCAAGGCACAATCGCAGTAGTTCTCCCTTTACTACCTTAGCCGATATAGCAGAACGTAAGGTAGCAAGCACAGGAGCCGAGCAACCCAACTATTGACCAAAGACATGATTCGGAGCCAATGCATATAGTGCTAAATTCAGGGTGCCGAACTGTTCTATAAAAAGTGTTCTGACCTTTGTTGCCGTAGTGCGGGGTGCTATGAAGCCCCTGGCAAATATGAAACGTACCAAAGTGTACGGGTGCTACTTGATAAGGTTACCCTCAGGAGAGAAAAAAAAGAAAAGAAAACAAAAAGGGTGCAAAGGTGATAAGCTGGGGCCCTAAAGCTCGGGCCGCGAACTGTTTCCATTGTAATTTGAATAATACGTCAAGGCGCATTGATACAAGTAGTGCGATAAGCAGCAGGCTATTTAACATGCCAAAATACATGGGAGAGCTGCATGTGAGTCCTGAAAAACAGGAAGAGTGATCGTTAACGAAACCACCTTGGAAGTCCCCCATGGAATTTTGAGTGCGTAGTTATGTACGCGCGGGACGAATGCCACAATTCGATCGGGACTGGGACGAAGGCCGAATTGCTAGTCGAGCTCCTGACGAGACGAGTTGTCCTGCTGCAAGGTAGTTCGGACCCTCTTAACAGTGTCCATGGGCTCGGCAGCCTAATTAAGGTTCTGCTTGAGAAGGCCGCTCTGTACTTCTGCTGCTAAGGCAGCTGTGTGATCTTCTGTACGGAGGGAGCGTTCCATATTTCCATTGACCGTTATGACACCGTGTGGATCGGGCATCTTGAGCTTGAGATAAGCATAGTGTGGCACTGCATTGAATCGAGCGAATGCAGTCCGCCCAAGCAGTGCGTGACAGCCACTGCGAAAGGGGACGATGTCAAAGATTAACTCCTCGCTTCAGAAGTTGTCCGGAGATCCGAAGACAACCTCTAGTGTGATTGAGCCCGTATTCAGCGGGCCTCCACACCTGGTATGACTCCTTTGAAGGTAATCTTTGTGGGTTTGATCCGTGATGGATTAATGCCCATTTTGTGCACTGTATCCTGATAGAGCAGATTGAGGCTGCTACCTCCGTCCATAAGGACGCCAGGTGAAATCCATCAATGATTGGGTTGAGGACTAACGTGGCTGAACCGCCATGACGAATACTAATCGGGTGATCCCGGCGATCAAAGGTGATCGGGAATGACGACCATGGATAGAATTTTGTGGCGACTGGCTCTATCGCGTAGACGTCCCTGAGTGCGCGCTTGAGCTCCCTTTTGGGGATGTGTGTAGCATATATCATGTTCATTGTTTTGACTTGAGGGGGAAACTTCTTCTACCCCCTGCGTTCGGTTGCCGGGGCACCTCGTCATCGTCCTCGCTTTGCGATCCCATTTCCTTGTTCTCGGTGTTTAATTTGTCGGCATGTTTAAAAACCCAACAATCTCTGTTGGTATGATTGGCTGGTTTGTCTAGGGTGACGTGTATTTGGCATGGACGATCGAGTATGCGGTCCAGGCTGGATGGTCCCTGATTGTTTCTTTTGTACGGTTTCTTCCGCTGGCTGGACTTGGAGCCGCTGAATCCGGCGTTGACTGTAGTGTCATCGGTATTAGCACCATTGCTTCGGCGTTTGTGTCTGTTACGTCGGAGCTTGCCGTTGCTATTTTTAACCTCGGAGGGGCCTGCCTCGCTGGCTATGTTTTTACTACGAGCCAGCCAACTATCCTCACCCGCGCAAAAGCGGGTCATGAGTGCCGTAAGGGCTGCCATAGATTTTGGATTTTCTTGGCCGACGTGGCGGGTGAGCCATTCGTCGCGGATGCTATGTTTAAAGGCCGCTAGAGCTTCGGCATCCGGACAGTCGACAATCTGGTACTTTTTGGTTAGGAACCTAGTCCAGAATTTCCTGGCTGACACTCCAGGCTATTGAACTATGTGGCTTAAATCATTGGCGTCTGGTGGCCAGACATATGTACCTTGGAAGTTGTCGAGGAAGGCTTCTTCCAAGTCCTCCCAGCTGCCGATGGAATTTTCAGGCAGGCTGTTTAACCAGTGCCGAGCTGGTCCTTTAAGCTTTAGTGGGAGGTATTTTATAGCGTGGAGGTCATCTCTGCAGGCCATGTGGATGTGGAGGATGAAGTCATCGATCCATACCGCGGGATCAGTTGTCCTGTCGTATGATTCAATATTCACGGGTTTGAACCCTTCGGGGAATTCATGATCCATCACTTCATCAGTGAAGCAAAGGCGGTGTGCGGCACCTCTATATCTGGCCGCGTCGCGATGTAGCTCCGATGGAGTCTATCTGCGGTTGTCGGCCCGGGCGTGACTAGGTTTGTCACGCCAGAATAGGTAGCCATCATCGCGTGTCGAGGAACGTCCTCGCGATCCGTAAATTGATCTGGTATATCCTGCTCTACTGTCCAGGTCCTGCCGAAGGTCGTATGTATGACCCCGAACTATTTTGTCTCTATTTTTACGTGCCAGTGGGGCGGGCTGCTGTTCGGCCTGAATTGCCGCTCTATCCCGACCGCGTGGTGGTCGGTCCGCCGCACTGTCCCGACCACATAGTGGTCGATCGTACGCGAGGGAGGTATGGGCTCCGGCGACTCTTCATCGAACTGAGGTAGCAATCTGTGCTTCAGGTAACTCTTGGCTGGGCGTCTAAGGCCGTATTCCTCGGCTGCAGGACATCAGTCCACCTGTCGACGAGCAGATCTTGGTCAACTTGAAGCTGCTGCTGCTTCTTTTTCAGGCTCCTTGTGGTGGCTATTAGTTGGCGCTTGAAGCGCTCTTGCTCGAGAGGTTCCTCAGGCACGATGAAATCCTCATTGCCGAGGCTTTCCTCGTTCTCAGAGAGAGGACGATAACTACCGTCCTCTGAGTTGTTAGGCATGGCCTGTTCATCAGGGCTAACTTGCTCGTTTTCTTGTTCCTCCTGTTCGTATGTTACCTCAACAGGGTCTTCATTGTTTTCGGCATCGTCCGGAGTATTATTTTCTCCGGTGCCAGTATTGCTGTCTTTTGAACGACATGACTTAGAGCGGCGCCGAGGGCGCCGGCGTTTGTGCTGTGTCTCACGAGGTTTATTCTCAACTGGATTTTCTTTGTCATCGTCGTTGGCTGCTTTGGGTGTATCCACCATGTACACATTGTACGAAGAAGTGGCCGTCCAGCGTCCAGTAAATGGCGGGTTTTGGCTGTGCTCCTCATCGGCATCGTCGTCCATACCGTCGATGTTTTCGGAGCCGTAATCAAGCATGTCAGTTAAGTCCTCGACAGTGGCTATAAAGTGGGTGGCAGGTGGGAAGCGAAATTCTCCCCCATCATTAGCCTCCAGTTCAAACCGGACATAATTCGGCTGTGAGTCCACCACCAAGGACAGATTCTTTAACGAGTTCAGCACATCGCCAAGGGGTGAGTGTCGAAAGATGTCTGCGGTGCTGAATTCAAAGATCGATAACTGATCAAGCTCGGCGTCCGCGGACGCACATGGTTCGGAACTTATAGCCGGAAATGAGTCCGGAGCTCCGGTGACGCGGGTATCGTGTGAGGATAAGTCTATGTGCGGCTCCAACGCCGCAGAATCTGTAACCTCCGTGGTGGGGTTGAGCTCCCTGTCCTTGGATGGCGCGGTCTTCTCTGGATCTAGAGCCAGAGCAGTTGCGGAAGCTATCTCCTGGATGCGGTCCGATGACAGATTTAAGTTAAGTTCATCGGGGCGACAGGGAGAGGTCGCCGCGGTCTCCAATCCGTCGAAGATCAAGTCTCCACGGATGTCCGCGACGTAGTTCAAGCTTCCAAATATGACCTGATGGCCAGGGGCGTAGCTATCGATCTGCTCCAGATGGACAAGCGAGTTGGCCCGCAGTGCGAAGCCGCCGAACACAAAGATCTGCCCCGGGAGGAAGGTTTCTCCTTGGACAACATCATTGTTGATGATTGAAGGGGCCATCAAACCTTTTGGGGACGGCACAATGGAACTCTCAATGAAAGCACCAATGTCGGTGTCAAAACTGGCGGATCTCGGGTAGGGAATCCCGAACTGTGCGTCTAGGGTCAATGGTTACAGGAGACAGGGGACACAATGTTTACCCAGGTTCGGGCCCTCTCTATGGAGGTAATACCCTACTTCCTGCTTGATTAATCTTGATGAATATGAGTATTAAAAGAGTTGATCTACCACGAGATCGAGATGACTAAACCCTAGAAGTCTAGCCTGTATGATTATGGTAATGAGCATCTCCCCTCCTCTGGACTAACTCCTCGGTTTATATAGACACCGGGAGGATCTAGGGTTACACAAGGTCGGTTACAAAGAAATGAATCTACACATTTGATTGCCAAGCTTGCCTTCCACGCCAAGGAGAGTCCCATCCGGACACGGGTAAAGTCTTCGGTCTTTGTATCTTCACGGCCCATCAGTCCGGCCCATGGCTAACAGGCCGGACGCCCGACGACCCCTTAGTCCAGGACTCCCTCAGCGGCACCAAGATGCAAAACTACTAGCAGGTGCTGCAACTCGATGTGACTGAATGGTTCTAATCGGTTGCATCGAGATAAAAACCTAGATCAACTTAATGAGTTCAGTGAGACCGAGTAGGAGTGAGTTGGTCTGACCGAAAGGCATTAAGAGGTTTTGGAAGTTAAGCCCATGACGGATCGGTGGCTCGGAGTGCTCCTCACCCGGAGGGTCTGAAAGTGAATTTTTCAAACGTTGTGATGTAGCATGAATAGAGTTTGAGACGAGAAAAAGCATAGATAGCTAGAGGGAGTACTTAGGCATTCTTGTCCATCCATTTGGCAAAAATATAAACCAAACAATCAAACCAACAAATGGATGTCCTTGAATGTACAAAAATAATGGAACCAACATGCTCACACAATAAGAAGGTAAACAAAATATGTGGCAAATCATGCACAAACACTCTAGCATCTATCAAGCAATTGGCGATGACTAGGTCATCTATATATGAGTATATTGACTTAGGAGTCAAATGAGAACATTTGATCATAGGTCATACTCATTGTCTAAGCACAAGTGGGGTTACCACTTTTACATAAAACATTGTTGTGTTCACATCATTAGAGTTGCTTTAGCTCAATTCTTAGAGCAAAGCTCCCCCTAGATGTGATATCTCCCCTTAGAGGGATGAACTAACCTTGGGATTTTTTGATGATGACATCATGTAGGTGTTGAAGACGTGGATGCTCAATGTTTATGTAGATCATTTGGAGGAATCCATTGGAGTGAGTTTCACTTTCAATACCTACATGGGTTAGTCCCACAGGAAACATACAAGGATATCCATAGACATAGAGTGAAACACACATATGATGATGTGATGAACCCACAAGTATAGGGGATTAATTGTAGCTCTTTTCGACAAGTAAGAGTGTCGAAGCCAACGAGGAGCAGAAAGAAATGACAAGTGGTTTTCAGCAAGGTAATGTCTGCAAGTGCTGAAATTGTAAGTAACAGACTAGTTTGATAGCAAGAAAATTTGTAACGAGGAATTAACGATAGTATTAGCAAAAGTGCAGCAAGATAGCCCAATCCATTTGAGGCAAAGGACAGGCCAAAATGGTCTCTTATAGCAAGCAAAGCGTTCTTGAGGGTACACGGGAATTCCATCTAGTCACTTTCATCATGTTGGTTCAATTCGTGTTCGCTACTTTGATATTTGGTATGTGGGCGGATCGGTGCTTAGGTGTTGTTCTTACTTGAACAAACCTCCTACTTATGATTAATCCCCTCGCAAGCATCCGCAACTACAAGAAAAGTATTAAGAATATATTCTAACCATAGCATTAAACTTTTGGATCCAATTGTTCCATTGCGGAATAGCGCATAAACTAGGGTTTAAGCTTCTGTCACTCTCGCAACCCAAATCTAATAACTACTCCACGATGCGTTCCCTTAGGCCCAAATATGGTGAAGTGTCATGTAGTTGACATTCACATGACACCACTAAGGGAATTACAACATACATACTGTCAAAATATTGAACACATATCAAGTTCACATGATTACTTGCAACATGATTTCTCCCGTGACCTCAAGAACAAAGGTAACTACTCACAAGTGATACACATGCTCAAGATAAGATCAGTATTAAATAGCATATTGGATCTGAACATATAATCTCCCACCAAATAAACCATATAGTAATCAACTACAAGATCTAATCAACACTACTAGTCACCCACAAGCACCAATCTAAGTTCCGGTACAAAGATTGAACACAAGAGATGAGCTAGGGTTTGAGAGGAGATGGTGCTATTGAAGAAATTGATGGAGATTGCTCTCCCCAAGATGGGAGAGTTGTTGGTGATGATGATGACGATGATTTCCCCCTCCGAGGGAAGTTCCCCCAGCAAAATCGCTCCGTCGGAGGGCAAAAGTGCTCCTACCCAACTTCCGCCTTGAGACGGCGGCGCTCCGTCCCGAAAGTCCTCTTCTTATTTTTCCAGGTCAAAATGACTTATGTACCAGAAGATGGGCACTGGAGGTGGGCCTGGGTGAGCACAACCCACCAGGGCGTGCCAGGGCTCCCTAGCGCCCAGGTGGGTTGTGCCCACCTGGTGGGCCCCCTCTGGTACTTATTGGCTCCAATATTCCTCAAATATTCCATAAAAAAACTATGTAAAGTTTCAGCTTGTTTGGAGTTGTGCAGAATAGGTGGCCTGATGTAGCTTTTCCAGGTCCAGATTTCCAGCTGCCGGAATTCTCCCTCTTTGTGTGTACCTTGCATATTATGAGAGAAAAGGCATTAGAATTACTCCAAAAAGCATTATTATGCATAAAAACATCATAAATAACAGTAGGAAGACATGATGCAAAATGGACATATCAACTCCCACAAGCTTAGACCTCGTTTGTGCTCAAGCGAAAACCGAAATCAAAAATCATGTCCACATGCTTAGAGAGAGAGATGTCGATAAAAACAAAATACGGACATAGAAGCATCATTATATTATTATAACAACGACAAATTTAAACATAAGACTTTTATCATAGACTCCCCATGAATAAGTGACAATTCATAACACAATTGAAGTATAAAGCATAAACTCTATTAGAAACCAACAAACTTTTTTCTCAGCCAACTTTGCAACTACAATTCATCATCTCTTCAGGAAGGGTCACGTATCAGAGCCTTTGGGCAAGTTCACATACTCAACCATCATATAGTCTTCTATGATTGCTAACACTCACCGCATACACATAAGCAAAACATTTAAAGCGGACACATAGAAAGATAGGGCTTATAGTTTCGCCTACTAACGTATTCACCTCAAGGGTGATGTCAAAAATAATAACTCACGCTACATGTATTCAAATGGACATATGTGCCTAGATATTTCCTCACCACATGATGGTTGCCAAAGGCGAAAATAAAAGGAGTAGAGAGAAGAACTTTGACTCTTGCATAAAAGTAAATACATAAAAGTAAAAGATAGGCCCTTCGCAGAGGGAAGGAGAGGTTGCCATGCGCTTATTTGTTTATATGCTCAACCCCTTAGTGCAAAAGAAAGTCACGTCGTATTTTTCGGATGTGGGGTTCCGGCAGACCTTAAGGTTCGAACACTAGGGTGCGCGCGAAGTCTTTCCCTCCTACCGATCTACGCCCTGGCTCGCTAGGATCTCGCGGACGAACTCAACGAACTCGTAACATAGAAAGACATGAGGTTTATACTGGTTCGGGCCACCGTTGTGGTGTAATACCCTACTCCAGTGTGGTGGTGGTGGATTGACTCTTGGGCTGATGATGAACAGTACAAAGGAAGAACAGCCTCCTGAGGTTGAGGTGTTCTTGTGAGTAGGCTCTCGATCGGGTTGGATCGAGCTAAATCAGATCCCCCTACTATGGTGGCTAGCTCTACTTATATAGGCCCTGGTCCTCTTACCAAATATCGAGCGAGAAGGGAGCCAACAACGGCAGGCAAATTTGAAGGGGGACAGCTAGTACAAGCTATCCTGACAAAAGCGGTCTTCGCCAGCGAAAAGCTCTGGTGGTGACGCTGCCTTGGGCTCCACATTGACCTCCGTCTTGCCGTCCTCCTGTTCTTGGTCTCATTGCACCAATATAGCAACCTTTGCCTGATGCCTCGGCACCCTTCGCCTGCGCTGGCCTCCTTAGCACCAAAGAGGAAATAAGGACGCTGCTCGCGTTGGCGCCCGCCTGGTGTCGTTCGTCATGGCTCACGTAACGAGAGCCTCGTGAGGTTTGCCCCGCCTTGATATCTCTGCTCCTCGTGAGCCTGCCTGGCTAGGCCACTCCAGAGGAGGTCTTGCATCGTCCTCCTCGCGAGGGTCTTGGATGCCTTGTTGATGAAGATGGGTCGTACGGCCTGCCGGCTTAGCCACGCTGTGGGCCGCAGGCAGGCAGGTCTGGGGACCCCCGTTCCTAGAACGCCGACAGTAGCCCCCGGGCCCAAGGTGCGATCAGGCTTGGCTTTGTGGCGAAGCCATGGGTCAAGTTTGGAGCACCGCGGGCCCCAAAAGCCTGCGGCCTCGGTTGACGCGTGGCGGTTTATTGGACGTGGGCGTCTCCGCTTCCCCATGCTGCCTTTGAATCCGCCTAGCTATGCGGCCCCCGCGGCCTACACAGTTATTCCTCCATCGCCTGCGCCTAGCTTCCCCAATCCCCCTGCTTCCTTGAGACCTGGCTTTCCTTCTCCGATCTGACCTGCCATCCCCCTGCTTCATTGCCATGGCGCCAAAACGAGGGGATAAGGGGAAGAAGCCAATGTCTCCGCCAAGCGCTCCTCCAGCTATCGAGTCGGCGCTAGGCCGATCCCGGGTGCTCAACAACGAGGCCATGGACAAGGTGTGTCTGATACTTGCTTCCGGCTTCATCGAGTGGGGAGATACGGTGGCTTGGCCTGTGTCTCGCACTCGCATGGCTCGGGCAGCCGTCGAGGTCCCAATCTTCATTGATGCCCTCTGGGCTGGCTTGATTCCTCCTTTTTCTGCCTTCCTCAACGCGGTGCTACAACATTACCAGATCCACATGCTGTATCTTGACCCCCAATCGGTGACTCTTCTTGTTGTCTTCGCCTTTTTGTGTGAAGCCATGGTGGGCATCACTCCTTCGGTGGCCCTCCTCCGTCATTTCTTCTCATTGCATCTGGCCGACCCTCAGCAATGCTCGGGGTGCGTGAGCTTCCAGGCCGTGGCTGCGACCGCTGGCGTGGGGATTGACTTCGAGCTCCCTTCATCCACGAGCGTGTAACGCCCCAAGACCGGAGCTTCAGTTGTCTTCCAGGGTTTCCGAGTTTTGTCGTGTGTTTTGTTTTGTCTGTGCACTCATCATGTCATCTCTTGCATTGCATCATGTCATCATGCCATCATATCATTAATTTTTAAAACTCAACTAAATAAAAATCGTATGGTTCTTCGGTCCATTTAAACCGAGGGATTCACATGGTGACTTCTCTTTATAACATATCCTCCCAATATTAGGGAGCTATATTAAAAATATTCCATTGTTTTGGAATCACCATAACCCACTTGCATAATAAATCCCATGCCTTTTCTGCTCTGAGTTGACCTCAAAACCTTGCCGATATTATTTCATCATTTTCCGGAGTTCCACCAAAAATCCTCGGGCCATTTTTGTTAAATTCCTCATATTTTTATGAGTCCGGGAAAATTGTCCTCGTTCCCAAATTCTTTCCCTAACCCTCTCTTTCTTTTTGTCTCTCTTTAATTGTTTTCTGCGAAGAAAATATATAAGAGAGGGAGAGAGAGTGCCTAGCCGGCCTCTTAGGCCCAGCCGGCCCCTGGCCATTCTCCTCCACCAGCCGGCCTAGCCTCCCGAGGCCCAAGGCCCACCAACCCCTCTAACCCTAGCCGCAAGGGAGAGCTCTGCTCGATCCCATCTCCTCCTCTCGTTCCTCCCTCCAGCGCCAGACGCCCCCTCTCGATCCCCTTCTCTCCCTCATCGCCTGACCCCATCTCTCTCCATGGCACAAGGCCGACCTCCCGCCTCACCTCCTCGCGATCCCCTCGGCCTCCTTCCTCTCCTCCATGGCGCCTCGCCGCCCTTGGTGCCAAGGCCGATCCTCTCCGTCTGCCGCTTGCGGAGTTCCACCTGCGCCCGTCCTCGAGAGCCCCACACCAGAGCTCCTTCCTTGCTCGCTTCGACCCGGGTCGACGGAGACACCGGGGATCTCCTCGCCTCGCCACCTCCTCGCCTTGAGCACCGTGCGGTCCCGTCCATCCTGCCCCCTCGTCCTCGGTAGCTCCTCCGTCGCCCGCCTCCATTCGCCGACCCCAAGCGGCTGCATCCACGCCGAGGCCCTGCCGCCGTCTGACGACGTCGTCGGCGATTAGCAGCAGGAGGCCGACGCTGCTCGCGAGATACGCCGTCGTGCTCCTGCCCTGTTCGCCTCGTGTCCTTCGGTTCCGGACAAAGCCGTGCCCCTCCATGGCCTTCTACCGAGCCACCAACCCGCCGCGCCTCCATGCGTCAAGCGCCGGCGACCTTCGCCTCCGTCCGCCTCGTCGCGTTCCCCTTCGCCTCCGTCCGCCATGATACGCCTCGTTAGGGCCTGCCTCCTGCCGCTGATGCGCTGCGGGACCTCGGTGTTGAGTGCTTTGTCGTTGGCTTCCGCCACCACCGACCACGGTTTGTGTACCTTTTGCTGTCGGATGCGCCAAGTCCACCCGGTCCAAGACCACCCCAAGTTCGACTACACGAAAACCAAGTCCGAAGACTACCGTGGCGTGTATCTCGCCAAGTACCACTACGGTTCCTCAAGACCGCCAAGTTCGACTACACGGTGACGCCGCCAAGTACCCCTTCGCTTCGTCAATACCGCAAGTTCAGAAGATCCCAAGTACCACTACGACTCGTGTACCATGACGAACATGTACGGCTACATGACGACCCGACGACCACCGAACCGAAATGAGTACAACTACCGCTGACATGCTTTTCGCCAAGTACCTCTCGGATCCGACAAGTACCCGATGACGTGTGTACCACTCATCGACGACTCAAGACCCGTGGACCCTGAACATCCACGGACATGAACGTCTACTTCCCTACGCCGTGTTCGACTACTTCCCTCGGCGATCATCGCGAGAACGTCTACTTCCTCTATGAAACGCTTCACCGAACGCACGCTTGAAGGTATAACCACCGCGATGACCGACCGTGATCGAATCATCCTTGCGACGCCTCTCTTTTGTCATGCCACCGTTCCGTGGGAACCCGGTAACCGGGAACACCCCACCATCTTGCTCAACTCGCTTCCGTCACACTTTCTTTTGCACCGATATCTCCATGAGCTACCGGAACCGATATGTTGCCGTGGCATCATTTTTCGGATTCGTTGTCGTGGCACCCCTTTTCTTCCACCACGGTGACACAATGCTTCATAACATGCTCTTGTCAACATTTTCATAAAATTGCATATAACTTGCACATGTCATCCGATCATGATAACAACATTTAAATGTTTATAATTGTTGTTTGCATTAATTTGCTTAAATGCCATGCTAAAATGATTTATTTCATAACTAAATAACCGTAACTCGGATTTAAATAAATTATATATGTAAATGGGGTAGAAAAATGCATGGATTAACATGGTAGCATTACTTTGCATGGTTAACAACATTAAAATTGTGTTTAGGGCAGATCAGTACCTAATCCATATATATGCACATGAGGATTTTCCGGAATTGTTGTTTGTTGTTTCCGGCCTCATTTAAACTTGCCTAGGTAGGTAATTTTGTTGTGCTTCACCTCTTGCCATGTTTAATAACATTTAATATTGTTGAGTACCTAATCGGGAGTGAACTAAATAATTGATGTGGTAGCCGTCAATATGCAACTCGTTGCATATTGAGCTCCACTTAATTTGTGGTATTGTTTGTTGCATTTTGCCATGCCATGCTATTTAAACCGGTCATGCATCATATTTGCTTGTGCATCATGCCATGTTTATGATTGTGTGTTTACTATGTTGTCGCTTGTTTCCGGGTTGCTTCTCTTGTTAGCTTCGGTTTCGTTCCGGAGTTATGAGGATTCGTTCGACTTCGTCCGTTTGTCTTCTTCATGGATTCGTTCTTCTTCCTTGCGGGATTTCAGGCAAGATGATCATACCTCGAAATCACTTCTATCTTTGCTTGCTAGTTGCTCGCTCTTTTGCTATGCCTATGCTACGATGCCTACCACTTGCTATATCATGCCTCCCATGTTGCCATGTCAAGCCTCTAACCATCCTTTCCTAGCAAACCGTTGTTTGGCTATGTTACCGCTTTGCTCAGCCCTCTTATAGCGTTGTTAGTTGCGGTGAAGATGAAGTTTGTTCCTTGTTGAACATGGAGATGTTGTTCCTTGTTGGAACATGTTTACTTGTTGGGATATCACAATATATCTTATTTAATTAATGCATCTATATACTTGGTAAAGGGTGGAAGGCTCGGCCTTATGCCCGTGTTTTGTTCCACTCTTGCCGCCCTAGTTTCCGTCATACCGGTGTTATGTTCCCGGATTTTATGCTCCTTACACGGTTGGGTGATTTATGGGACCCCTTGACAGTTCGCTTTGAATAAGACTCCTCCAAAGAAGGCCCAACATTGGTTTTACCATTTGCCACCTAAGCCTTTTTCCCTTGGGTTCTGCAGACTCAAGGGTCATCTTTATTTTAACCCCGGCCAGTTCTCCTCCAGTGCTGGTCCAAACTAGAGCCACTTGCGGTGCCGCCCGAGGCAACTTGGGGTATCGTCGGTTGCCGACGTAGTGTTCATCCGGTGTGCCCCGAGACCGAGATATGTGCAGCTCCTATCAGGATTTGTCGGCACATCCGGCGGCTTTGCTGGTCTTGTTTTATTGTTGTCGAAATGTCTTGTAGTCCGGGATTCCGAGACTGATCGGGTCTTCGGTAGAAGGAATATCCTTCGTTGACCGTGAGAGCTTATAATGGGCTGTTGGGACACCCTGCAGGTATTATCTTTCAAAGCCGTGCCCGCGGTTATGAGGCAGATGGGAATTTGTTAATGTCCGTTGTAGAAAACCCGGTTGATCTTATTTAAAACACACCAACGCGTGTGTAACCGTGATGGTCTCTTCTCGGTGAGTCCGGAAGTGAACACGGTGTTGGAGTCATGATTGACGTAGGTTGTTCTAGGATCACTTCTTGATCATAGTTGTTCGACCGTGCTTTTGCCTTCTCTTCTCGCTCTCATTTGCGTATGTAGCCACCATATATGCTAGTCGCTTGCTGCAGCTCCACCTCACTACCCTGTCCTACTTTAAGCTTAAATAGTCTTGATCTCGCGGGTGTGAGATTGCTGAGTCCCCGTGACTCACAGATACTTCCAAAACCAGTTTGCAGGTGCCGATGAAACCGTGCAGGTGACACACCCGAGCTCAAGGAGGAGCTCGATGAAGATCTTGTTCATTATGTTGTTTCGCTTCAGTTGATCAAGAGTGGAGCCAGTTGGGACGATCGGGATCGTGTAGCATTTGGGGTAGTCTTCTTTTATTTTGGTTCCGTAGTCGGACCTTGATTGTATCTGTATGATGTAATGTTTTACTCATGTATTGTGTGAAGTGGCGATTGTAAGCCAACTATGTATCTCTTTCCTTATGTATTACATGGGTTGTGTGAAGATTACCTCACTTGCGACATTGCTTTCAATGCGGTTATGCCTCTAAGTCGTGCTTCGACACGTGGGAGATATAGCCGCATCGAGGGCGCTAAGTTGGTAATCGAGCCTTCCCGACTTAGGAGCCCCTACTTGATTGTTTGTTTGGCGTTGTTGAGTCTAGAACGGAAAATGTTTTGAGTCTTAGGATTATATATATCGGAGAGTAGGATTCTTTTTACTCCTCGGTTCTTCCGCGCTCTGGTGAGGCATCCCGACGAGAGTTTTGACTTTTCTCTCCTCAAATTTCACTAAATTTTTTTAGGATCACGTGGGTATCTTGGAATCGTTCGATGGTTTTGTGACGAGAACATTGTTCTTGGTGCCTCGACATTTAGGGGTTGTGGCGGTGTCCCGGGAGTTGAGCTCCGAGGTGTTGTCGTCACAATTTTATCGCTGCAGATTCGAATACCTGAGTTTTACCGACATCGAAATCTCTTTTGTGCGGTTGTTGGTGAGATAACCCCGATAGCCCAAGATCGAGGCGAAAAGGGAGTATTGCCATGACTTGTATAACGGATGTTTTTCAAGGTCGAGGTACACGATTTCGAAGGTTTCTTGGTTATGTGTTGAAGGATGGATACAATTGGATCTAGGTATTGTTAGTTTGGGTGATATATTTTGTGTCCCTGATCCCCAACACCAGATTGCATAACCAGAAAGTTTGGGAGTTTATAGGTGGGGATTCAAGTAGCTCCTAGAATATCTTTCCGACAGATGCATGATATGGGATTGGGTAAATCTCTATCATATGTATTTGTTCCGGCTTATTCTGCAAGCCAAATCCTTTGTTTTTGTTTTGTTTTTGTGGTATTCGAGTTGCTTCGAAGTCAAGTGTTGATTCCATACCTTATTCTAAATGGTGTTCTCTTATTGCTATGTGAATACTAATCCTTCTTGATCAATGAGCTTGTCATGTCAATTCTTTTCTCAACCGGTGTGCTTCTCTTCAAGTGGATCCGATCATTTTCAACATCTGCGAGATCAATTCTAAGTTTTCTCAACGGTGTTTGTTTCATCCGTCCCAAGTTGTCTTTGTTTTCCCGGCCTCCCACCCTTTTTCTTCAAGGACTCAGATTTCTTAATCAAGTATCCATTTTATTGAGTGAAGTTTCTTCATTCTTTTCCTTTAATATTTTATCCGTGATTGTCATGAAGATGCTAAAGGAAGTTTCAACCTTATCATTGTTCCATTCTAATTTTCTTTTCCGTGGATTTAGTTCAAGATTTCGTGTTGATCTTATCCCTTTCCTCTTTTCACAATGCTTTCGTTTGCCAGTGCCTCTTAATCATTCACTTCTCGATATTCCTTCGTTCTCGAGTGTTTAATATTTCTCAGAAGGCTTGTCTTTTCATTCAAGATCCGTTCAAGCTATTCGGAGATTATTATCTCATTCAAGTCATTTAATTCTACCGGTGCAATATCTATTTCAAACAATTGTTCAACGGTGGTTCTTTTGAGTGGGCCCTAACCCACAGGTCTTTTCCCAGGATCTTACCTGACTCTTCTAATTTTCCCAGAGCTTCTAAAATTCTTTTCTAAGTTTGACGTAAGAATGGGTTTTCATCAGTCATATGCCTTTGTCCAATATCTTTCAAATTATTTTCATTGTTGGTTCAACCTTTCTAATTTTCATTCCGGAGTGTCTCAACAATTCATGGTGGTGTTTCTCGTCATCATTCTCAACATTTGAAGACCAAAGAAGGATTTCTCCTAAATCTTGGTCCGTTCTCTTGAAGATTCATGGTTCTAGCTTCGTGCCATCCTCATAATTGTTTTGATTGTGAGAATTCTTTTCAACCATCCGGAGCATTTCAGGAGTCTTTTCAGTTTGATTCTCCGGAGCCCATCATCTCGAATTATTCATTCAAGCTGCTCAACTCTTGTTTTCCAAATCTCACCGTGCATCGTCAAATATCCGCTAATCAGTTCATGATCTCTTCGTTCTAATGTATCTAAATTCTGTCAAGCATCTTTATTTGTTTTCTAATTCTTCACGGTGAATTGTGCCTTTGCTACTTTCATTTTCAATTCTTACGGTGGTTCGTTCAAGAGTTCTCTTCCTTCGTTATTATATAGATTCATTCGTCCTTCCCAAATCCTACCGGTGAATTGTTGAAGACCTTCTCAAGTTTGCGCTATATCTCTATCTGTAATCATTTCTCTATGAGAATAAGTAGTATGCCAAATCCATTGCTTGCCATCAATTAAATTGGTGAAGGATCAGCATAATGTAATTCTTATTCTTGTTTCATCGAGTAAGTTCAATTCCTTATTCCGGAGGTTCATCAAAATTCTTGATTTCAGTTGTTCATCTTTTCTTTTCCTGGAGTTCCAAGCTCTCATCATCACGAAGATCAATCTAAATCACTGCAAGGCTTCACCTTGTGTTTTCAACTTCTCTTTCTTTCTATCATCCTTTTATTACGGAGTTCTTCATGGAGGCTCTACATGATGGTTCGTCAAGGATTCTTTTCATTCTTCAATTGTTCATCAAGATTTCTCTCGGAGTTAAGATCCGCTGCCATACTTCAAAATAAACATGGTGCTCAACACATGTTTTGTTTTGAGGAGTTCAAGCATTCTTCATCTTGCATTCCAAAGTGCAATGCTCTCTATCTTATCTTTTGAGATGGTGTTATGTCATTGTTGATAATTTTCCTTCGCGTTTCATGATTCACAGATTTTTAAGAGTGACATATTTAAATCCATCATTTTATCTTTGTTCATGAGATATTTAAATCCATCAATCTCTTCATTGGAGTTGTCTTGGGCTATATTTCACCTAAAGCTTTCCCTAAGGATTGTTGCTATTTATGGTGCTTATAAAGGACCCAAGTTCTTCATTTGTCCTCTCGGTGAAATAAGTTTTCGTCTCCTTGTTGATATCAATCCAATCGTTTGTTTCGTTGGTGGCGAAGCTCACCTCATAATGTTGAGATGTTTCCATAAGTCCACTACAAGGTTATTCTTTTCGTTGTTGGTTTTCCAACAACTCCGTTCTATCCTTTTTTAAGGGTGCTTTCCAAACTCATTTGTGGTAGAAGTTGTCATTTTCTTCTCCTTTCCTTAATTCCAATGATCTATCTTCTATTATTTCTTCCGGAGGCATTGTGATGTTGCTCTCTTCGTCCCATCATCTCGTTTTGCCAAGATTATATTCTTTTCTTGCTTATCCATTTAACCAGAGTGCGGTCTGAAATCTTTCTTACCCCTTGTGCCATTTTTTTCAATAGTTCCAGAGGCAGAGTGTTGTTGATTTCATCAAGTATCATCCTATCTTCTCAAGGTCATGTTCAATTCCTTCCATTTACAATCGGAGTGCTGCCAAAATTATATCATTCTTGTTCATTCTTATCTCGTTTCAACCGGAGTGGTTTCGAATTCTATCTTGTCCTTTAAACTCTTGATTCATGTCTTTGCAACCTTCAAGTTCTCGTAATATTCCTTGTTCCTCTTTTCTAACGGATTGTTTGCAATCTCGTTCATCTCTGTTGTACTCTTTCTTTTAAATTGCTCAACCTCTCAAGGTTCGTTGGTTTCACTCTTTTGTCAAAGAAGTAACTTAGTTTTACCTCTTTCTTCTTTCGTTTTTTTCTATCCGGTGCCATCCTAGATCTCGGGACGAGATCCTCTCGTAGTGGTGGAGTGTTGTAACGCCCCAAGACCGGAGCTTCAGTTGTCTTCCAGGGTTTCCGAGTTTTGTCGTGTGTTTTGTTTTGTCTGTGCATTCATCATGTCATCTCTTGCATTGCATCATGTCATCATGCCATCATATCATTAATTTTTAAAACTCAACTAAATAAAAATCGTATGGATCTTCGGTCCATTTAAACCGAGGGATTCACATGGTGACTTCTCTTTATAACATATCCTCCCAATATTAGGGAGCTATATTAAAAATATTCCATTGTTTTGGAATCACCATAACCCACTTGCATAATAAATCCCATGCCTTTTCTGCTCCGAGTTGACCTCAAAACCTTGCCGATATTATTTCATCATTTTCCGGAGTTCCACCAAAAATCCTCGGGCCATTTTTGTTAAATTCCTCATATTTTTATGAGTCCGGGAAAATTGTCCTCGTTCCCAAATTCTTTCCCTAAACCTCTCTTTCTTTTTGTCTCTCTTTAATTGTTTTCTGCTAAGAAAATATATAAGAGAGGGAGAGAGTGCCTATCCGCCTCTTAGGCCCAGCCGCCCTCGGCCATTCTCCTCCACCAGGCCGGCCTAGCCTCCCGAGGCCCAAGGCCCACCAACCCCCTCTAACCCTAGCCGCAAGGGAGAGCTCTGCTCGATCCCATCTCCTCCTCTCGTTCCCTCCCTCCAGCGCCGCACGCCTCCCTCTCGATCCCCTTCTCTCCCTCATCGCCCGACCCCATCTCTCTCCGCGCGCCAGCGCTCGACCCCGCTCACCTCCTCGCGCGATCCCCTCGGCCTCCTTCCTCTCCTCCATGGCGCCTCCTCGCCGCCCTTGGTGCCGCGCCGATCCCTCTCCGTCCGGCCGCTTGCCGGAGTTCCACCTGCGCCCGTCCTCAGAGCCCCACGCCAGGAGCTCCTTCCCCTTGCTCGCTTCGACCCCGGGTCGACGGAGACACCAGGGGATCTCCTCTGCCTCGCTTCCTCCTCGCCTTGGAGCCCCGTGCCCGGTCCCGTCCATCCCGGCCCCCTCGTCCCTCGGTAGCTCCTCCGTCGCCCTCCTCCATTCGCCGACCCCAAGCGGCTGCATCCACGCCCGAGGCCCTGCCGCTCGTCCGACGACGTCGTCGGCGACTAGTAGCAGGAGGCCGACGCTGCTCTGCGAGATACGCCGTCGTGCTCCTGCCCCGTTCGCCTCGTGTCCTTCTGGTTCCGGACAAAGCCGTGCCCCTCCATGGCCTTCTACCCGAGCCACCAACCCGCCGCGCCTCCATGCGTCTGCGCCGGCGACCTTCGCCTCCGTCCGCCTCGTCGCGTTCCCCTTCGCCTCCGTCCGCCATGATACGTCTCTGTTAGGGCCTGCCTCCTGCCGCTGATGCGCTGCGAGACCTCGGTGCTGAGTGCTTTGTCGTTGGCTTCCGCCACCACCGACCACGGTTTGTGTACCTTTTGCTGTCGGATGCGCCAAGTCCACCCGGTCCAAGACCACCCCAAGTTCGACTACACGAAAAACCAAGTCCGAAGACTACCGTTGCCGTGTATCTCGCCAAGTACCACTACGGTTCCTCAAGACCGCCAAGTTCGACTACACGGTGACGCGCCAAGTACCCCTTTGTTTCGTCAATACCGGCAAGTTCAGAAGATCCCAAGTACCACTACGACTCGTGTACCATGACGAACATGTACGGCTACATGACGACCCGACGACCACCGAACCGGAAATGAGTACAACTACCGTTGACATGCTTTTCGCCAAGTACCTCTCGGATCCGACAAGTACCCCGATGACGTGTGTACCACTACTGTCGACCCTCGAAGACCCCGTGGACCCCGAACATCCACGGACATGAACGTCTACTTCCCCACGCCGTGTTCGACTACTTCCCTCGGCGATCATCGCGAGAACGTCTACTTCCCTCTACGTAAACGCTTTCGCCCAACGCACGCTCAAGGTATAACCACCGAGATGACCGACCGTGATCGAATCATCCTTGCGACGCCTCTTTTGTCATGCCACCGTTCGTGGGAACCCGTAACCGGAACACCCCACCATCTTGCTCAACTCGCTCGTCACACTTTCTTTTGCACCGATATTCCATGAGCTACCGGAACCGATATGTTGCCGTGGCATCATTTTTCGGATTCGCTGCCGTGGCACCCTTTTCTTCCACCACGGTGACACAATGCTTCATAACATGCTCTTGTCAACATTTTCATAAAATTGCATATAACTTGCACATGTCATCCGATCATGATAACAACATTTAAATGTTTATAATTGTTGTTTGCATTAATTTGCTTAAATGCCATGCTAAAATGATTTATTTCATAACTAAATAACCGTAACTCGGATTTAAATAAATTATATATGTAAATGGGGTAGAAAAATGCATGGATTAACATGGTAGCATTACTTTGCATGGTTAACAACATTAAAATTGTGTTTAGGGCAGATCAGTACCTAATCCATATATATGCACATGAGGATTTTCCGGAATTGTTGTTTGTTGTTTCCGGCCTCATTTAAACTTGCCTAGGTAGGTAATTTTGTTGTGCTTCACCTCTTGCCATGTTTAATAACATTTAATATTGTTGAGTACCTAATCGGGAGTGAACTAAATAATTGATGTGGTGTTTCGTCAATATGCAACTCGTTGCATATTGAGCTCCACTTAATTTGTGGTATTGTTTGTTGCATTTTGCCATGCCATGCTATTTAAACCGGTCATGCATCATATTTGCTTGTGCATCATGCCATGTTTATGATAGTGTGTTTACTATGTTGTTGCTTGTTTCCGGGTTGCTTCTCTTGTTAGCTTCGGTTTCGTTCCGGAGTTGTGAGGATTCGTTCGACTTCGTCCGTTTGTCTTCTTCATGGATTCGTTCTTCTTCCTTGCGGGATTTCAGGCAAGATGATCATACCCTCGAAATCACTTCTATCTTTGCTTGCTAGTTGCTCGCTCTTTTGCTATGCCTATGCTACGATGCCTACCAGTTGCTATATCATGCCTCCCATGTTGCCATGTCAAGCCTCTAACCATCCTTTCCTAGCAAACCGTTGTTTGGCTATGTTACCGCTTTGCTCAGCCCTCTTATAGCGTTGTTAGTTGCGGTGAAGATGAAGTTTGTTCCTTGTTGAACATGGAGATGTTGTTCCTTGTTGGAACATGTTTACTTGTTGGGATATCACAATATATCTTATTTAATTAATGCATCTATATACTTGGTAAAGGGTGGAAGGCTCGGCCTTATGCCCGGTGTTTTGTTCCACTCTTGCCGCCCTAGTTTCCGTCATACCGTGTTATGTTCCCGGATTTTATGTTCCTTACACGGTTGGGTGATTTATGGGACCCCTTGACAGTTCGCTTTGAATAAGACTCCTCCAAAGAAGGCCCAACATTGGTTTTACCATTTGCCACCTAAGCCTTTTTCCCTTGGGTTCTGCAGACTCAAGGGTCATCTTTATTTTAACCCCGGCCAGTTCTCCTCCGAGTGCTGGTCCAAACTAGAGCCACTTATGTGCCGCCCGAGGCAACTTGGGGTATCGTCGGTTGCCGACGTAGTGTTCATCCGGTGTGCCACGAGACCGAGATATGTGCAGCTCCTATCAGATTTGTCGGCACATCCGGGCGGCTTTGCTGGTCTTGTTTTATTGCTGTCGAAATGTCTTGTAGTCCGGATTCCGAGACTGATCGGGTCTTCCGGTAGAAGGAATATCCTTCGTTGACCGTGAGAGCTTATAATGGGCTAAGTTGGGACACCCCGCAGGGTATTATCTTTCAAAGCCGTGCCCGCGGTTATGAGGCAGATGGGAATTTGTTAATGTCGGTTGTAGAAAACCCGGTTGATCTTATTTAAAACACACCAACGCGTGTGTAACCGTGATGGTCTCTTCTCGCGGAGTCCGGAAGTGAACACGGTGTTGGAGTCATGATTGACGAGGTTGTTCTAGGATCACTTCTTGATCATAGTTGTTCGACCGTGCTTTTGCCTTCTTCTCGCTCTCATTTGCGTATGTAGCCACCATATATGCTAGTCGCTTGCTGCAGCTCCACCTCACTACCCTGTCCTACTTTAAGCTTTAAAAGTCTTGATCTCTGGTGTGAGATTGCTGAGTCCCGTGACTCACGATACTTCCAAAACCAGTTTGCGTGTGCCGATGAAACCGTGCAGGTGACACACCGAGCTCAAGGAGGAGCTCGATGAAGATCTTGTTCATTATGTTGTTTCGCTTCAGTTGATCAAGAGTGGAGCCAGTTGGGACGATCGGGATCTGTGTAGCATTTGGGGTAGTCTTCTTTTATTTTGGTTCCGTAGTCGGACCTTGATTGTATCTGTATGATGTAATGTTTTACTCATGTATTGTGTGAAGTGGCGATTGTAAGCCAACTATGTATCTCTTTCCCTTATGTATTACATGGGTTGTGTGTGAAGATTACCTCACTTGCGACATTGCTTTCAATGCGGTTATGCCTCTAAGTCGTGCTTCGACACGTGGGAGATATAGCCGCATCGAGGGCGTTACAGAGCGAGTTTCATACACGATGGGTGTTTGTCGATGCCGGCGTGCTCAGCCCCCTGCTTCATGCTCCAGCGGGGCCTGCTATTCCAAACTAAGGTTGGGGCCATCAGAAACTCACGAGCCCCCGCCTTGCTCTAGTCTGGGCCAGGCTGAGGATGTTGAAGGACCACGGCGTGACTGCACCTATGGTGGCGAAGTAGTTCGTCAAGCGCCGAGTCGCTCCGCTTCAGCGCCATTCCTGCCCGATGTGGGCCTTGCTCAGCAGTCAGGACCACATGAGGTTTCGGGAGAAAGGGCTTCCTCTTAAGACGCGGGAGACGGTGCTCATGGTTCTGACGGGTATCCCTCTGCCGGACGACATGCCCAGGAAGAGTTGCCTGCTGTACCGTTGTGAGAACAAGGATGAGTTTGCCGCGAGCATGCCCTCCTTTTATGAGTGGGGCCTGCGCCTGATCGGCCTGGTGGGGCCTCGTAGGAACCCCGTCGACATGGTCCCCTTCCTCACCATCGGTGCCGAGCTCGCCCCTGGTGTGGGTGCAGGAGGGCGAGCTCCGATGGAGGTCGGCGGCACTAGCGCTGAAGAGCACATGCCGGATGGTGATCCTGGGGCGTCGTCTTCTGGGGCCTGCGCCCCCCTCCTGAGGCGCTAATTATTGAGGAGGTGCAGCATGCGGCTCCCGAGGCCAAGGCTCCAGGAGCCTCGGCAGGTTGTGGCGAGACGGTGCCCGGCTATTCGCCGCGACCGGGCACCCCTGAAGATATCCTCCCAGGCTCTTCTTCGGCCCCGCTGTGCACCGGCCGTCATGTCCAGTGTTTCGTGGTCTTTGTGTGGACTTCAGGGAGCTCCTCAAGAGGAAAGGATCTCCTAGCAGCAGCAATATCTTCGGGCCGTTGAAGCGGCGAAAGTACATCGCCATCGACGCGTAAGTATCATGTGTCACGGCTTCCTGCGTGTAGCTTCCTTATCCCGACGTCAGTTCTCCAGGGCCCCTTCTATTGAGGCTGTTGCATATCCCGAGAAGCGGCCTCCTCCTTCATCAACTCCCCCATCCGCCTTGAGCGTTCCTGGTCTTCCTACCGCCCTTGGAGTCGGGTCGGTCGGGGGAGCATCTCTGCCTTCGCGACATGCTGAGCCCGTAGTTTGGCCATCCCTCCCCCATGGTCTGGCGTGGAGCTTGGGGGGCGTCCCCAAGGCTCCCCCTTCGCTTATGGGCAGCGGCTGGCTGGCTTCGATCTTCAGTTCGTCTTCAAGCAGAGAGCCTCAACCGGCTTGGGCTTCTCGCGAGGACGGGCTGGTGCCGGGTGCGGCGCCAGCCCCCAGCCCCCTGCCGGGGGGTGGCGCGCCGCTTGGCACCCCGCCCGCAGCCCCCGAGGTGGAGGACCAGGAGGGCCGAGCGTTCGAGCTCGAGCGCGGGAGAACCATGGTTCATCACGAGCTCTTCCAGGAGGCGATGGGCGCGATGAGCCGACTTGGTGAAGAGCTCGAGGGTGTTGACTCGCGCCTTGAGGCCGAAGGTCTCCGGCTGTTGGAGGAGTGGCGCAAGCTGAGGGTGGCCATCAAACTTGGCCGCTATCAGCGCGACCTTGAGAATGCAAGGGCCGAGGCATCCCTCAAGATCGACCATGAAGCCCGCTCACGAGCCTTGGAAGAGGCTCGTGAGGCTGACCGCCGTCGCGAGGCTGCGGAGGAACGCACGTGGGAGCTACAGGCCTGGAGCGCATCCCTTGAGCAATGTGGAGGCCGCAGGCCGCCTCGCACACCGAGGGGACGCCATGGAGGAAGAGGAGGTCCGGAAGCGTGAGGAGGCGCTGGCCCTGGAGGCCGTGGAGCGCAGCCTCGAGCTCGAGCAACTGGAGACGAGGGAGCATCAAGTTGCCCAAGCAGAAGATGCCGTCGGGGCTCGCGAGGCTAGAGTCGAGGAGGAGGTTGATTGCCGGGTGGCCAAGGTTCGTGTAGATCTGGAGAGTAGGTACGACCTGAAGCTGAAGCTCGCAGGCGCGGAGGATGAGGGCAAGGCCGCTTCCCTCAAGCCCAGGTTGGACGAGGCTGAGATGCGTGCGAAAGCCACGGCCGCCGCCCTGGTTACGGCGCAAGCGGACTTGGCCTCCGCCCGCGCCGAGCTACGTTCCCTCCGGAGGCGGGTTGATGAGGCAGAGGTCGTCGCGAGGCAAAACACGAAGGAAGTGCTCCAGCAACAAACGCTGGAGCGCGAGCATGCCCCTATGCTTCAGGATCTCCGGAACAGGGCCAGACGCCTCGGGCCATATTTATGGCGTGGAGGCGCCGACCCCTCACTCGAATGATTACGCCAGCCACGACCTTCTTCACCGAGGTGGTGACGCTACCGAGGCTCGATCTCGCCGAGCTCGCCCGGCTTGTGGAGGAAAGGGGCGTGTCCTGCTCGAGCGCGCTTTCTCCCATGTCTTCAGCCACCTCCTGAATGCCGACCCCAACTTTGATTTCGACGCCGCCATCGCCCCCGTACCCACGGCTGTCCGGGGCGACCTAGCGCGTTGGGTTGAGGACAATGTGGACGCGTTGGTCAGGGACTTCACTTCGGAGGATGACACGGTGGTGGTCATCGCAGACAAAGGCGACGTGGTTGACGACGGCGACGGGGGCATCGCCGATGGCGGTGATAATGCTGATGAAGACGACGACGACGCAAGTGACGCATCCGCGGGTGACGCAGCGAGTGACATTTCTGGCTGATCCCTTGTTCTCCTATCATTTCATCCTGCGCACAAACTCGGGCGTGGCCCTTGGAAAACTTGTAAGAGCATTTTGAGAGGGGGAGCCCCTCGTGTAAGCAAACTGCAGTTTTTACTTTCCTACGCAATGCGAGTTTGTGTCTTCGTGAGCTCATGATTCCGAGTGCGAGCTCTTTGTCGTGGTTTACCTTAGTCAGTGCCAGCTTTGAGCTGGGTCGCGACGCATCGAGTTTCTGAGAACCCTGTGGAGCTCGTCGCCCCGTCAGAAGGTGCCCCACTAGAGGTGAGCACCAGTTGTAGTGCTTGCGTGCACTTAGCGTGCGCGCTTCACGCTTTCCTGCTCACGAGGAGCTCGTGAGGGGAAGGCGATGGACATGAGTCCTAGTTAAAACGAGATCCAGAAGGCAAGAAATTGCTCGAACAAGAAAAGGCTCCCCCCGCGTGCATCAATAAAAACTCAGCTTCAACTCAAATCCAGATCCAGAAAGCAAAGCTACCGAGAGAGAGATCCAAAGCAAAAGGCCACGTCCGACACCTAGTCTAGTCTTCTGGTCTTCAAGTCTTCTCACCAGCGCGGAGCTAAGTGCTGCCACTAGGCATGGGAGGGAGCCCCAGGGCCTAAGGCCGGCACCCCTGAGACTCCGGAGCGTGTACAGCCCCAACTCATTATTACGTGAGAGTGTCACGGGCGGCGAGCTTCACAGACACTGGGCCTTCTTCACAGGTACCGGCCTTGCTTCATATCGCCAGAAGAGGGCCCCGCCTTGCACCACCCTTGACCTCCTTTGGGCTTACCGGTCACCGGGACGACACAAAGGAGGGAAAGGGGACGCCAGCGGTGCCCCCGGCGACCACATGTCCTCTGTCGGGGGAAGGGTTGTCGAGACCTCCCCGGCAGAGGGCCTACCTCCGGGCATCGCCAGGCGTCGCGCGCCGCGGGGAGGGGCCTTGCTCCTGGCTCCCTCCCGTCGGCCCCCAGCGTGTCTCCCTTGTTGGAACGGATGTTGTCGTGTCAGGGTCGTCGATCGACGCTGCAACCTGAGTCATCTGCAGCCCATGGTTAGCATAAGCCTATTCCTGAGAGATTAGCGGTATCCTGTAGTTGTCGTTGCCGGCGTGACCGTCGTGGTTCTCCGTTGGTTCTTGGAAGGCCGTGGTTTTCCGTTGGTTCTTGGAAGGCTTCGACTCCTAGCGCCCCCTCTCCCCAATCTTCTCCAATGAATGAGCCAGGGTCGTCCTCTGGTGCGTACCCTTGGTCCATCATGCGGGGACGTAGGCTTCCTGGGCCGTCACCCCGAACACCTCGCCGTGGTGCCCCATGCTCCATGTTGCTTGGCCCATGGTGGTGTCCTGGGGATGACAGCACGACATCCGACTGGGACCGTGGAGGGAGACTCTTGCGCCCGTGCCCGTCGCGGGCGGCATGGCGGAGTCGGAGCTGCTGGCTGTGCTGATGTTGATGAAGCCCCCGGGCGTAGTTGATGGCGCGCAGATGTGGTGAGGTTCACCGCGTGGCCCTGCAGTGGCCTGGGGAGGAAGTCGATAGCAGAAGGGTGGTGCTCCCGATGCCGCTGCATCCAGCAGCTCGGCAACATGCTCCAGCAGTGTGTCCCGGCCGCTTTCCATCAGCCTGCACCACAGCAGCTCCCTTGCCACGGTGAGCGCTGCCCGCATGTTTGCTTGCTCCCGCCGTGAGTGCGGCGCCGTTGCTGCGGCATGGCTCGCTCCTCTTGCGGTGGCCCGTACCTGCCGTGGTGTGAGGGTGGACGACACCTGGCCGCGCTGCCCGCGCCTGGCGGAGTTTGGCGGCGCCCATGCCGCCTGGAGTGCGGGGTCGAGACCTTCATGGGCAGGCGGCGCTGCCCGGGCTGGCCAGGCTGCCCAGCGGTCGGAGCCGGCCCTTGAGTCACCGGGCATCGTGGCTAGGGAGCGTCGACGAGCTGGCCGGTGGAGGAGGAGCTCCGGCGCACCCCTACCTGGCACACCAAATGTCGGATGTGGGGTTCCGGCATACCCTTAAGGTTCGAACACTGGGGTGCGCGGGAAGTCTTTCCCTCCTATACCGATCTACGCCCTGGCTCGCTGGGATCTCGCAGACGAACTCGAGGAACTCGCAACACAGAAAGACACGAGATTTATACTGGTTCGGGCCACCGTTGTGGTGTAATACCCTACTCCAGTGTGGTGGTGGTGGATTGCCTCTTGGGCTGATGATGAACAGTACAAAGGAAGAACAGCCTCCTGAGGTTGAGGTGTTCTTGTGAGTAGGCTCTCGATCGGGTTGGATCGAGCTAAGATCAGATCCCCCTACTATGGTGGCTAGCTCTACTTATATAGGCCCTGGTCCTCTTCCCAAATATCGAGCGGGAAGGGAGCCAACAACGGCGGGCGAATTTGAAGGGGGACAGCTAGTACAAGCTATCCTAACAAAAGCGGTCTTTGCCTGCAAAAAGCTCTGGTGGTGACGCTGCCCTGGGCTCCACAATGACCTCCGTCTTGCCGTCCTCCCGGTCTTGGTCTCGTTGCACCAATATAGCAACCTTTGCCTGATGCCTCTGTACCCTTCGCCTGCGCTGGCCTCCTTGGCACCAAAGAGGAAATAAGGACGCTGCGCGTGCTGGCGCCCGCCTGGCGCCTGCCTGGTGTCGTTCTTCATGGCTCACGTCACGAGAGCCTCGAGAGATTTTCCCCACCTTGATATCTCCGCTCCTCGTGAGCCTGCCTGGCTAGGCCACTCCAGAGGAGGTCTTGCATCGTCCGCATCGCGAGGCTTGGACCCTCGCGAGGGTCTTGGATGCCTTGTTGATGAAGATGGGACGTACGGCCTGCCGGCTTAGCCACGCTGTGGGCCGCAGACAGGCAGGTTTGGGGACCCCCGTTCCCAGAACGCCGACAGTATAGCCCCTTATGATGGCAACCTTTATTGTGCAGTATGTCACTTTTATTCTTCACCCTCACATGTTTGTACAATGCTCACACTTTTAGAAGCAATTTTTATTGCCTTATTGCACCGATGACAACTTACTTGAGGGATATTGCTCAATCCCTAGGTAGGTATGGTGGACTCTTGAAAATAAGATTTGGGTTTAAGGGTTTTTGGATGCATAAGTAGTATCTCTACTTAGTGCGGAATTTTTGGCTAGCAAAGATAGGAGCAAGCACCACATGTTGAACGATCTATGACAATATAAATTCTATGTGAATATGAACAAACATAAATCATTACATTGTCTCCCTTGTCCAACGTCAACAATTTTGGCATATAATATTTTGATGGGGGCTCACAATCACAAAATATTTCTAGGACAGTGTATTTATATGTGAATCTTCTCTTCCCTTATTAATTCTTTCACGAGTTGCATCATTGACCAATGCTATGTTTGTCAATCTCTAATAAAGTTTACTACTTATACTTTTCCTTATGTGGTGTCATCACTTACCACAAGATTAGTGATACGTCTCCATCGTATCTACTTTTCCAAACACTTTTGCCCTTGTTTTGGACTCTAACTTGCATGATTTGAATGGAACTAACCCGAACTAACGCCGTTTTCAGCAGAATTGCCATGGTGTTATTTTTGTGCAGAAATAAAAGTTCTCGGAATGACCTGAAACTTCATGGAGAATATTTTTGGAATATATAAAAAATACTGGTGAGAGAATCAAGGCCAGGAGCCCACACCCTGTCCATGAGGGTGGGGGGCGCGCCTACCCCCCTGGGCATGCCCCCTGCCTCATGGGCCCCCTGAGGCTCCACCAGCCTAAAATCCAACTCTATATATTCACGTTTGGGGAGAAAAAAAATCAGAGAGAAGGATTCATCATGTTTTACGATACGGAGCTGCCGCCAATCCCTAATCTCTCTCGGGAGGGCTGATCTTGAGTCCGTCCGGGGCTCCGGAGAGGGGAATCCGTCGCCGTCGTCATCATCAACCTTCCTCCATCACCAATTTCGTGATGCTCCCCGCGTGGGTGATTAATTCCATCGTACGCTTGCTGGACGGTGATGGGTTGGATGAGATTTATCATGTAATCGAGTTAGTTTTGTTAGGGTTTGATCCCTAGTATCCATTATGTTCTGAGATTGATGTTGCTATGACTTTACTATGCTTAATGCTTGTCACTAGGGCCCGAGTGCCATGATTTCAGATCTGAACCTATTATGTTTTCATGTATATATGTGAGTTCTTGATCCTATCTTGCAAGTCTATAGTCACCTATTATGTGTTATGATCCGTTAATCCCGAAGTGACGATAATCGGGATACTTACCGGTGATGACCGTAGTTTGAGGAGTTCATGTATTCACTTAGTGTTAATGCTTTGGTCCGGTACTCTATTAAAAGGAGGCCTTAATATCCCTTAGTTTCCAATAGGACCCCGCTGCCACGGGAGGGTAGGACGATGTCATGCAAGTTCTTTTCCATAAGCACGTATGACTATATTCGGAATACATGCCTACATTACATTGATGAACTGGAGCTAGTTCTGTGTCACCCTATGTTATAACTATTGCATGAGGAATCGCATCCGGCATAATGCTCCATCACCGATCCAATGCCTACGAGCTTTTCACATATTAATCTTTGCTTAGTTACTTTGTGGTTGCCACTGTTACAATTACTACAAAACTGCTACTGTTACCTTTGCCATCGTTACCGTTACTTCCATATTACTTTGCTACTAAATACTTTGCTGCAGATATTAAGTTATCTAGGAGTGGTTGAATTGACAACTCAACTGCCAATACTTGAGAATATTCTTTGGCTCCCCTTGTGTCGAATCAATAAATTTGGGTTGAATACTCTACCCTCGAAAACTATTGCGATCCCCCTGTACTTGTGGGTTATCAATTAGCATATGATCTTTTTAATTTATTTTGTTTCTTTTTATTGCAACATGAAAGTAAAGAAAGCAAAAAAATTCAAACTACACTTTGTTATATATCTCACACATGATTACAAGGATAGATCACTAAGAAACTCTCGAAAAGAAAGGATCGAACTAAACTTTTATTCATCTAAAGCAAAAGATCGAACTAAAATAAGTAAAGGCAAAAGATAGTGGGTATGATATGATATCGGGACATCTCCCCCAAGCATGGCAGTAGCCAAGGGGAGTGCCCATACCCGATACTCAATTTTCTTTTGGTGATGAAGAAGATGGTGGTGTTGAAGGATTAGTGGGTTTCTCCTTCTTCCTTCGCTTACGCTTGAGGATGGAATTTTCCTCTCAATTCACCGACCTCCTGCTCAAGCTCCAGTACATTTTTGCAAAGATCATGCTCATTTTCCTGCAAAAGACTGAAGGGTATGAACTGAATCTTAGGCCTCTTTGGTATGTTTTGGAGGCTTGACTTCATGAATTCCACATACATGTCCCTAGATTGAGGTAATGGAGGTTCGTCGTCATCTGAGCTCGTTTCCTCCTTCTCCATAGGATAATAGTCTTCCTCTTCCTCCGAAGTCCAGCCATAGTGCTCCACATCCCCATAAGACTTGGGGTTTTCGATGAAAACAGCGACATAACTCTCTTCCTTAGAGTATTGGGATGACATATTTTCAGATCTATCAGGAAAACAACAAGAAAAGAAAAGAAAAGATTTCTCCACAATACGGTGGTCAACGGGTTCGGGGAGGTATATAAAGATTTTTTATCTTTGGAAACAAGCAAACGGTTGAAAGACGGAGTCTAGAAGAAGCCTTGTGGGCACACCCACTGGCGCGCTCGCAAGCCAGCGCGCCTGGTGTCTTGTGCCCACCGGGGTCACTGTCGGTGTCAAAACCGGCGGATCTCGGGTAGGGGGTCCTGTCGGGGGAGAGCTGGTCGTGCCCCACGAGCACCTACGGGACCTGGGCCCCTTGTGGTTCGGAGGGGGGCGGAGATTGCACAAAGAGCGGATCGAGGCGATGCACACGAGCGGATTTACCCAGCTTCGAGCCTCCGGAGAGATAATACCCTACCGCTGCTTTGTGGATTATCTTGTGTTCTGCTAGGGAGCAATGAGAGCTACTGCACCTAGCCCGAGTGTGGTTTCAGATGTGATGAGCTGCCGAGCTGGACCGAACTCAGCCGAACCTCCTCACGCTGCCCTTGGGCCTCCTTTTATAGGCACAAGGGGTTACCACATGTGGCAAGTAGACAAGGTTACAATGGTAAAACATAGGTTGGTACACCGCTTGTACAAAGGTACAGAATCTATACCTAACTCGACGGCAAGGGACAAGGGTCATCAATGCCCGCCTGGGCCGCCTCAACAAAGGTAACAGGGACCGCTAAGCGCGCCTGCTCGCCACGATGGTAGCTTGTCGCCGCTTGTCGCTACTCTCCGCTGGCTGCACAGCCCGCCGACACGCCAGATTATGGAGAGCCCTGGTGACACGTTGGCGGGTGAGCTGGAGCGAGATGAAGAGGTCGCCCGCCAAGCAAGCGCTTTGCCGCGGCAGAACCTTGTCGCTTGGGGGCTCGGGCGCCGCTAAGCCTTCCCGGCAAGCTCCTCTTGCCGTGGCCTTGTTTTCCTTCGCGCTCTGAGTGGCCTTCCCGCAAGCTCCTCTTGCCGGGTATTGACTACTTTGTTCTTGAAAGGCTCCAAAGGAGCCAGCCGAGGACCTTAGCGGTCATCGTGCCAGCCTGCCGTGGGGCGCTGCAATGTCCGGCAGACGAGTTCGGGGTACTAGGGTACCCCTACCTAGTACACCGACAGAGCCCCCGGCTCGGGCCACACACGGCGCTAAGCTTTGTTGGGCCAGGCCCAAAACAAAGGCACGGCACGCTGTGGTCTTGATTACGCCGTTATTCGCTTTGGGCTCACCACGCCCCCACGAACGGCACGCACCGGACGTGGCGCCGTGGGGAGATCGTGGGGCTTTTTTAATGGGAAAATCGAACGCCTGGCCCCTCTCCCTTTATAAGCGGGGAACCGGGCAGGACGCCCACTTGCCCTTGCTGTCACATCGAAACCCCTGCCGCTTCCCCTTTCTTCTCGAGCCCAAAGAGAGCGACGCCCGCCTCCATCGCCACCGGTGCCACCAACGCCGCCAGCTTCCTCCACCTCGACTCCCTATGGCTCAAGGCCGATAAGGGAAAAGGCGTGAATTGCCGAGGCGCAGCGGCTCACAGGGCCATGGAAGGAGCGGCCCTCTTCGATCCCCTCGCTCAACAGAAGGAGCTATGGAGCTGTACTACTCTTCTTCGTCGACGGTGACCCGGCGCATCCGCAGACGAGGGTCATCTCCGCCGCCACATCTGCTAAGGTCTCCTTCGGTACCCCTTCTTCGCGATTTTTTTTGGTGGCTCACTGCCCGCCTTTTCTGAATTCTTCTGCGATGTCATGAACACATATGGCCTCCGCGCCTTGATTTCACCCCCAACGCCATCCTTACCATGGCTGCTGCACATCTCCGAGAACTTTGTCGGGTCCACCCAAATGCGCACTCTTCCGCCACTACTTCTCACCCAGCGAGAGAGAGGAGAGCCGCTGTCGGAGGAATTGCATGGACCTCTAGAATCGGCAAGAAGGAAGCGATCTTGACGGAGAGTTGCGCAGCAAGTGGGAGGAGTGGAGGGCTGATTGGTGCTGGATCTTAGAGGAGGAGCCACAACCTTTATCGCCTGCAAGAAACCCTATAGTTCGCGGGTAATGATTGGAGCATCTTGGCGCGGAGGACGACAAGTTGAAGATTGCCACGATTAGATTTTGCGCCCGCAAAGGTGGCTGACCGTAGGAGCAGTTGGTGAGACTTCCTTCGCCGCCGCATTGCACCCTTGCAGGAGAAAGGAGGCCTGCTTGGGAATTCCGTAACGCGGGCGGATATCATGAGGCTGCGCCTGTGTCTGAATTGGAATTTCACTACCTCGAGCTTGACGGCATGTCGGGAGCTGTTCAAGCTCAAGCGGATAACCCCGGATGGTGCATGTTGCCGAGGGAGTTGTGCCTTGTGCAACAACTCGTCGCTGATAGCATCCGCGCGATAATGCCGCGCAGCGATTCCTATGGATCATTCCAACTTGGCAGGAGCCCGCCGACGACATAGTGCAGCAGTTCTTCGACAACTTGTCTCAAGTGCCGATCCGCGCCAACGAGAAGAGGCGGCTCACCCGCGACACCATCGCTCGGAGATGGCGCGACGCCACAAGGTTGGAGGAGGCTGCAGAGGCCGCCATCACGGGCGCTTTGGGTTCACTGTCGAGGAGGCAGAGAGGGCCGGCGGCAAGCCTTGCCGACCAAGAAGAGTTTATCGGTGAGGAGGAGCAGACCGAGCCCGACAACGACCCGAGTGAGCCTGCCGGGGGCGCCTCTCCTCCGCCGTCAAGTAGCTTGCCGCAGGAGGAGCTCGCCGCCCCGCCAAGGAGACGTCTCCGGAAGACCGGAGAAGTGGGGGAGCATACGGTCCAACAGCCGCCTCGCCGCCTGACGCGCTCCATCGCGGCAAGTGCTATTGCCGCGGGAGCGCCTCATTTCGCCACGGCGTCGGGCTCAGGGCCTTCTGGAGTCGTGGGCCACGAGCACCTACGGGACCTGGGCCCCTTGTGGTTCGGAGGGGGGCGGAGATTGCACAAAGAGCGGATCGAGGCGATGCACACGAGCGGATTTACCCAGCTTCGGAGCTCTCCGGAGAGATAATACTCCTACCGCTGCTTTGTGGATTATCTTGTGTTCTGCTAGGGAGCAATGAGAGCTACCAGACCTAGCCCGAGTGTGGTTTCAGATGTGATGAGCTGTCGAGCTGGACCGAACTCAGCCGAACCTCCTTCACGCTGCCCTTGGGCCTCCTTTTATAGGCACAAGGGGTTACCACATGTGGCAAGTAGACAAGGTTACAATGGTAAAACATAGGTTGGTACACCGCTTGTACAAGCTGTACAAGAATCTATACCTAACTCGACGGCAAGGGATAAAGGTCATCAATGCCCGCCTCACGCCTCAACAAAGGTAACAGGACCGCTAAGCGCGCCTGCTCGCCATGATGGTAGCTTTGTCGCCGCTTGTCGCTACTCTCCGCTGGCTGCACAGCCCGCCGACACGCAGAGCTTGGGAGAGCCCTGTGGTGACACGCTGGCGGGTGAGCTGGAGCGAGATGAAGAGGTCGCCCGCCCTGCAAGCGCCTTGCCGCGGCAGGAACCTTGTCGCGCTTTGGGGCTCGGGCGCCGCCAGCCTTCCGGCAAGCTCCTCTTGCCGGGCCTTGTTTTCCTTTGCGCTCGAGGCCTTCCCGGCAAGCTCTTCTTGCCGGGTCTTGACTACTTTGTTCTTGAATGGCTCCAAAGGAGCCGCCGAGACCTTAGCGGTCATCGTGCCAGCCCGCCGTGGGCGCTGCATGTCCGCAGACGAGTTCGGGGTACTAGGGTACCCCTACTCTAGTACACCGACAGTGAGCCCCGGCTCGGGCCACACACGGCGCCAAGCTTTGTTGGGCCAGGCCCAAAACAAGGCACGGGCACGCGCGTGGTCTTGATTACGCCGTTATTCGCTTGGGCTCACCACGCCCCCACGAGCGGCACGCACCGGACGTGGCGCCGTGGGGAGATCGTGGGGCTTTTTTAATGGGAAAATCGAACGCCCGCCCCTCTCCCTTTATAAGCGGGGAACCGGGCAGGACGCCCACTTGCCCTTGCTGTCACATCGAAACCCCGCCGCTTTCCCTTTCTTCTCGAGCCCAAAGAGAGCGACGCCCGCCCTCCATCGCCACCGGTGCCACCAACGCCGCCGGCTTCCTCCACTCGAATCCCTATGGCTCAAGGCCGATAAGGGAAAAGGCGGAATTGCCGAGGCGCAGCGGCTCCGCGCCATGGAAGGAGCGGCCCTTCGATCCCCGATCAACAGAAGGAGCTGCGGAGCTGTACTATCTTTTCGTCGACGGTGACCCGGCGCATCCGCGCGACGAGGGTCATCTCCGCCGCCATATCTGCTAAGGTCTCCTTCGGTACCCTTCTTCGCGATTTTTTTTGGTGCGGGCTCGCCCGCTTTTTATGAATTCTTCGCGATGTCATGAACACATATGGCCTCCGCCTCCTTGATTTCACCCCCAACGCCATCCTTACCATGGCTGCTGCACATCTCTGCGAGAACTTTGTCGGGTCCACCTAAATGTCGCACTCTTCCGCCACTACTTCTCACCCCAGAGAGAGAGGAGAGCCGCTGTCGGAGGAATTGCATGGACCTCTAGAATCGCAAGAAGGAAGCGATCTTGACGGAGAGTTGCGCAGCAAGTGGGAGGAGTGGAGGGCTGATTGGTGCTGGATCTTAGAGGAGGAGCCACAACCTTTTACTCGCCTGCGCAAGAAAACCCTATAATTCGTGGTAATGATTGGAGCAACTTGGCGCCAGAGGACGACAAGTTGAAGATTGCCACGATTAGGATTTTGCGCCCGCAAGGTGGCTGACCGAGGAGCAGTTGGTGCAGACTTCCTTCGCCACAGATTGCGCCCTTGCAGGAGAAAGGGAGGCCTGCTTGGGAATTCCAGAACGCGGCGGATATCATGAGGCTGCGCCTGTGTCTGAATTGGAATTTCACTACCTCGAGCTTGACGGCATCTTTGCATGGAGCTGTTCAAGCCTCAAGCGGATAACCCCGGATGGTGCATGTTGCCGAGGGAGTTGTGCCCTTGTGCAACAACTCGTCGCTTGATAGCATCCGCGATAATGCCTGCCAGCGATTCCCATGGGATCATTCCAACTTGGCAGAGCCCGCCGACGACATAGTGCAGCAGTTCTTCGACAACTTGTCTCAAGTGCCGATCCGCGCCAACGAGAAGAGGCGGCTCACCCGCGACACCACTGCCGGGAGATGGCGCGACGCCACAAGGTTGGAGGAGGCTGCAGAGGCCGCCGCCGCGGCGCTTGGGTTCACTGCCGAGGAGGCAGAGAGGGCCGAGGCGGCAAGCCTTGCCGACCAAGAAGAGTTTATCGGTGAGGAGGAGCAGACCGAGCCCGGCTAATGACCGAGTGAGCCTGCTGGGTGCCTCTCCTCCGCCAAGTAGCTTGCCGCAGGAGGAGCTCGCCGCCCGCCAGGAGACGCCTCCGAAGACCGGAGAAGTGGGGAGCATACGGTCCAACAGCATTGCTGCCCTGACGCGCCTCCATCGCGCAAGTGCTGTTGCTGGAGCGCCTATTTCGCCACGGCGACGGGCTCAAGGCCTTCGAGTCGTGGCCCTCGCACCCGCCAAGCGCCAGAGGGAGTCTTCTCCCAATCCGTCGCTACTGAGCAGAGTTTGATCTCTCCGCCTCAGCCCGAGGAAGAAGAGGAAGAGTAAGATCTTGCCGCTGCTATTTGTAATCTTCCAATTTATTGCTTTATCTTGCATCTAACTGGTTCCACTCCAACTTTCTTCTTCAGTATGCCACCGAGGGCGCCAAGAGGGCCAAGACGCCGTGGTTGTCGCCTCGTGATGACTTCAGAAGCAACGGGGCACGTCTGGGACTCCTTGCCGGATCCGCAACTCTTCAACAGAGCAGCCCTCAAAGACAGCCCCCAACAGTAAGTATCTCGTATGCTTATCGTGGCTAGGCGCTTGGGTGCTTTTCGCTATCGATATCTGGTTTGTTGGATTTTGTAGGAGCAGAGCAGCCACATCATGGAGCACCGGAGGCTACCCCTAAGGTCCAGCCTCATCAGGAGGCCCCAGAGGTCACTCCCGAAATTCTGCTTGCTTCAACTACGCCACCAAGGGAGAATTCTCCGCCAAGGAACGCCTCCCAAGGAGGGCCCGACAAGGGAGCTTTCGACAAGGGCTGGCGCCGACGACCCTCCTGGCGGAGACCGCGCCACGCACTCCCACCGCAGTAATCTTCTTGTCTTGATAGTTTCCCTGGGTTTCTTCCTTCCGCTTCCTCTTTCAATATCTCGCTGATTTGTGCTTTCTTCTTCGACCATCGATTCATCTGCCGGAGATCCGATGGAAACCGAGGCTGCCGGGCGAGGAAGACGCCATGCAGGCGACAATGTCGACGCCGCCAACATGGAGGAGGAGGAGGCTGGCGCTGACAGGCCCGCTGGTGAGGAGGCTGCCGAGGCCGCTGGCGCAGAGGTCGGGAGGATCTCGCGATCGTGACCGACGGCCCGGAGGCCGCAGGAGCGCCAGCGCCGCACCGACCGCCGATCCCCCGCCACCGATGCCGCACTGCACCGAGGAGCCTCAGCCCGGCGCCAACCTGAAGGCTGGCGAGGGTGTCTTCATCAAGCTCCCATGGGCATCAAGCTCCAGGGCGTCGGTCGAGGGGGAGACTTTCGACGCGGAACTGCTCGCCTCCGCCGGGCTGTCGCTGGTTGATACACCGAGCAGCAGCAGCGATGAGCCCGAGGAGGAGCAGCTGCTAAGGAAGTTGCTGTCGCTCTACCGCGCCCGCCAAGCCAAACCGAGTCTGTGGAGGCGCTTGTCGCGAGGGCGGAGCTAACTTGAGAAACGCTGAAGAGCTCCGGCGCTAATAAGGAAACCTCCGGGATATAGCGGAGGCGCGTGAGCAGCTTACTGAGGAGCGCACGGCCTTCATCTTAGAGAAGGGTGAGGTTGAAGAGCAGCAGAGGCTTGCCGGCGAGAAGCTCTCCACGCGAGAAGGTGAGCTGGCGCAGCGGAAGATCAACCTCGACAGCTACGAGGAGGATCTCGCTGAAAGCGACGGTTGGCGGGCCACTTCAGGAGGCAAAGATGTCTGCTGCGGCTGCCGAGGCCGCCAAGAGGGAATTGGAGACGAGGGTGGCTCAGCTGGAGTCCACCTCCGTAAGAGTGCCGAGGAGGTCGCGGGTTGAAGCGCGAAGGTGAGAAGGACGCTAACACCTCGGCGAATTACAAGGACGCTTATGAGAAGATCAAAGAGCTCGGTGCCGCCAAGGACCTGTATGGATCTCGAGCTGAAATTGACCACCTTGATGGAGACGCTGAACGGCGCCAAAGAGCGGAAACGGGCCTGCTGGAAAAGATCAAGGCCACCGAGGAGTTGTTGTCGAATGTTGTGACCGCCTGTAATAATCTTCGACAGCATAATGCATTGGACGTAAGGCCTTGTAGACACCGCCGCCGCATCCATAATGAGCTGATAGAGTTGGGGATGACAGATCTTGGATATTCCACCGACGAGAACCTCCAACCCAGCGCCAAGCTCAGCCTATTTTTCAAAGGCGTGTTATGGGTATCCAGCGGCCCGGGATGAGGTTCAAGCAATCATGGAGGAATCACGCCAAGTCTGTGCCGAGGCTCTCCGTAAGGTGTTGATGAAGGTGGCCTCCGCAACCCAAAGCGCCGACTTCTCCAAGGCCCTCAAGTCCCTGCCTCCATCCGCCGACGTTGAAGCGCTTAAGACCTTTGTCGCACTCCATTGTGGACAGGGTGAGCGGAGTTAAGAGGCTCGAGGGCGATCGGTGGACTAGGCCGCCAGTTCATCTTCCTCTTGTCGTCAGAGATCATGTTTAGGCGAAAAATCTATTAGATCTCATGACAAGTTATTATGTAATATACACTATCTTAGGCAATCGAATGCACTGTTATTTTTTACTCGATTTCTTCCCTTGTATGTTACTGCCTCACGCTTTTAGGGAACTTGTCGGTGCAGCACCCTTGTCATGGGCGCCGAGTGCGGAACTTCAGCAGCTTCGGTCAAGGGTCGCTACCGACAAGCAACCTTGTCACGGACTAGTTGCAGCTCACTTAAGTTCTTGAGCGGACTCAAACAAAGTAAGGGCGTTAAGCTAGTCGCGAGTCGGTTCCTCCGCCGCATGTGTTTTCCATACAAAGTACTATCGCTCGAGGAAGATAACTTAAAATTTAAAACTGGTCGCTTAAACTTAGCAACTTAGCTTTTCGTTGTCCATCTTCCGCAAGCGCGACAGCCTCGAGCGACGCCGTTGGCCCACATCATTATCTCTCCTCCCCCGTTAACTTGTGGGTGGATGATCCTTCTTCTTGTTTGAGAAGAAAGAAGAGAAAAATAGTTATGGAGCCTAATGGCTCATTATCGCCATCAAAAGCGGTGCTGCACAAGATGTTAGTAAACACATGCATATATGATTATGAAAGCATGTATTGACAAATGTGCGCAACCATAGGCTTTATCGATGCACGGGTCTCGCTCCTGCTTTGTACAAAGGATTACATGCAACAGTTGGCAAGACTTGTATAAAGGGTGGTTTTGAACGGTTCCGCAACCGCGCTTCATGGGTAAAACTTACGAAGATGCTCTATGTTCCAGAGTTGCTCACCGGAAGGCCATCTTCGTCTCAAGGCATGACAGCGCCGGCCTAGTGACTCGCTTTCACCCGATAAGGGCCTTCCCACTTCAAGGCCAACTTGTTGGAATTCTTGGCGGATTGAACGCGCCGAGGAACAAGGTCGCCTTCCTCGAAGCTTCGCATTAACTTTGCGGCTATGGTAGCGACGCAAAGCTTGTCTGGTAACGAGCAGCTCGACAAAGAGCTCGAAGACGATCTTCCTCGAGGAGCAGCAGATCATCTTGTCGCAGCTGCTCTTGCTCAAGCTCATCATAAGCGAGCACTCGAGGTGACCCGTGATACGAAGTTCCGTGGGGAGAACTGCCTCGCTCCGTAGACTAGAGCAAAGGGTGTCCGCCGCTGGCTCGATTTGGCGCCGCCCCGACGACCAAAGAACCACCGGCAGCTCCTCGATCCAGCCTTCCGCGACTTGCGCAGCCCGTCGAAAGTTCTCGTCTTGAGTCCTCACAGCACTTCAGCGCTTGTTTCTCTCGCTTGACCGCTGCTTCTCGGATGAGCAATGTATAAAGCAGATCTTGGCGCCAAGATCTTGGGCGCATCGCATGAAGGTGCGACTCGTGGAACTGTGGTGCCGTTGTCGGTGATGATCTGGTTAGGAATCCCAAACGGCAAACAATTGACCTAAAGAACTTGACGGCGATCGTGTTGTCACCTTCCTCATCGGGTTCCACTTCCGCCACTTTGTGAACTTGTCGATTGCGACGCATAAGTATTCAAAGCCCCGACAGTTCGGGAAGGGGCCGAGGATGTCGAGCCCCCAAACCGAAAAGGGCCAGGATAAAGGATCGCCTGGAGAGCTTGAGCTGGTTGGTGTATCTTTTGAATGGAACCGCACGCTTCACACTTGGTTACTTGTGCAAGATCATCCCGAGGGCTTCGCCGGAAGAAACCTTGCCGGAAAGCCTTGCGGTAAGTGTTTCGCGCCAATGTGGTGACCACATATGCCTCCGTATCTCTCGCCAACAACTTCTCATCCATCTTCCCGCAAATACACTTCAATTTCACTCCGCTGAGTCTTCTTCATGCAGGATGTTGTCAACAAACTGGTACATACTTGACCTGCCGGGCTACTTTTTCCGCTTCTTCTTGCTCTTCGGGAAGTTCTCCTGTCTGAAGGAAATGGACGATTTGTTGTGCCCATGTTGGAGCCTGTGGCTCGACAACAAGGACTAAAGGCTCATCTATCATTGCGGGAACATCAGCTTCTACGGCAAGGACCCGTGGGTCCGCCGGAGCTCGATGATCCCCGGCAAGCTTGCCGGAGCTAAACTTGTCGGGAGCGTTTGCTTCAACAATACAAACCACATGGTTTGTCCGGAGCAGCATCGCCTCGCTGATACTGCGCTGGTTTTAGGGACCTTCTGGCGGCGGCTTCAGAGAGCTCGCCGAAAGTAGTCGCCGGAAACCAATTTTTCTTCTTACTCTGTCCTGTTGATGGTGTTACGGTTGGCTGTTAGCTTGAGCACAAAAATCCTGGTTCCATGTGTAACTTAAGTGCAGCACATTTGGAGAGGCCATCAGCTATATCATTCTGCGTTTTGGAACGGTTCCATTTGCGGTGCCTTCAAAGTGCTCTTCCAGCTTCCTCACTTCATCGACGACGCTTCCATCAACGGACTCGATAATCTTTATTTACTTGGCGGACGACAAGTTGCGAGTCCCCCGACAATGAGCTTCTTGATCCCAAGGTCTACCGCAATCCTCGAGACCGCAAGCAAACCTTCATACTCGCAGATTGTTTGTTGTTTGTTCCTTGGGAAAGTGCATCGGACTATGTACTTGAGGTGCTCTCCGTGGGTGCAATAAACAGACGCCGCACCGGGCGCTTTGCAGCGAGAAGGCACCATCAAAGTACATCAGCCACTCTTTGTTTGCCTCCTTGACGGGATGCTTGTCTCTAGAATTTCTTCATCTTGCTACGCCCACTCTGCTATGAATTTCGCCAATGCCCCGCTCCGATAGTTGAAGTGCTTTCAACTTGAGACCAAAGCTCGACAGTTCCAAATGCCCACTCGACAATCCTGCTCGCTGCTTCCGGATTTTGCAAAATCCTCTTCAAATCAAAAAGCGAGTGACAACTGTTATCTCATGTGCTTAAAGTAGTGGCGAGCTTTCTTGAGGCCATGAGGAGGCCGAAAAGCAGCTTCGCACACCGAGTACCTTGATCTAGCCCCGCAGAAAGGAACCGACAAAGTATACCGGGCGCTGCACCATCTTCTTCTCAGATCTTATCGCAACCCTGCGCTGATCTGTCATTGCCGGGACCAGAGCTTGACGGCGAGGCCCTTTGCTTGTCATTTGGATGCGCCGCCTCGGTTGCCAGCGCATCATCATCGCCTCCTCTCCGCTACTAACGCAGCACTAACCACTTGATTGGTCGCCGCTATATACAGCAGCAACTTCTCTTGTGGTTTAGGTGCGACAAGTATTGAGCGGAGGACAAGTATCTCTTCAAGTCTGCAGCGCAGCCTCCGCTTCGAGTCCATTTCATTGACCTGCCTTTTTCAAAATCTTGAAAATGGCAGGCGCTGCTCAGCAGACTTAGAGATGAACCCGCCGAGAGCAGCCACGCAACCGCAAGCCTCCCCGACATCCTTGACGCGCTTTGGTGCTTCGACCGCTCAATGGCCTTGATCTTGTCGGGATTGGCCTCAATGCCCCACCGAGATATAAAGAACCCGAGAAGCTTGCGGAAGGGACTCCAAACACGCACTTCTCGGGTTGAGCTTGAGGTTGATCTTGCGCGCAGTTCGCAAACGCCCTCATCCAAATCCTGAACCGAGTTGCTCTGTCTTTGCTCTTGACCACTATGTCATCCATGTAAGCTTCTACATTTCGTGTATCCGAGGTCCAAAGGCATTATGGACTACCCTTGCAAAGGTTGAACCAGCATTCTTTAAACCGAAGGCATCCGATAAAGCAAAGACGCGCTACATGGTGTAATGAATGCGGTTTTCTTCATCCTCTTCGCCATGAAGATCTGATGATATCCCGAATATGCATCAAGAAACGAAAGCAGATCGTGATCCAGCCGTGGAGTCAACAATCTGGTCGATACGCTGCAAGGGAAATGGGTCCTGGGACAAGCTTTATTAACATCGGTGAAGTCAATACAAAGTATCCATTTCCCATTAGCCTTATGCATCACTACCGGATTGGCCAACCACGGGGTGGAGGACTCTCCGACAAGCCCCGCCGCTTCCAATTTCTTGATTTCTTCTATGAACTCTTGGCGCCCAACGCTGCTTCCTAACTCTTTGCTTGACGGGCGGCGCGTGAAGACAGACAGCTAGGTGGTGCTCAATTACTTTCCGGGAACACCGGGATGTCGATGGTTGCCATGCAAACACGCCGACATTCGCTCACAGAAAGCAACGAGCTCGCCTTCCTATTTAGGATCAAGCGTGGAATCGGCGGTGAAGGTACCACCAAGTGTCGCCCTCCTTGGCGGGCACCTTCTTGGTCTTTGGCGGAGCTTCCATAGTCTTGCTGCACTTGCCGGTGGAGCTCGATGGTGCGCCCTCGACGGTAGCGCAGCACCAAGAGGTGCGCCACCGGAGTGGGAAACAGAGTTTTGCCGGACCTAGTGGTCTTCTTCCCCGGAGCTTCAGCGTAAGTGGTTTGTTATTTGTCGCCGCTGCTGCATCCCAGTAAATTTCGTCGGCGCAGATAAGTGCATCTTTCTTGTCGCCGTGGACAGAAATGACGCTTGTCGGGCCGAGCATCTTGAGTAGATTGTAAGCATAATGAGAGGCGGCCATGAACTTGGTGAGTGCTGGACGGCCAAGTATGCCATTGTAGGGCAATGGGAAATCGGCGACGTCGAACGTGACCTTCTCAGTTCTGAATTGAGCTTGCGTCAATGTTACCGCAACGTGATCTTCCCTTTGGGCTTGCTCTCCTCGGTTGATTCCTTGAAAGTACCAGCTTTTCGAGCTCATCGTCGTGGATTTGAAGTTTCGTGCACCGCAGAGGAGATCAAATTCAGGCCGGCCCCACCGCCAACCAACATCTTTGTAACCTTGAGGTTGTGGATGGTTGGTGAGACCAATATCGGCAAACACCCGACCGCAGTGATGCGATCGTGGTGATCCTCGATGTCAAAGATGATGGGCGGTTGGACCACTTCGAGAGGTTTGCGTGACTCTATGGATGGTTCTCGCTGCATTGACCTCACGATCCATTGCTTGAGTTGGCGGTGCGAGGTATGCGCAGACGCACCACCGCCGACGCAGAGGACCTCTGTTGCCTTTTGAAACTCATGCTCATCAGCTTCGCTGCCCTCATCGCCCTCGCCATCTTCATCTTCGCCTTCTTCCTTGTCGCGCCACGGGAGGTCTGCCTCCTGCCGCTGCTTGGCCTTGCCGCGACGCCCTCCCCGACCGGGTCTCTTCTTACTTGCTGCACCTACACCTTCTTGGGCCTTCTCCTTGTCTCGCTGCTCGATTCAACTCTTCAGAGCTCAACGAGCTGCTCGACTTTCTTGCAGCTCGGAGATCGTGGCCTTTGGTGCGGTGGATTTTACAAGATTACTTGTTGAGTTGTCGGGTTGTCGGCGTCGCCACAGCCTTGGCGGTCGGGCGCCGACGGCAACCTCCTTGCCGGAGCCACCGCCTTGGCTTTGTTGGCGGCACCATCCTTACCGGACCGCTCGACAACTAGTACTTCTTGGTTTTTCTTCCTCCTATTGTTCCGCCACCGCTATTTCTTGCCGGGCGATCCTCACCGTCGGACTCTGCCCCACATTCTCTCCTCGACTCTTCTTCCTTCTTCAAATAAGATGCACACTTGTCGGCCAGGCATAGAGCTCATCGACGCTTTTCACTTTGCACATCGCCATCTCTTCCTCATCCTCGCGATTGCGCACATTCCGATGGAATACACCGATCATCGCAGCAGGTGAACGCCGGGATGTTGTAGTGCACTGATCAATCTCTCCGATGAATTTGCGCAGAGACTCCCTCCCACCGGCAAGCAGGTGGAGATCACTTCCGGCCATGAGGCTTGTGGTCACCGTGAAGGCGCCAACAAACCGGTGGCACAAATCTGCCCAAGAAGAAATAGAGCCATCCGGCAAGTGCATGAGCCAAGATCCGACGCTTGGCTTGAGCACCAAGGGAAAGTAGTTGGCGAGGATCTTGTCGTCTCGCCCCCGCAGCTTGCACCGCGATGGTGTAGATGCCGAGGAACTCCGATGGTGTGTCCCGCCGCCGCACTTCTCCGCACGCCCTGGTTTGAAGTTTTTCTTGTCGGCCACCGGACTTGCCGCAGCTCACGAGTGAACGCAGGGCAACCCACCGCAGACGGCAAGTCGCCTGGTTCTTCGGCGCATGCATATCGACAATGGGCCCGCGCTGGTCGATTGACGGCGCTTTCTCTTCGACGCCAATACGGGTTCGAGCGCTCTTCTTCTTGCCGCTTCGGAGAACTTGGCGTTAGTCGCGATAAGCTCGCGGATCCGACGACGCTGTGGAGTCGCTGTCGAGGTGGATCCGCGAAGTTGGCGATCTTGGCTTCGGAAGGGGAGTGCACGGGGTGCACTTCGCAAGTCTCGCCGCCATCTCGCCGCGCTTTGTCGCTCGCCGCGCCGCGGGCACTCGGTTGTCGCGGGACGCCGCTGCTGGCGGTTTATGAGACTCTGAATTGTGGTTCTCCATTCGCCGACCTTATCGGCCGCCGGAGGGTAATCTAGTAGTAATCGAGCTCTCGCCAAGGCTTCCGCTGGTGTGGTTGGCGGCAACGGCGTACGGAGCGAAGAACGGGATGTACTCGGACTCCTAACCAAGTTAGGAGGAGCAGCATCCCGCCCAATCGACCGTACCCCACTCGTACCGGCATGCGGAGGTGCATGCGGGTCTCGAGGGCCTCGGGATCCTCCAGCTTGGCCTTGATCTAACGAGCGTATGGTGCCGTGAGTATCATGACGCTGTCGGTCTCGCGCCTCCTGCGAAGGACGTGGTGCAGATTCGGACGCCGATGCCTGCACTGCCTTGTCCCTGGACCTCTTGCCGGGGTCTTGACTACTTTGTTCTTGAATGGATCCAAAGGAGCCGCTGAGGACCTTAGCGGTCATCAGGCCAGCCCTCGCTGTATTGCGCTAGCGGGTTCAGGTGACGAAGTTCGGGTACTAGGTACCCTTACTCTAGTACAATCGACTGTGTCCCGAACTGTGCGTCTAGGCGGATGGTAACACGAGACAAGGGACACGATGTTTTACCTAGGTTCGGGCCCTCTTGATGGAGGTAAAACCCTATGTCCTGCTTGATTGATATTGATATTGTGGATGTTTACAAGAGTGGATCTACCATGAGATCAAGGAGGCTAAACCCTAGAAGCTAGCCTATGGTATGATTGTAAGGGTTGTTGTTGTTTATGAGATTGTCTATCGACTAGCCTGGCCTCGGTTTATATAATGCACCAGAGGCCTTGGATAACAAGAGTCCTAGCCGAATACGCCGGTGGGGGAGGAGTCCTTGTCTTGATCGCCAAGTCTTGTGGAATCTTCCTTGTATGCGCAACCGTCCGGACTGGCCCATGAGTATACGGCCATGGGGATCCTCGCCCAATCCAACTGATCGGGAGACAACGTGGTGAGTACCCCTAGTCCAGACACCGTCAAGAGCCCTCGAACCGGTCTTCGTTGGGGACGCCTCGATTCTTCCGAACTGTTCTTCATCTTCGATCGTCGGTCTTGAAAACTGGTTCAACAAATCTTCTCATCTTCGATCTTGAGGATCGCCGAAATGCATTCGACGAGTTTACACGTCGGGTATCCGAGGAGCCCCCTTTAAGTTTACGGCCTTTATCAATGCCTTGTTATTTTTATGCCACACCTCGGGTTTTAAGTTATTCCCGGGAGGCAGCGTCCCCTTGCGTCCGACCTCTAACGCCGGACTGCATTCGAGGTATCTTTTGCAGCCGAGCACCAACGCCGGACTGCTTCCCAGCTCTATCGCCGGACTATGTATCCGAGCTCCAATGCCGGACGGTATCCCAGCTCCAACGCCGGACTATGTATCCGAGCTCCAACGCCGGACTGTATCCGAGCTCCAACGCCGACTATGTATCCGAGCCCAACGCCGGATCAGTATCCGAGGTGTCGAATCACCTTGGTTCAAAGAAGTTTGAAGGAGTTTAGCCGAGCTTAACGCTGGAAATGCCTCTATGGAGCCAGCCACTATCGCCCGCTTTATGCCGATCGCCCGAGGTGGTGCACCACCCCAATGTGGGCCGATTTTTGTCAATATTTTTATTGATGCAATTTATTCTCTCGCCGAGATACATGGCCAAGAGCCCTCAAGGTGTGTATCGGTCTAAAACCCGAGATGCCCATGAAGGATTACATAAGACCGCTGATCCTCAGAGGCCGAGACTCAACTTGATTTGCAAAATCGGTCCGAGGATCAAGTCCTAGCTCGCAGAATACTTCGACACAAAAGCGCGTGTTTCAGTCCTCAAGACTCAAAGTTGGGTGCGGCCGACCAACCCGAGGATCAAAATCTCCTGAGATCAGATACACTTAAAATTTTCTGCATTGGACATGCAATGCAAGAGTCCCCGAGACACCGGTCGGGTGGCAATACCAGATCGGGGATCGATGTGCCCCTTTAATATGTGTAAATAATAAGCCCAAGCCCAAGATTCCCCGAGCCTTAATGCGGCACGGAGGCCAATTAAGGATCGATATCCATAGTAAAATCAAAAATTATGTGTAATGACTCTGTGTATCCAAGTACTTTACGTCATTAATGCTCGAATCCGTATTGTACAAAACTTTGTTGACCGACCATCAGCTTCCACCTCCTCGGCCATTAGCCGAGGAGTGTTTGTCCTACTTTATAAAGCCTTTATGAGGGCAAAGATTTACAACAAACAAGGCAATCTGGCCATACGGTTTTATAAACAAAGGTACGCGGAGAGACATGTTTACTATTTAATAGAAGAAATGTCTTCCAAAGAAAAATAGTCCCGCTATCGGTTCCTTTCTTTGGGTTGTCATGCTAAGCATGATCAGGAAACCTCAGCTCCAACGTAAGAGCAAAATATTGAGGATTTAGTTTGGGAGGCCGCCATTAGCCCCGGTAGTGCTCAAGCATACGAGGTCAAGCCGAAACACTTCGCCAATTTTATGAATGGCTCGTCATTTAATATAGTCATCGGATCGCTGACCAGTTTACACCTATTGTGACAATCAGCCGCTTTCTCCATCGAGGTACTTAACCATGCGAGCTGGAAGCACAATCGCAGTGGTTCTCCTTTGCACACCTAGCCGAACAAAGCAGAATGTAGGAGGCAAGCGCGGAGCCGCAACCCAACTATTGACCAAGACACAATTCGAACTGATGCATATATAGCAATATCCGAGAATGTTTTGCTTAATCCCTAAAGGTGTCCTGCAGGTCATGAGACTTGTGCTGAAAACACACAAATAGTTAAAAGTGCCAAAAGCTTGGAAAGCCAAAAAACTTCAGTAAAAACATGATGTACGAACAAGATTAAGTGTTCGGTACCAATCCAAAAATTGGACTTTAGAAAAAAAGTGCTTCTGCCGTGTTTTAACTTTGCAACGACTAAGAAGAAAAACGCTTAGTATGAAACGGCTCAAATAAACATAAGAGCCCCCAAGCGACTTGGGTAAAAGTTGACTATAAAATGTAAAGTGACATGTAGAATGCCTTCTAGCCGGATTGTAGATCGTTTGTCGTAGCGGACCTTTTCGCTTCAACCTTTGGACCCAATAGTCCGGAGTGTGTCCGAATACCCTCGCGGTTATAAAAACGGGCATGCGTGGAGACCAGGCGTAGGGGTCATTAGTGCTTTACCGCATAAGTGCCCAACTAGTTATGTTATATTACATGGTTAGTAAGAAACATCTTCCGTGGAGAATAGTTCCGTTAGGGGTTCCTATCTCGGGAGGCATGCCCTAAAGTGCATGTCCGGACTGCGAAAAGAGCAGTAAAAACATCCGGGGTAGGTAAATAAATAGGTAAGAAATCATCTTTTAGTTCACCGACCGAGTATTCCCTTAAGAACGCTTAGCTTTTGGCTTCACCTACCGAGGTACACATCCGCTGACCCGGCAAGAATAATCGCAGAGGTGCTCCTTTACCACCTAGCCGAACAATCGGGAACGAGGGGTAAGCACGGAGCCGTGCAACCCAGCTTGGCCAAAACTTAAGTCATATCGATGCATATAATGGTGAATAAAAGGTACATGCGAAGTGTGACATGTGTTGGGCATAAAGTCGAATTAATAAGCTTCATAAAGAAGCCCCTGTGTATAATGAGCGGGTAGGCGTCAAGTAAAAGTAACAAAGTTTCGACAAGGAAATTTTTACAAGCAACTTTTTTCCAAAAAGTATAATGCTTGGTCGAACCGAACACAAGTTAGAAATTTAAAACTTTGAGCATGAAGGCAACTTAGCTGGTTAATGTGTTCGCATTGACGACGCGGTCCGAGCTTGATGCGGACAAGGTACCATCCCCAAGCCGGTCCCGAGGTGGCGAAGCAAAGAGCTCGCATCGTGAAGTGGTGACATAGCACGGTCAATGCAGGACGGCAGAGTGATGCCAAGTCCCCGGCATGGGGTAATTAATGTTGACAAAGCCCCCGCCCACCGAGGTGACGCTAAAGGATATAGTCCGCGGATCATTTTCCGTGCACAAAAAGTGCAGACCGGGATAATACTAATAATAAGAATTAAAAAATGTTGCATAATAAATAATTTATGCAAAGTGAGTAATAAAAGAAATATGGGCCTGGCGTCGAAGATGCAGGTCGTCGGCGTAATGCAATAAAGGCGTGGCAAAGCCTGGATTCACTGTGTCGTCCGAAGTTCGGATGCGGCGTCACGGACTATGTACGGAAACTGAACGAACCATCATGCGACCGTCGATAATGCGGCCAGCATTTGATAGACCTGTGTATATATGATGGACAAACCAGAGTAATAATTCCTTGGGAAGAATTAACCCAAACAAGCAAAAAGAAATACTAGGATTAATAGCACCTGGTTTATTTGTTGTAGCAATCCGAAGGAAGGTGATTCCCAAAATTCGGACTCGATCCGCGCACCTATTGCCTGGTTGGTTAGTGACGCCGAAGTGTCCGGAGTAGGTTGATGAAGAGATGGCGAAGCCCCCGGTCCAGCCGAGATGTCGAAGTAGGTCGGCGTGATGGACACCAGCTTGAAGAAGCAATAGTGCGGCCCTGCCGATGCAGGTCGTGACGTGGTCGATGCCGGCTTGATGAAGCGACCGTGCGGCGATGCCGGTATGCTGGCTCCGTGTAATCCATGGGGCAGCGATGTTGGTGATGATTGATCCTTCGCGATGCCGGACTCTTGTTCGGCTTGCCGAGATGATGATCCAAGAAGTTGATCTCGCTCAACAAAGTGACGACGGTTCAGCGCAGGTCGGCAGCCGGAGCAATATTGCCGGACTGGTTTGACACCAAGATGATATTGAAGATAGTGGGATGTGTTCGAAACAAAACACAACACCCCATACAAAACTTCCTTCAAAATGGATGTCCCAAATCCCGCTCATAAAAAGACGAACTCGGTCGGATTCGCTGCGCAGAAAACAGATACGAAAAGTAATGCACTAATCGGAAGGTTCCGGAGTTTGGACGGTCGGATCGAGCTGAAATTTTGAGGGTGGTATATATAGGAATTCGCAGTCGATCAACGGTTGATCTTCCAAAGGAGGTCCGAGCTAGAAGCTGGACACCACGCCTAAACTCGTCCGGATTCTCGTCCAGATTCAATGCGGCTCCAGATATCGGAGATTGCCGAGATTCCTCCATCGAACTCGATTTAAATTTTCCAGGGTTGTTGGAGACTCAATTCTGCACAATTACATCGAAGCAATCATCAAACCGACGCCGAGGAGGCGGTGACGGCGGATACAAGTTTGCTGTCCGTAAAAACAGACGGTCGCCGAGGGCAATGTTGACGTTGAGCCCCGGGCCTCGGATGATTCCTCCATGATCTTGATAGAGATCGGAGCTGATGTTGATGAAGGCCCGCATCCCAACATGACGATCGGAGGTAGGGCACAGTCCTTGGTCGAATCCAAGGTGACCAATCGAGCTGGTGACGAAGATGCCAAGTCGCAGCTTGATCTCGTAGGCGAGCCATCGACCTTTTGCCAACACACATCGGAACTCTCAATGAAAGCACCAATGTCGGTGTCAAACCGCGGATCTCGGTAGGGGGTCCCAACTGTGGCCTAGGCGGATGGTAACAAGAGACAAGGGACACGATGTTTTACCCAGTGTTCGGCCCTCTTGATGGAGGTAAAACCCTCACGCCCTTCTTGATTGATATTGATATTGTGGATGTTTACAAGAGTGGATCTACCACGAGATCAAGGAGGCTAAACCCTAGAAGCTAGCCTATGGTATGATAGTAAGGGTTGTTGTTGTTTATGAGATTGTCTATCGACTAGCCTGGCCTCGGTTTATATAATGCACCAGAGGCCTTGGATAACAAGAGTCCTAGCCGAATACGCCGGTGGGGGAGGAGTCCTTGTCTTGATCGCCAAGTCTTGTGGAATCTTCCTTGTATGCGGCAACTGTCCGGACTGGCCCATGATTATACGGCCATGGGGATCCTCGGCCCAATCCAACTGGTCGGGAGACGACGTGGTGAGTACCCCCTAGTCAAGGACACTGTCAGTCACTTTCCCGGTAGTTTCCTAGTTTTCTAAATATTCCAAAACTGATAAAAAATATTTTTGCGGATTTTTCGGAGTCTGTTTACTTACCGTATCACGTACCTCCTCTTTTTTCAAGATTCTTGTGGCACCCCGATCCGCATGGAGCAGGGGGCCTTCGCACGTCAACCCAGGATAACACCTAACGCACGATAGGTCCATGATACAGCATTCCAGGTACAAGAATATTCATCAAATACATGTGTATAGGATTACATCATTGATGAGTGTAGTCATCTGGCATAGCTCTAAGGCTATTTAAAAGGCGGCGGAAGTCTTGGTTTGGCAGCTCATCAACTCTGGCTGGGCTCCACAACTCACGGAACTGGCAAGGTTACATCCTAGCGCGACCAATCAAGTAAACAATCCAGGCACGACCTACAAGCATGCATGACACACCAGGTCAGTACATTGAATATAGTTGCAAGACAACCAAATACATAGCATCCAAACAAACAGATGACAAAGCAAGAACCAAGCGCATGCAACAACCTACCTCATAACAGAAACAAAGCATGGCATGATATTAACTAGAGACATAAATCAAACTAAGCATGAACAACATCATAGCATCTACTAGCATGACAATAATAAGGAATATCAAAACATGCTTCTAGCATGGCAATGACATAACATGGCATAGCATATCATTTCAATCATGGCATAATTTAGCACATCAATCAAAGCATGGCATGGCATCATGAAACTATGCTAAAAATACACTACCAGTTATCTCCAATGAAGACTTAACATATTAACTTGATTCAAAAACCTCTTACTTTGCCTCGGCTCCTCGGAGCAAACTCATGACTCATCAAGACCTCGTCTCGTGATCATATCAAAACATCACAGTGACTTCTCACGACTATCTCATAGTCGAAGTCACCATATTCTTTATCACACATTAGTTATCAACTTAGTCATTTAAGGTTTATCCTCCATTTCGACCAAGAACCGATAATGTGACCTACTACAAACTATGCCCATGACCGAGGACGCGGCTATCGATAGATTTAACACACACTCTGCAGAGGTAGCGCACTTTACCCACACCACAGAACCCCAGGCCTCGCACTCCCATTCGGGTGGACCAACGGTGTTCTGACAAAACTGACACTCTCTCGGCAACTCCGATCAACACCCCTTCTTGGGTTCAGTCTTGGGTGGCCCCGTGCCTACCAACGGCATCAACAGCCACCGTCGTGGCAAAACATAAACAGTCCCAAATGGGGACATGAGCTCAAAAACAAACCTGGGCACACAAGGCTTATGTCCACCTACCTGATTAGTGTAGCGCGTGCCCATAACCTTCCCTCGTTGGAGGCACCAGCGAGATGCATGACAATAGATCGCATTAAGGCCTTCCCATAAAGGCAAATGTGGTTGCACTGAAGGAGTTCGATTTTGTGGCACTATGACTCGATCCCATCGATGACGGAGGAGATTTGTTATTATTAAGTCATGTTATTATCTTCTCCATCATCATCAACATGCAAGCATGATTATCATGGATGCACAAATGAGCATGAACATACAAATGCATGAAGAAAATACTAAGCTTCTCGAGTGAACAACTACAGCATAAACAACATGGCAATACCAGATACTAGCATATCAACGGTGTACCACAATCATTATATCCTTTATATCAATGACATGAAACTAAAGTAAGCAGTGACATGAAATTATTAATAACACATCCTAGTTAGCATGGCAAAAATAACAAGAAAGCTCACGCATGCATGGCAAGCACAATAAACATAAAGCATAACGGAATAACTGCAGACGAAACTGATAAGAAACTATTGCAACTACACACACACAAGGTGCAAGCAAAGTCAACATGCAAGTTCGAGGCTCATGATAAGAGGTTGGCTTGCCTGGGGGTTGAGGAATACTCCGGGAAAAAATGTAGAAAGATCGCGGAAAGATTTTCCAGAAACAGTTCTCTCTCGGAGGGGGTTGTTTGCGGGCAAGGGCAAAGTGGTCATTTTCACTATGTGTAAACATTATGAAAATGGTACCAACGGAAAGATCTCGATGAACAGAGAAAGTTAGCGTTGGAATCACCTGAATCGGAGTCATGGTTGAAAAGTTGTGGCCGTTCGTTCGTTAGGCAGAAATCGAATAAAAATATATCCATTTCTGGCCTTAATAGGTGAACGTTCACAAAATAAGCGGTTCGTCTGGCGAGGCTGAAAACAGAAAATGTAAAACACAGAATACGTTTTCGGAGCACAAAAAACTTATTTCAGAAAATACGTCTTCAGAGTACAGAAAATGTAAAGTTGTCTGGGCGTTTCCACTTATCTGAGGTGGCACCTCTTAGCCGCCGACAGGTGGGGTCGCGCGGGGGTGGTTCCCGTGTGGCGCTGGCTTCTTCTTCCTCCCGCGCGGGAGCGAGAGTGGCCGAGGGAGGCGGCCATCCCGACGGCGATCGTCAGCGCATCCGGCCACGGCAGGCGATGGGCGACCTACCCACAAGCTCAGGAGCGAACGGCGCATCTCGTGGTGGCCTCCGTTGCCGACGAGGAGGACTGGAGAGGGAGAAGTCAAGATCACGGTGGGGAGGAGCTCCAGCCGCCGGAGTAGATGGAGTTACGGTGGTGGAGAGGAGGGATTGAGGCTACAGGGAGGTCCGCCGGGCTACAGGGGTTGAAGTGGTGGATGAGGACTGGGGGGAGGGGCGCGGCATCTCCAGAATCAAGCGAGACCCCAGGCGGCGGCCATGGCGATGGTGGGGATCAGAGAGAAGCTCCGGGGCGAAATGAGGAGTGTGGGGAGGCGTAGAGGAGGGTGGGGAGCTACTGATGAGATCGGACGGGGCGCGAGGGGGCTACTTATAGCCGGGCGAGGAGCACCCAAGCCGGTCGCCGCCGAGCGAGTCCGGCCACGGCTCTGCGGGCTGCAGCAGTCACGGGGAGGCACGGGAAGATGCCGAGGAGGAAGCGGATGAGCGCCAGAGGGTCACGGAGACGAGCAGCGGTCGGAGACGAGAGGAGAAAGAGGACACAGGAGGATGGCGACAGTGCACACGGACGCACACTGTGCGGCGTCGGTTCCGGCTAGTCGGGGAAGAAAACGAAGGGGGGAGGAGTCCAGCAGGAAGGGGACGGCGAGGGGGAGCTGTAGGACACTGATGAGGGTGCCAAAAACGGTCGGAGCGAAGCTACTGAAGACTAAAGTGCACAGACCACCGCTTTGGCCGGCTGCTCTCGTGGTCACCACGGACAAGGCGCACTCTGGACTCTTTAATGATGCCAGCTCATGTCCACAGCGTAGTCCATCCAAGATAGAGCAATACCGCGGTAAATAGACGAGCAAAGACACGGGGAGTGGAGTAAACCAAGCTCCACAAGTTTGCTGTAGCATACTTGGCCTCATCATTGAGATCAAACCAGGGAGGTTAAAAAGTAAACTTGTTGTCTGGGAGGCTTAGGCTAGTAACGACTACGATCCTGCTAAGTTTGACATGATTTTGACAACTATTTAACATAGTTGCTGTGCAACTACGAAATTTGGCCCAGAAGGTAAACCAGGAAGAAGCACTCACTAGGAGTGTTGGATTGGGCTAAAACTTGGCAAAGCTTGATGATTTGGACATATAATGATGCTGAAAAAATTTCATACCAAATAGACTTACCAAAATGGTACTTCCTTCACAGCTATCCTCTCTGCCAAAAACTTGGAAAAAATCCTGAGGGAAAATGGCTAATTGAAATGAGCCAAAATCTTCTGGAGATAGGTTATACGGGTAAGATAAGACTTGGGAAAAATTTCAGACATAATGGAGCAAGATAAAATATACTTGCTTCACAAACTGAAAATTTGGACAGAAAAAAAGAATTGATCTTGGGCTCACATGGATCAATGGAATGATATGAATTTTGTAGGAGGGTGATGATATGATCATTAGAGACTTCTGGAAAAGTTTTAGCTCATTTTGATCATCTATGAAGGTACTTCCTTCACAGACAAACAATCTGAACAGAAATTTGAGAAAATTGCCAAGGAAGATTGGATGGATGGATTGAGGTGATTTTTGGTATCCAGAGGTGATTTATTAAAGTTAATCACCCTGCAAAATTTCATCTCAAATGGATCAAGGGTTCAAGCACTTGCTTCGCAAAAATTTCAGATAGGGCATAAACTTGCACTGGATCATGTGCTCAAATTCTGACCCTTGAAGCATAGGTTTGGATGGAAATGGTGAAGATACAGCAAGTACAAGCTCCATAAATTATTTGGGAATTTTTCTGGCTATAAAAATGGTAGCTCCTTTTGTTTAAAATAGGAAAAGGCAATTTCCCTTATTTAATTATGGCCAATATTTTGCCAGAGCTAGGATTAGACATAAATATCATCTCCACAAATTTTCATGAATTTAGGAGATGACTAGCTATGCCTTTGGATTTTATTCCTCAGGAAGGCAAAAGAAGGAATAAATCCCAAATGGAAAATATTGCATAGGGCTTAGCAATATTTTTGCTTATCCAAGATTTGAAAGGGTAGGAGGATCTCTGAGAGGATTTGGAAAGTCAACAAATCAAGAGAAATGATGGCTCCTTTGCAAGCACAAAGGAAATATTTAAATTCCAAAAATTGGAATTAGGGTTTTGATGGATTTGAGATGATGCAAATGGGGTCTTGCCCAGTAACAAAAACATGAGCAAGGTTTTGATGGGTTCAAAATGACAAGAATTGTCAGAGTCATCCAGCAAACCAAGAGAAAATTTAAAAAATGATTGCCAGGAAGGAATAACAGCACAAAAATTGATTGCCCAATTCTGGGGCTGTTACAATTCTGGAGTGTTCCGGAAGGACTCTTTATGTGTTCTTCCGGTGTCAATGTTTGGAAAATATTACTTTCAACATTAATGGGCATACCTGAGATATAATGTTTTAGCCGTGCCCATTGACAACCTTTGGGTTAGTACCTTTGGCATTATTTATTTTGATAGCTCCAGACCGTTAAACCTCCTAGATAACATAGGGACCTTCCCATTTTGAGAGGAATTTTCCTGCAAAGAACCTGAAACGAGAGTTGTACAAAAGAACATATTCTCCGACTTTGAGCTCATGCTTTTGGATTCTTTTGTCTGCCATCTTTTAACTTTTTATTTAAATAATTTGGCATTTTCATAAGCTTGGGTTCTCCATTCATCTATTGAGCTAATATCAAATAACCTCTTTTCACTGGCAAGTTTGAAATCATAATTGAGTTCTTTGACTGCCCAATATGCTTTATGTTCTAACTGAAGAGGCAAATGACAAGCTTTTCTATAAACCATTTTATAAGAAGACATACCCATAGGATTTTTATATGCTGTACTATAAGCCCAAAGTGCATCATCTAATTTCTTAGACCAAATCTTCCGGGACCTATTAACATTCTTTCGCAAAATTAATTTTATTTCTCTATCGCTAAGTTCAACTTGACCACTAGACTGAGGATGATAGGGTAATGCAATTCTATGGTTAACATCTACTTGGCAAGCATTTTATGGAAAGCACCATGAATAAAGTGTGAACCACCATCAGTCATTAAATATCCGGGGACTCCAAACCTTGGGAAAATAACTTCCTTAAGCATTTTAATAGAGGTTTTGTGATGAACACTACTGGTTGGAATCGCTTCTACCCATTTAGTAACATAATCAACAGCAACCAAAATATATGTATACCCATTAGAGGAAGGAAAAGGTCCCATGTAATCAAATCCCCAAACATCAAATGGTTCAACAGCAAGTGAATAATTAATAGGCATTTCTTGACGCTTACCAGTATTACCTATTCTTTGACATTCATCACAACATAAGACAAACTTACGGGCATCCTTGAAGAGAGTAGGCCAATAAAATCCCGATTGCAATACCTTGTGAGCAGTTCTGTCTCCAGCATGATGCCCTCTGTTGGCGTTCTGGGAACGGGGGTCCCGAGACTTGCTTGCCTGCGGCCCACGGCGTGGCTGTGCCAGCAGGCCTGTACGGCCCATCTTCATCAACAAAGCAGTCAAGACCCTCGGGAGGGACCAAGCCTCATGAGGCGGACGACTCAAGACCTCCTCAGGAGAGGCCTCACTAGGTTGGCTCGTGAGGGGCGGAGAGATCAAGGTAGGGCAAACCTCGCGAGGTTCTCGTGACGTGAGCCATGATAATCAAGATCAGACGGGAGCCAGCGCGCGCAGCGTCCTTGTTTCCTCTTTCGTGCTAAGGAGGCAAGCGCAGGCGCGGAGTACCGAGGCATCAAGCAAAGGTTTCCATATCAGTGCAATGAGACCAAGACCAGCAGGACGGCAAGACGGAGGTCACCATGGAGCCCAAGGCGGCGTCACCACCAGAGCCTTTTGCAGGCGAAGACCGCTTTTGTCAGGATAAGCTGTACTAGGTATCCCCTTTCAAATTGGCCGTTGTTGGCTCCCTTCCCGCTCAATATTTGGGGAGAGGACCAGGGCCTATATAAGTAGAACTAGCCACCACCGTAGGAGAACGTATCCAGAACCAACTCATTGAGAGGCATCGTATCTGATCCTTAGCCACACACGAAGCACAAGAACACCTCAACCTCAGGAGGTTGTTCTTCCCCTTGTATTGTTCATCATCAGCCCAAGAGGCAATCCACCACCACCACACTGGAGTAGGGTATTACACCACAAGGCCGGAACCAGTATAAATCTTGTGTCTCTCGTGTTGTGAGTTCGTTGAGTTCGTACGCGAGATCTTAGCAAGCTAGGGCGTGGATCGGTAGGAGGGATAGAACTTCGCGCGCACCCCAGAGTTCGAACCATAAGGGTTTTGCCGGAACCTGTGACCCAACATTTGGCGCGCCAGGTAGCGGTGCGCCAAGCTTCTTCCGCCGCCCGCTCGCCGCTTGCGTCGCCTCCATGGCGGACGACGCCGCACGCTACCAACGCCGGGCTTCCCTCGCCACCCGCGTTGCTCAGACGGCCCCTGTCGACGGGCCTCCCTGTCTTTCTCCATCGCCTGCCGCCAACGCCGCCACGGCCCCATAGGGAACGAGTAGCAAGCGTCCTCGCTGCACCCCTTGGTGCGGCGGGACGGCCACACCGCCACTCCATCGCCGACTCCCGCTAGTTCGTCATCCCATGCTAGTCGTGCTCCCATGGACGCACGGGCCGCGCTCCTCATGGCGCACGAGCTCCTGCGCTACCGCCCGGTCGACGACCTCTACGAGGACTGGCTCGACCGCATCACCGAGCTTGTTAGCACCGCAGGGGGTTCCCCTGCGCTGTCCCTCTCTCAGCCTCGCCCTCCGCCAGCTACGGGTGACGTAGCTCACGGAGCGCCTCTACCACCTCTGCACCAAGAAGGCGCCCTGGCACCAAGACGCGCTGCTCAACGGTGCGACACACCGCGTCCGGCGCCCGCGTGTGAAGAAAGAAGCTGTCAAGAAGTCCCTCAACCGCAAGAGAACGCTCCGCCACTCCTCCCACCGCCGCGCCAGGATCGTTTGCCGTGGCAAGGCCCCACGCCGCTCGCCGTAGCGGTGCGCGGGCATCAAGAGCAAGCTCCACCTCCAAGACGGGCCCCTGTGACAACAGCCGGCTACCACGCCTTCACCCCCGAGCTGCATAGCGTCGCCTGGCCGGGCAAGTTCATGTCGGATCTGCCTCCTCACTACGACGGCACCCCCGACCCCATGGTGTTCTTGCAGCTCTACGAGTTGAGCATTGAGGCGGCCAATGATGACGAGAAAGTCATGGCGAACTGGTTCCCTATGGCGCTCAAGGACGACGCTCGTTCGTGGCTCCTGAACTTGCCTCCGGGTTCGATCTCCTCCTGGGACGAGATGCGCAACCACTTCGTCACTAACTTCCAGGGCACTCGCAACCGCCCACCGGCCGCGGGTGACCTGCGCCGCGTCAAGCAACAACTAGGAGAGACCCTCCAGAAGTACATCTAGTGTTTCAACAACGTTCGTCTCAGGATCCCCAAGGTGATGGACGAGGCCATCATCTCCGCGTTCTCTGATGGCGTCCGTGACGTCAAGATGAAGGTGGAGCTCGCTATCCATGAGGAGCTGTTCACATCCCTGGAGCTGTTCAACCTGGCGACCAAGTGCGCAAGAGCTGAGGAAGGGCGCCTCTCCCTCCTTGAGCTCCCGGTCGCAGACCCGGAGGAGAAGAAAGCCAAGGCCAAGGACGTGAAGCGCAAGGGAGCAGCCGTGCTCGCGGCGGAACCGGACACCTAGCGCAGCAGAGACCAGCTCGAGTCATCCAAGAGCAGCCAACCGTTCTGCGCCTTCCATAACCTGCATACCCACAACACCAGCGACTGTCAAGAGCTCAGAGCCATTCGAGAAGGACGCTTCGGTCAACGCCCCGAGCGCAACGACCGGGGCTACGGACCAGGAGGAGGACGCGGTGGCGGACGCTGGGACGACCGTGGCCCGCGCCAGGAGTGGCGCGACCGGCCTCGTGAGGACCGCTGGCAGGACCAGCCTCGCGAGGGCGCCTGGAGGGATCAGCCTCATGAGGATCCCCTACTACCGCCGTGGCCAAGAAGGAATGACGACCACCATCAAGATGAGGGGGCTGGGGGCTTCCAGGAGCCACGTGCTATCGCCTGCATCTTGGGCGGAGCTCAGGCCCCAGCCTCGCAGCGTATCTTCAAACAGTTTGCTCGTGAAGTGAATGCAGTCCTCCCCAAGCTTGAGGCCACACGCCCGCTCAGGTGGTCCATGTGCACCATCACCTTCAGTTCAGCGGATCAGCTCAAGTGCGCCACTACCGCAGGCGCCCTCCCGATGCTTTTCTCCCCAGTCATCAGGAACGTGCAAGTTACCAAGACCCTCAATGTCCTGTCCATCGACACGTTCGACAACCTCCAAGTGCCGTATGATCAGTTTCAGCCCACCAAGCCTTTCTCAGGAGTGACCGACGGCTCCACTACCCCGATCGGGCAGGTCCGCCAACCCGTCACCTTCGGAGAACGTAAGAACTACCGCACCGAGCTCATCGACTTCGACGTCGCGCACATCCGTCTGCCGTACAATGCCATCCTCGGGTATCCAGCTCTGGCCAAGTTCATGGCGGTGACCCATCACGGCTACAATGTCCTCAAGATGCCGGGAAGTGGTGGCATCATCACGGTCCCATGCGAAAAAAGAGATGCGGTGTGCTCCCTCGAGCGTGAGACTTTCAAGCTGCAGCAATCGATGACCCCGACAGCAAGGGCGAGTGCCCTCCTGAGGCCACCCCCAAGAAGAAGAAGCAGCTGCGCCGTGCAGGACCTCGGGAGGGTGGCGCCAGAATCGAACCTCGCTGTGGTCAAGCACTCGCGCCAGGCTCCTCCCTCCATCGCATAGGAAGGCGTGCCCGGCGCCCTCCTCGGGCAGGGCTCGGGGGGCCTCAGACCTTGCCAACATCACGAGGGAGGCTCTCGGGCACCACTTGGAGGCGTGCTTCGCGGCACGTTTCCCTTAGGAGAACACTGGGCGAGGAGCGCCCACCGCTCAGGAGTTCATCACCAGGACCACTCAGGAACTACAAGACGCAAGGGCCATGCGCGGCGGCCGCCGCTCACCTGGCACAGCTCCCCATCCAGGCGAGGATGCCGGGCTGCACATCTGCGTGACGACATCCTGTGGCTCAACAGGCCAGATCTCAGAGCCCTTCCGCCTTCGGCGCGTGGGTCATTGTGAGGGTCCACTGCACAGCTACGCTCGCATGCCTTTTGGCCTGCCGAGCGTGTCGCTCGCCTATCAAGAATCTCTGCGCAGACTCGGCAGCTCAGAGACCAGCACCACGCCAGGCCGACGAAGATGGAGATGGTCCTCAAGGAACCACTTGGACCCCCAGAGCCTCCCGAGGCTCAGGGCCCCAGTGGCACGTGAGGAGCAATTCCTTCGCCGCGTACCTTCAGCTGCCCCAACTCCCCTTCGTCAACGGAACCAGGTGACATTTTCCAAGTTCATTTAGCTGGGAGCGCCCCTCGGGCTGCATCATTCCCAGGCCGCGTGGGTCCGTCCCTGTGGCATATATCCCCTTTTTACTTATGTCTTTAGCTTATCTTGCTGGGGGTGCCCCTCGGGCTGCATCATCCCCAAGCCGCTCGGGCCAGACCCGGTGGCGTGTATCTTCCCTGCAATTACCTAAGCCAGTATGATTACCATGCTTAATCTGCCTATGATTATCGTCTGTTTGACTCTCACCCCCACGGGGGCAGCTCACGCTGGCACGGCGCTTGTGCACGGGTCCGTCCATGCAACGTCGACAAATCTGAGCGATCGAGCTCTGGCTCGGGGCACGCCCCACACACATCACCTCACCACGCCCTCAGTGCCTTCGTCTCCTCGCGAGGCAGCCGGCGGCGGACTGGCAACCATAATAGCAAACTGTGTTTCTCCTTGTGCTGGCTCGCAGGAATCTCGTGAGAATGACAGCAGGCGGCACCGCGAGCTCCCTCTTCTCCCATGCAATCCGCTTGCTAGTTAAAAGGGGGGCCCCTAAGCATCGCGACTCAGGAGATCCTACTGGCTCTCCAGCCCTCACCCTTGGCCTTGACCACGGCACGCGACCTGGCATACCAGCGGCGGCTGAGCTCGCTCGAGGGCCGGGACCTGAGGACGTAGAGCATAAAGGAGAGCATTGAGAAGAAGGGGAGGCTCGCACGGACCTGGCCTAGCTACGCATTAACGCGGCGCATCGCAAGGAATCGACCCCAAACCACCAAGATAAGTCTCGTGCTCAGATTGGCTAATCGTTGGAGCCTAAGGGTCATGCATGCCGCAGCCCTGTTGCGGCAACGTCGCCTCCCTTTCTTACCTTACCATGGCTTCTTGAGCGCTAAAGGGGACCTCCTGAGCATCACGCCTCAAGGGCTCTTACTGGACCTCGGGCCGCTCACCTCCTGGCCTTGACCACGTCACACGACCTGGCATACCAGCGATGGCTGCAGCTTGCCTGGGGACCGTGTCAGATTTCGGGTTCCGGCAGACCCTCTAGGTTTGAACTCTGGGGTGCACGCGGAGATCTCACCCCCTACCTACATGTGCCTCGTCGCCTCGCAAGGATCTAAACTACACAAAGAGCAACACAAGGGACACAAGTTTATATTGGTTCGGGCCACCATTGTGGTGTAATACCCTACCCAAAGGTGTGGTGTAGTGGATTGCCTCAGGGGCTGATGATGAATAATACAAGGAAGAACAGCCTCATGAGGGTCTGTTTTGGCCGGTGCGATTAGTTCGCTAGCTCTCTCTCTCTCTCTCTCTCTCTCTCTAGATTGCTTGATCTCTAGCTCTGTTCTCGGTTCCGGATCCTGGATTCCTCTACCCTGTGGGTGGCTAGTCCTATTTATAGGCAGAGGCCCTGGGCCTCTTCCCAAATATTGAGCGGGAAGGGCGCCAACAATTGGCCATTTTGAAGGGGAACATCTAGTACACTTATCCTGACTAAAGTTGGTCCTCGCCTGTCAAAGGCTCTGACGGTGACGCCGGCTTGGGCTCCACAATGACCTCCTTCCTACCGCCAGATGGTCTTGGTCTTGTTGCAATCAAACGGTTGCCTTTGCTTGATGCTCTCGCGCGCTTGCCCCTTTGCACCAAAGAGGAAATGAGGACACTGCAGACGGGCTGGCGCCGCGCTGGCGCCTTTGGCCGTCATGGTTGCGCCATGGGCACCTCGTGAGGTACCCCGCCTTGATATCTCCGCCTCGCGAGCCAGATGACGAGGTTGTTCCTGAGGAAGCTTCTGTCGTCCGCCTCATGAGGCTTGCCCTCGCGAGGGTCTTGAGCTTGTGCCGATGAAGATGGGCCGATGGCCACCCCTTGAGCCACGCCGCAGGCCGCAGCGAGCAAGTCTCTGGGTACACTGTTCCTTAACGCCGGCTGACTGACCTGTCAGCGTATAGCAACAATCCGTCGCGAGGTTGGAAAGGGGAGACCGAGCCTAAACAGGTCATGCATTCGCAAATTTCCATAACAAGGATAGTATCAACAAAAGGCATTACAGGCCCTTTACACACCCCTGCGGGATATTTCTTGATTCCTCGCAGGGAACAAAAGACGAGAACCTAGGAGAATCCTATCTACACCCTCCCGTGGCCGAGGCCATCATCAGCAGTGGGCCGTGGGAGGCCGGCGCCAACCCCATCCAGATCAGCAACAGCGGTGGCTAGATGTCGCAGACCTGCTCCGGGCGCGGCGAGAGCTCGGGGGCACGTAGCTGTCGTTGCTCATATCCGGAGACTCATAGAGCTCGGGAGAACCGCTGGACGCCAAGAGTCGCTGCTGCTGGAGGTGCCGCAGGCCGGGCGCACGTTGTCTTGGCGCACCCCTCTAGGGCAGCACTCCAGGCGGCAGCCCTCCGCATCGAAGACCTTGAAGAATAGCATGGAGGCGCCGTCATAGTCGAAGTGGATCATGAGGGCGCCTTCAGCACGGCAAACCCGTGCAACCTCACCCCAGCCGCGGGTCATGAAGATCTTGCCGGAGGAGACCACTTCAACCTCTGCTCCGGTCGCTGGGGCATCGCAGTCAGCATGCTGCAACCAGAGCTCGAGGGGTCCCCTCTGCGGCATCACGTCAGAGAAAAACTGCGGGAAGCGGATCCAGGTGCTCGGGGGCATCGCTGCCCACAACACGAGCTCGTGAGAGGAGTCTGTAGCATGGGTTCCAGGGGCGATGGCGCGTATCGCCATCGCGCAACGGCCGCGGTCACGCCGCGGGCGCCGCCGCTCGTTGCTCCTTCCTCTTGAGCCCCCGGGTTGGGCGTACATGGGTAGCGGATACCCAGGAGGAGGCCGCTCACACCAAGGCCTCATCACCACCTGCATCACCGCTATGTTGCGGCGGTGAACCGACCTCTTCTTTGGCGGAAGCGGCCCTGACTCGTCGCGGGGAGCCTTTCCTTTCTCCTCGGCGGAGAACCTTCGGATCGGCGCCATTGTTGCTAGCAGAGGAGCAAGGAGGAAGAAGCAAGCGGACTGGGAAGAGATGGACGACGGGGGCTTTCCCCCCCTCCCCATTTATAGCGGGAGAAGGCCAACCGGCGCCACCCATGATCATAGGTAATGATGGTTTTCCCTTGCATGTCGCAGGGACTTGTCAAGTCGGGCAGTTGCCGAGGCAGCGTGGGGCAGCGGAGACGCCCACGTCCAATCAACCGCCACGCGTCAACCAAGGCCGCAGGCTTTTCGGGCCCGCGACGCTCCGCACTTGACCTTTGGCTTCACCTTGAAGCCTAGCCCGAGCGCGCCTTGGGCCCGGGGGCTACTTTCGACGTTCTGGGAACGGGGGTCCCCAGACTTGCCTGCCTGCGGCCCACGGCGTGGCTGTGCTAGCAGGCCTATACGGCCCATCTTCATAAACAAGGCACTCAAGACCTTCACGAGGGACCAAGCCTCGCGAGGCGGACGACTCAAGACCTCCTCAGGAGCGGCCTCACTAGCTTGGCTCGTGAGGGGCGGAGAGATCAAGGTAGGGCAAACCTCGCGAGGTTCTCGTGACCTGAGCTATGATGATCAAGATCAGGCGGGCGCCAAGCGAGCGCCAGCACGCACAACATCCTTGTTTCCTCTTTGGTGCTACGGAGGCAAGCGCTGGCGCGGAGTACCGAGGCATCAAGCAAAGGTTTCCATATCAGTGCAACGAGACCAAGACCAGCAGGACGGCAAGATGGAGGTCACCATGGAGTCCAAGGCGGCGTCACCACTAGAGCCTTTTGCAGGCGAAGACCGCTTTTGTCAGGATAAGTTGTACTAGTTGTCCCCTTTCAAATTGGCCGTTGTTGGCTCCCTTCCCGCTCAATGTTTGGGGAGAGGACCAGGACCTATATAAGTAGAACTAGCCAGCACCGTAGGAGAACGTATCCGAAACCAACTCATTGAGAGGCATCGCATCTGATCCTTAGCCACACACCAAGCACAAGAACACCTCAACCACAGGAGGCTATTCTTCCCCTTGTACTGTTCATCATCAGCCCATGAGGCAATCCACTACCACCACACTGGAGTAGGGTATTACACCACAACGGTGGCCCAAACTAGTATAAATCTTATGTCTCTTGTGTTGTGAGTTCGTTGAGTTCGTTCGTGAGATCTTAGCAAGCTAGGGCGTGGATCGGTAGGAGGGAAAGAACTTCGCACGCACCCCAGAGTTCGAACCTTAAGGGTTTTGCCGGAACCCGTGATCCGACACCCTCCATAAGCTTCGGAGTGACACTTCTGTAAGATTCGTCCCTCTTCATGCTGAGGTACACAACGTCTAATAATACCATCTACTCCTTTATAAAGATGTGGGTCATCCCAAAAGTAATGTCTTAAGTCATAGAAGAACTTTTTCTTTTGTTGGTAAGTAAAGCTAGGTGGTAAATACATAGCAACAATGTAATTACCATAATCAACATACGGAGGAGTATTATTTGAAACATTTATTGCAGCTAACCGCTCATCAGGCAAACTATCATCAATAGGTAGCGGGTCATCAAGCACATTTTCAAGCCTATACAAGTTATCAGCTACTGGGTTCTCAACTCCTTTCCTATCAGTAATATGTAAATCAAATTCTTTTAGCAAGAGAACCCATCGAATAAGTCTAGGTTTAGCATCTTTCTTTTCCATAAGATATTTAATACCAGCATGGTCGGTGTGAACGATTACTTTTGAATCAACAATGTAAGATCTAAAGTTATCACAAGCAAACACCACTTCTAAAAATTCTTTTTCAGTAGTAGCATAATTCCATTGTGCACTGTCTAGAGTTTTACTAGCATAATGAATAACATTCAGTTTCGTATCAACTCTTTGTCCTAGAACATCACCAACAGCATAATCACTAGCATCACACATAATTTCAAATGGCAAGTTCCAATCAGGTGGTTGAACAATAGGTGTAGATATTAAGGCTTTCTTGAGTGTTTCGAAGGCTTCTAAACAATCATCATAAAAAACAAAAGGATTATCCTTTTGGAAAAGATTTGTAAGAGGCCTAGAAATTTTAGAGAAGTCTTTAATAAATCTCCTATAGAAACCAACATGACCTAGGAAACTACGAATACTTTTGATATCTTTAGGACATGGAATTTTCTCAATTGCATCAACCTTAGCTTTGTCCACTTCAATACCTCTTTCAGAAATTTTATGGCCCAAAACAATACCTTCATTAACCATAAAGTGGTACTTCTCCCAATTCAAGACAAGATTTGTTTGCTTGCATGTCTGCAAAACTCGATCAAGATTGCTTAAACAATCATCAAAAGATATCCCATAAACAGAGAAGTCATCCATGTAAACCTCAGCAATCTTTTCACAAAAGTCAGAGAATATAGCAGTCATATATCTTTGAAAGGTAGCAGGTGCATTGCATAAACCAAAAGGCGTACATCTATAAGCATAAGTTCCAAAGGGACAAGTAAAAGTGGTTTTTTCTTGATCAGGTTGATAAACAGGTATTTGTGAAAAACCAGAATATCCATCAAGGAAGTCAAAGTGTGTGTGCTTAGATAATCCTTCTAGCATTTGATCAATAAAAGGCAGAAGGTAATGATCTTTTCTAGTTGCTTTGTTTAATTTTCTAAAATAAATTATGATTCTATAGCCTGTAACAATTATTTCTGGAGTAAGTTCATCCTTATCATTAGGAACAACAGTAATACTTCCTTTCTTAGGAACACAATGAAAAGGACTTACCCATCTGCTATCAGCTATAGGATAGATTATACCTGCTTCAAGAAGTTTTAATATCTCCGTTCTTACCACTTCTTTCATCTTCAGATTTAATCGGCATTGGTGATCAACAACGGTTTTAGCATCAGGTTACATATTAATATTGTGCTGACATAGAGTGGGACTAATGCCCTTTAAATCATCAAGAGTATATCCAATAGCAGCTCGATGCTTCCTTAGAACTTTCAGTAATCTTTCTTATTCATGTTCTGAAAGGTGAGCACTAATAATAACAATATATATCTTCTTTTCATCAAGACAAGCATATTTCAAAGTGTCTGGCAATTGTTTTAATTCAAACACAGGATCACCTTTAGGTGGAGGAGGACCTCCTAGAGTTTCAATAGGAAAATTGTGTTTAAGTAGAGGACGTTGTTCAAAGAAAGTCTCATCTATTTCATTTCTTTCATGCATATGTAAATCAGTTTCAGGGTCTAGCAAATATTGTTCTAAAGGATCAGTTGGAGGCACAGCAATAGAAGCAAGACCAATGTGACGCCCCCGATTCAATCGTACACTAATCATGCACGCAAACGTGTACGATCAAGATCAGGGACTCACGGGAAGATATCACAACACAACTCTAAAACATAAATAAGTCATACAAGCATCATAATACAAGCCGTGGGCCTCGAGGGCTCGAATACAAGTGCTCGATCATAGACGAGTCAGCGGAAGCAAAAATATCTCGAGTACGACATAAGTTAAACAAGTTTGCCTTAAGAAGGCTAGCACAAACTGCGATACAAATCGAAAGAGGCGCAGGCCTCCTGCCTGGGATCCTCCTAACTACTCCTGGTCGTCGTCGGCGGGCTGCACGTAGTAGTAGGCACCTCCAGTGTAGTAGTCGTCGTTGACGGTGGAGTCTGGCTCCTGGGCTCCATAGTCTGGTCGCAACAATCGGATAGAGATAGGGGAAAAAAGGGAGAACAAGGCAACCATGAGTACTCATCCAAAGTACTCGCAAGCAAGGAGCTACACTACATATGCATGGATATATGTGTAAAGGGCCATATCGGTGGACTGAACTGCAGAATGCCGTAATAAGAGGGGATAGCTAATCCCGTCAAGACTACGATTCCGCAGCCTCCGTCTTGCAACATGTAGAAGAGAGTAGACTGAAGTCCTCCAAGTAGCATCGCATAGCATAAACCTACCCGGCGATCCCCTCCTCAATGCCTTGTTAGAGAGCGACCACCGTGTTGTATCTGGCACTTGGAAGGGTGTGTTTTATTAACTATCCAGTTCTAGTTGTCATAAGGTCAAGTTACAACCCAAGTCGCCCCACATCAAGATCACGGCTATTCAATAGATTAATCACCGCAGGGTGCACCACATAACCCAACACGCTTGATCCCATTTGGCCGGACACACTTTCCGGGGTCATGCCCGCCATGAAGATCAACACGCCGCAGCCCGACCTAGGCCAACAGAACGGTCAAGACGCCGGTCTAAACCTAAGCGCCAGGGTCCGGGCCCATCGCCTTAGCACACCCGCACGCTAACGCGCCGAAGCGACCTAGCAACCTCCATTACAAAGGAAGTCACGCTACGCGTCCAATCGCGCGCGCCGCCGCCGCCGACGTCACGAAGGCTTCGGCCGATACCACGACGCCGAAAGTGCCCATAACTTTCCCACGAGTTGGTTAGTGCGATAGGCCAAGAGCTGACTCAGATCAAATACCAAGATCTCATTAAGCGTGTTATTTGAAGTTACCGCTAACGCCGACAGGCCAGCCCACCTCTCACCCAGTAGTCTCAACCTGCCTGCCGCTCTCGCCACAAAGATCCATCCAGAGGGCCATCGGGACAAAGGTCCTTTCAGCCCCAATCCGTGAATCACCATGGGTACTCCTCGAGAATTAACCGACTTTAAGCACCACATGTATCATGTATAAAGTATATAGTATACCGTGATCACCTCTCGAGTGATCACGACCCGATAGTATAGCACAGCAGACGGACAAGAATGTAGGGCCACTGATGGAAAACAAGCATCCTATACTAGGCATGCAGGATTGCAGGTAAAGGTAACAACAGTAGTAGCAAGCACAGGCTATGCATCAGGATAGGAATAACGAAAGCAGTAACGTGCTACACTACTCTAATGCAAGCAGTATAGAGGAGAGTAGGCGATATCTTGTGATCAAGGGGGGGGGGGCTTGCCTGGTTGCTCTGGCAAGAGAGAGGGGTCGTCAACTCTGTAGTCGAACTGGGCAGCAGCAGCGTCTGTCTTGGTGTCTAGCGGAAGAAGAGGGGGAAGAAACAATGAATACAATGCAAACAGATGCATAACGATGCATGACAAAGCAATGTGTGATGCTAGGCGTGCCCTAACGCGGTATGAGGTGATACCGGTGAAGGGGGGAAACATCCGGGAAAGTATCCCCGGTGTTTCGTGTTTTCGGGTAGAGGAGCCGGAGGGGAAAAGTTGCGAGTTTGACATGTTAGGGCTGTGTGGCGGACGAACGGGCTACATATCCGGATTCGTCTCGTCGTTCTGAACAACTTTCATGTTGAAAGTATTTCCATCTGAGCTACGGTTTATTTTATATTAATTTTAAAAGATTTAAATCATTTTTAGGATTTATTTAATTAATTTAATCAACATTATCCAGAACAGTGCATACTGACGTCATCATGACGTCAGCATGACGTCAACAGTCAACAGAGGTGTTGACTGGGTCAAGCTGACGCGTGGGTCCCAGCTGTCATTGAGTGTTAATTAACCTAACAGATTAATTAGCTAACCTAAGTGATTAGGTTAATCTAATCAGGATTAATTAAGTTAATTAATTACTTAATTAATTAATTAATTAATTAATATTTCATTTATTAATTTTTTTAATTCTTCTTTTTCTTTTTTTTAATAAAGTTCCAGGGTGGGGACCCGCAGTCATACACTAATTAGGATGGGGGTGGTTAGCAATTAGGGGATTAACCCTAATCTAACAGGGGGCGGCCCCACTGACCAGTGTCTCTAGCCAGCCCCCAGTTGTGCCGCCGCACACGTGAGGCTCGGCCATGGCTGTGAGAGCGCAGGGAGGAGGGGAGCAAGGCGCGGCAGGTGCGTCGCGCGGGAGAAGCGAGGGGCCACAGGCGCCGCCGGTGCGGGCGTGACGCGTCCCGGACGAGGGGCGGCGAGCACGGCCAGAAAGCGGGCTGCGGACACGCGCAAGCGGCACATGCAGGGCTTGGCCAGGGCATGGCCGGAGCATAGCAGGGGGCGCGGTGAGGTCGCGGTGAATTGGGACGGCGCGACGCTGCTCGATTCAGGGGAAAGAAGAGGAAAAGGCGGACGACGGCTCACCGGGCCCCGCAGATGTGCATAAGCGGCTCGGGAGGAGGACGAGGACGGCGAGGTCGAGGCGGCGGTGCTCGGGAGGTGGTCCGGCATGAGGCCGGCGGCGGCTCGAGACGAGCCGAGGGCCAGAGGAAGGAGACGATGACGGCGATCGCTGGACGCCGTGGCGAGCTCGGGTCGCCGGTGGCCGCGGGTCGGCGAGGGCAAGTGGCGAACGGCGCGGCGCCGACGGGCGTTCACCGAGGTCGGCGTGCAGGCGGGGCGCTCGCCGAGAAGGGCTCCGGGGAGGAGGGAGACGGGCGACAACGACGAGCGATGGGGGCGCCGGCTCGGGCGGGGCTGCCCGACGTGGAGTTGGGGACGCCTCCTGCGACGGCGGGTGGCGTTGGGGCGCCGGGTTCGGCCAGATCCAGATCGGGAGAGGGAGATGGGATCGGGGGAAGTGAGGGGGTCGTGGGAGAGCTAGGGTTACGGGGAGGGAGTGATAAGGAGGCCCGACTGGGCCTGGTGGGCGGCCGGGCTGCCGGTGGGCTGCTCGGTCCAGCAGTGGGGGGTTCTTTTCCCCCTTTTTTGTATTTATTCGTTTTCTTTTTATTAGCTTTCTATTTTATTTCCTACATATTTTTGTTTTATAAAATATACAAGTAGTACCTAAATTAGTGTTACAAAATACCCCAATGCCACAAAAAGTTTGGTGACAAAAATAAAATAGTTTACTAATTTATTAATTGTAAAAGGCATTTAATTAATTGCTTTTGCTACTTTAAATCCTTATAGTTCATTTAAGCATTTTAAAAAAGCTTGGTTTCTCCACCATAATTGCTTACGATTTATTTGAAACAACCCGGACATTTTAGTTTTAATTTTTGATAACTTTTGTTGTTTGCTTTTCTTTTGAATTTGAATTTGAATCGGTTTCGAACTAACATGAGATTAGCAACAGTAATCGAGGTGACGTGGCATTATTAGTAGAGGTTACTGTAGCTTGATTATCCGGGCGTCACAATTCTCCTCCACTACAAGAAATCTCGTCCCGAGATTTTAGAGGGGAAGTGCGGGGAAGGGATTAGGTTACGAAATTCTAACGGGTCTTGTTGGTCTTGGTTACTCTTCTCAAAGAGGTTGATCCATTGTTGATCTTCCGTGTCATCATCATGAAGTCGGCATCCTTTCTTGGAAACTCCAACGCATTTCATTTAATAGGTAAGGGCAGCTCGCTACGACAGTATGCTTATGAGGGAAACAATCGGGGTTAGCCCACTTAATGAGATAAGATTATCTCTCGAGTTGAACATATAAAATACATCGAGAGTAAGGTACGAAGGTACAATAAGAGGTTCCAAGCGGATAGATAGTTGCTCAAGTCCGAACCAGAGTGAGAAAGGGGTTCAGAGTAGCGAGTAAGTATTAAGGCCCGATACCATAATAGAGCACTAGGAAGGTGGCCCATGAATTAAATACGAAGCCAAGCGTGAGGAATAACCATTAGAAACAGGGTTGTACATGAGAGTCAGGTTTCGATCCTGTGGAACTGTGGGTTATGGGCCCACCATGTGGGTTTAAAGTAGGAAAGGCGCTGACATCTTGTACGGTTATGATAGCAAGGCAGGTCAGAGGGTAGCCTGTCGATTATGTCGGCAACAACATCGGTACCAAGGGCGAGGGACGAAGAGAACCATTTTCCTGCTTGTTGAACGAGGCAGACCAATAGGCAAAGTTCTCGTCCATCGGTGGCTACCGGAATGTCATCAACAATGGTAACAGGGTCTTGCTGACAGAATTGTACAACAGGGTGCTTACATAAGCAGTGAATCATTACTAATTAGATCATATAAACCACGAGAGAGGTTAAACAAGACAATGGAAAGGAAAAGGTGATCATCATATTAAACAGAACAATGGAAAGGAAAATGTGTTTAAACACATATTTCAGGGGTATATCCTTCCCAAGGACAAGCAGAGCATGAATCCATGACAGGATATAACATATAGAAAACCCTTTAGGAAAGGGGGAAGAAATTTCATTACATTACCCATACAACAGTGTTTGGATAATTTGATAAAGAAAATTTAGCATTGTGCTTCAGATGTTCTTATTGAAAATCGGAGTACCACATACATGCTTCGAGATAGCATTAACAAGGTCTTCAAGCAAAGATCAGACCTTGGATACACAAAGGATCCATCAAGAAAAACTTATTAAACAAGTCATTCAATTTCCTCATGGAAGAATGGTTAACCTTGTTAAAAAGGAAACTATAACACTAGGTCCTCCGCCGGTGTGCTAGGCATGACATCACCCATCGGGTCACATAAAGACCAGGGTTATATCTCTTGAAAATATGTTCCAACAATCATACCAGACCGAGATTCAGTTCTGATTGGTGGCAGGATACCTAGGAAGAAAAGGTGCAACACAAATTGTCGAGATTACATTGTAAGTTTCTCGGGCCATGAACTAAGGAAGCGAGTTCCGAAACAAGCGTTCATCATTAAATCAGGGAGAGGGGAGGAGATGGCTAGTGGACTCAACGCTAAATAATTGAGATTTCCAAAGGGATGGATTTCCTCAATTACGTGAACAAAGAGATAACATTTGCCAGATCAATTGATATAATGAGGTGTGCTCGAGGAAAACATACACAATTAAACATTGGTTGAAAGGTGCGCCCGAAATATGGGTTGGGTTGCACGACCAATGTCAGAATGGTGATTCAATAATCAATAGTCCAAGAATGAACGGCCGACCATTAACTTCAAAGCAATAGGGTTGCTAGAAGGGCAAAATCCAAACAGCATCATGCACTTGTTGATATCTCGGTTAGAATCAACACGGGGACCAAGAAAGAATGGTGATGGTGAGAAGTATCACTATACCAAGAATTCTTAAGGGGTGGTGAAGTTCTCACAACATTCTTGACATATAAGATGGTAATACTCTAAGGTAGGACATAAGACAAGTTGGATTGCCAGGAACTCAAGGTACAACCACAACACGAACAAGTTTGTGTTGGAAAGAAGGCAAGGAAGTAGTCGATGAAAACACAACCTGAAGATGTAATCGATCGGCGATGACATCAAGTGAAAGGAATGATGAAGCGAAAAGTTATTGGAACCACAAGTAGGACACAAACTCGAAATCAAGTTTGTTATTCAACACAAAATGACATGACGAGGAAAATCGACGTAAGCTTAGCTCATCGTCGAAAGTGGTGCTCCAAGAATAAGGACCAGGTAGCACAGTTAAAAAGTTGCACGATAAGGATATAGCCGATCAGGCTAGGAACGACTTGAATTATTATTAAACTCATAAGCAACGAAAATTACTTAAGAGTTATTGAATCGGAGTGCGGAATCGATTCACTTATCGGTGTTTTAGAGTGACTAATAACTCAGGACCCGGGGGAAAATTGGAATCGACGAGAATAATAGTTGACGAAGAACTCATAAGAAGTTATGTAGTTCCGTGATAACTCGAGATACCAGGGTGTAATACTCGACGAAAGATCAATGTAAAGGTTGGACTGGTGTATTGATCCACATAAGACAAGTGCTTAAACTTGCCCGAGAAATGGGATCAAAGAAGAACATATGGTCGGAACCACGATTGCAAAGGATCAATTCGCCGATGCCAAAGGATATTATTTCAAGGAAATAGTTATTATTACAAGAAGCTTCCATGATAGGATCTACATCATGTCCATGGGCATGAACACAAAGTTCAAGGTCGACTCCCACTTCTTAAATGTATAACCTTCCATTCACTTCTCGCTTTGATAAAAGCATTAGTGTTGAAAGTTTTACCTGGTGAAATACCTGACGGGTATGACTCGTGAAAACTTCCGAGTTCACACATATTAAGGAAGGCATAGGTTCAACCCGTTAGGGTATAGTGGAAACATATAACACAAGCTCGAAAGCAGAGCATGGTTGGTCAATCAGAGGATAGGATTTACCAATGGAGAAAGAACTTCCAAAGTGATTGAATATGAAGGACACTATCGGATAAAATCCAACAAAGGATCTGCCGGTCCACAACGGAGCTGATGTGAGCATCGACACACAACCAGAGGAAGTAACAATGCAAAGCATTGGATTATAGAAACAACTGACTAATTCAGAGCTCATATGCAAAGGAATTAAGATTTTCAAATCAAGGGATCAGAAGCAATGTTCTGATTAGGGATGGATAAGTTGAATAGCCTTAGGGGTACAATCGACGGCAATTGGATTGGTTGAGAACCAACTCACGTTTAAAATGACGTCGAGCCGTAAAGATAATTTAAAAGGATCAATCGATGATTGCGTGCATTCGCACTCATGTTGAATCAAAAGGATCAAAATGACGGTGCCTAAGGATACTAACGAATATTACCAGACATATGGAAAGCATCCATCATGCAAGCAGACAAGTATTGCAGAGCAATAAGCTACTAAGGATTTTTGGAGGATCGAATAGTATTTCAAAGACCATTGTGAAACACATGAACAACTGGGGAATGAGCGGATACTCGATAAGTGCGAGAATTATCCGTAGGGGTATTCAGGTGACAAAGAACAACAAGGCAGTAAGCTCAAAGGATTACCGAAACAACGACGAGTGTTTTGGGGTATCTTGTAATAACAAGACCAACTGGGGATGAATGTAAGAATAACAACTGCAAGTAGTTATCCATAAGGGTTGACGGTGGAAGGGGAATTGCAAACGCGATGAACACAAGTTCTCGGGTTAACAGCGGAGAGTATCTCCTGTGGTCTTCACGCAGCAGATTTATCATCGCAATAAGGGGTTCTCCGGGTGAAAGTGATAACGAGATCCTAATGTTAGATTTAGCAAAATTCATTTAACCCGAATAGAAGAGAGATCAGAGTCCCAGAGTATAGACAAGGAGTGAAAGATGCTAGTACCACCCGATGGCGACGTGGGCCTGTAAGACACACAACCATGTTAGTAAAAGTTTTTGCAACGTCTAGACTCGACTTCGGCCAAGGAGTGTGGAAGGGGGATTCCTACAGGAAGTCGGCTCGATACTAATCTTGTAACGCCTCGATTCAATCGACACTAATCATGCACGCAAACGCGTACGATCAAGATCGTGGACTCACGGGAAGATATCCCAACACAACTCTAAAATATAAATAAGTCATACAAGCATCATAATACAAGCCACGGGCCTCGAGGGCTCGAATACAAGTGCTCAATCATAGACGAGTCAGCGGAAGCACCAATATCTGAGTACGGACATAAGTTAAACAAGTTTGCCTTAAGAAGGCTAGCACAAACCGGGAAACAGATCGAAGAGGCGCAGGCCTCCCGCCTGGGATCCTCCTAACTACTCCCCGGTCGCCGCCGGCGGGCTGCACGTAGTAGTAGGCACCTCCCAGTAGTAGTCGCCGCTGACGGTGGCGTCGCCCCCGGCTCCATCGTCGTCGCAGCAATCGGATAGAGATAGGGAAAAGGGGAACAAGGCAACCGTGAGTACTCATCCAAAGTACTGCAAGCAAGGAGCTACACTACATATGCATGGATATATGTGTAAAGGGCCATATCGGTGGACCGAATCGCAGTAATGCCGTAATAAGAGGGGATAGCTAATCCCGTCAAGACTACGCTCGCAGCCTCCGCCTTGCAACATGTAGAAGAGAGTAGATCAAGTCCTCCAAGTAGCATCGCATAGCATAAACCTACCCGGTGATCCCCTCCTCAATGCCCTGTTAGAGAGCGACCACCGGGTTGTATCTCGCACTTGGAAGGGTGTGTTTTATTAAGTATCCAGTTCTAGTTTTCATAAGGTCAAGGTACAACTCGAGGTCGCCCTGCATCAAGATCACGGCTATTCAATAGATTAACTTCCTGCAGGGTGCACCACATAACCCAACACGCTTGATCCCATTTGGCCGGACACACTTTCCGCGCCATGCCCGCCGTGGAAGATCAACACGCCGCAGCCCAACCTAGGCCAACAGAGCGGTCAAGACGCCGGTCTAAACCTAAGCGCCAGGGTCGGGCCCATCGCCTTAGCACACCGCACGCTAGTAACGCGCCGGAAGCGCACCTAGCAACCTCCATTACAAAGGAAGTCACGCTACGCTGTCCAATCGGCGCGGCGCCGCTCGCCGACGTCACGAAGGCTTCGGCCGATACCACGACGCCGAAAGTGCCCATATCTTTCCCACGTAGTTGGTTAGTGCGATAGGCCAAGAGCCAGCCTCGCATCAAATACCAAGATCTCGTTAAGCGTGTTATTTGAAGTTACCGCTGAACGCCGACAGGCCAGCCCACCTCTCACCCGTGTAGTCTCAACCTGCCCTGCCGCTCCGCCACAAAGATCCATCCAGGGCCGCGGGACAAAGGTCCTTTCAGCCCCAATGCGGAATCACCATGGTACCTCGAGCCGACCCGACTTTAAGCACCACATGTATCATGTATAAAGTATATAGTATATACCCGTGATCACCTCCCGAGTGATCACCGCCCGATAGTATGGCACAGCAGATGACAAGAATGTAGGGCCACCGATGGAAAACTAGCATCCTATACTAGGCATGTAGGATTGCGGTAAAGGTAACAAAAGAGTAGCAAGGACAGGCTATGCATCGGGATAGGAATAACGAAAGTAAAGAATATGCTACACTACTCTAATGCAAGCAGATAGAGGAGAGTAGGCTATATCCGTGATCAAGGGGGGGGCTTGCCTCGGTTGGTCCGGCAAGAGAGAGGGTCGCCAACTCCGTAGTCGAACCGGGCAGCAACAACGCCGGTCTTGGTGTCTAGCGGAAGAAGAGGGGAAGAAACAATGAATACAATGCAAACAGATGCATAACGATGCATGACAAAGCAATGTGTGATGCTAGGCGTGTTCTAACGCGTATGAGGTGATACTGGTGAAGGGGAAACATCCGGAAAGTATCCCGATGTTTCGTGTTTTCGCAGAGGAGCCGAGGGGAAAAGTTGCGAGTTTGATATGTTAGGGTGTGCGGCATTTAACGAGCTGCGATCTAGATTCGCCTCGTCGTTCTGAACAACTTTCATGTTGAATGTATTTCCATCTGAGCTACGGTTTATTTTATATTAATTTTAAAAGATTTAAATCATTTTTAGGATTTATTTAATTAATTTAATCAACATTATCCAGAACAGTGCATGCTGACGTCATCATGACGTCAACAGTCAACAGAGGTGTTGACTGGGTCAAGCTGACGCGTGGGTCCCAGCTGTCATTGAGTGTTAATTAACCTAACAGATTAATTAACTAACCTAAGTGATTAGGTTAATCTAATCAGGATTAATTAAGTTAATTAATTAATTAATATTTTATTTATTATATTATTTTTTTAATTCTTCTATTTCTTTTTTTATAAAGTTCCAGGGTGGGGCCCCGTAGTCATACACTAATTAGGATGGGGGTGGTTAGCAATTAGGGGATTAACCCTAATCTAACAGGGGGCGGCCCCACTGACCAGTGTCTCTAGCCAGCCGCTAGTTGTGCCCGCTCGCAAACAGCGGGGCTCGGCCATGGCCGTGAGAGCGCAGGGGGAGGGGGAGCAGTCGGGCGCGGCAGGGTGCGTACGGCGAGGGAGAAGCAGGGGCGGCCACGGGCGTCGCCGGGTGCGGCGTGGACGCGTCCGTACGAGGGGCGGGCGAGCACGACCGTAGCGCGGGGCAACAGACACGCACAGGCGGCACATGCAGGGCTTGGCCAGAGCATAGCAGGGGGTGCGGTGAGGTCGCGGTGAATCTAGGACGGCGCGGGCGCGTTCGATCTGTAGGGGAAAGAAGAGGAAAAGGCGGACGACGGCTCACCGGGCCCTGCAGATGTGCATAAGCGGGCTCTAGGAGGAGGACGAGGACGGGCGAGGTCGAGGCGGCGGTGCTCCGGGGAGGTGGTCCGGTGGCGAGCGCTGGCGGCGGCCTGGAGACGAGCCGAGGGCCGTAGAGGAAGGAGACGACGACGACGGACCGCCTGGACATCGTGGCGTAGCTCGGGGTCGCCGGTGGCCGCGGGGTCGATGAGGGCAGTGGCGAACGGCGCGGCGCCTGCGGCGTTCACCGAGGTCGATGCAGAGGCGGGGGCGTCGCGGCGAGAAGGGCTCCGGGGAGGAGGGAGACGGGCGACAACGACGAGCGATGGGGGCGCCGGCTCGGGCGGTGCTGCCCGGCGTGGAGTTGGGGACGCCTCGCGACGCGGTGGGCGCATGCATTGGGTTGGCCCGATCCAGATCGGGAGAGGGAGATGGGATCGGGGGAAGTGAGGGGGTCGTGGGGGAGCTAGGGTTACGGGGAGGGAGTGATAAGGAGGCCCGACTGGGCCTGGTGGGCCGGCCGGCAGTGGCTGAAGTGGGCTGCTCAGCCCAAGCGTGGGGGAGTCCTTTTCCCCCTTTTTTGTATTTATTCGTTTTCTGTTTATTAGCTTTCTATTTTATTTCATATATATTTTTGTTTTATAAAATATACAAGTAGTACCTAAATTAGTGTTACAAAATACCCCAATGCCACAAAAAGTTTGGTGACAAAAATAAAATAGTTTAGTAATTTATTAATTGTAAAAGGCATTTAATTAATTGCTTTTGCTACTGTTTAAATCCTTATAGTTCATTTAAGCATTTTAAAAAGCTTGGTTTCTCCACCATAATTGCTATTTATTTATTTGAAACAACCCGAACATTTTAGTTTTAATTTTTGAAAACTTTTGTTGTTTGCTTTTCTTTTGAATTTGAATTTGAATCGGTTTTGAACTAACGCGAGATTAGCAACAGTAATCGAGGTGAAGTGGCATTATTAGCAGAGGTTACTGTAGCTTGATTATCCGGGCGTCACAACCAATTATTTCATCCTTACTAGGTAATTCTTTTTTATGAAGCTTTGTACTAAACTTGGAAAAATTAAACTCATGAGACCCATCACCAAAACTGACACCGACAGTTTGTTTCTTATAATCTATTTGAGCATTAACGGTGTTCAAGAAAGGTCTACCAAAGATAATGGGACAGAAGTCATCTTGTGGGGAACCAAGAACAAGAAAATCAATAGGGTATTTTATTTTCCCACACAAGACTTCAACATCTCTAACAATCCCAATTGGTGAAACTGTATCTCTATTAGAAAGTTTAATAGTAACATCTATGTCTTCTATCTCTGCGGGTGCTATGTCACTCATAATTTCTTGATATAAGGTGTAAGGAATAGACTTACGCTAGCACCTATGTCGCATAAACCATCACAACAGTGATCTCCTATTTTAACTGAGACAACGGGCATGCCAACAACGTGTCTATGATTATCTGTTTTATCGGGTTTGACAATTCTAGTAGCTTCATTACATAAGTAAATAACATGCCCATCTATATTTTCTTCCAAGAGATCCTTAACCATAGCAACACCTAGGTTCTACTTTGATTCGTTCATCAGGTTTGGGTGTTCTGATATAACTTTTATTGACCACAATTGACACTTTAGTATGTTCCTTTATCCTAACAGGGAAAGGTGGTTTCTCAATATAAGTAGTAGGAACAACTAGATTGACATTATAAAGTATAGTTTCCTCTTTAACTGGTACCGGTTCTTTAATTTCTTCTTTAATAGGTGGGTGATATTTAAACCACTTCTCTTTAGGGAGATCAACACGAGTAGCAAATGATTCACAAAAGAAGGCTACTATCTCAGAGTCAAGTCCATATTTAGTGCTAAACTTTTGAAAAGCATCGATATTCATAAAAGATTTAACAAAATCATACTTAAGCTTAATACCTGACTTTTTACCTTCGTCGAGTTCCCAATATTTAGAGTTTTGTTTAATTCTTTACAAAAGATCCCACCGGAATTCAATAGTCTTGTTCATAAAAGAACCAGCACAAGAAGTATCAAGCATGGATCGATCATTATGAGAAAGCCGAGCATAAAATTTTTGGATAATAATTTCTCTTGAGAGCTCATGATTAGGGCATGAATATAACATTGATGTAAGCCTCCCCCAAGCTAGAGTGATACTTTCTCCTTCACGAGGCCAAAAATTATATATGTAATTCCGATCACGATGAACTAGATGCATAGGATAATTTTTTTCGGTGAAGCTCCAGTTTCAGTCGATTCCAATTCCATGCTCCAATATCATCGCATAGCCTATACCATGCCAATGCTTTTCCCTTCAAAGATAAAGGGAAAACCTTCTTCTTAACTTCATCTCTGGGTAAACTTGCAAGCTTAAACAATCCACAAATTTGTTCCACATATATCAAGTGCATATAAGGATGTTCGGTTCCGTCTCCTGCATAAGGATTACCTTGCAGTTGTTCTATCATACCCAAAGGAATTTCATATTCAATATTTTCAGTAGGTGTAGTAGGTTGATTGGTAGCTAATTTCGGTTCCGATCGAGGTGAAGATACCCCGAACAAACCCCTCAAAGGATTGTTTTCCACAGTAACAAGTCACAATAAATTTCAGCACACTATATAAATGTTTGCTTACCAAATTCCACTTACCAAAGGCGCTTCACTCCCCAGCAATAGCGCCATTAAATAGCCTTGATGATTCTCTTCTTTTGCAGATAAAAAAAGACCCGAAAGTAAAAAAAATGTGCTACACTATAACAATCTCATCGAATGCCTTGATCTCCATCTTACAGAAATTGACTAGATCAACTACCGAGGCAGCACATCTGAGATTAAATTGGCTGGGCTCTTTGTTTTGGAGTGATGAACCACAACTATATGGGATCTATCATAGTACTTTCGATAAGTAAGAGTGTCAAACCCAACGAGGAGCAGAAGGAAATGATAAGCGGTTTTCACCAAGGTATTCTTTGCAAGCACTGAAATTATAGGTAACAGATAGTTTTGTGATAGGATAATTTGTAACGAGCAACAAGTAACAAAAGTAAATAAAGTGTAGCAAGGTGGCCGAATCCTTTTTGTAGCGAAGGACAAGCCTGGACAAACTCTTATATAGAAAAAAGCGCTCCCGAGGACACATGGGAATTATCGTCAAGCTAGTTTTCATCACGTTCATATGATTCGCGTTCGGTACTTTGATAATTTGATATGTGGGTGGACCGGTGCTTGGGTGATGTCCTTACTTGGACAAGCATCCCACTTATGATTTACCCCTACTGCAAGCATTTGCAACTACAAAAGAAGTATTAAGGTAAACCTAACCATAGCATGAAACATGTGGATCCAAATGAGCCCATTACGAAGCAACGCATAAACTAGGGTTTAAGCTTCTGTCACTCTAGCAACCCATCATCTACTTATTACTTCCCATGCCTTCCTCTAGGCCCAAACAATGGTGAAGTGTCATGTAGTCGACGTTCACATAACACCACTAGAGGAGATACAACATACATCTCATCAAAATATCGAACGAATACCAAATTCACATGACTACTAATAGCAAGACTTCTCCCATGTCCTCAGGAACAAACGTAACTACTCACAAAGCATATTCATGTTCATAATCAGAGGGGTATTAATATGCATAAAGGATCTGAACATATGATCTTCCACCAAATAAACCAACTAGCATCAACTACAAGGAGTAATCAACACTACTAGCAACCTACAGGTACCAATCCCAGACTTGGAGACAAGAATTGGATACAAGAGATGAGCTAGGATTTGAGAGGAGATGGTGCAGGTGAAGATGTTGATGGAGATTGCCCTCTCCCGATGAGAGGAGCGTTGGTGATGATGATGGCGATGATTTCCCCCTCCCAGAGGGAAGTGTCCCCGGTAGAACAGCTCTGCTGGAGCCCTAGATTGGTTCTGCCAAGGTTCTGCCTCGTGGCGGCGGAGTCCCGTCCCGAAAGCTTGCTTATGATTTTTCTTCGGACGAAAGACTTCATATAGCAGAAGATGGGCATCGGAGGGCCAACAGGGGGCCCACGAGGCAAGGGGCGCTCCCGGGGGGTAGGACGCGCCCCCCGCCCTCATGGACAGGTGGAAGCCCCCTGACGTGGATTCTTCTTCCAGTATTTTTTATTATTTCCAAAAATAACTTTCGTGGAGTTTCGGGACTTTTGAGTTGTGCGAATAGGTCTATAATGTTTGCTACTTTTCCAATTGTAATTCCAGCTATGGCATTCTCCTCCTTATGTAAACCTTGTAAAATAAGAGAGAATAGGCATAAGTATTGTGACATAATGTGTAATAACAGCCCATAATGCAATAAATATCTATATAAAAGCATGATGCAAAATGGACGTATCAACTCCCCCAAGCCTAGACCTCGCTTGTCCTCAAGCGGAAGCCGATAATGATAAATATGTCCACATATTTAGAGGTAGAGGTGTCGATAAAATAAAATACGGACATGAGGGCATCATGATTATTCTCATAACAGCAACATATATGGATATTGTCATATGATTTCTTATGCTCAAGTAATAATCTATTCACAATGCAAAGTATGAATCAGAAACTTTATTGAGAACTAACAAACTATAATCTCAGTCATTGAAGCAATTGCAATTTATCATAACATCAGAAAGTGTCCATGTCAGAGCTTTCTAGCAAGTCCACATACTCAACTATCATTTAGTCTTTCATAATTGCTAACACTCACGCAATACTTGTGGTTACGGAGTTTTAACCGGACACAGAGAAAGATAGGGGCTTATAGTTTCGCCTCCCAACCTTTTACCTCAAGGGTAATGTCAACAATAATAGTTCATGCTAACTTACATCCAATTAGATATATATATGTGGCCATCGGGCCTATAGGTGACGACATAGAGGAACTCTCAATGAAAGCACCAATGTCGGTGTCAAAACTGGCGGATCTCGGGTAGGGGGTCCCGAACTGTGCGTCTAGGCGGATGGTAACAGGAGACAAGGGACACGATGTTTTTACCCAGGTTTGGGCCCTCTCGATGGAGGTAATACCCTACTCCTGCTTGATTAATATTGATGATATGGGTAGTACAAGAGTAGATCTACCACGAGATCAAGGAGGCTAAACCCTAGAAGCTAGCCTATGGTATGATTGTTGTTCGTCCTACGGACTAAAACCCTTCGGTTTATATAGACACCGAATAGGGTTAGGGTTACACAGAGTCGGTTACAATGGTAGGAGATCTACATATCCAGATCGCCAAGCTTGCCTTCCACGCCAAGGAAAGTCCCATCCGGACACGGGACTAAGTCTTCAATGTTGTATCTTCATAGTCTAGGAGTCCGCCAAAGATGATAGTTCAGCTATCCGGACACCCCTAGTCCAGACTCCTCAAGAGCCCTCGAACCAGCTTCAATGACGACGAGTCCGGCGTGCATATTGTCTTCGGCATTGCAAGGCGGGTTCCTCTTCCGAATACTTCATAGAAGATTTTGAACACAAGGATAGTGTACGGCTCTGCAAAACAAGTTCCACATACTACCGTAGAGAGAATAACTTTTGCACAGATATGCTGACGTATTCCGCGGCGTGACATCACACCACGGCCGGGCCTTTATACGAATCGTTTTTATTGTTCCACCTCAGCGCGTTTAGCAAGGCGGTTTCCTTGGCACATCTTATCAAAGCGGAGATCGTGCCCCCTTATTCCAGGATTCCCATCAATACGGACGTGGGTAACCCATCCGCGCCATTGATTACGGTGCTTGGGAGATAAGCGAGTTTTACCAGGCTGGCGGGGGACGCATAGCTTCGTCCGTCCATATAAGGGGATAAGGATCCACCTTTTCACCTACGCCTTCTTCCTCCTTTGCTCATCCATTTCCGCACACTCGAGCTCCAGCGCCCAAGTCCGCACATCCCACCTCAACCTTCTCCAACTATGTCCAGAGCGGGAGGCAGGTGGATGGCCTCCTCCATCACGGAGGGGCACATCGAAAAGCTGCGGAAGGCCGGATACTTGTCCAACAACATCGCGCACCGGCTACCCGACGAGGGGCAGCTCATTCCAACCCCCAGGCCCCATGAGAGGGTGGTGTTTCTCACCCACTTCCTCCGCGGACTAGGTTTTCCACTTCACCCATTTGTCCGGGGCTCATGTTCTACTACGGCCTGGACTTCCATGATCCGCCCCAATTTCATCCTCAACATCTCGGCGTTCATCGTCGTGGCGAGGCCTTCCTTCAGATTCAGCCCCACTTCGGCTTATGGCTGAAGATCTTCAATGTCAAGCCGAAGGTAGTGGGTGGCCGCCAAGCGGAGTGCAGAGGTGCCATGGTTGGCAAGATGGCCAAAGTTCTATGGCTCGAGGGCTCCTTTGTGGAGACCATAAAGGGGTGGCAATCGGGGTGGTTCTACATCACCGAGCCGCACGACTCTCAATGGGCGGCGGCCCCCGAATTCCGATCTGGCCTCCCCACGCGGCTCACATCATGGAAAGAGATGGGCCTGACGTGGGGGGATTCAGATGAGCTGTCCGGACTCCAAACCTACGTCCGAAACCTGGTGGACAAGAATCTCAGGCTTGTCAATATGCTCATCCGCAGGATTCTCCCATGCCAACAACGGGCCTTCAAATTGTGGGAGTTCGATCCGGCACAGCACCCAACTCTGAAAAGGCTCTTCGACACTACGCACGAAGATGCCCGGAAGGTGCTGTTCAAGGGCGCCGAGGTTCTACATCCGCCATCAAGATCGCTGGATTCAGCTCGCAGCGCCAAGCCAGCGAGGTAAGTTATTTTACCCTTTATGGGACTCTTGTTTTCATAGATTGACTCTATGTGGGATCTAAAACTCCTAACCTTTGACAGACTAGCTGAAGACGCCCGGACAGATTAACCGTCCTGCCCCTTTGCCGAAGACCCAAAGTGGATGCCCGATTGACGGGTTGTTGGCTCGCACCTCACGGTGCCGGAGAAGAAGGCCAAGAAGAAGGCCACGGAACTCAAGGAGCTCCCGGCGCCAGTGTCGGACTCACCGCCCGACAACTCGAGGCGGAATCCTCCTCCGAGGAAGAGGAGGAGGAAGAAGCCTCTCCCAGTGGGGAGAGAAGAAAGGAAGGCCGCCCGACCGGGAGGCCGGAGGGTCCAAGAAAGGAAGGACCTTCCTCCGGACTTCTCCACCAACGCCGACAGCGATTTAGGAGGAGTGGCCACCAAGGGCCAAGCCTGGCGAGATCGTAAGTGTCCGGACTCCGGAATAGTTCATGACTTTTTATTTGTCGCATAGTGTCTTCTAACGCCGAATATGACCATGTAGCCCGCCCAAGGACGAGCTTGCCGCTTCGTCGAGCGGCTCCCTGGGCTCGTCGGATGTGAATAGTACTTCACTTCCGACCGCCTCCTCTCCTCGTGTCGCCGACGACACTGAGGTGGAGTCCCAAGAGGGGCCCAGCCAGGAGAAGGTGGTTCTGGAGGCGCCGCAAGGCGACCTCCCGGACTCCGGGCGCGAAGGGGGCAAGACCCCAGAGGGCTCTAAGTCTGGCCCTGTGCCGGACTCCGTACCGGAACCTTCAGTGGTTCCGAAGTCCGGCAAGCGGCCCCTTCGTAAGAAGGGTAAGACTACGACGCGGTGACCTCCGTCCATCCGGAGGCACCGGATAGCTTGATGTAGGCGCTTAACGGCGCCTCCATCGACGAGGAGCACCGCATTGTTATGAGTGTGGTGATCCAGAAAATTCAGTCCGCCAAGAGCGGGCTGACCGAAGCCTGTACCATCCTTCTAACAGGCTTTGAGGTAAGTTTAGAATATGTAAAAATATTACTGCATAGACAAGAGTTCTCGATGCTTAGTTCGTGTTCGAAAGAAAAGCCGGACTAAGGATCTAAAAAGATATACGAGGAGTCTAACATAAGTATGTCAATATGCGAATGCAGGCTGCGCCTTGACTCTGCCGCCAGACCGATCATGGAGGTCAATGCATTGAAGAAGAGCCTCGAGCGGTCCGAGAACGAGCCTCGGCCTTGCTGTGAAGCAGCTCGAGGATAGGGAAGGTAAGCAATACCTTATTAAAGAAATACCTTATAGAAAGGATTCGTTGCAAAAAATGACAGGAATAACGTGGGTATTGTAGGGGCCACGAACGAGGTGGTGACCCTGAAGGAAGCGGTGTCCGCGGCCAAAAGCAAAGCAGCCGCAGAGCGCACCGAGCGAGAGAAGCAGGAGGAGCGGGTGGCGGAGGTGCGGCAAGAGCTCCAGGCTCTCGTGGAAAAACACGAGAGTTTGGAGCGCGACTCGAAGACTCGAGAGTCCGAGCTCGCCTCGGCTCTTGAGGGTGCCAAAGCCGCTAAGGCCGAAGCCCAAAAAGCCCTCCAAGAAATTGAATCGTTAAAGAAGATAGCGGCAGGTAAGGCATTCTTTATGCAAAGCAAGCATGTGAAAGTGAATTACCTATTACTTACCCGGATTCGGAGCTCTCCAGGAGCATTCACAGATCTGCCCCGTAGTGTGTCTGATGCTGCCGCGTTCTATCGCGCCAAGGAGGGGAGCTCGACGGAGAAAGTGTTCTGGTCTCAGTATGCTGAGGCCGAACGTCTGGTGCCCCTGAGCGACCAGCTGAACCAGCTGGTCGAGCTCCACAAGGTCGCCGAACAGGCCATGAAGGGCCTCATAGTTCTGCTATGGCCATTGGAAGCCATGCCTGGGAGCTACTTCGGGCTAGTGCAGCGGCTGGTGGACTTTGTCCATGGATTGAAGTCATCAAGCGCTCCGTCTGCATTAAAGGTGCCCGTCGGGCCCTTGCCCGTGCTAAAGTGCACTGGGGCAAGCTGGATGCGGAGAAGCTTGTGACGGACGCGCCACCGAAGGGCAAGGAGCATCGCAAGCCCGAAATGTACTATGAGGGTGTCCTGAAGGGTGCCCGCCGAATAGCGGATGAGTGCTCCAAAGATGTAATTTTTGAATAGACTCGCATTTGTTATCCTGTATGCTGAAAACTTGTTCATATGCGCTAAGCAACGCTTGTTAATTTAAAATATTACCTTCGTGCGGCCGCTTATCAAATTTGAGAGATGGCAAGTCGTTATTTCAGCCCCCATGCCACGAAAGTGCTGGGGTGTTTGGGATAAACTTGAGTGCTCTTGTTCCCATTCTTGGGTCCGTGAGGAGGCGCCAACGAACGTAACAAGGCAACCGGACTTATAGTACTTGAACACTCTCACTTAGCCATAGAATTCTATAATTTTAAATTTCGTGAAGCCCCTAGTATTCGGAAGACCGAGTTCGGGCACTATCCACGCCTTGGCCGGACAATGCCGATTCCTCGCCTAAGCGCCATAAGTCTTTAGGGACCCGAAAAACCTCTCGAACAGCGATCGCTCTCGCCCTATCATGACGGTCAGTTTTAGCTTTTCCACCGATGTGCTCAACCCAGCTCAACCGGGCACAATCGCAGGGTTCTCCGGCGCTACCTTAGCCGATATAACGGAACGTAAGGTACCAAAACATGGGAGCCGCAAACCCAACTATTGACCCAAGACATGATTCGAGCCGATGCATATAATGCTATAAGTTCGGGTGCCGACTTGTGAAAGTGTTCGACTTATCACACCATACTTTTGGGGTACTTAAGCCCTGGTGTATTGGCCGCACTAAAGTGTATTGGTGCAACATGTCATGAAATGAACATATATATAGATAAAGAAAGGAGTGCAATAATAGGAAAGAGCTATGTATTGTTTATTCAAAAAGGTACTGCAATGGAAGCAGAACGATACAAATAGTGCGGTAAGCAAGGGATGGGACTATTTCACATGTCCCCCTCCAGGGGTAAGCTGCGGGATGGTATGTAAAACAGGTATAATGATCGAGTAGAGACCACCGACACTCGACGAAGCTTTCGCTTCCCTGGCTGTTGCATCGTGAGTTCGGCAATTTAGTGCCGACATGACTTCGGAAAATGGAGTCCTGAAAGTAAGAAAAAAGAAGAAAATAAAAAGAATGACACAATCGGGAGCCCCTGGTGCGGTTGAGCCGCATTCTGGGTGTGCCGTGGTCGTTCCCCTCCCCTTATGCCCATGGTATCTCCAGAGTGTAGTTATGTACGCGTAGTAATCGGCTTCACAGCCATGAGGGCTGGGGTTGGGCCGGATTGCTACGCTGCGTTTCGGATCGTGCCAGGCGGTCTTGTTGTAGGTTACTCTGGGCGCGCTTGACGGTGGCTGGACGTTTAATAGCCGGACTCGAGAATTGCCGTGAGAGCCTGCTTTGCACCTCCGCCGCGAGGGCCGCCGTGTGCTCCTCCGTTCGGAGAGAGCGTTCGGTGTTTCCATTGACCGTGATTACTCCTCGAGGGCCTGGAATCTTGTGCTTGAGGTATGCATAGTGCGGCACCGCATTGAACTTTGCAAATGCGGTTCGTCCAAGCGGTGCGTGATAGCCATCGCGGAACGGGACTATGTCAAGATTAACTCTTCGCTTCGAAGATATCCGGGATCCAAGACCACTTCGAGTGTAACCGAGCCTGCATAATTGGCCTCTACACCTGGTATTACGCCTTTAAAGGTCGTCTTTGTGGGTTTAACTTGAGGGTCTATGCCGCTTATGACCGCATCCCGATAAAGCAGGTTCAGCTGCTACCACCGCCCATCGGGACTCTAGTGAGGTGAAATCCGTCAATAATTGGGTCAAGAACCAATGCGGCAAAACCGCCGTGACGGATGCTAGTGGGTGGTCCTTCGATCGAAGGTGATCGGGCAGAAGACCATGGGTTGAACTGGGCGACTAGCTCTATCGCAGATACGCATTTTAGTGTGCGCTCGCTCCCTTTTGGGTATGTGGGTTGCGATATCATGTTCACCGTCCGCACTTGTGTGGGAAAGCCCTTCTGTCCTCTATTGTTCGGCGGTCGGGCTCTTCCTCGCCATCGCTATGTAGCCCCTTGTCGTTGTTTTCGCACTTAGCTTGCCTTCTTGCTTGAACACCCAACAATCCCTGTTGGTGTGGTTGGCTGGTTTTGGGGGTGCCATGTATCTCGCACAGCGATCGAGTATTCGGTCCAAGTTGGACGGGCCCTGGGTATTTCTTTTGAATGGCTTCTTCCACTGACCGGGTTTAGAGCCTCTGAATCCGCATTTATCGTCAGATCTTCAGCATTATCACCGTTAACGCGGCGTTTATGCTTGTTGCGACGCGACCGCCATTGCTGTCCTTGGTATCCGAACTATCGTGGTGTTTGGCCAAGTTGTTGCTTCGAGCTAGCCAGCTGTCCTCTCCCGTGCAAAAGCGGGTCATGAGTGTGGTGAGGGCTGCCATGGATTTCGGCTTTTCCTGTCCTAGGTGTCGGGCAAGCCACTCATCGCGGATGTTATGTTTAAAGGCTGCAAGGGCTTCTGCATCCGGACAGTCAACAATTTGATTTTTCTTGGTTAGGAACCGTGTCCGTAATTGTCCGCCGATTCTTCCGGTTGCTGAATTATGTGGCTGAGGTCATCTCAGATCCGATGGTCGCACGATGTGCCCCGGAAGTTATCAAGGAATGCGGCTTCCGTGTCCTCCCAACAACCAATTGATTCTCTTGGCAAGCTGTTGAGCCAATGCCGAGCTGGTCCTTTAAGCTTGAGTGGGAGGCATTTGATGGCATGTAGATCATCACCACGGGCCATGTGGATATGGAGGAGATAGTCCTCGATCCAGACCGCAGGATCTGTGGTACCATCGTATGATTCGATGTTTACGGGTTTGAAGCCCTCAGGGATTTGATGATCCATTACTTCATCTGTGAAGCATAGTGTGTGTGCGGCGCCTCTGTATTGAGCTATATCACGACGCAGCTCAAATGAGCTTTGTCTACTGTGTTCGGCACGGCCGGAATTATTGTATCCGGCGTGACGGTTATCGTCACGTGTCGTGGGGCGCCCACGCGATCCGTAGATCGATCTTGTTTGCCTTGCCTTGTCCTCCAATATGTCTTGTAGGTCTAGCGCGTTTCCCCGTGCCTTTGTACTTTTCGAGCGACGCCGGAGTGCGGCTTGAATGGAGGGTCTAGAGGCCTCTCTGTCGCGACCACGGGGTGGCCGGTCGGCCGCATCATGCGCTGGTGATATAGGTTTGGGTGCTGCTTCCTCTAATTGGGGTAGCAGCCTGCGCTTACGATCTCTTGAGGGCGCTCGAGTTCATACTCTTCGCTGCAAGGACTTGGTCCATCCGTCGCCTAGCAAGTCTTGGTCAGCTCTAAGCTGCTGCTGCTTTTCTTGAGGCTGCTTGCCGTGGCCATAAGCCTGCGCTTGAAACGCCCTGTTCGGCAGATCCTCGTGCACGACAAATTCGTCGTCGTCGAGGCTTGCCTCATCTTCGGAGGGAGGTATATAATTATCGTCCTCCACCTCCATGTCTGCCGCTCTATCATGAGGGCTGGCTTCTCCCTCCTCCTGTGCCGAATCCTGCTGGAGGGGGTTGTCTTCGGCACTGTCCTGAGTGTTATTATCTCATGTGCCGGAATCGCCGTTTTTACTGTGGCGGGATTTAGAGCGGCGCCGCTGATGTCGGCGCTTGGGTTGTTTCTTGGAGGGGTCATCCTTCGCCGTTCCATCGCCGTTCCTATCTTTTGGGATGTCCACCATGTATATGTCGTATGACGAGGTGGCATTCCAGTGCCCTGTAGGCGCTGGTTCTTGGTCGTCTCCGGCATCATCGTCCATACCGTCGATGTCTTCGGAGTCGAAGTCGAGCATGTCGGTTAAATCATCGACAGTGGCTACAAAATGGGTGGTGGGTGGGCGTTGAATTTCTTCGTCGTCGATCTCAACCTTCCCGACCGTAGTCCGCCAGGGCTCTCGATAAAGAGAGAGACTTTAGTGAATTTAGGATGTCGCCAAAGGGCGAGTGCTGAAAGATGTCCGCGGCGGTGAACTCCATGACCGCGCCCAATCGAATTCGAAGGTATGGAGGGTTCAGAGTCCGGAGAGGAGTCCGGCACCTTGGAGTCACGGTCTTCGCGAAGGACAGGGATGGAGTTCAGCTCAATCGCCGTTGAGATCGTAGCCCCCGAGGCGGTGTCCAACCACTCGTCCTCGATCGGGGGAGTCGGCTCCGAGCTAAGGGTCGAAGGGGACGCCGGTGTGGCCTCCAGGGCACTGTTCGGCGGCAGAGCTAGATCGTGCCCATCGAGACAGTGCGGCGTGCTTGGCTGTGGTTCGAATCCGTCGAAGATCAAATCTGCACGGACATCGGCCGTATAGTTCAAGCTTCCAAATCTGACCTGATGGCCAGGGGCGTAGCTTTCAATCTACTCCAGATAGCCTAGCGAATTGGCCCGCAGTGCAAAGCCGCCGAATACGAAGATCTGTCCGGGGAGAAAAGTCTCACCCTAGACTGCACCGTTGCTGATGATTGAAGGAGCCATCGGGCCTATAGGTGACGACCCAGAGGAACTCTTAATGAAAGCACCAATGTCGGTGTCAAAACCGGCGGACCTTGGGTAGGGGGTCCCGAACTGTGCGTCTAGGCGGATGGTAACAGGAGACAAGGGACACGATGTTTTACCTGTGTTGGGCCCTCTCGATGGAGGTAATACCCTACTCCTGCTTGATTAATATTGATGATATGGGTAGTGCAAGAGTGGATCTACCACGAGATCAAGGAGGCTAAACCCTAGAAGCTAGCCTATGGTATGATTGTTGTTCGTCCTACGGACTAAAACCCTTCGGTTTATATAGACACCGAATAGGGCTAGGGTTACACAGAGTCGGTTACAATGGTAGGAGATCTACATATCCGTATCGCAAAGCTTGCCTTCCACGCCAAGGAAAGTCCCATCCGGACACGGGACGAAGTCTTCAATCTTGTATGTTCATAGTCTAGGAGTCCGGCCAAAGATGATAGTTCGGCTATCCGGACACCTAGACCAGGACTCCCTCAATACCCATGGGATTTTTATATGTAGTTCTATAGGCCCATAATGCATCATCAAGTTTCTTGGACCAATTCTTTCTAGATATATTAATAGTCTTTTGCAAAATTAATTTGAGCTCTCTATTACTCAATTATACTTGAGCACTAGACTGTGGGTTATAGGGAGATGCAATTCTATGATTAACATCATATTTAGCAAGCATTTTTCGGAAAGCACCATGAATAAAATGTGAACCACCATCAGTCATTAAATATCTAGGGACTCCAAACCTCGGAAAAATAACTTCCTTAAGCATCTTAATAGAGGTGTTATGATCAACACTACTAGTTGGAATAACTTATACCCACTTAGTAACGTAATCAACAGCAACTAAAATATGTGTGTATCCATTAGAGGCAGGAAAAGGTCCCATATAATCAGAGCCCCAAACATCAAATGGTTCAATAACAAGTGAATAGTTCATGGGCATTTCTTGAAGTCTACTAATGTTACCAATTCTTTGACATTCATCACAAGAAAGGACAAACTTACGGGCATCCTTGAAGAGAGTAGGCCAATAAAAACCGGATTGCAATACCTTATGTGCAGTACTATCTCGAGCGTGGTGTCCTCCATAAGCTTCGGAGTGACACTTGCGTAGGATCTGTTCCTGTTCATGCTCAGGTACACAATGTCTAATAACACCATCTACTCCTTCTTTATAAAGATGTGGGCCATCCCAGAAGTAATGTCTCAAGTCGTAGAAAAACTTTTTATTTTGCTGGTATGTGAAAATAGGTGGTATAAATTTAGCAACAATGTAATTAGCATAATCAGCATACCACGGAGTACTACGAGAAGCATTTATAACATTTAATTGCTCATCAAGAAAGCAATCATCAATAGGTAGTGGGTCATCAAGAACATTTTCTAACCTAGAAAAGTTGTCTGCAACGGGGTTCTCAGCTCCTTTTCTATCAATAATATGCAAATCAAATTCTTGTAGCAGGAGAACCCATCTAATAAGTCTAGGTTTAGCATCTTTATTTTCCATAAGATATTTAATAGCAGCATGATCTGTGTGAATAGTTACTTTAGAATCAACAATATAAGGTCTGAACTTATCACAAGCAAATACAACTGCTAAGAATTCTTTTTCAGTAGTAGCATAATTTCTCTGAGCATTGTCTAGAGTTTTACTAGCATATTGAATAAGATTTAATTTCTTATCAACTCTTTGCCCTAGAACAGCACCTACAACATGATCACTAGCATCACACATGATTTCAAAGGGTAAATTCCAATCAGGTGGCTGAACAATAGGTGCAGAGATCAATGCTTTCTTAAGTATTTCAAATGCTTCTACACAATCATCATAAAAAACAAATGGTATATCTTTTTGTAATAAATTAGTCAAAGGACGAGAAATTTTTGAGAAGTCCTTAATGAACCGCCTATAAAAACCGGCGTGACTAAGGAAACTTCTTATACCTTTGATGTCCTTGGGATATGGCATCTTTTCAATAGCATCAACCTTGGCTTTATCAACCTCAATACTTCTTTCAGAAACTTTATGCCCCAAGACAATACCTTCATTAACCATAAAGTGGCACTTTTCCCAATTCAAGACAAGATTAGTTTCTTCACATCTCTGCAAAACTCGATCAAGGTTGCTCAAGAAATCATCAAAAGAGGATCCATAGACGAAAAAATCGTCCATGAAAACCTCACAAATCTTTTCACAAAAGTCAGAGAATATAGCCATCGTGCATCTTTGAAAGGTAGCAGGTGCATTACATAAACCAAAAGGCATACGTCTATAAGAAAAAGTAACGAAAGGGCAAGTAAAAGTGGTCTTTGATCGATCATCGGCTAACACAGGTATTTGAGAGAAACCAGAATAACCATCTAGAAAGAAAAAGTGTGTATGTTTGGATAATCTTTCTAGCATTTGATCGATAAAAGGTAAGGGGTAATGATCCTTTTCAGTAGCTTTATTTAATTTCCGGAAATCAATTACCATCCTATAACCTGTAGTAATTCTTTGCGGGATCAATTCATCTTTATCATTAGGAACGACCGTAATACCTCCCTTCTTAGGGACACAATGGACAGGACTTACCCACTGACTATCAGCAACGGGATAAATAATACCTTCCTCAAGAAGCTTTAGTATTTCCTTTCTTACCACTTCTTTCATCTTAGGATTCAACCGTCGTTGGTGATCACGAACTGGTTTGGCATCTTTCTCCAAATTTATTTTGTGTTGACATAGAGTGGGACTAATGCCCTTAAGATCATCAAGAGTATATCCAATAGCAGCGCGGTGCTTGTTCAGAGTTTCCGATAATCTCTCTTCTTCATGCTCTGAAAGGTTAGCACTAATAATAACAGGATATATCTTTTTCTCATCAAGATAAGCATATTTAAGAGTATCAGGAAACGGTTAAAGCTCAAACACGGGATCACCCTTGGGTGGAGGAGGATCCCCTAGGATTTCAACAGGTAAATTGTGTTTCAGGATGGGTTCCTGTTTAAAGAATACTTCATCTATTTCCCTTCTTTCATTCATAAACATATCATTTTCATGGTCTAGCAAATATTGTTCTAAAGGATCACTAGGAGGTACGGCAATAGAAACAAGACCAATTATTTCATCCTTACTAGGCAATTCCTCTTCACGGTGTTGTCTACGAAATTTAGAGAAATTAAACTCATGAGACATATCACCCAAGCCAATAGTAACGACATCCTTTTCGCAGTCTATCCTAGCATTAACTGTGTTCAAGAAGTGTCACACCCTGATTTTCATGGCACAACACTTAAGATGATAAATCATGATAAAATGTGGTTTGACAAAAACTTTTGAGTGTTTTGGACTTTGCTTGAATTGATTTTTGTCTGATATTTGCAAGTGCTCTAAAAATCAAATAAATCCTCCAACTCTTATACTTCATCCCCTTGCTCCAAACTTCTGCCCAATGACCATACCATGTGTATAGAACAGTATAGTATTTTCTTACAAAAATAATTTGGCCAAATAGTATTTTCAAAAATTAGTTTTCCAAAAACCCCTGAATTGAGATTTGCACTGCAAGTACTTGATTTGGGGTATGAAAAATATTTAAAAGAGTATATTTGAGACCTATTAGATAAAGGAATCCCATAAACCACAAAAATATAATTTTAAAAGTTATTTTACTATTTTATTTAAAAGCTTTTTCTTAAGGCCAGAAATGGTCTTTAATAGGAAAACTATTTTATTATTTTAAAATATTTGACAAAAATTTAGGAAACTCAGTGGACATATATTGTCCATATATATGAGTTTCAACACAGGGTAATGTTCAAAATATTGTTCAAATCCCTCAAAAACCCTTTCTGGATATTTCAAGCTTTTGAAATATTTACAAAGGAAATATTCTCCAAAAATTCCAAGAAAATTCTAGCATGTCACATATGACATGTTTGATGATCTGGACAAGTATCATGTCATGGAGAATAGTATAACCCCATGAAGTCCCCTCAAAACCATATCTGTCCATTTTGAAGTTTGAGCAACTTTACATTGCCAAACATGTCCAAATGCTCTCAAATCTTATGTACATGCTCAAATGGTCTAATCATTCATCTAGACCAAATGGCACAAGTTGGAGAACAAGTTAACTTGATCAAAGAGCCCCAAAACCCTCTCTGACAAGAATCAAATTTGAACAACTTTGTACTACCAACTTTCTCTCCTTGACCCCAACTTTGGTGAGCATGTTCACATGACCAAATAAGGCCACCACACCAAGTGGTGCATCAAGGAGAAGTGATTTGATCAACTAAATCTACACAAGTCCATTTCTGCTAATTTCTAGGGTTTACAAAAGTTGCATTGGCAACTTTGCCCTAATGAGCTCAAAATGGGAGGAAGGCCCTAATTACATGTGCCATTTCACCCTGTGGAGTCTCATGACAAATGGAAATCATCTACTTGCCCAAACCACCATCAAACACCTTCTGGCAGAAATTTAAAATGCATGTTTTGGCCATTTCCACTAATCTCCATGAGCTAAGCTTTCTCCCACAACATCATCTGGTCTTCCTCTAACCCCTGCATCTTTCCCTCCCGAGGAGCCATGATGATGGGGGTGAAAAGCTCTTTTTCCCTCTCTGGACAACACCATTTCTCTCTCTCTCAACCTCCCTCCTCACTCTAGTGGATCCCAGGGAATCCAATGCCATTTTCACATAGTTTACTCCCCCTGCAGCTTCCAGACACAAGTGGGCGCGTGAGGACGCGAGGAAAGCCACAGTGCGGCCATTTGCGCGCCTGGAGCACGTCGCGTGCTCCCGACCGCTGACGCCTGCGTTCCCCGACCACCTCGAGCCTCCCCTCAAGGCCACCGAGGTGCCTCGACGTCCGCAACACGCCACCGTGCAGGCCCCCTCATCTCTCCCTCTCTCTCACCTCCTGCGGCGCGTGCCCAGAGCCGCCCGGCTCGGCCAATGCCCGGCCTGGCACGCGCGAGCACCAGGACCTCGCCCCGCTCCTCCTCTCTCTTCCTGGCGCCTCACTCAACTCCCACGGACGCCGTAGACAGCCCCTCGCCCTCTCTCCTGGCCTCCCGAGCCATTATCGCGGCCAGCCGTGCGCCACGTCCATGGTGAGCCATGGGCCGGCTACTCAAGGCCGTCCCAGGCCCTCCTCTCTGCTCCATTTACTCTCCCTTTCTCCTGAATACCACCCAGGCCAACCCATCCTTCCTCCCGTGCCCTCCGTCCTTCTCGAGGCCGGAGCCAAGCCGTCGACCTCCGCCAAAATCCGGGCGCCTCAGCCACTCTCTCTCCCACCTAGCCACTCCAGCGCCCTATCATCACCACCACTGACTCACCCCAAGCTCCAGTTCCTCCTCCCCGTGTCTGCCTCGCCGTGCTGAATCTCGCCGTCGGCCTCCTCCGCCATGGATGATGGGGCGCTCACCTCAGACCGCCCCCACAACCGTGGAGTACCTCGGAGGATGCGTCACACTCCCCCGAGCACGCCGGTGTGCCGGGCGCCCACGGTGGTGGTCGGTGCCGCCGGGGAGAGCGCCGGCACCGCTCGGCCTCACCTCCTCTGTCTCCCCTCAGGCCGCACGGGAGGTTGAAGGCGACGGCTGAGGCTGGGCTCAGCGTCAGCGACCCAGCGGCTGGGTCACGCCCGTTTAAGTGGAGACGGCTTCGGCCAGATCCGTTTTCCTCGCGCGTTGGCGTACTCCGCGAACCCGCCTCCGACGTCGCCTCCTCTGCCCATCCAGCCGAGCCATGGGCGGCAAGATCGCTAAATCAAGCGCCAAGTATACTGGATAAGGGTAAAACCCTTTCCCTTTCCTTTTTCTTTTTCTGTAAATTTCTAAAATCCATAAACAATTCAAATGGAATCCAAATTTGATGATTCAAATTTCTAGTGACTCTATAAATCATGATCTACCTGTTAGTGCAACATGCACATTTTTCTAGAGACCTTTTCTTCACAAATATTTATCAAATCCTATTTTTCCTATTTCTGTGATGAACTTTAGAAAATCACAGGGAGCTCAAAATTGATCCAAATGCCATGATTCAAATTCCTAGATGCTTCTAAGTTCATAACTTAGTTTATGAACATTTTTGTTAATACTTTCTGTGCCACATAAAACAATGAGCCATTTTTTTCATATTTGTCAACTTTGCAAATTCATAAGAAATTCATTTGAACTCCAAATCCAGTGAAACCAACTCCTAGATGCTTCTAAAATCATGGTTTGTTTAATGGGTTCCTTTGCTCATTTTCCAAAAATATATTTCTGTACACTCCTGGCAAATCCATAAACCCCTTTATTCCATCATATCAAAATGTTCAGAGATATCCACTAATCCAATTCCAATGAAACCACTCTGGTTATTTTTCATATAACCAGAGGTGTCCTAGAAAAGTCAAATTAATATTTTTAGAGCACTTATATTTTCTGCCTTGTTGTGTTGCTTATTGTGATTGTTTCGACGTTAGTTGACGAAGTAGACGGAGTACTTGGAGAAGGACCAGAAGATCTCAAGACTCTGATGAAACAGGCAAGCAGCCCTTTGACCATGTCTATGAAACCTTTTTATGCATGTCATATATCACTATTATTGTTGCATCGGAATCATGATGAGATGGTAAACCACGTTGGTTGGTTGCCTCTATTACTTCCTCATTGATACTTGCATTGCGCATGACCCTACCTCCTTATGAGCGTTATGCCGGTGGGAGTAGATAGGATGCTAAAATAGTTGCTACGGAAAAAGGGGTAGGGATATGCATGGTGATGGAGGCAAATATGTTCCCAAAGACTTTTTGAAAACCCCGTCGGGTGCCACTAATGCCCGAGGGAGATGTTGAGCTAGGTATCCACTTGACAAAGGAGTGGTGTACCGTAGAAGGATATGTGAGTGTGGTTTCAAAAACGGATTGGTTTAAGTTGCGACCGTTATTCCAACCTTACATGTGCAACCACTCTACCCTTGTATGGGAAAGGGCATTATTGATTACCTAGGCCGATACTAGCTTGGAGCCCGCATTACTAGTGACGGGGGAGAGTTGGTGCTCTCTCTCGGGACGGGGTCGTGCCAGGTAGGGCGGCCAAGAACATTTTTATGGGGCACCGGACACATCGTTGGTACCCCGTGCCAATGGTATGTGATGAATATGGGAGCGAGGCTCCATAATTTTAAGTGGTGAAATGTTGGGCACGGGGGTTACAACCAATTGAGTGGACTCCATGTTAGTGTCGTCTAGGGAAAAGTAGTGATCGAGTGCTTACCCCGGGTACTTGAGGTATCGCGGGTCGTGGATGACACGGAAGTTCCCCGGATCTTGTGGGTAAAGTGTGCAACCTCTGCAGAGTGTAAAACTATTCGAATAGCCGTGTTCACGGTCAAGGACAGTTGGGTAACCGCTCTTGGGCTACGTCCATATGTTTACGAAACCTGGTGAGTATGTATGGATGAGTGGAGAGAACTACATGGGTCAAGTCCAAGGACTTGACATGATTGAGTTGGGTTGGTGCCCACTCCATTTATGTTGATATCTATAACTTGTCCTCAGGGATTACATGAATCCTCTTGATGCATGCTATGCAAGTTGTTGAACATGTCATTGCACTCAAAACTAGCTTTCTGCAAAAATTTACCTATATAATGCATTGTTGAATCTTGAACCAAAACATGGGTTGCTTGTAGTACATTCAAAGTACTCATTGGCTTGCCACTAGTTATTTTATTGGCCTGCATGAAAGAACAGGATGTGATGAAGGACACATTGGTGACGAACATGCGAGCTAGGACGCTTTCCGGTGTAATGCCCGTAGGGTTAAGGCAGATGGCATGGGTCCAAGTTATCGATTTAAGATTTCCAATTGTAATGTTATACTCAAGACTTGACCATAATGGTCCTACTTGTGCAATACGGTATGTATGGATGTAAGCCTCTTGTTATTCAGCTTCGTGTGTTCAGTGAGCATTGATCTCGGGATCATCAGATACGTGCATTCGGTGATCACGACTTATGAGTCGGGGTCCCCACAGAGCTGGTATCAGAGCCATCCTGACTGTAGGAAGCCTTAGTTAGCATGGTCGTTAGTTAGGGTAAAACTATTTTCAAAACTATCGCTAGTTTTCAAAATCTTTCTATACTTCTCTTCCCTTCTCAGTTTTTCGAAAGTTAAGGTATACTTTCCCCATCAACCTCTTCCCCTTCGAAACCTTTGGTCGCTATAACCCTTATGCCCCTGACCACTGGATTCCTGGTAATCCTCGTGGATAATCTAGAAGGAAGATGCCTTGCCAGACATTCACCCACATCTCCTGAACACAAGATTGGCGATATCACAACAAGACGATACCAACAGAAGATACACCCTCGAGGAATGAGGACACAAGACCTGTGAGATGGAGACACCCTTGACGCTGCCCCAGGATGATGCAACCTTGGCCTACAATGACCAGGGCATGGGATATGCAAGATCATGATATACATCGCTAGTAGAGCAACCCTATCCTTATCATTGTTGCATCGGCAACCACCGGTGGATGAGAACCTAGCCATTTGGTCCGCCTCACTATAGTGAGCAGGAAAACGGTTCTCTTCATTCCCCGCTCTCGGTGACGATAATGGCAACAGTATATCCGGCAGATTGGGCCTCTACTATGCCTTGTTAGTGTCATTACATAAAGGATTGCCTACCTGGTACACTCGACGCCTTAGAAGGCAAAAGGGATCGTCATGATTAAGAAGACAAGAGGAGACCATGTCAATGCCAGCTACAAGGAGCCACCTTCACCCCATCACTCCAACAGGCGAGAGGTTGTTGAAGACTCTTCAAGCTCAACCGGGATCGTTTCATCGAACAACTACAAGAGACGTAGCAACACCTGAGGAAAACCTGGAAGACTGCACGAGGCACAAGGCATGACTACTCAGTCCGAGGACTCCTAGGGTAGGATAAGTCGTGTACCCCCCTATGCGCAGTCGAGTCCGTATGATGGTTCGAATAGAACCATGATTGTGTGTTGCTTGTTTTTATTTGTTTGTGTTTTGATATAAGTCACATTTTTGCCCTAGGCGACAAGTATGCGACTATATCACCTTCCTTACCTTGCTTCTTCTGTTTGGCCCTTTTGGCACCTGTTTGTTTGCACCTGCACTATAGAACCCCCTTTAAGCATTCCCCCCCCCATCTAAGATGCTTTTCCCTCTCATCCCTCTCTCCTCAACTGAAGACCAACAAGACAAGGTACACCAAGGATTCTACTTCGGCGACCAACTAGCACTGGAGATTTTGCTGCAGCCTCCTCGACCAAGAGCAGCCCAGTAGAGTTATGTTTGCCTCTTAAGACTAGAAACCCATTCCTAGACCCCTCGAGACTTCACGAGATACCGCAGCTCAAGTCCTTAACCATGTGCTTAACCCACAGAATTGCAAGAGAACCTGTTAAGCCTCCGTAACCTTGCTTATCACTGGGTTCATTATGGAACTAGTAGACATAGTGAACGAGAACCCTGTCATCCTAAGATAGCACCAAAGCTGATGATGCCATAGGAGAGACCAATTTGGGGATATAGGAACGGAGGACAAATGACTTGATGAGTTTATATGAGAGACCCTGAGGAATTGACTGAGACTCTGGTAGATCATGAGCTTTCATGTTGGTAGATGAACTTGGTGGATCATGCTTATAGATTAGCATAGCTTCCATTATCCCTGAGTAAATCGGAGTTATAGGACAATTATGATCGCAAGCTGAAACTCCTGAAAGTGCAAGGATTGGACTTGATCAGATGATATTCATAGGAGATAGTTGATATTACGTAAATAACTTGAGGGAGACATGTAGGATTCCTCGTTGGACATGAGATTAGGATTAAATAGGTTACCCTAGTGGAGTATGGATGCAGAGTAATTTTACATGGTTTGGAGTAAATTGGATTTAGACTGATGATCTTGATCATGATACCATATTTCTCGGTGGACCATAACTAGGAGATTGGAATAATTGTCAGAGTTTATTTAGGGATCTATATACGCTTGACCTTGGAGTTTGCATGACCATGATAATGGAAATTGGTGGACCGACTATAGCAAGGTAGCCCTTTCAAGTATTTGGTGATTATAGGACATTAGAAGATCATGTGGGACACCATAGACATTGGATTTGTAGAATTAACGAATTATGTAGCTAATGGGCTTTTGGAGTTGACCTATGCGAGATGATACTTTCGGAGGTATAAGGTGATCTGTTTGGAGGACTAGATAGCACCGTTGGCATCTCAGGAACTGTGCTCAAGGATGGGATTATGAACATTCACTCGCACACTAGAATCCTTGAAACCCTTACGCCCTACCAAGCCACAACATGGCCGGATCCTGACCTTGGGTTTTGGCTCTAGATAAATAAGACCTTGGCCAATACTCAACCGTGACCATCACCAATGCCTCAGCCCACTTTACGCACCCCATAGACTTCATGGAGTGCTTGGACAAGTTAGATGTCATCTTTCTTTGATGACATACTCGTCTACCCGAAGACGGAAGAAGAATCGTTGAGCTGGTCAAGGAACATCTGAAGACCGTCATGTCTAAGAGGAAGAACTACACCAACCACCATCTTCAAGAAGTATACTTCCGCGTCAAAGACCATGTGTATCTGCAAGCCACTCCTCTCTAAGGAACCAAGCATTTCCATGACAAGGACACCCATACCAAGATTCATCGGCCCCCTTCGAGATCACTCCAAGATTTAACAATCCCTCCGAGATCACTACAAGACGAAGAGAAGACGAGCTACCAACTGGAATTGCCACCGAGTTACCTGGTGTGCACAACGCTTTCCATGCATCACAACCCCGGAAGTGTTTCCAACTTCCTAACTTGCCTGATCTCTACGAGGGCATTAACCACCGAGCCATCGACCCCTAGCCCAATCTAACCTACCGTGAGCTATCCATTAGCAACCTGGACCAAGTAGAACATTATATACGAAGCCGCACCATCAAGTACTTCAAGGATCAAAGGAGCACCGCCGAAGGTGAAACAGATGAGGACGTGAAGACCACCCCACATCAAAGTTTTCGTATCCCTTTCCGCGCCTAGTTTGGGAATCTCGGGGACGAGATTCTTGTAAGGGGGGTAGGTCTGTCACACCCTGATTTTCATGGCACAACACTTAAGATGATAAATCATGATAAAATGTGGTTTGACAAAAACTTTTGAGTGTTTTGGACTTTGCTTGATTTGATTTTTGTCTGCTCTTTGCAAGTGCTCTAAAAATCAAATAAATCCTCCAACTCTTATACTTCATCCCCTTGCTCCAAACTTCTGCCCAATGACCATACCATGTGTATAGAACAGTATAGTATTTTCTTACAAAAATAATTTGGCCAAATAGTATTTTCAAAAATTAGTTTTCCAAAAACCCCTGAATTGAGATTTGCACTGCAAGTACTTGATTTGGGGTATGAAAAATATTTCAAAGAGTATATATGAGACCTATTAGATAAAGGAATCCCATAAACCACAAAAATATAATTTTAAAAGTTATTTTACTATTTTATTTAAAAGCTTTTTCTTAAGGCCAGAAATGCTCTTTAATAGGGAAAAATTATTTTATTATTTTAAAAATATTTGACAAAAATTTAGGGAAACTCAGTGGACATATATTGTCCATATATATGAGTTTCAACACAGGGTAATGTTCAAAATATTGTTCAAATCCCTCAAAAACCCTTTCTGGATATTTCAAGCTTTTGAAATATTTACAAAGGAAATATTCTCCAAAAATTCCAAGAAAATTCTAGCATGTCACATATGACATGTTTGATGATCTGGACAAGTATCATGTCATGGAGAATAGTATAACCCCATGAAGTCCCCTCAAAACCATATCTGTCCATTTTGAAGTTTGAGCAACTTTACATTGCCAAACATGTCCAAATGCTCTCAAATCTTGTGTACATGCTCAACTGGTCTAATCATTCATGTAGACCAAATGGCACAAGTTGGAGAACAAGTTAACTTGATCAAAGAGCCCCAAAACCCTCTCTGACCAGAATCAAATTTGAACAACTTTGTACTACCAACTTTCTCTCCTTGACCCCAACTTTGGTGAGCATGTTCACATGAACAAATAAGGCCACCACACCAAGTGGTGCATCAAGGAGAAGTGATTTGCTCAACTAAATCTACACAAGTCCATTTCTGCTAATTTCTAGGGTTTACAAAAGTTGCATTGGCAACTTTGCCCTAATGAGCTCAAAATGGGAGGAAGGCCCTAATTACATGTGCCATTTCACCCTGTGGAGTCTCATGACAAATGGAAATCATCTACTTGCCCAAACCACCATCAAACACCTTTCGCAGAAATTTAAAATGCATGTTTTGGCCATTTCCACTAATCTCCATGAGCTAAGCTTTCTCCCACAACATCATCTGGTCTTCCTCTAACCCCTGCATCTTTCCCTCCCGAGGAGCCATGATGATGGGGGTGAAAAGCTCTTTTTCCCTCTCTGGACAACACCATTTCTCTCTCTCTCAACCTCCCTCCTCACTCTAGTGGATCCCAGGGAATCCAATGCCATTTTCACATAGTTTACTCCCCCTGCAGCTTCCAGACACAAGTGGGCGCGTGAGGACGCGAGGAAAAGCCACAGGTGCCGGCCATTTGCGCGCTCTGGAGCACGTCAGCGTGCTCCCGACCGTTGACGCCGCGTTCCCCGACCACCTCGAGCCTCCCCCTCGCGCCAGTCGAGGTGCCTCGACGTCCGCAACACGCCACCGTGCAGGCCCCCTCATCTCTCCCTCTCTCTCACCTCCTGCGGCGCGTGCCCAGAGCCGCCCGGCTCGGCCAATGCCCGGCCTGGCACGCGCGAGCACCAGGACCTCGCCCCGCTCCTCCTCTCTCTTCCTGGCGCCTCACTCAACTCCCACGGACGCCGTAGACAGCCCCTCGCCCTCTCTCCTGGCCTCCCGAGCCATTATCGCGGCCAGCCGTGCGCCACGTCCATGGTGAGCCATGGGCGGCTACTCAAGGCCGCCCCAGCCCTCCTCTCTGCTCCATTTACTCTCCCTTTCTCCGAATACCACCCAGCCAACCCATCCTTCCTCCCGTGCCCTCCGTCCTTCTCGAGGCCGGAGCCAAGCCGTCGACCTCCGCCAAAATCCGGGCGCCTCAGCCACTCTCTCTCCCACCTAGCCACTCCAGCGCCCTATCATCACCACCACTGACTCACCCCAAGCTCCAGTTCCTCCTCCCCGTGTCTGCCTCGCCGTGCTGAATCTCGCCGTCGGCCTCCTCCGCCATGGATGATGGGGCGCTCACCTCAGACCGCCCCCACAACCGTGGAGTACCTCGGAGGATGCGTCACACTCCCCCGAGCACGCCGGTGTGCCGGGCGCCCACGGTGGTGGTCGGTGCCGTCGGGGAGAGCGCCGGCACCGCTCGGCCTCACCTCCTCTGTCTCCCCTCAGGCCGCACGGGAGGTTGAAGGCGACGGCCTGAGCGCTGGGGCCCGCGCGTCAGCGACCCAGCGGCTGGGTCACGCCCGTTTAAGTGGAGACGGCTTCGGCCAGATCCGTTTTCCTCGCGCGTTGGCGTACTCCGCGAACCCGCCTCCGACGTCGCCTCCTCTGCCCATCCAGCCGAGCCACTGGGCCGGCGCACTGCTAAACTGCGCCCAGTGCGCTGGATAAGGGTAAAACCCTTTCCCTTTCCTTTTTCTTTTTCTGTAAATTTCTAAAATCCATAAACAATTCAAATGGACTCCAAATTTGATGATTCAAATTTCTGGTGACTCTATAAATCATGATCTACCTGTTAGTGCAACATGCACATTTTTCCAGAGACCTTTTCTTCACAAATATTTATCAAATCCTATTTTTCCTATTTCTGTGATGAACTTTAGAAAATCACAGGGAGCTCAAAATTGATCCAAATGCCATGATTCAAATTCCTAGATGCTTCTAAGTTCATAACTTAGTTTATGAACATTTTTGTTAATAATTTTTGTACCACATAAAACAATGAGCCATTTTTTTCATATTTGTCAACTTTGCAAATTCATAAGAAATTCATTTGAACTCCAAATCCAGTGAAACCAACTCCTAGATGCTTCTAAAATCATGATTTGTTTAATGGGTGCCTTTTCTCATTTTCCAAAAATATATTTATGTACACTCCTGGCAAATCCATAAACCCCTTGATTCCGTCATATCAAAATGTTCAGAGATATCCACTAATCCTATTCCAATGAAACCACTCTGGTTATTTTTCATATAACCAGAGGTGTCCTAGAAAAGTCAAATTAATATTTTTAGAGCACTTATATTTTCTGCCTTGTTGTGTTGCTTATTGTGATTGTTTCGACGTTAGTTGACGAAGTAGACGGAGTACTTGGGGAAGGACCAGAAGATCTCAAGACTCTGATGAAACAGGCAAGCAGCCCTTTGACCATTTCTATGAAACCTTTTTATGCATGTCATATATCACTTATTATTGTTGCATCGGAATCATGATGAGATGGTAAACCACGTTGGTTGGTTGCCTCTGTTACTTCCTCATTGATACTTGCATTGCGCATGACCCTACCTCCTTATGAGGGTTATGGTGGTGGGAGTAGATAGGATGCTAAAATAGTTGCTACGCAAAAAGGGGCGGGGATATGCATGGTGATGGAGGCAAATATGTTCCCAAAGACTTTTTGAAAACCCCGTCGGGTGCCACTAATGCCCGAGGGAGATGTTGAGCTAGGTAACCACTTGACAAAGAAGTGGTGTACCGTAGACGGATATGTGAGTGTGGTTTCAAAAATGGATTGGTTTAAGTTGCGACCGTTATTCCAACCTTACATGCGCAACCACTCTACCCTTGTATGGGAAAGGGCATTATTGATTACCTAGGCCGATACTAGCTTGGAGCCCGCATTACTAGTGATGGGGAGAGTTGGTGCTCTCTCTCGGGGACGGGTCGTGCTGTAGGGCTGCCAAGAACATTTTATGGGGCACCGGACACACCGCTGGTACCCGTGCTGGTGGTATGTGATGAATATGGGAGCGAGGCTCCACAATTTTAAGTGGTGAAATGTTGGGCACGGGGGTTACTACCAATCGAGTGGACTCCATGTTAGTGTCGTCTAGGGAAAAGTAGTGATCGGGTGCTTACCCCGGGTACTTGAGGTATCGCGGGTCATGGATGACACGGAAGTTCCCCGGATCTTGTGGGTAAAGTGTGCAACCTCAGAGAGTGTAAAACTATTGAATAGCCGTGTCCACGGTCAAGGACAGTTAGGTAACCGCTCTTGGGTTACGTCCATATGTTTACTGAAACCTGGTGAGTATGTATGGATGAGTGGAGAGAACTACATGGGTCAAGTCCAAGGACTTGACATGATTGAGTTGGGTTGGTGCCCACTCCATTTATGTTGATATCTATAACTTGTCCTCAGGGATTACATGAATCCTCTTGATGCATGCTATGCAAGTTGTTGAACATGTCATTGCACTCAAAACTAGCTTTCTGCAAAAATTTACCTATATAATGCATTGTTGAATCTTGAACCAAAACATGGGTTGCTTGCGAGTACATTCAAAGTACTCATTGGCTTGCCACTGGTTATTTTATTGGCGGGCATGAAAGAACAGGATGTGATGAAGGACACATTGGTGACGAACATGCGAGCTAGGACGCTTCCCGGTGTAATGCCTATAGGGTTAAGGCAGATGGCATGGGTCCAAGTTATCGATTTAAGATTTCCGCTGCAATGTTATACTCAAGACTTGACCATAATGGTCCTACTTGTGCAATACGGTATGTATGGATGTAAGCCTCTTGTTATTCAGCTTCTGTGTGTTTAGTGAGCATTGATCTCTGGGATCACTGTACACGTGCATTCGGTGATCACGACTTATGAGTCGGGGTCACCACAAGAAGGGTCTACCAAATATAATGGGACAAAAGCTATCTTGTGGGGAACCAAGAACAAGAAAATCTGCAGGATATTTAGTTTTCTCACACAAGACTTCAACATCCCTAACAATTACCATTGGTGAAATAGTATCTCTATTGGCAAGTTTAATTGTGACATCAATATCTTCTAACTCAGTAGGTGCAATATCATGCTTAATTTCTTTGTATAAGTCAATAGGTATTGCACTAGCACTAGCACCCATATCACACAAGCCATGATAACAATGATCTCCTATTTTAACAGAATTAACAGGCATGCCTACCACAGGTCTATGTCTATCTTTAGCACAAGGTTTGGCAATTCTAGCAGTTTCATCATGGAAATGAATAACATGCCCATCAATATTGTTAGACAAGAGATCTTTAACAATAGCAATATTAGGATCATCTTTAATTTGCTCAGGAGGTGTATAAGTCCTAATATTGCGTTTACGGACCACGGTTGAAGCTTTAGCATGATCCTTTATCCTAACAGGAAAAGGTGGTTTCTCAACATAAGTAGTAGGAACAATAGGATCATTATAAGTGATAGTCTTTTCTTCAACTTTAATAGGTCCAGCTACTTTTACTTCTATGGGAGGATGATATTTAAACCACTTCTCCTTAGGGAGATCAACATAAGTAGCAAAAGATTCACGAGTAAAGAAGCTACTATCTCGAGTCAAGTCCATATTTAGTGCTAAACTTACGGAAAACATCGGTATCCATAAAAGATTTAACACAATCAAACTTAGGTGTCATACCTGACTCCTTACCTTCGTCGAGATCCCAATCTTCAGAGTTGCGTTTAATTCTTTCCAATAAATCCCATTTGAATTCAATAGTTTTCATCATGAAAGAGCCAGCACAAGAAGTATCGAGCATGGTGCGATTGTTATCAGAAAGCCGAGCATAAAAACTTTGAATAATTATTTCTCTTGGGAGCTCATGATTGGGGCATGAATATAACATTGATTTAAGCCTCCCCCAAGATTGAGCGATGCTTTCTCCTTCGTGAGGCCAAAAACTATATATATAATTGCGATCACGATGAACAAGATGCATAGGATAAAACTTCCGATGAAATTCCAATTTCAATCGTTTGTAGTTCCATGACCCCATATCATCACATAGCCTATACCATGTCAATATATCTCCCTTCAAAGATAAAGGGAAGACCTTCTTCTTAATAACATCACCGGGTATACCTGCAAGCTTAAATAATCCACAAACTTCATCCACATAGATTAGGTGCTCATCAGGATGTTTTGTTCCGTCTCCTGCAAAAGGATTAGCTAGCAGTTTTTCTAACATACCCGAAGGAATTTCAAAGTAAACATTTACATCTTCAGTAGGTTCAGTAGGTTGAGGAGCAACTCTTTGCTCTACTGGTCGGGGTGAAGATACCCCGAACAAGCCCCTCAGAGGATTACTTTCCATAGTAACAAGTGACAATAAAATTCAGCAGACTATATAAATTTTTTCCTTACCAAATTCCACCTACCAAAGGCGCTTCACTCCCCGGCAACAGCACTAGAAAAGAGTCTTGATGACCCACAAGTATATGGGATCTATCGTAGTCCTTTCGAAAAGTAAGAGTGTCGAACCCAACGAGGAGCAGAAGGAAATGATAAGTGGGTTTTAGCAAGGTATTCTTTGCAAGCACTGAAATTATAGGTAACAGATAGTTTTGTGATAGGATAATTTGTAACGAGCAACAAGTAACAAAAGTAAAAAAAAAAGTGCAGCAAGGTGGCCCAATCCTTTTTGTAGCAAAGGACAAGCCTAGACAAACTCTTATATAGAGAAAAGCGCTCCCGGGGACACATGGGAATTATCGTCAAGCTAGTTTTCATCACGTTCATATGATTTGCGTTCGGTACTTTGATAATTTGATATGTGGGTGGACCGGTGCTTGGGTGCTGTCCTTACTTGGACAAGCATCCCACTTATGATTAACCCTACTGCAAGCATCCGCAACTACAAAAGAAGTATTAAGGTAAACCTAACCATAGCATGAAACATGTGGATCCAAATCAGCCCCTTACGAAGCAACGCATAAACTAGGGTTTAAGCTTCTGTCACTCTAGCAACCCATCATCTACTTATTACTTCCCAATGCCTTCCTCTAGGACCAAACAATGGTGAAGTGTCATGTAGTCGACATTCACATAACACCACTAGAGGAGAGACAACATACATCTCATCAAAATATCGAACGGATACCAAATTCACATGACTACTAATAGCAAGACTTCTCCCATGTCCTCAGGAACAAACGTAACTACTCACAAAGCACATTGATGTTCATAATCAGAGGGGTATTAATATGCATAAAGGATCTGAACATATGATCTTCCACCAAATAAACCAACTAGCATCAACTACAAGGAGTAATCAACACTACTAGCAACCTACAGGTACCAATCCCAGACTTGGAGACAAGAATTGGATACAAGAGATGAACTAGGGTTTGAGAGGAGATGGTGTTGGTGAAGATGTCGATGGAGATTGCCCTCTCCCGATGAGAGGAGCGTTGGTGATGATGATGGCGATGATTTCCCCCTCCCGGAGGAAGGTGTCCCCGGTAGAACAGCTCTTCCGGAGCCCTAGATTGGTTCCGCCTCGTGGCGGCGGAGTCTCGTCCCGAAAGCTTGCTTATGATTTTTCTTCGGACGAAAGACTTCATATAGCAGAAGATGGGCACCGGAGGGCCAACAGGGGGCCCATGAGGCAGGGGGCGCGCCCCCCACCCTCGTGGACAGGTGGAGGCCCCCCTGATGTGGATTCTTCTTCCAGTATTTTTTATTATTTCCAAAAATAACTTTCTGGAGTTTCGGGACTTTTTGAGTTGTGCAGAATTGGTATCTAATATTTACTCCTTTTCCAGCCTAGAATTCCAGCTGCCGGCATTCTCCCTCCTTATGTAAACCTTGTAAAATAAGAGAGAATAGGCATAAGTATTGTGACATAATGTGTAATAACAGCCCATAATGCAATAAATATCGATATAAAAGCATGATGCAAAATGGACGTATCATGTAGGCAAGTGTGCTCAACGTAACGAGGTTTGGCATTCTCTGGCGCAATAATGAATGGCGTGCTGATCACCACAAGCGTCTAAACCTAAATGACAAAAGCTTCGGAGAAGATGAATTTGTTTTTGAAACATCAAGTTGCAAGAGACTAATAAAATTATTTTCCCATTAGTGACTTGTTAGGGCGATGAATTTTAGTTTGTACGATAATGCTGCATCCACCTAAAGTAATGAAAGTTCTCACGTAAACTTCCTAAAAATTCCCTCTTTGTATGTGCAGAATTACTCCTAGCATTTGTAATATCAATTTGAAACTTGTAATATTACAAAAATCCAGCACGAGGTACTATGTTACGATAAATTTTTGCATGCATACGTGCAACAACAATATACTACCCATTACTCGAGTACAATATTTATTATTACTCGTGGCAATGCATGAGAAATTTTGTCGAACAAGGCTAGTTGTAAGCAGGCTAGCTCTACAGGCATGGTGATAGTGACTGCACATGGTGAGCCTGACTTTGGTATGGAGAACACGCCGCCTACACCAAGGTGTCATCTCTGGCGTAGGGTCTTGTCACTTCACTGTCAGGAGCAGCACGTAATAATTTAACCAACGCGTAGTACATCACTACTACATTTGTACTTTGGTTATACTACTAGTACAAGCGCCACCGTCTGGATTTAGTAGTAGTACCACCTCCATCTGGATTTAGTATTTGACTAGCAATATCTAGTAATGCATGCACAAGAAATATACTACTCCCTCTAAAAATAAATACATGGAGAATTGCTTTATTAGGTTTTGAATGTAGCTACCGATGATATTATACACTCTCCCTTGCGGTCGATGGCTCAAATCTGAAATCTCATCAATCAGACTACTATTGTACTCCCTCCGTACTAGTGCATTAGTCGCGTTACGAAATCCAAATAATCCCAAAACTTTTAGGTGCGGTGCATTAACTACCCACCTCGTTCCCTGTTTTTTGCCACGAAAAAAGAAATCAGCCAATAGGAGACGTGGGGGTGTATGTATTAATTGACTTGAGACTACTTAGTACAACATGTAGTGCTCAATTCGTTGCATGCAATGACATTAATTACAAAATAAACATCAAGTTCTCTCGTATTTCCCCAACTTGGTCTCGGTAAGATCACTATAGTGCACCGGTACAGAGGGAGTAAGGGACGAAGAGTAGATGGGCAACATACACGTGAATGTAACGCAGTTTGCACTTCTCATATAAAGGCTTCCCACCAGTCAGTCCATCTATGAAATCCTATGCACCTACGCTCCCTACAAGAGTGATCACTCCAATCACAAGATCAGTTGACTAGAAGCTAGACCCATGGAGGTGATGAGCGCGAGCATGAGCCAGTTGGGCCAGATGGTCCACAACGTTGGCACGCGACCCTTCACCAAGGAACTTCTCCATGTCGTTCTTGAGGCCACCAGAGCACGAGGCCTCTTGGACGACAACTTCATCTCCTTGTTCGACGTGGCCCATGTTGGCTTCCTCAACAAGTTCACCTTCGTGAAGAAGCTCGTGGACGACCTTGACATAATCCTCCAGCCTACGTGCCCAGGCTCTGGGATGCCGGCCACCCTCAATGGCCTCAATGGTGACAACCTCTTTGACGCACTGGTGGCCCTTCGACTGCCCATTGTCGCGCCGGAGAATGTCCACCTTGAGGTCACGCTCGCTGCACAGTGCCTGGGTTAGCAAGATACCGCCGACATAATCACCCATGTCTATGAGCAAATCATCCACAAGGACTACTACATGCCAGAGGAGGATGATAGGACGCTGGCCTTCTTTGACCGCATGGCAACCTTGGAGGGCATTGTTCAGAAGCACGTTGAGCTCGCTGCCAAGGCTGCTGCTTCCTCACCCGTCGGTTGGTGACCCGGCGCACTAGGGCGAGAGGATGTTGTTGATGGATCCGTATGCATCTTTATTTTTGTGTCAATTCCATGTATACTATAATTTACTTACCTTTTGCATCAACTTCATAACCTACGTACGTACCATGCATGAACCGCACCACAACCAAACTTCTTATATATTAATATTGATATGTAATGGAAATGTTTAGGTCCCATACAAGAAATGGGAATGGATTTCAAACTTCTGGGCATGGTAGTTTAATTTGCGAAGGCGCACAGATAAACAACCAAAAGAAAGTCATTTTGGAACAAAGAGCTGCCATGTTACAATCGGAAACAGAAGTTGTATTGAAACCGTGGGCCTTCTACTAACCATTTAAGCGTTGCCACGCGTCCCTCTATTAATTGGCTACTAGGATGAGCCGTGCGATGGTAATACCTCCGTACTAGTTTATTGTTCCGCTTAGTGTTTTGTGCCGTGTTCACATCGCACCCCCACACGGTTGGTCTAGCATGCCGCTTAAGGGGCGAATGCGTGTTGTCCCGCATCTTCACTTATAAGTGGGACCGCAGTTGAGCAAACCGACTATCGCCAAACCCCCACCCCGCCCGCTGAGCGATGGTTGAGTTAGAGAAACGAGGAGGGAGAAGAGATAGCTGTAGCATGGACTCCAAGAAATATGGTGTCAGATGGGAGTAGTGCTGGTGGTGTGTGTCGTACTCCTGGTCGTGAATGCTTGTTCCAGCCCATTCCACTCTAATATATATCAACGATTCGAGGTGTTGGTTACCAACGAACACATTAACATATGGCCCACCTCACACTATGGCCAAAATTCCTGGAGTCTGTGCTAGGCTAAAAAGTGTTCCTTGCGAGGTTGGATGGCTGGTCTCAAGTTTAAAACTTGTTGTATTACGTATACTAGACATAGATAGAGATGGTGCAACAGTTTTCAAAGTTTGCATCCAAACATCATAATGCAATTTCTACTGTTGATTGGACTCATCCGACGACCTAGGATCATGGGATTTGCAGCTACAGTAAAAAAAACACGCCCACCGCGGGAAGCATGTGAAGCTAATATAACTAGTACGAGTAGGAGTAGTGCTATTGTTGATTGGACTCATCCGATAACCTATTGCAATGCACATACAATTATCTATTCGGGATTTTTTTTGCCTCGTCGCATCACCCACACTAAGAGGTGAATCGAAAGCCATTCATAAATTTAGTAAGTTTATCACATGTATATCATTTAGTGTTACATAATATAACAGGCAATGAACGCACAGCGACAATGAGGATACATTATAAATACTGAAGTTTTTCTGACACAAGAAATAACAATGCAATGAAATAAACTTCAGTTCAACCAATCCTTGGCATTGGAAACGCTTTCTTTGAACCATAAGTGATTCTCTCGGCAAGGCCGACTATTGTCAATATCGAGACCAACGCAAGACTCATTATCCAGGCTGAAGTGACTTATATTAGGACGGATATTGTGACAGCCAGGATAGTGAACTATAGCAATGTCTGAGGTATAGATACAGTTGCTTCTCATAAATGGTAGTAACGTTGTGCCAACAACAGCTGGATGGCCTTTCACCATCATTGGATAGTTTTGTCCCAGGAAGAGCGAGTATCTCCAAGACTATCAATACTGAACCAGGCAGAAGGTGCTGGCCCTAGCACACTAGTATCCCTCCCGAATATCCTCCAACGGATGTTGGAATAGGTTCGGAGAGTGCAACCATGGGAGACAACACCTGCTTCCTGAGTAACATCAGCAGTGCCCTATATGCAGACAAGAAGAGGTGATCCATTGGATCAGTTGCTAGGTGCCACTGAGTATGTAGCTCCTACTCGTCTTCATGCTTGTGATCATCACCATCGTCAGCTCCTCCTTGGTTATTAAAATTTCCAAGTATTGGTGGGGGAATGTTTACAAGACCTTGGAAAACACAAGAAGGTTAATTAGTGTACGGGGATACTAAGCTCCCATGCATGGTGAATGTAACAATCATAATTACAGTGGAAGACAAATGTATCAAAGCAACAAGGATCCCATGCGAAAACAGTGCCACGAGTGGTTGAAACAAACACAAGACGCTCATATTGAATTGCATCACATTACTCATCCGTGTACAGAAACTGATTTTTGAGCAATATCCATGGAGGCATGGAAGTAAGGGCGGCAACAAGCTTGTCGAAGATAGCGCCAACATAATAGTTCATATAATCCCAGAGCGATTGGGAACTTACCAAATTGCTATCTTCTGTAGACGATAGTCACCATGATCGTACTTGAACGTACGTAGATCATCTATGTGCTCAACCTCATAGTGGTCTGAGATTTTTGGAAGTGGAACCCGGTGACAAGTGTACACATTCACAAGTTCCCCCTCGCAGTTGTACCCAATATAAACAACCCAACCTCCATTTGCGCCTGCTGAGGCCTTACCCTCAAGCATGGCATCTTAACATCACAGTAGCATTATCAAGTGGCATCAACTTGCACAAGGCGAGGCTTCCATCATCGCCGCGCCAGCGAGCAACGTCATGGCGAAGAAGATAGGGGAGATCAAACCGCTCTTGAGCCCTTGGGTTCTTTGTAATGATGTTATTTGTTGAGTCGAGAATGGTCTTGTATAAACCTGCCATGCTAGACGTTGTGATGACGTCGCACCGATCAATGAGTTCCTCCACCACGTCATCTTTTAGATCGGGGCAAGAATAACGGGGTCGTTTCCTGCATGTTCACTCCATCGAGAACACGAACTAAGGAAGATGGAAGAGTCAAGGCAAATGGAGGGAGGAAGAGCGTGGGACAATAGTTCCAAATTGAGAGTGAAAGGCGAAGATGTGGTGGACGGTTGCCATGGTATAGGAAGAGGCTAGTGGGGAGCGGACGGTCGCTACGGTATAGCAAGAGGTGCCCCGGCCTACATAGACATCCGTTCAGAAATTATACAAAAGGACTCGCCATCTTCTCACTGACATGTTGAAACGGGACCACATGTCATCAAAACATAGTGTGTCATTTCTCGTCCAAAATGCTATCTGGCCGCGTTGGCCCGAAGTGCCGCATTATTTCTTGACTTTATTTTTTTAATGGCGTGCCGTTCAATTTTGAAGCACAACTAATTGGTACTGCATGCAGAGAAACAATAAACTAATAAAGTATATAGGTTGGAGCTTCAGCGCTTGCTTGCTAAGGGCTGCCCACTTGCTTCTGACACTATCGCCCTCGACCCAGATCTAAAAAAGATGGTAGTGGCCCCTCTCTCTCCCTCCTTACCGGTGGTAATAGATCCGCCAAGATCTCGTCCGCCAGGGAAGCAAAGGACATGCATTATTGATGCACTCGTCATCGCCAAGCGAGGTCACACACTGATGACAAGGCCGTCCTCTCAGACCTAGTGCCAGCGTGGAATGGCCTCCGTCCTCAAGCTCGTTGCCGTAGTGTGTGCGGAGGATGATGACCATGAGCGAAACCACTTCACGCCGACCCTTGGGTATTCTACCTCTTTACGAACCATATCATTGTTCTATTGCCCCATCTGCCACGACGCTGCATGTGGAGCTTTTTCCACTCCCCCATCTACCAAATTTACTATCCTCGGCTCTGCTTGTGACGCAGACAAAATCCTTAATTTGCCCTATTAAAGGAAACCCTACTTTATGCAGACTAATCCATGTCTGGGTTGAATAAGGAAACAAAGGGAGAAAGTATTGTCGAAGATACTGGGTATCGAACCTACATCTTAGTTGAAAAGGGGAAAATTAGTAGCTAAGGAACGAGTCTCTTGTCTCTTGGTTGAAAAAGGGTAGAAAGGCATGAAAATTCAATAGAGAATGACCAAGTCGATCAGTTTGTTGTCCTCACATACGAAAAAGGTGGCTAAAGAGAACAAAAATCAAACAAAATTAACTTATGATGCCTTGATGTCTGTTGCTCTGGGCAACCATCCCTCCCTCACCACTCTATGCGTCCGTGGAGGTACATCGTACTAGTGGGCCCACTATCCGAATGGGCCTCCCCATGCTATTATTGCCACTTTTTAGTATAACGCCACCGGTAAAATCAAGCAATGCTATTTCTAAAGTGATGCCACATTTAGAATGTTGGCGTTAGTCTAATGCCATCGATAATTTTAAGCAATGCCATTTAACGTCACCGGATTATTTTAGGGTTAGCTGTTGATTGTGGATGTATTAAGATTTTTTAGCTAAGGCATTCTAATGTTGTTGCACAGCCAGTATACCAACGATGAAACTTGTTACTACCTTCATTGTTGCACTTTTAACGCTTATAGATTACATATCTCACTTCATGATGTTATGATAAGTCAATTTTTTTACAATGTCACCAAAATGCCAAGGTGGTGATGGCATTTTATTTTAGTTAAACTGCACAAAAAATTATGAAGAGAAGATGAAAGGTCAGGAGTGGGCACCTCCTCCTCCTCCTTTTGTTTTCTTGATTCGTTTGATCATGTTTTTATGTTTGATCGATTATCAATATTGGGATAGAACCTTTTCAAGTCCCCTTGAGTTCGAAATGATATTTACCTTGAAGGTACATGGTTTGCAAAGTATTTATACTGTCATTAGTTAATAATGCTAGTTACCTTCAGACTTTTGTATTTGGTCTAATGTTGTTGCACAGCCAGTATACCAATGCTGAAACTTGTTACCTTTAGATTTTGTATAGTTAATTCTTATAGAAATATTCCAGTGCTAGCTTATGGAAATATGTTTAGTAAAACCATTGTACTATCCCCTGTAATAAAAAAAACTACTCTATAGTTACACTAGCCATTGGATTAGTGTATATTTCTACTATTCGAATGGTGTTGCATAGGTGCATTAGTGTATGGACATATATAAGGTGTGGCAAGCTTTCCCAGATATGTGCTAAAGAAAAGTACTACCTATTTTTCTAAATACTAGACATTTGGGTAGTTTAAATTAAACTGCGAAAACGTTTTATATTAAGGAACAGAGGGTGTAGAGTTCATTCAAATTATGCCGGCAAAGCTACTCACACCTTTGTTAAAGCTAATGTTAATTATGTTATCGGAGGAGGTCTACATGTTTATCTCTATTTCCGGTCGATTACATACCTGACATCATGATGTAATGGTAAGTCATTTTTTTGTACAGTGTCACAGAATTTTCAAGGCGGTGATGGCATTTTATTTTAGTTGAACTACACAAAAAAATCTTAAAAGAAGAGGAAAGGTCATGAATGGTTCAACGTTTCAAAAACTACTATGTATGCCCTCCTAACATTGGTCGTTGTTGCCTTATTTATTACTTCAAACAAGTGGTTGGAAACAGTCTTGCTACCTTTTCCCATTAAGAATTTCGAATGCTTATATTTGTGAGTCTATGATTCAACTAGTGCCACTTTTATAGTAATCACACTTTCAATATCTGTGCAAAGATGGATGCTCAATTTATTGGAACTGCACAATAAGTCTAAATGGTTCAACATTATGAGCATTTTTCTTCCAAACAGTTATATCCAATTGGTGGCACGATGAGCTTTTCATTACCAAGGTACATTGTTTGCTACTATCTTGCTACTGTTTTTGTACTATCATTAGATAGTAATATTAGTGGTTTGCATGTAAATTTATTGGCAGGATGGACCTACATTAGTGCTATGACATGATTCAATCATTAGATGCTTAATTTTGGTTGTGTGGATTTCACCTCTTCCATCACTGCAAACATGGATATCCTTGATCTGATGAAGAATAGGTGCTATATTTCTGCTCTGTACCAGCAAATCAGTTCAGTACCAAATTGTCCAGTGCAAACCATGAAATATGCTACACGGAAATGACTAGCAGAGGCGTGTTTAAACCGCAAATACAAGGTGGGGTATATGTTAACTAGCTAGTCGATATTCGTGCAAACAGATGTGACCATTGCTATTTGGCAAACAAACAAAGTGACCTCATTTTTTATCGAACTGCACAAGAGAAGATTATAGTCACTGCATGCAGTGCCATTTGAAAATAGACACAGAAAGATTGGATAGTCACTTCATGGACTGCACAAAAGTAGTATTGTACTATTTATTGGCCAACACTAGGTGCTTCATTTCTTTGTTATAATTATCCAATGGGCATCATTTTGCCAAAGTTAATGCTGTATTCTGAAAATAGTCTCGCCATGTGATCAACAGATGACCAACTCATATTTCAGTGGATGTTCCTCCATCATGTGTCGTTCACTCTCATGGTTCCATCTTTTGGTGAAACCACTTACGTTTGCAAGTGGAAATGTAGACTTCACAATCAAATTTGTATTTCACTCTATACTTAATGTTGGCCCAGAGAAGAAATCATGTTAGTAGCAAGAACAGATGTTTTTTCTTGATCTTTCCTTTAGGAGCTACATATTATATATGATCTGTGAATCATTGAGATGCATTAACATGTTGATCTTATGTATGGGAATCGTACTAGTTGGTTGTGAATTTGGGCTATTAATGAGAACATATTACAAAGCCAGACCTGTGAGTCTCATGTGAACATTTCGAACGGATCGGCTCTTACTACTGTGCACACCATGATCCTTATTTCTGTGTGCTCGGTGTTTACAAGTTACTAGCACTTCCTTATTTCTGTCCGCTTAGTGTTTACAAGTTACTAATAGATCACTAGCTAGCCTACTAATACACTCCTAGCAGTTTTAGTTGCGATGCAAGATCCAAAGGTGGCAGTTTTTTGAATAAAAATGCCTACCTCTAAAGAAACTGACATGTTGTTCTGAAGAAAATGCCATGCAAATCTGAAGAAACTGCCAGCAAAAATGTTCGCAAATGCCTTATCTCCAAGTGAACATTCATCAACTATTATGATCCTACATGTACACTATCCGACCGACTCAATCATGTGCAAATAACCAGCAGATCACGCACGTACCTCACCTGGATGAATCGAGTGCACTCGTTTGACTGTCATGCCGATGTGCGACCCAGCATGGATGGGACGCACCACTGATGGGACGGGATGACACAGTCATAATTTTAGTTTTTCTAGTTTTCCATGGCAAGTTGGCGCGCTAAGCCATGCATGATTATGCATTGAATTCTGATGACCGCGATGACCATCGCGTTTCTCGTGACACGCTGGTTCACCTACCTTCTGCCTATAATTACGGGTTCCCTGCATTCTCCAGTGCCACCATCACCCAACTCGCCCTATCCTCATAAGACCCCACCGGCCCGACGTCGCTCGCTACTTGCCGTCTCTCTTGCCACGTCCGTCATGCACCCGCCCCTCCGCAATAGGCGAGGCCAGAGGCGGTTGCCGAAGTACGGGCTCCGCAGATCCTGGATAGATTCGAACTCTAGGGTGCGCGCGAAGAACTCAACCTCCCTAGTCTGCCAACTCATCGATCCCACGGCCTAGCTCGATGAACTGGAAGGAAACGGGACACAACAGTTTACCCAGGTTTGGGCCACCTTGCAGTGTAAAACCCTACTCCTGCTTTCTGGTGGATTAGCCTCGAGGTGGGCTGAGGATGAACTAGTACAGTGGAAGAACAACCTCATGAGGCGTGTTCTTGCGTGAGCTGGTGGATGTGAGGATGGATTGGATCCAATCTGGGGTCCATCTCTACGGTGGTGGCTAGGCTCTATTTATGGTGGCCTAAGTCCTCTTCCCAAATGAAGGCGGGAAGGGGTCCCACAACCGCCAAATTTGAAGGGAGACAACTGGTACATCTTATCCTGACAAAAGGTGGTCTTCGCCTGCAAAGCTTCAGGTTGTGACGCTGTGGTGGGCTCGGCGATGACCTCCGTCCTGCCGTCCTGGCAGTCTTGGTCTTGTAGCATGGAAATGGAAACCTTTGGTTCATTCCTCGGGACTCCGCGCCTGCGCTTTCCTCCTTAGAACCAAAGAGGAAACCTGCTGCTCTGTGCCCGCTCGCGCCTGCTTGGCCTCGGTCGTCATGGCAGGCGTCATCTGAACCTCATGAGGTGAGGGCTTGCATAGAAATCTCCGCGCCTCGGGAGCTAGCCTGAGGAGGCCGCTCGTCCTGGAGGTCTTGAAGTCGTCCTCTAAGTCGTCCGCCTCACGAGGCTTGGCCCCTCATGATGGTCTTGTGTTGTTGGTGCTGAAGATGGGCCATACTGGGCCATAGATGGAGCCACGCGATGGGCCGCAAGCAGGCAAGTCTGGGTACCTTGGTTCCCAGAACATCGACAGTAGCTCCCGAGCCCAAGGCGTGCTCGGACTTGGCTTCAAGGCAAAGCCAAAGGGCAAGTGCAGAGCGCCGCAGGCCCCAACCACCTGCGGCCTCCGTCGACGCACGACGCTGGATGGGACGTTGGCGTCTCCGCTTCCCCACACAGCCTCGACAACCGTCCGACGTGGCGAGAGCCTGCTACATGCAGAAAAACCATCATTACTAGGGATCGTGGAGGCCGGCGGTTGGCCTCCCTCTGGTTATAAATGAGGGAAGGGGCAGAGCCCCACTGCTCATCTTCGTCTTCTTGCATCTTGCTTCTTTTTCTCTTCCTTCCTTGTCTCTCTGTCTTGCCAAAGCGTCCATGGCGCCGATCGAGAGGTTTTCTGCGGTGGAGAAGGGCAAAGCTCCTCGGGAGGAGCCTAGGCCACTTCCACCGAAGAAAAGGCTTGGCCACTCCCGTGACACCAGCGAGGGGTAGGCGGTAACGCGACCTTGGTACAAGCGGCCTCCGCCTGGCTTCCCGAACCCTATGTACGCCCGCGTGCTGGGCCCTGGGCAGGGCGCCAGCGCCCAACGCCGTGCGGTCCCGGGTCGCGCGGGACAAGCCAACGCTGCTCGGCCAGCCAGCCCACAAACTCAAGCCGAATTCACCTAGCGCAAGTTCGTGGTGTGGGCGGTAATGTCGCCGTGCACGTGGATCCGGTTCCCGAGGTTCTTCAACAAGGAGATACCTCCAAGGGGGGCGCCCAGCTGTGGCTGCAACACGTCCGGTGCTGCAACACGTCCGGTGCTGCAGCCAAGCTACTGAAGAGGAGATCGAGGTCGTCCCTCCGGGCAACATCTTCATGACTCGAGGGTGGGCTGATATCGCCCGCGCCTGCTGCCGGAAGGGGCCCTCGCCATCCACTTCGAGTACGACGGAGCCTCCACGCTTTTCTTCAAGGTCTTCAGCAAGGACGGTTGTAACATCCCAAAATTTTCAATTTGGAATGTTATCCATAGATCATCTGTGACGCCCGGGTAATTACGCTACAGTAATCCCCGCTAATGATGCCACGTCACCTCGATTTCTGTTGCTAATCTCGCGTTAGTTTGAAACCGAATTCGAATTCAAATTCAACATCAAGCAATCAATAAAATATTTCAAATATTATAACTAAAATGTTGGGGTGTTGCCAAATATTGCATAGGTAATTATGGCGAAGGAACCACACTATTATAAAATGCTAAAAAACTATGAGATGAATAAAACAGTAGCAAAAAACTATTATTTAAATACTTTAAATATTAAATAATTACAAAACTATTTTATTTTGGGTTAGCAAATTTATGAGGCGGTGGCATAATTAGTAAACATCAATTTAGGTGCCACTTTGGTATTTTGTTATCACTAGAATAAATAGCAACTAAAAGTAATAAAATAAATAAAAGAAAGAAAATACAAAAGGAAAAAAAAAGGGAAAGAACAACAAGCACCCCCCCGGGCCAGCCGACCCAATTGGCCGGCCCATTCGACCACCGGCCCAGCTGGGCAAGGGCCCAGCCGGCCACTCCCTCCCCTTATTCCCCCACCCCCGAACCCTAACCTAGCCGATCCCCTCTCTCTCACTCCCCCTCGGTCGGGTCTCCCACCCCGATCCCGATCCGGATCGGGGCGACGACCCTGCCGACGCAGACGCACGGAGGCCTTCCCTCGCCGGAGCCACTGCTGTCGCCGTGCTCCTCCATCCCCTCGCCTCGTCACCCACCGCTCGTGGCCGTCGCTGCCCGTTCCCGTCGCCCACGGTGCCCGATGCCGCACCTCGCCGGGACGCCGCCGCCACCACCTCGTCGATCTACCCCGCCGGCCGCCTCCTCATCTCCTCCCCGTCGCCCCCGACTCCTCGCCGTCGACGCACACCGTCGCCTCGCCTCATCCCCGCCGCGCCTCCGTCCTCCCCCACGACACCACCTCGCCGGAGCCGCCCCACCGTCTTCACCGGCGTCGCCACGCCTGCCCGCGTCGGACGCCACCTCGACCACCTCCTCGCCCCCCATTGCCGAATCCCTACAACCCCGTGAGGCCCCCCTCCTCCTCTCTTCCAGACAGCGCCCGGCCACTGTGCGCTCACCACGCTGCGTTTCCCCCTCGCTGCGCCGGCGCCGTCGGCATCACCACAACCTCCGCCCGTCTAGCCGCGGGCCTCCCCATCTCCGCTTGGTCGCAGCCTGGCCGGGCTCAACGCCGGCGTCTTTGGGCCCAGCGCCTTGGCTGCTGCTCTCCCCCCTCCCGTGGCGCGCCCGCGCCCTTAGCCGCACCGGCCGCCAAGACTGGGCCAACTGGTTCGTCCAGTAACCCGCGCCCCTCTGACCGCTAGCCCCCCCTGGGCCACAGACACATGGGGCCCACGCCCCATGAGACCAAAAAAAAGGGATTAAAGGAAAAATACATAATTAAAATAATAATTAAAATATTAATTAATTAATTAATTAATTAATTAATTAATTAATTAATTAGAGAATTAATTAACTTAATTAAACCTGATTAATTAAACCTAATCACTACTTAACCTAATTAACTAATGTTAATTAAATTTGATTAGGTTAATTAGATAATGAGAATGACGTGCGGGACCCAGTGTCGTGGTTGACTCATCAACCTGTTGATCGCCGACGTCAAGATGACATCATCTCGACGTCATAAATACATTTCCGAATTAATTAAATAATTAATTAAATTCCAGAAATTAATAAATTTTTTAGAAAATCATATCTTTTAATCCGTAACACGGATTAAAATATTTTCAACATGAAAGTTGCTCAGAACGACGAGACGAATCCGGATACGCAGACCGTTCGTCCGCCACACACCCTTAACCTAACGAACCAGCAACCTTTCCTCTCCGGTTCATCTGTCTGACAGACGTCCGGAACCGGGAAAACTTCCCGGATGTTTCCCCCCTTCACCATTATCACCTCCTGCAGCATTAGGTCACCTCTAGCACCGCGTATTGCCATGTTACGCTTGTGATATTTTGATTGCTCTGTTATTTATTGTGTTCCCCCTCCATTACTTCTTTCCAGAGACCCGAGATCGCTGGCGACCCCGATTCGACTACGGTTGGCGACCCCTCTCTCTTGCCCGAGCAACCAGGCAAGCCCCCCCTTGATCACCAGATATCGCCTACTCTTATCTACACTGCTTGCATTAGAGTAGTATAGCATATTCTTGTTTTGAGATACTCCTATCTTGTTGCATAGCTTTGTCCTTGTAACTTCATTGTTACCTTACCGCAATCCTATATGCTTAGTATAGGATGCTAGTACTTTCATCTGTGGCCCTACATTCTTGTCCGTCTGCGTGCTATACTATCGGGCCGTGATCACTCGGGAGTTGATCACGGGTATACACTATATACTTTACACTATTACATTACGGTGGTACTGTTAGGAGATGGGGCTGAAAGGACGGGTGGTTCCATCCCAGTAGAGGTGGGCACGGGGTTCTGACGGCCCCGATTGTTACTTTGTGGCGGAGCGGCAGGCAGGTTGAGACCGCCAAGGAGAGAGGTGGGCCTGGCCTGTTCGGGCGTTCGCGGTTACTTAACACGCTTAACGAGGTCTTGGTATTTGATCCGGGTTGGCTACGAGCTTATACGCACTAACCATCTACGCGGGAGTAGTTATGGGTATCCCGCGTCGTGGTATCAGCCAAGCACTTCAGACGTCGTGACGGAGCGGCGCGCCGGATTGGACTGGAACGCTTTCATTGGGCTAGGTGCGCTTCGTCAGCGACTCAACGTGCAGGTGTGCTCAGGCGATGGGCCTGACCCTGCGCGCTTAGGTTTAGACCGCGTGTTGGCCTCTCTGTTGTGCCTAGGTGGGGCTGCGGCGTGTTGATCTTCAGCGGCGGGCATGACCCAGAAAGTGTGTCCGGCCAAATGGGATCAAGCGTCTTTGGGTAAGATGGTGCACCCTGCAGGAAGTTAATCTATTGGATAGCCGTGATCTTGATAACAGGGCGACTTGGAGTTGTACCTTGAGCTTATGACAACTAGAACCGGATACTTGATAAAACACACCCTTCCAAGTGCCAGATACAACCGGTGGTCGCTCTCGCTCAGGGTTATGAGCAGGGGATTGCCGGGTAGGATTATTGCTGTATGATGTTACTTGGAGGACTTCCGATTGTCCCCTCCTACCTGTTGTAAGGCAGGTGTCCAGAAGCATAGTCTTCGTTAAGACTAGCTATCCCCCTCTTATTCTGGCATTCTGCAGTTCAGTCCATCGATATGGCCCTTTACACATATATCCATGCATATGTAGTGTAGCTCCTTGCTTGCAGTACTTTGGATGAGTACTCACGGTTGCCTTGTTCCCCTTTTCCCCTATATCTACTCGATTGCTGCAACCAGCGATGGAGCCGGGAGCCGACGCCACCGCCTCGGCGACTACTACTCGGAGGTGCCTACTACTACGTGCAGCCCGGCGACGCGACCGGGGAGTGACCTAGGAGGATCCCAGGCGGGAGGCATGTTCCTCTTCGATCTGTATCCCAGTTTGTGCTAGCCATCTTATGGCACCTTGTTTAACTTATGTCTCGTACTCAGATATTGTTGCTTCCGCTGACTCGTCTATGATCGAGCACTTGTATTCGAGCCCTCGAGGCCCTGGCTTGTATTATGATGCTTGTATGACTATTTTTATTTGTAGAGTTGTGTTGTGATATCTTCCGTGAGTCCTTGATCTTGATCGTACACATTTGCGTGCATGATTAGTGTATGATTGAATCGAGGCGCCAAGTTGGTATCGAGCCGATTGCTGTAGGAATCCCCTTCCAACTCCGTGGCGAAGTCGAGTCTAGACATTGCAAAACTTTTACTAACATGGCGGTGTGTCTTATGGGCTGCGTCGCCATTGGGTGGTATTAGGATCTTTTACTCCTCGATCTTTACTCGGGATTCTCGAACTCTCTTCTATTCGGGTTAAATGAATTTGCTAAAAACAAAACTAACTTTAGGTTCTCGCAAGTACTTTCTCGGAGAACCCCTCACTTCAGATGATAAATCGCTAATCGGAAGATTCGAAGATACTCTCGATGTTCTCTCGAGGCTTTGTGCCCATCACTTTTGCTATTCCTGACCACCGATAAATCCGTATGGATAACTAATTACACTTGCCATTCCTATGGTCATCCCCCATTGATCTTGTTATTACAAGATACCCCGAAGTTTTCTCTATTGTTCCAAGAATACTTTGTGCCTAGTGCCTAGCAGTTCTTGTCACATGAATACCCCTTATAAATCCTCGCACTTGTCGAGTATCCGCTCATCCCCAGTTGTTCATGTGTTACACAAAATTCTTCAAAATACTATTCGATCTTCCGGGAATCCTCTGGAGCCTTTGGCTCTTAAAATTCTTGCTTGCTTGCATTGTGGTTAATCCCATAAGTCTCGTAGTCATATTGACATCCCTTGTCATTATCATTTTGAGTCTGTTGACTCAATATGTTTGCGAATACCCGCAATCATCATTGATCCTTATAAATTACCTTTCTGGCTGAGCTGCCATTCTCTTAACTGGAATTGGTTCTCGACCAATCCAATTGTCGTTGATTGTACCCTAAGGCTGTTCAACTTATCCATCCCTAATCAGAGCATTGCTTCTGATCCCTTGATTTGGGAATCATAATTCCTTTGCATTGACAATTGAGTTAGTCAGTTGTTTCTATAATTTGATCTCCTTGCATTCTTCTTCCTCTAGTTAAATCTTGATGCTCACGTCGGACCCTTTTGGACCATCGGGTCCATTATTGATTTCACCCGTCGGCATCCTTCATATTCAATAACTTTGTGAGACCTTCCCCGATACATAATGCCTTTGGTAAATTGTATCCTCTGCTTTCTCAACCATGCTCGCCTTGAGCTTGAGTTAATTATTTCTAAAGATTCTGGTATAGGTTTCCATGATACCCTGCCGGGTTGAACCTATGTCTTCCTTTATATGCGTGAACTCGGAAGTTTTCACGAGTCATACTCATCTGGTATTTCACCAGGTACAACTTTCAACACTAAGCCTTTATCAGAGCGAGAAGTGAATGGAAGGTTATACATTGAAGAAGTGGGAGTCGACCTTGAACTTGTGTTCATGCCCATGGACACGATGCAGATCTTATCATTAAAGCTTCTCTTAAATTAATTATTCCTTTGGTATAAGTTCTTCTCATATCAGGGATCGTGCCTTTTGCAATCGTGGTTCCGACCATGTTCTCTTTTAAATACCATTTCTCGTGCAAGTTTTAGCACTTGTCTTCTGTAGAGCAATAACCCCCGTCCAACCTCTACTTTGATATGGCATCGAGTATTACCCCTGGTATCTTGAGATTATCATGGAACTGCATAACCTCTTATGAGTTCTTCATCAAGTGCTACCTTCCCGCTGTTTCCAATTTTTTCACGGGCTCTGAGTTATTAAACACTCAAGGACACCGATAAATGAACCGAGTCCGCACTACAGTTCAACAACTCCTCGGTAAGCTTCTATAAGTACGAGTTTGTACCCGATCACGCCATTCCTAGCCTGTTGGCTATATCGATGTCGTGATGATTTTAACTGTACTAACCGGTCCTTCTTCTCGGAGCACAATTTTCGACGGTGAACTAACCTTACGTCGATCCTCATCGTCATATCATTTCTCCCTGAACGACAAGCTTGGATTCGAGTTTGTGTCGTAACCTTGGTTCCAATAACCTTCCGCTGCATCGTTCGTTTGACTTGATGTCATCATCAATTGATTACATCTGCATGAAATCTCTCGACAATTGTGTCGTGATCGTCAACATTCTGAGCTCATCCAGGATATCAATTGAATTCACGATGAGAAATACCGACCTTGCCCTCGATGAATTGTATTATCATCGACCACTTTATTGCCTTCCCGCCAACATAAACTTGTTCTTGTTTTGTGTTATACCTTGAGTTCCTTGCTATCCAGCAATTGTTCTTCTTTACCTTGGAGTATTACCATCCTTTAAGTCAAGACTGTTCTGAGATTGTTCCACCTCTTGAGAATTCTTAACATAGAAATACTTCTCTGAATCACCATTCTGACATTGGTCGTGCAACCCAACCCATCGGGCGCACCCTTCAACCAATGTTTACTTGTGTATGTTTCCTCGAGCATACTTCCTTATATCAATTGATCTGACAAATGTTATCTTCTGGTTCACTTAATTGTGGAAGTCCATCTTTTGGGAATCTCGGTGAATTGCCGTGGAGTTCACCAGACACCTCCTTGTCCTCTCCTTGGGTTAATGAAGGACTCTTGTTAATGGAAATCACTTCATAGTTCATTTCCCCGAAAATCTTACAATGTCTTCTCGTCAAATTGCGTTGCACCTTTTCCTCTCGGACATCCTGAGTCTGAGGTATCTTGACACCAATCGGATCTGAATCTCGGTCAGATATGATGGATGGGACAACTTCCAAGAGTTATGATGTTGATCCTTTGATGAACCGGTAGTATGATGTCATGCCTAGCACTTTAATTTGGAGGACCTATCATTATAGTTTCCTTTTCAGCAAGGTTATCCGTTCATCCATGAGGAAATTGTAAGACTTATTCTACAAGTTATTCCTGATGAATCCTTCGTGATTCCAAGTCTGATCTTCACCTGAAGACCATGTCAATGCTATCCCGAAGCATGTCTGTGATACTCTGATTTTCAAAAAGAACATTCGAAGCCCAATGCTAAATGTTCTTGCTCAATTATCCAAATACCGATGTATGGGTAATGTCATGAAATTTCTCTCCCCTTACCTACAGGGTTTTCTACATTATATCCTGTAATGGATATCATGCTCTGCTTATTCTTGGGAAGGATATACCCCTGAAATATGTGTTTAAACACATTTTTCCTTTCCATTGTTCTGTTTAACCTAATGATCACATTTTCCTTTCCATGGGTCTGTTTGACCCTCCTTGGGATATATATAATCTAAGCAGTGATAATCCCCTGCTTAGGTAAGCACCTCGTCGTACCACTGTAAGTAAGACCCTATTACTATTGTTGATGACATTCCGGTAACCACGGTGGGCGAGAACCTTGCCTATTGGTCCGCCTCGTTCAACGAGCGGAAAATGGTTCTCTTAGTCCCTCGCCCTTGGTTCTTTATTGACCCTCGAGTCTCCTCGACATGCCTTGCTTACATGATCATGCAAGATGTCACCAACCTTCTACTTTTAACCACATGGTGGGCCCATAACCCACAGTTTCACAGGATCGAAACCTGACTCTCCTGTACACCCATGTTGCCGAAGTTATTCCTCATGCTTGGCTTTGTATGTAATTCACGGGCCACTTGCCTGTTGATCTATTCTGGTATCGGACGCAATACTTATTCCGTTGCTCACGAACCCTCAAGCACCTGCTTCGTGCAATGAACGATTGCCTATCCGCTTGAAACTCCTTATCGCACTGTCTTACTTTGCTCTCGATGTGTGTCGTATGTTCAACTCGAGAGATAATTTTATACTAATTCATGGGTTAACCCCAGATTGTTTCCCATAAAAGCATTATGTCGTAGTGAGCTGCCCCTTATCTTTCTTAAGTACGATGGAGTTCCCGAAGAAATGATGACCAGTTTATCATGATGCATCGGAATAAAGGATTGAAGGCATCAACGAGAAGGATTAACTTCTTCGAGAAGATCCGTTAGATTATCGTAACAGAACTTTCCCCTTGCTCCCTCTTAAATCTCGGACGAGATTTCTTGTAGTGGAGGAGAATTGTGGCCTTGGGTAATTACGCTACTGATAATCCCGCTAATGATGCCACGTCACCTCGATTTACATTGCTAATCTCGCGTTAGTTTGACACGAATTAATTCAAATTCAACATCAAGCAATCAATAAAATATTTCAAATATTATAACTAAAATGTTGGGGTGTTGCCAAATATTGCATAGGTAATTATGGCGAAGGAACCACACTATTATAAAATGCTAAAAACTATGAGATGAATAAAACAGTAGCAAAAAACTATTATTTAAATACTTTAAATATTAAATAATTACAAAACTATTTTATTTTGGGTTAGCAAATTTATGAGGCGGTGGCATAATTAGTAAACATCAATTTAGGTGCCACTTTGGTATTTTGTTATCACTAGAATAAATAGCAACTAAAAGTAATAAAATAAATAAAAGAAAGAAAATACAAAAGGAAAAAAAAGGGAAAGAACAACGAGCACCCCCCCGGGCGAGCCGACCCAATTGGCCGGCCCATTCGACCACCGGCCCAGCTGGGCAAGGGCCCAGCCGGCCACTCCCTCCCCTTATTCCCCCACCCCCGAACCCTAACCTAGCCGATCCCCTCTCTCTCACTCCCCCCCTCGGTCAGGTCTCCCACCCCTGATCCCGATCCGGATCGGGGCGACGACCCTGCCGACGCAGACGCACGGAGGCCTTCCCTCGCCGGAGCCACTGCTGTCGCCGTGCTCCTCCATCCCCTCGCCTCGTCACCCACCGCTCGTGGCCGTCGCTGCCCGTTCCCGTCGCCCACGGTGCCCGATGCCGCACCTCGCCGGGACGCCGCCGCCTCCACCTCGTCGATCTACCCCGCCGGCCGCCTCCTCATCTCCACCCCGTCGCCCCCGACTCCTCGCCGTCGAGCACACCGTCGCCTCGCCTCATCCCCAAGCGCCTCCGTCCTCCCCACGCGCCACCTCGCGGAGCCGCCCACCGTCTTCACCGGCGCCACGCCACGCCTGCCCGCCGGACGCCACCTCGACCACCTCCTCGCCCCCCACTGCCCGAATACCTACAACCCCTGTGAGGCCCCTCCTCCTCTCTTCCCAGCAGCGACCGCCAAGGCCACCGCTGCCACCACTGCGTTTCCCCTCGCACGCCGGCTGGCGCCGTCGGCATCACCACAACCTCCGCCCATCTAGCCGCTGGCCTCCCCATGCTCGCCCGGTCGCACTGGCCGGGCTCAACGCCAGCGTCTTTGGCGCCGCGCCTGTGGCGCTGCTCTCCCCTGCTCCCGTGGCCTTGCGCCTCGGCGCCTTGGCCGACTGCGTGGCCGGGCCACCCAGGTTGCGTCCGTAACCCGGCGCCCGCACGACCGCTAGCCCCCCCTGGGCCACAGACACATGGGGCCCACGCCCCAGGACCAAAAAAAGGGGATTAAAGGAAAAATACATAATTAAAATAATAATTAAAATATTAATTAATTAATTAATTAATTAGAGAATTAATTAACTTAATTAAACATGATTAATTAAACCTAATCACTACTTAATCTAATTAACTAATGTTAATTAAATTTGATTAGGTTAATTAGATAACAGAGAATGACGTGCGGGACCCACCTGTCAGGGTTGACTCAGTCAACCCTGTTGACTGTTGATGTCAGCATGACATCATGCTGACGTCATAAATACATTTCCGAATTAATTAAATAATTAATTAAATTCCAGAAATTAATAAAATTTTTAGAAAATCATATCTTTTAATCCGTAACTCGGATTAAAATATTTTCAACATGAAAGTTGCTCAGAACGACGAGACGAATCCGGATACGCAGACCGTTCGTCCGCCACACACCCTTAACCTAACGAACCTGCAATCTTTCCTCTCCGGTTCATCACATCGACAGACGTCCGGAGCCGGAAAACTTCCGGATGTTTCCCCTTCACCATTATCACCTCCTGCAGCATTAGGTCACCTCTAGCACCGCCATTGCCATGTTACGCTTGTGATATTTTGATTGCTCTGTTATTTATTGTGTTCCCCCTCCGTTACTTCTTTCCGGTAGACCCGAGACTGCTGGCGACCCCGGTTCGACTACGGAGTTGCGACCCCTCTCTCTTGCCGAGCAACCAGCAAGCCCCCCTTGATCACCAGATATCGCCTACTCTTATCTACACTGCTTGCATTAGAGTAGTATAGCATATTACTGTTTTCGGATACTCCTATCTTTGTTGCATAGCTTTGTCCTTGTAACTTCATTGTTACCTTACCCGCAATCCTATATGCTTAGTATAGGATGCTAGTACTTTCATCTGTGGCCCTACATTCTTGTCCGTCTGCGTGCTATACTATCGGGCCGTGATCACTCGGGAGTTGATCACGGGTATACACTATATACTTTACACTATTACATTACGGTGGTACTGCTCGGAGATGGGGGCTGAAAGGACGGGTGGTTCCATCCCGAGAGGTGGGGCTGGGTCCCCGACGGCCCCGATTGTTACTTTGTGGCGGAGCGGCAGGCAGGTTGAGACCGCCTAGGAGAGAGGTGGGCCTGGCCTGTTCGGCGTTAGCGGTTACTTAACACGCTTAACGAGGTCTTGGTATTTGATCTGGGTTGGCTCTGAGCTTATACACACTAACCATCTACGGGGGAGTAGTTATGGGTATCCGGCGTCGTGGTATCACCGAAGCACTTCAGACGTCGACGACGAGCGGCGCTACGGATTGGACTGGAACGCTCTTTGGGCTAGGTCTGCTTCCGCCACAGACGCAACATGCAGGTGTGCTCAGGCGATGAGCCCAGACCGCGCGGCTTAGGTTTAGACCGGCGTGTTGGCCTCTCTGTTGTGCCTAGGTGGGGCTGCGGCGTGTTGATCTTCCGCGGCGGGCATGACCCAGAAAGTGTGTCGGCCAAATGGGATCAAGCGTCTTTGGGTAAGATGGTGCACCCTGCAGGGAAGTTAATCTATTCGGATAGCCGTGATCTTGATGCAGGGCGACTTGGAGTTGTACCTTGAGCTTATGACAACTAGAACCGGATACTTGATAAAACACACCCTTCCAAGTGCGGATACAACGGTGGTCGCTCTCGCTCAGGGTTATGAGCAGGGGATTGCCGGGTAGGATTATTGCTGTATGATGTTACTTGGAGGACTTCCGATTGTCCCCTCCTACCTGTTGTAAGGCAGGTGTCCAGAAGCGTAGTCTTCGTTAAGACTAGCTATCCCCCTCTTATTCTGGCATTCTGCATTCAGTCCACCGATATGGCCCTTTACACATATATCCATGCATATGTAGTGTAGCTCTTTGCTTGCAGTACTTTGGATGAGTACTCACGGTTGCCTTGTTCACCCTTTTTCCCCTATCTCTACTCGATTGCTGCAACCAGGCGATGGAGCCGAGAGCCGACGCCACCGCCTCGGCGACTACTACTCCGGAGGTGCCTACTACTACGTGCAGCCCACCGACGGCGACCAGGAGTGACCTAGGAGGATCGAGGCGGGAGGCATGTTCCTCTTCGTCTGTATCCCGGTTTGTGCTAGCCATCTTATGGCACCTTGTTTAACTTATGTCTCGTACTCAGATATTGTTGCTTCCACTGACTTCGTCTATGATCGAGCACTTGTATTCGAGCCCTCGAGGCCCCTGGCTTGTATTATGATGCTTGTATGACTATTTTTATTTGTAGAGTTGTGTTGTGATATCTTCCCGTGAGTCCTTGATCTTGATCGTACACATTTGCGTGCATGATCGTACACATTCAGTGTGTGGCCCAGGCCCGGGGGCTCCTGTCGGTGTACTAGAGTAGGGGTACCCTAGTATCCCGAACTTGTGCACGGGCAGTTGCAGCACCCCGCGGCAAGGCTTGCCGGGTGACCGCAAGGTCCTCCGTGGTTCCTTTGGAGCCATTCAAGAACAAAGTATTCATGCCAAGGAGACAAGGCCCCGGCAAGAGGAGCTTGCCGGGAAGGCCAACCAAGGCATCTCAAGGAACTTGCCGCGACGCGCCACGCGTCCCGGCGAGGCCCTGTGAGCGACAAGCTTCCGGACGCGACAAGACAACGACCGCGGTAAGGCGCTTGCATGACAAACTACCACTCAGTACTGCGCCCAAAGACATCCACCAGCGTCGCCTCAGGACCTTTCCATGCGCGCGTGGCAAGAGGCTGTCTTGCCAGCGGCGCTGTGTGCAAGCGGCGCGACAAGATTGCCATCGTGGCAGCGGTGGCGTCCCCGACGGTCCTTTTTGCACTATTTGGGCGGCGTGAGCGGGCATTTAATGCCTTTGTCCCCTGCCGTCTGGGTTAGGTATGATACCTTTATGCAGGTGGTTGTACCAACCGCAATTCCTTTTCCATTTTACCCTTGTCTACGTTGCCACCTGTCGGAGACCCCTTTATCATATAAAAGGAGGCCCATGCGCAACGTAGAAGGGGGTTTTCGAAGGCAGAAAAACACTCACGCTCGGTCTCATTAGCAGCTAGTGTGTACTGTAGCACTCAGCGCTCCCGAGCAAGAACTCAATACACTCAGACATGTAGCAGTAGGAGTGTTATCTCTCCGGAGAGCTCCGGATCTGGGTAAACTGCTCGTGTGCTTCGCCTCGATCCTCTCTTCGTGCGATCTCCGCCCCCCGCCGAACCGAAAGGGGCTCGGTCCGCCGGTCCATAGGTGTTCGTGGATCAGTTTCCCCGACAACCAGCCTCGCGAGGGCGCCTGGAGAGATGAGCCTCGTGAGGACCGTCTGCAGGGCAAGGTCAGACTCCCACCGCTACCATCACCACCAAGGAGGAACGACGACCATCACCAGGACAAGGGGGCTGGGGGCTCCCAGGAGCCTCGCGTCATCGCTTGCATCTTGGGTGGTGCTCAGGCCCCCGCCTCCCAACGCATCTTCAAGCAGTTTGCTCGCGAGGTGAACGCGGCCCTCCCCAAGCTCGAGGCCACGCGCCCGCTCAGGTGGTCCAAGTGCACCATCACCTTCAGCTCATCCGACCAACTCAAGTGCGCGGCAACTGCTAGCGCACTCCCGATGCTCTGCTCGCCCATCATCAGCAATGTCCAAGTCACCAAGACCCTCATCAACGGCGGCGCAGGGCTCAATGTCCTGTCCGTCGAGATGTTCGACTGCCTCCATGTGCCATATGATCAACTACAGCCTAGCAAGCCCTTCTCATGAGTGACCGACCGCTCCACCACCCCGATCGGGCGGATCCGCCTCCCTGTCACCTTCGGCAAACGAGACAACTACCGCACCGAGCTCATCGACTTCGACGTCACCCACATCCGCCTGCTATACAATGCCATCCCCGGGTACCCAGCCCTTGCCAATTTCATGTCAGTGACTCATCATGGTTACAACATCCTCAAGATGCAAGGAAGTTGTGGTGTAACGCCCACGATGCGGCTATATCTCCCACGTGTCGAGGCACGACATAGAGGCATAACCGCATTGTGGTTTTGTCGCAAGAAGGGTCATCTTCACACAATCCCATGTAATGAACAAGAAAGGGATAAATAGAGTTGGCTTACAATCGCCACGTCACACAATGAACATAAAATAAATACATCATTCAGAGTACACACATAGTCTGACTACAGACAAATCCAAAAGAAAAGAAGACAACCTCAAATGCTAGATCCCCGATCGTCCCAACTGGGCACCACTACTGATCATCCGGAAAAGACATGTAGTAACAACCAAGGTCCTCGTAGAACTCCCACTTAAGTTCGGTAGCATCACCTGCACTGGTATCATCGGCACCTGCAGCTGTTTTGGTAGTATCTGTGAGTCACGGGGACTCAGCAATCTCAAAACCCGCGAGATCAAGACTACCTAAGCTTATGGGTAGGATGTGGTAATGAGGTGGAGTTGCATCAAGCACTAAGCAAATATGGTGGCAAACATACGAATACAAGAGTAAGATGAGAAACAACGCAACGGTGTGAAACTAGAAGTGATTAACACCATCGCGGCTACACACGCGGTTGATGCATTTTAATTAAGTCGAGTGTCAAATTCTCTACAACCGGAATTAACAAATTCCCATCTGCCACATAACCGCGGGCACGGCTCTCGAAAGTTTATACCCTGCAGGGGTGTCCCAACTTAGCTCATCACAAACTCTCACGATCAACGAAGGATATTCCTTCTCCCGGAAAGACCCGGTCAGTCTCGGAATCCCGGTTACAAGACATTTCGACAATGGTAAAACAAGACCAGCAAGACCGCCTGATGTGCTGACAAATCTCGTTCTTAGGGCACACCGGATGGGAAAGACTTCGAGTTGGCTGAGACCCTGGTTGCCCAGGGGGCGCCGGACATCGCCCCGGTTGGACCAGCACTCAGAGGAACACTGGCCCAGGGGGTTTAAATAAAGATGACCCTCGGGTTTGCAACTCCCTAGAGAAAAAGGTTAGGGGGTTGTTAGGCAAATGTTGAAACCAAGGTTGGGCCTTGCTAGAGGATTTTTATCCAAAGCGAACTGTCAAGGGGGTCCTATAACCCCAACCGCGTAAGGAGCGCAACATCAGGGAACAAAACACCGGTATGAGGAAACTAGGGCGGCAAGAGTGGACCAAAACACCAGGCATAAGGCCGAGCCTTCCACCCTTTACCAAGTATATAGATGCATTAATTAAAATAAGAGATATTGTTATATCCCACCATATCCATGTTCCAACATGGAACAACCTACAAGGCATCTGCAACTAGCAACGCTACAAGAGGGGCTGAGCAAAAGCGGTAACTTAGCCAAACAACGATTTGCTAGGAAGGTGGGTTAGAGGCTTGACATGGCAATATGGGAGGCATGATAAACAAGTGGTAGGTAGCGCGACATAGCGATAGAACGAACAACTAGCAAGCAAAGATAGAAGTGATATCAAGGGTAATGGTCATCTTGCCTGCAAAGTTCTCAGAGTTGTCGAAAGCTTGCTCCTCGTTAGCGTACTCAACAGGTTCCTCGTTCACAAACTCGTCTCCCAGCTCTACCCAAAGCAAGAACACAAGCAATGGAACAACAATCAATCACGGTGGAATGCACAAGCAACATGATTCAAGACATGGCATGGAATGCAAGATATGATGTGCAATGCATATGGGTACTCCGGAAAGGGAAGGATGAGCAAGGCATCAACTTGGCAAACCAAGTATGCTGCTGGAAAGATGGGGTGATTTCGGTCGAAATCGATATAAGGATCACCGGAAACGGATGCACGGTATGCAAATGACAAGCAAAAAAGAACGATGAAAATCTGCGCTTAACAGCATCATAGCACTCCAAATGCATCATGAAACTATGCTACAGCACTCAAACATAGCAACAAAGCACACGACAATGAAGTAAAGGTGAATCTCTACAAATCATGAACACTGAGCTCCTGCTAGAAATCATTAGAACAATCCTAAAATAGCATGACAAAAATGCAAATGGTATCAGCTTCACAAACTTGGAAGAAAATACTAAACAGGGCACAAGCAACATCAGGAAGCAATGTTTAGAGCTAGCAAACAACATGCTACAGGAAACATCATGGAAAACAAAGGCATGACATGCTATTACTAAAGGAATAGAACAAAACTCCCTTACTGAACTTTACCAAAATATGCACAGAAGATATGGTAGCACCAATGAAAACATAGCAAGTTATATGATCAGTTTCAGACTTAGAAGAAAAACATGACATGGCAGAAACAGATTCATGATAGCTACTTTGCAAGCTCATGCCACCCACCACAAAGCATTTCATGGCATCACAAGGTAACCAAGAGTAAGTAGACATATTCCTGAAGCTAAACATGGCAAGATCAAGTTGATAGGGTGCATGGATCACTAGCAAAACACATGGCAAAACTGAATCTCATGTTAACAATCTGTCAGGAACACTATTTAGCAGAAGTAGAGCATGGTAATGACAAGCTAGATTACTTCATAATTGCACCAGAGGCATGAATGGATAGAGAAATACCACCTCTTCAAAACACTCTTACTAAACTACCTCAAAATGTGCATGGATCTACTGGTAGCAACAAGTTTACATAGCATCAAAATGTAACAGGAAAAGGACAACATCACATAGCCTACTTTGCATGCTTGTGCTAGTCACCATAGAGCTAAAAAAATACAAGGCTTGCACCTATGTAAAGATGGCATGATGGAGCTCATAAAACACGTAGACATCATGCTCATAGGATGCACACACAAAATGCAATTAAAATGACAAATCATCAGGTTATAATAAATTCCAGCAAACAACATCATATAGCACTTTTGCAAGGAGGATTACGGAATCAATATGGACAGTAACATGCATGAAAATGATACCAGCATGAAGTGCATCACGAGCCGAACATTTTGATATATCATATGCGCAAAACAGATTTATGAGCATGGAGATATGGCATGATGAACGGGGCAACAAAATGTTGCAGATTTCGGGACTTGGAGAAAACGAGGGGGTCAACCTTCAGATCTAGGGTTCGGCGGAGATGGAGGGAGAGGTGGCCGGAGCTCGGGGTAGCAGATCCGGGGCCGGGCGGCGAGGAAGGAGACGGCGACGGGCGGCGGAGAGGCGGCGGGGTCGGACGGCGAGGTCCCATGGGAGGTGGCGAGCTTGGGACGGGTCGGCGGCGAGCTTGGTGGAGGCGGGCGGCGGCCGGCACGAGGAGCGGCGACGGGAAGGCGGCGGCGTTGGGAAGCTCGCGCCGTGGAGGGCAGCGGTCGGGCCCAGCGGGCCCGTGCGGTGAGGCGTGTGCGGTTGGGTGCGGCAGTAGCGATGCTGACGTGGCGGCGTGCTATTCGACCGGGCGACATGTCCGGCGGACACGTCCGGCGGCGGGGAATTTTTCCAGCGGCGCGAGGGAGGTGGACTAGGGTTTCATTCGCAATTTCGGCGGAGAGGGACATATATATAGGTAGAGTGAGCTAGGAGAGTCCAAATGAGGTGCGGTTTTCGCCCACACGATCGTAATCCAACGACGGAGGGCATGGAGGGGTTTACATGGGTTAGTGGGCTGTTTTGGAGGGGTGTTGGGCTGCAAGGAGAGATGGGCTTTTGCGGTTACCCGGTTAACCGTTGGGGCCTCAAACGACCTCCAAATGGAACGAAATTTTACAGGCGGCCTACTGGTGATGTACCAAGGCCACTCAACAAATCTCGACCCATTCCGAGAACATTTTTCTCTCGCTCATGAAATGAGATTTGAGGGGTGGAACGGTTGCATGTGGGAGTGTCGGATTGCTAAACGGACAAGGGGAAAATGACCGGATGCATGTGACAAACACGAATGCAAAAGAGATGCACATGATGACATGAGATGAGATGCATGACATGAAAAAAATGCAAAACGAAAGAGAAAAACCCAACCACGAAGGAAATATCATATCACATAACCGGAAATGGCAAGAGTTGGAGTTACAAATATGGAAAGTTACATCCGGGGCATTACATGTGGTGTCATCACGGTCTCCTGCAAAGAAAAAGACGCGGTGTGCTCCCTCGAGCGCGCTTACCAAGCTGCAGGAGCTGAAGACCCAGACAATGAAGGTGTCGTTTACCCTCTTGAGGTTGTCCCAAGAAGAAGAAGCAGTTGCTCTGCCAAGGGCCTCAGGAGAGCGGTGTCTCCAGCGGCACCACCTCAGGATCTGCGCTCATGGACGGGGCGCCTCCCTCCCTCTCATAGGAAGACACGCCCGGCGCCCTCCTCGGGCTGGGCTCGAGGGCTCTCTTCATGGGCCTCGACCTAGCCAACGTCATGAGGGAGGCGCTCGGGCACCACGTGGAGGCATGCTTCACCGCACGCTCCCCTCAAGAGGGCACGAGGTGTGGAGTGCGTGGTGCTCAGGAGATCATCACCAAGGCGACCGAGGAGCTTCAACAAGCAAGAGCCATGCGCGGCAACCGCCGCTCACCACCTGGCACAGCTCCTCGTCCTGGCAAGGACGACGAGCTGCACGTCTATGTCGACATCCCAGGACTCAACAGGGCGGCACCTCAGGAGCGCTTTTGTCCTTCTCGCGTTGGTCAATGTCAGGACCCCGATTCCAAGTCACATCGGTCTAGCCGGTAACACCTCATATCACTTTGCGGCCTCACGCACGGTATTTCCACGGGTGTCGCCTTACCATGGCCCGGGACTGTTTGCGCCTTTTGGCTCACGTATATGATAGTGTCGCTAGCATCCATATGACAGAGAACCCGGGCCGACATGGCTAGTCGTGAACCCAAAGCGGCACTAACCCATGGGGACAGGCATACATGGATCACATCGAGCATGTCGGTCATCAACGTGTGAATCCGGGCTGTAGCTTTGGCTAACAGGACTCGGGAACCCGGGCTGTAGCAGCTAAGCGGGACTCGGATGTCACGCGTGACATTTCCCGAAGGACAGAACCACGAGCGAAGTGAAACACATGCCGCCATCAAGTGTCCAGAGCGGTAGTCTTTGGGCTAGCGGGACTCCGGTGAACCGGGCAGTAGCGGACTACTATGGCTCATGAAGCACTAGACTACATTTCCCCATAAGAGAGGCTGCCAAGGATAAACAACTAGATTGTCGGATCCCACACATACCAAGCATTTCAATCATACACACAATATGCTCGATATGTGTAAATACAACATGGCATCACAACATAACTCTCGACTCAATTATTTATCCATTAGGCTCGAGGGCGAGATATTACAAACATGGGTCTCATGACCCAACTTTTCGAAACATACAAGTCAAAGCACAAGCGGCAGCTTAACATGTCTGAGTACAGACATCTACAAATGAAAAAGGCTTGGAAGTCTGACTATCTACCAGATCCTGCCGAGGGCAGAAGATCGTAGCTGAGGTAACAAGCTAAACGTCGAAGTCCACGCGGAACTACTAGCAAGACTGGCGTCTCTCTACAAAACATAAAATAAGCAAACGTGAGTACAAATGTACTCAGCAAGACTTATCGAACTAACTACATATGCATCATTATCAACAAAGGGGTGGTGGAGTTTGACTACTGACAAGCCAGCTTTGACTCGGTGGCTATCCTAAACTACATTTGCAAGTAACTCTTTTGAGGTGGCGCTACGAGTCCACATATTCACCATATCAATACACCACTATGGATCCGCTCCCGTCTCCCTACGAGAACGCCATCCATAGCACTCACGCTTATCTTGCGCATTTTAGAGTATCCACTTTCTCTTGTCTATGAACTGGTATAGGCAACCCAGAAGTCCTTTACCGTGGACACGGCTATTCGAATAGATCATATTAACCCTGCAGGGGTGTACTTCTTCACACACGCTCTCGCCACTTACCACCATGTACCGTCGTGTATCTCGGCAACCTTCAAGCGGAAGCTTTGGCGAGGAGTCGCCACGACCGACTAACCACACAAGTCTCTAGTCCAGGTTTATCGCCTATTCGGGTTCCATCCGCAAGGAGATCTGGCGGGTGTCGCTCACGGCCCCAAGCGATGTGTGCAGGGTTCCCGAGACACCAAGCAGGCGCTCGGTACACGGGCCACAGTGTATCTACCGCATCATATCCCACCCCTAGGGTCAGCGCCACATACGGCCTCCAACACATATCCTACAAACACGAAACTAGTTGCAACTCACGGGCAGAGATCGAGGCGATTAATAAGCCGGCAGAGGCGAGTTACGGAACCCAATGTGTGGTAGTAACTGTTTCATGGATCACAAACACAGAACTCAGTTCCTGAGGACGGCTGCAATGAGACAACCCACCATGTACTCCTACATGGCCTCTCACCGATACCTTTACCAAATCATGTTCACACACTTAGCTCACATACAGTAGGACATGTTCACACACCTCTGATTCATCCTCGATGAATCAGACCTGACTCAACTCTAAGCAGTAGCAGGCATGACAAACAAGCATGAATGAGTAGGCACAACAGGGCTCAAACAACCCCTACTAATGCTAGTGGGTTTCATCTATTTACTGTGGAATGACAGGTCATGCAGAGGATAAAGGGGTTCAGCTACCGCAACAAGTAATAGATAAATCGTTGTTGTCCTAATGCAGTAAAAGAGAGCAGGAGCGAGAGAGTGGGATTGTATCGGAATGAACAAGGGGTTTTGCTTGCACAGCACCGAAGATAATATAGTTCTTCATCGGTGTCATCGAACTCATCGTCGGTACGTCGTCTACTGAGAGGGGACAAACACCAGCAACACAGAAGGAAACACCATCAATGCAATGCACAATATGATGCATGATCATGACATGGCAATATGATGTGGTTTGAGCTAATACAACTAGCAGCAGGTTAAATGAAGTTGGTTTGAACCCTAGGTTCAAATTCAAACTTCGTATGTGAAAATCAAATGCCATTTAATTGATTTGTGCTAAACAGTAGCTATAAGTTGTTCTAACATGCATGAAAATGTTACAGATGGATAGATTGGATTTTTCTGATCATTTTTCATATATAATTTGTTTGATTTGGAGTTACGATTGAATTTCTATGAATTTTTGAAGTTTGCAACATTTTCTGGAATTTCCTGGATAAACTTAAATCCAGAAAATGCTTTACTGCGTCAGCATGACATAGGTGACGTCAGCAGGTCAACTGGGTCGGCCAGGTCAAACCTGACCAGTGGGGTCCAGCCGTCGTTGGTCGAAACTGGTTAGTGTCGGTGACATGTGGGCCCGATCAACGTACCACGTCGGCTTGGTCAAAGGCGACGCGTGGGTCTGTTGGGTTATAACTAATATAGCGAAATAATCTGGAGTTAATTAGGGCGTGGGACCCATCGTCATTGGCTCGGGGGTTGTTTAGTGGGGATTAGCTGCTAAATGCTCGGCCATGTCATTTCGCGGAGTTCAGCCGTGGCGACCCCAAAACTCTGGCGGAGGTTGCGGAGTGGCGCTTACGTGCGGTGTTAGGCCAAGCCAAGGACACGGAGGTTGCCCTTCATCGCGCGCATCCAAGGGAGGCACGGGAGGGCGCTGGATGGCGGAGCTCGCCGGAGCGAGGGTCAAGCGGCAGCGTTCGGGTTGGGGGCAGGGGCAGGCTGCGGCCTTTCAGTGAGCAAGCGAGTGGAGAGGCATCCTCCTGGAGGCACCAGAGCATGTCGGTGCCTCGAGGCGGCAGGAGAGGCTCGGGGAGCGGGCTCGCCCGGCCATGGCGGACGGCGGCCTCGGGTGACCTCGGGCTACGGCTAGAGGCGGGAGCAAGCAGGGGGCAGAGGGAAGCCTCGGTAGCTCACCGCGAGCACGATGGGAAGGTCGATGGGCGTGGGGAGGTCCGAGGCGGCGAAATCACGGCGGCGATCTCGGTTGCCGAGGAAGAAGACGGCGACGTCGAGGCGTTGCAGCGCTTCCGGCTCATGTGGCTCGGTGGGTTGACGGAACAGTGGCGGATCTCTGGAGCATGTTGGATGGGCGAGGAGGGCGGTGGGCACGGCTATGGCGGCGGCGGACGGAGGCTCTCGGCGCGTCGCGAAGAGAGCCAGGGGAGCTTCGGGGAGAGAGTGGAGGGTTCAGGGTCGGGAGGCGACATGGAGGTCGTCCGAGCTTCGAGCACGCAGGCGGCAAGCGGTGGTGGACGGGGCTGCGTCGGCGCTTCGCCACACACTGTTGTCCTCTGGCGGAGGAGGAAGGTGGCAGGAGGGCGGCCGGTGGGCTGGGCGCCTGTGCTGGACCGACCGCAGGGGAGCTGGGCCGGTTGGTGGCGCCAGGTAAGTTGCATAGGTAATTCCCTCTCTCTCCTTTTATTTCTGTTTTCTATTTTATATCTTTGTTTTCTTTTTGGATTTAGTAAAATACTAAACCACTTTATAAAATCCTGAAATAAATTGTGGGCACTGTTGAAATGTTTTTCGAGAGCCCTCAACCATTTTCAGAATTATTTGGGCAATTAAAATATTTATAGTAATTAAATGCCCAAATGCAAATACTTTATGGATTAATTCAAAAATCCAGAATGGCCTAGAAAAATGTGCACCATTTTTTTGGCAGAGGTTCTGGACCAATTCAAAAATGATGAACTTTTCCAAAGGCATTTTGGGTTCATTGAAAATATTTTGAGGTTGAACCTATTTGGTTTATTCTGGTGCTAGGGTTTAGTCATCCCCACTTCAAAATTTCCTTTGAAAACAAACATGATGCATGGATGCAGATGCCACTAATTACAACCAAATGCTGGATGTGACAACTCACCCCACTAAACAAGAATCTCGCCCCGAGATTCAAGGCGTGAGTAAGAAGGCGAGAGGGCACAAGACCAACACAAACTTCACGATCCAACTGTCCTTCTCAAGATGTTGATTCATTGCTTCATATTGATCTTGACGTCTTTGCTTTCTAGATCTTCATCCAACTCGATGACGTTAGAAAGAAACTCTATAGGAAAGGATCACTGAAACTCTCCATACCAGGCTAAGGCAATTCACAATGATCGTTTGAAAGGGTTCGGGAAAATGGCATACTCAGTTCGGAAAGGAAAACTATGGTTATAAAACAACTCGGCAAACGGGAGGCACATTCCAATTGATACCGAGGGTATAACCTAGTGACTGATTGTGCTCTCAAGAACTTGAGCATTTCCATAGTCATCAAGGTTTCACCAACATCCGTGCGAGGATCACAGCAACACCTCTTACTACCATGATGAATAGAGATAGATGATGCGGATACAAAGGAAGATAACACCTTCTCGGACTTCCCTTAGCAAGGCCAAGAGAGCGAAATCTGGATGATCGTCGAGAGACATTTAGCATTCCGCTTCTAATGTTCTCCTTGATGTTCTAGCTACCACGGTCATGTTTAAAAGCATCAACATGGCCATCAAGTAAAGGTCGGACTTCGGAAGCACAAAATCCATAAGGATCAACTTGTGGAATAAGTCATACCAAATCCTCATGGAGAAGGGCTGAATTGCTTGTTCAAGATACTACAATAATAGATCTTCCGGCTAGGTGTGTCGGCCAGAAAATCAACCTCGTCGGGACCTACATCATAGATCTTGGAAAAGTTCCAACCATCATATCTGCCTGAGATTCAGATCTGGCTGGTAACAGAATATTTCAGACATCATGTCTGGAAAATAAAATTTTGCAACACAAACCGACGGGATGTTGTTGCGGAATTCTCGGGAAATGAACTGCGATAGCAAGCTCCAAAACATGAGATGGTTCTGCTACAAACCTGTGAACACGTTGTCCAAGACAAGCATGACCACATAGTAGTCTTACAACAAAACACTATCGAGTTCCGGAGGGGAATCATTTGCGAGGGTAGCGAAGTCCTAGCATAAGTCATGATTCTTAAGAAGGAACTTCTTCACCTTGAACAAATCAATCAGTGGCTTGGTGTGCTAGGAACACATATGGAGTGGAGGTAATTAATCTACCAAACCATAGAATACTTCGCACGTATGCATGACTGACTTGGGATGATTCCAAGGGAAACAAAACAAACCTTTCTCAAATTCATGGCGGCAACTTACACCTAAAGCACATGATTTTGAGGAAGTCACTTCTTTCATCCAAGCATAAGCTTCATGATCGGAACACGAAGGCATTGCTTACAAAGTTTCCAATACTAGGTTGATGTTCAACATGAGTCATGGGGGAGACAAAATGCTGCTGATGGGCTCAATAACAACTCATCGGAATTTCCATATCACTGGACTTCCACCATCACGTGAACATGGTGATAGCATTGATCAGACCAAAAGATGTAATGCTGTATGCTCGAGGGATCAACCACGAGTAAGACAACATTACGAACATCGTTGGTTCTGATTTGACTTGACAATAGCCCATACCCAAGTCAAAGTTTTGACAAGGCAATAGATCCAACAATTGATCACGAGGACCAATCAATGGAGATATCATCTTTCTTCAACACACACGCACAGAAGATATCCCTTAGAGATGAACTAAGTTAAACAAAGCTTTATCTTCCAACTCTCCAAGTTGTTGTCTAGCTCAACCAACAAGCTCAGGGATATCCAACACAGATTCTTGGAGAATGGGTGGTTTAGAGGAAAACAAATATGATCACGAACTCAACATAGCGGTCAGGTGACAACCTGGTAACACTTCCGAGAAGATTTTCGGAACATCACGAACCACCGATATGTCTCTAAGCTCGAGAACAATCTTGCTTTTCAAGGCAAGATGATATGATCAAAAGAGTGAGGGATTGACACAATCCTAACTCATTGATCGAAGAGTGCACCAGAAATAAGGACTAGGTAGCACGATCAATCTTAGGATGATGATTCAATAACCAACACGCTAAGAATGAGAATATTGTCCATTTACTACCAAGCAACGAGGTTACTAGGAGTATCCATTTCACACACCACAATTCACTTGTCGGCATTCCGGTTACAACAACACGGGAGCCGAGAAATGAATAATGAGGACGAGAAGTATCACTGTATCAAGAGTTCATAGAATGGTGTGCAATTCCCATGATATTCTTGATATAAATATAGTAATACTCGGGGTAGAAACAGAACAAGAGCTAGATTAGCATTTCGATCTGCGGAACACAACTGCTTTGACCCAATCCTGGATATGGATGAGGTACTAGAGTTTGTTTCTCCTAGTCATTCCGGAATAGAATGGCTTGACGGACCACAAGAGTAATAGGCATCGATGAACGAAAACATGCATACTCTTGACTATCAATTGATAGATGAAGGTCAGAAGACTACTAAAGAGAACAAGCTCAAAGGAACATATAATTTTCTGAGTTGTGGATGCATAGATTAGTATGTCAAATCAAGTTCAACAGGTTTCTTCCGGATAACCCATGCAGAGAGGTAGGACTGGCAGAGTCACAATTATGAATGGAGAACTCCTCAAGAGTACTCTGATGGTGATCTTTTGGTTCAAATAACTTCTGCCTTAATGGTTCGTGGTATTTGGAAGAAGGAAATACCACGGACCTCGAGGACTATCGCAAAGTTACTAATATCCTAAAGGAACTAGCAAACACTATCAACAGAAGGTAAGTAGACTGAATCTTGGGTCAAGAACCCAGGAGTAGAATACCTACTACTAAGTGGCATCACGGAATGCTTTCGAGAATGATGGCCAGAATCATCACACTAGGAATATAAAGCATGGCTAGATTACTAGATGATCCTCTAAGACACCTATGGTCATAATAATAGTTCCAACATATATGTCGAGGCAATAGAGTTGTCGGGGAAGCTGATCGTAACCCACGAACACCTATGGGACCGGCGGACCGAGCCCCTTTCGGTTCGGTGGGGCGGAGAGTCGCATACGAAAAGCAGATCGGCGAAGCACGAAAGCGGTTACCCAGCTTCGAGCTCTCGGGAGATAATACTCCTCTGCTGCTTGTGCGATTCTATTGTGTTCTTGCTAGAGAGCTATGGGAGCTACAAGACCTAGCATGAGTGTCTCTGGTTTGAATGAGTCGAACCCCTATCGTTAGCATGGGCCTCCTTTTATATGCTCAAGGGTCTCCGGCGGTGGCAAGCGTGAGCGGGGGCAAAAAGCGTAAAAGGACTAGTGGTTGGTACAGCTACATACGGTGTATTCTACCTAACTCGACGGCAAGGGACAAAAGCATTAAATGCCCGTCCATGTCGCCTAAACGATTACTGTGAGGGACCGTCGGGGCGCCACCGCTTACAGCGATGGCAATCTTGTCGGCGCCGCTCACCGTTGCTCTCCGGCTGGCGCCTGACCTCTTGACAGCGTGCTGGAATGGTCCCATGGCGACACGTTGGTGGATGAGCTGGGCGGAGATGAAGAGTGGTTGCTGCCGCGGCAAGCGCCTTCTGCGGCTGAATCCTTGTCGCGTCCAGGAAGCTTGTCGCTCTCAGAGCCTTCGGCAAGCTCCTCTTGCGGGGTCTTGTCTTCTGTGTGCCTTGAGTGGCCTTCCGGCAAGCTCCTCTTCTTGGGGCCTTGTCTCCTTGGCTTAAATACTTTGTTCTTGAATGGCTCCAAAGGAACTATGGAGGACCTTGGCGGTCAACAGGCAATCCTTGCAGCGGGTGTCTTTCTGTTGCCCGCACGCAGTTCGGGATACTAGGGTACCCCTACTCTAGTACACCGACAGAGCCCCGGCCTGGGCCACCTGCAGTGCCGAAGCTGTTGGGCCGGGCCCAAAATAGTCTGCAGACACTTGCGGCTGGATCACGCCGTAACTTGCTCCGGACCCACCACGCCCCCCACGAGCAAAGCGCCGAGCGTGGCGTCGTGGGAGAGATCGTGGGGGTTTCTTTATTTGGAAAAGCGGGCGTCCGCCTCTCCCTCCTTATAAGCAGGGGAAGCAGGGCAGGTCGTCCACCTCGCCATTTGCTGTCCAATCTCGAAAACCACCGCCGCTCCCCTTCTTCTCTAGTCGAAGAGGCAGCGCTCCGCCCCCATCGCCACAGGCGCCATCAACGCCGTCGGTCTCCTCCACCACCTCCGCCATGGCTCAAAGCCCGATAAGGGAAGGGCGTGAAATCGGCGAGGCGCAGCGACTCAGCTGCGCTGCGAAGGAGCGGGCCGTCTTGACTTGGCGCAAGGGAGGCGAGGAGAGCTATTACTTGTTATGGTCGACGGAGACGGCGCATCCGGCGCGAAGGTACTCGAGGCGCTGCTTGTGAACTAGCCCCAGCTGGGTACCCTTCTTGGCGCTTTTCTTCTATTGCGGGCTCTGCCCGCCCTTCTCTAATTTTTCTGCAATATTATGAACACCTCACGGGCCGCCTCCTTGATTTCACCCCAATGCTATCGACCATGGCAGTTTCGCACACCTTTGCGAAAACTTTGTCGAAATCCACCAAGCGTAGCCCTCTTCGCCACTTCTTCATGCCCAGCGTTGAGATAGGAGAGCCACTTGCGGGAGGGATTGCTTGGATCTCAAGGATCGGCAAGAAAAAAGCCTATCTGGAAGGAGAGCTCCATGACAAGTGGGAGGAGTGGAGAGCCGATTGGTGTTGGATCGTTGAGGAGAACCCAGCCCTTCGATCGCTTGGCGCCAAACTCCAATAGTCTTGGCAACGATTGGAGCAACTTGGCGCGGAAGATGCTAGGTTGAAGATTGCCGTGACCGGATCTTGCGCCTCGAGCTTGCCGGACTCACCGAGGCGCTGTTGGCATGATTTCCTCGCCGCCGCGCGCTCGCTCCCTTGCGGGAGAGGAGGAGACCTGCTTGGGAGTTCCAAAATCTGGCGGACATCATGAGGCTGCGCCGGGCCTCAACTTCAATTTCTTGTCTTGGAGTTAGATGCGATGCTCTTTGGAGCTGTTCAATCCGACCCCAATCACCCAGTGGTTTAGGTTGCCGAGGGAGTCGTCCCATTATGCAACAACTCTTCGCTCGACCGCATCCGATGCGATGATGCGTTGTGCGATTCGCATAGGATCGCTCCAACCTGGCAAAACCTTCTGACGACGTCATGCGGCAGTTCTTGACAGTTTGGAAGAAGTGCCGATCCGCCCCGACGAGCAGGAGAGACTCACCAGCGACACCACCGGCGGCGAGATGCAGCGCGCCGCCACAGTGGAGGAGGCGGCAGCAGGCATGCTGCCGGGCGCGTCGGGTTCACCGTGGAGGAGGCGAGGCAGCAGAGGCGGCAAGCCTTGCGAGCGAAGGAGTTTGCGGCGAGGAGGAGCTTCTGAACCCGAGGCTGGTCGACCGAACCCACCGAGGCGCTTCTCCCCACCATCTAGAATCCTGCCGCAAAGCGGAGCCCCGGCTCCACCAAGGCGTCTCTGCAAGACCGGGGGCGAGGCGGGCGGCAGGCAGACTAACAGGCCAGCAGCCTTGTGACGCTCTACAGCAGCAAATCTTTCAAGGTTGAGCACCCCACACCGCTTCAACAAGCCGAGGCGGGATCCTCCCGAGCCACCGCTGCCACCCGCCAAGCGGTCAAGAGAACCTCTCCTCCGCCTCGTCGCACCGGAGGCGAGCCGGGTGATCTCTCCGCGCTCAGCTCCGAGCGAGGAGAAGAAGAAGAAGAGTAAGCTTCTATAATGTGCTTGTATTTCTTCAATTTTGTTGCTTCGTCTTGTATCTGATTTGCTTCATTTGAACTCTTTCCTTTTAGGACGCTGGCCCGAGGCGTCGAGAGAGCCAAGACCCGGTGGCTGTCATCGAGGACGATCCCGTGGCGGCGGAGGCGCGTCTGGGACCCCCTTACGGACCCGCAACCCTTCCTCAAGCAGCCCCAGACAGCCCCCAGCGTAAGTATCGGTTTACTTCTTCTCGTTAGGTGTGCATGGGTGCTCCTTCTTTGTTGATATCGATTGTTGGTTTGTGTAGGAAGCGAGCAGCCTCATCGGGAGTGCCCGGAAGCCGCTCCCGAAACTCCATCTGCTTCGACTACGCCGCCAAGGGAGAATTCTCCGACAAGGCAGCGTTCTCCGGCAAGGGAGACTTCTCCGGCGAGGGACAGCACCAGTGATCCTCCGGTGGTCGAGACCATGGTTGCAGATCCCATTGCAGGTAATCCTCTTGCGTGAAAATTTCCCTTGGGCTCGTTTTCTTCTGTTTTTATTTTTGAACATTTGTTTGAGTGTTCTTTCTTTCTCTAATCGTCGAGATCCATCCGCCCTTGAGCCGATGGAGACCGAGGTCGCCGGCGAGGAGGACACGCGCGGCAACAGCGACGTCGCCACCATGGAGGAAGAAATTTGGCGCCGATGGGTCCGCCGCGAAGAGGCCGCCAAGGCTGCCGCCGCAAAAGGCTGGCGAGGGTGCAGCGATCGCGGCGACCACGAGGGCGCAGAGGCGCCAGCGCCACGCCGACCGCCGATCCCTCCGCCACTAGTGCAGCGTCGGGCTGCTAAGAGCTGACCGGCGCCTATCTCGAAGGCGGCGATGGCATCTTCATCAAGCTCCCCGGGCATCGAGCTCAGGCGCCGGTCGAAGGAGAGACCTTCGACGGAGAGCTGCTTCGCCTCCATTGACGCTGGTTGGTTGGCCGCCAAGCAGCAGCAGCGGCAAGTCGAGGAGGAGCAGCTGCTAAAAAGCTATTGTCGCTCTACGCGCCGGCAAGCCAAACTGGAATCCGGAAGCGCTTGTCGCATAAAAGCGGGAGCAGAACATAGAAAGCGCGTGGAGGAGCTCGGGAATCAATCGAGAAGCTCTCCGGTCCTTGGCGGAGGCGGAGCAATTGTTGAGGCGCGCAAAGCCTTCATCCTCGAGAAGCGAGAGGTTGAAGAAGCAGCAGAGGCTCGCTGCCGAGAAGCTATCCGCGCAGGAAGGCGAGCTGGTGCAGCGGAAGATCAACCTTGACAGCCGAGGAGGAGCTTGTTGCTTGTGAGAGTCACTGGCGGGGCTCTTAAGGAAGCGAAGGATGCTGCTTGTGCTGCCGAGGCCGCCAAGAAAGAGTTGGAGACAAAGGTGGCGTGGTGGAGGCCAATCTCTAGAAGAAGCGGCAAGGAGCTTGCTGCACTCAAGCAGCGACCTTGAGAAGGGCGCCTACACTCTTGGCGAGCTGTAGGGCCGTCTCACCGAGAGGAACAAAGAGCTCGGCGCCGCCAAGGACTCTAAAGCAGATCTTGAGCTGAAGTGACCACCACGATCTGCACTTGGGCCAGTGCCAAGGAGGCGGTAGGTGGGCTGTTGGAGAAGATCAAGGCTAACGAGGAGGTCTTTGGCGAGTGCTCTTGCCGCCAGAGCACTTTTAGGGAGAATGTGGAACCTTTGGATGAAGGTCTTGTGAATATCGCCGCCGCCATCGACAAGGAGCCGCGGAGCTGGGGATGGTGGATCTGGTACTCCTCGACGGCGCCCCAACCCAGCGCCAAGCTCACTTGTTCCTCAAGGCGTGGTGGCGGCTCTCTAGCGACTCGGGAAGAGATCCCAAAGCAGCTGGTCGAGAATCGCGCCCGGATCTGTCGGGAGCTCTCCGAAGGTGTTGATGAATGTGGCCTTCCGCAATCCAGGCCTCAACCTCACGGCGTCCTCGGATCCCTGCCGCGAGATCTTTGATGTGGGCGCTCAAAGCCTTATCGCACCCATTGTGGACAAGGTGGGCAAGATCAAGCGGGTTGATGGCGACCGCGTAGATTAGGCCGCCAATTTTATCTTTCCCTTGTCGCTGCGATCATGTTTAGGAGAACAATTTATTAGATCCATGCAAGCTATTTTGTAATATAACTTTATCTTGAGCAATGATTGCAATGTTATTTCCTTTACTTGATTCCTTCCTTTGTATGTTTGTGCCCTCGCTTTTAGGGAACTTGTCGGTATGAGCACCTTTGCCACAATTGAGTGCGGAACGTCGGCAGCCTCTTTGGCGGTGCCGCTTCGACAAACAACCTTATCGCAACTAGTTGCAGCTCACTTAAGTTGTTGAGCGGACTCGAAACAAAGTAAAGTAGCGACTAGCTCTGAGTTGGTTCCTCCGCACAGGTTTTCCATACAAAGTACTATCGTTCGAGGAAGATAACTTAAAATTTTAAAACTGATTGCTCAAACTTTGGCAACTTAGCTTTACATCATTTGCTTCCCGATAAGGTGAAACTTCCTCGAGCAGCGCTTGGTCCACGGCATTATCTTCTCCTTCCCCTGGTTAACTTGTGTGCGAGGAACCTTCCTTTCTTTGAGAAAGAGAAAGAAGAGAAAATAAATTTATGGAGCCTTGTGGCTCGTTATTGCTACGGGTGTGGATGCTGCACAAAGCGTCGGACAAAACATGCAATAAAATTATGAAAGCATGAAATTGACAAGTTGTGCGTAGCGTGAGCTTTACTTATGCGCGCGGGTCTGCGCCCGGCTTTGTACAAAGGATTACATGCAACATCGGCAAGACTTGTACAAAAGGTGGTTGCGGAACAGGTTAAACAACGCGCTTCTCTGAGTAAAACTTACGAAGATGCTCAATGTTCGAGTTGCTCACGGAATGCCATCTTGGTCTCGAGGCGGACAGCGCCAGCCTAGTGACTCGTTTCACCCGATAAGGGCCTTCCCGCCGGCGTCAACTTGTTGGAATTCTTGGCGGTCGTAGGCGAAGAACAAGGTCGCCTTCCTCGAGACTTCGGCACTAACTGCGGCTATGGTAGCGATGCAAAGCTTGCTTTGTAACGAGCAGCTCGACTGTGGCTGAAGACGGTCCTCCTCAAGGGCAGTAGCGTCATCTTATCGCAGCTGCTCTTGCTCAAGCTCATCATAAGCGAGTACTCGAGGTAACCCGATATCTGAGTTCCGTGGGGAGAACTGCCTCTGCTCCATAGACTAGGCGAAGGTGTCCGGCGGTGGCTCGATTTGGCGTCGCCCTAACCGACCAAAGAACCACTGGTAGCTCCTCAATCCAGTTTCTTCCGCACTTGTGCAGCTGTCGAAAGTCTGGTCTTGAGCCCACGCAGCACTTCAGCATTTGCCCTCTCCGGCTTGACCGTTGCTTCTCGGATGAGCAGCGAAGCGAAGCAGAACCTTGGCGCCAAGATCTTGGGCGTCTTGCATGAAGGTGCGGCTCGTGGTGTGTGCCGTTGTCGGTGATGATCTGTTAGGAATCCCAAAGCGGCAAACAATCGACTGAAGAACTTGATCGCCGATGTCGTCACCTTCCTCATTGCTTCCACTTCCGGCCACTTTGTGAACTTGTCGATTACAGCGTACAAGTACTCAAAGCCCCGACAACTTCGGGAAAGGGGCCGAGAATGTCGAGCCCCCCAGACGAAAATGGCAGGATAAAGGGATCGTCTCGGAGAGCTTGAGCTGGCTGGTGTATCTGCTTGGAATGGAACTCGCACGCTTCACACTTGGTTACTTGTGCGAGTTGCATCCGGAGGCTGTCGGCCGAAGAAACCTTGGGAAAGCTTTGCGGCAAGTGCTCTTGCGCCAATGTGGTGACCACATATGCCTCCGTGTATCTCGCCAACAACTTCTGTCCATCTTCCCGGTGAATACACTTCAATTTCACGCCGTTGAGTCTTCTTACATGCGGTGTCTTGTCGACAAACTGGTACATACTTGACTGCGGGCTACTCTTTCCGCTTCTTCTTGCTCTTGGGAAGTTCTCTGTCTGAAGGAAGCGGACAATCTGTTGTGCCCATCTTTGGAGCTTGTGGCTCGACAACAAGGACTAAAGGCACATATCTTGCTGCGGGATCATCCGCTTCTCGGCAAGAACCTGCGGCTCGGCGGAGCTTGATGTTCCCCGCAAGCTTGCCGGAGCAAAGCTTGTCGGGGCGTCGCTTCAATGAAACAAACCCTAGGGCTTGTCGGAGCAGGCTGCTCCTCGGCACTCTTGGTGTTGATCACGGGACCTTTTGGTGGCGGCTTGGAAGCTCTGCGGAAAATAGTCACCGAAATCAACTTCCTCTTCTTGTTCTGTCCGAGTTGATGGCGTTACGATCGGTTGAGTCAGCTTGAGCACAAAAATCCTGGTTCCACAGGTAACTTGAGCGGCGCGACTTGACGAGCCATCGGCAATATCATTACGAGCTCTTGGAACATGTTCCATCTGCAGGCCGTCAAAGTGCTCTTCTAGCTTTCTCACTTCATCAACGTAGGCTTCCATCAACGGACTCTGATAATCTTTGTTTACTTGGCGGACGACAAGCTGCGAGTCACCCCTGACAATGATTTTCTTGATCCCAAGGTCTACCGCGATCCTGAGACCGGCAAGCAAACCTTCATACTCTGCTGTATTGTTTGTTGCTTGCTCCTTGGGGAAGTGCATCTGGACTATGTACTTGAGGTGCTCTCCGGTGGGCGCGACTAGCGACGACGCGGCACCGGGCGCTTTGCAGCGAGAAGGCACCATCAAAGTACATCAGCCACTCTTTGCTGCTTCCTTGGCGGGATGCTCGTCTCGAATTTCTTCATCCTGCGTTGGCGTCCATTCTGCTATAAACTCGCCAATGCCCTGCTTTGGATAGTTGAAGTGCTTTCAAACTTGAGGCCAAAGCTTGACAGTTCTAGTGCCCACTCGACAATCCTGCTGTTGCTTACGGATTTTGCAATATACTCTTGAGGGAAAGCGAGTGGCGACTGTGATTTCATGTGCTTGGAAGTAATGGCGCAGCTTTCTCGAGGCCATGAGGAGGCGAAAAGCAATTTCGCACACCCAGTACCTTGACCTAGCCCCACAGAAGGGAACCGACAAAAGTAAGCTGGGCTGCACCATCCTTTTCTGTCTTCTTCATGCGCTGCTTGCAGATCCATCGTTATCGGGACCAGCTGCCGGTGAAGCCCCCGCTTGTCATTGGATGCATTTGCCTTGGTTGCGGCTCATCATCGCCTCCCTTTACGCTACTAACACATCACTAACCACTTGATTGGTTGCCGCTATATATAGCAGCAACTTCTCTTGTGGCCTAGGTGCGACAAGTATTGGAGTGGAGGACAGGTACCTCTTTAAGTCCTGCGGCGCAGCCTCAACCGGGAGTCCATTTCATTGGACCTGCCATTTTCAAAATCTTGAAAAATGGCGGCGCGTTCAGCGAACCTAGAGATAAACCTCCGAGAGCAGCCACGCAACCGCAAGTCTTCGTACATCCTTGACGCGCTTTGGTGCTTCAATCTGCTCAATGGCCTTAATCTTGTCGGGATTGGCTTCAATTCCCGTTTGAGACCACGAAGAACCCGAGAAGCTTGCGGAAGGGACTCTAAACACGCACTTCTCGGGGTTGAGCTTGAGGTTGATCTTGCGCAGATTTGCAAAGGTCTCATCTAAATCTTGAACCCGAGTTGCTTGTCCTTGCTTTTGACCACTATGTCATCCATGTAAGCTTCTACATTTACTGTGCATTTGCGGCTCAAAAGCGTCATGGACTACTCTTGCAAGCGTTGAACCAGCATTCTTTAACCCAAAAGGCATCCGTACAAAGCAGATATGTGCCACATGGGGTGATGAATGCGATTTTCTCCTCATCCTCTTACGCCATGAAGATCGATGATATCTGAGTATGCATCAAGAAATGAAAGCAAATCACATCCAGCCGTGGAGTCAACAATCTGGTCGATCTTGCGGCAAGGAAATGGGTCTTTGGGACAAGCTTTATTAACATCGTGAAGTCGATACAAAGTCTCCATTTCCCATTTGCCTTTGATACAACTACAGGATTGGCCAACCACGTAGGATGGAGCGGTCCTCTAACAAGGCCTGTTGCTTCCAATTTCTTGATCTCTTCTGCAATGAATTTTGGCGCTCCTTTGCACGCTTCTGACTTTACGCTTGACGGGCGCGCATGAGGACAGACAGCTAAGTGGTGCTCAATTACTTCACAGGAACACCGGGATGTCGACGGTTGCCATGCAAACACGTCGACGTTAAGCATGAAAGCAACGAGTGCGCCTTCCTATTTAGGGTCGAGAGTGGCACTGATGGTGAAGGTACCACCAGTGCCGTCCTCCTTGGCGGGCACCTTCTTGGTCTTTGGTGGAGCAGCCATCGTCTTCTTGCACTTGCCGGTGGAGCTCGATGGTGCGTCCTCGACGGTGGCGCAGCACTCCGAGGAGGTGCGCTTGCCGGAGTGGGCATCAGAGCTCTTGCCGGACTTGGTCTTCTTCTTCCCCGGGAGCTTGGTGGCAAGTGATTTGCTATCCGTTGCAGCTGCTGCCTCCCGGTAGATCTTGTCGGCGCAGATAAGAGCATCCTTCTTGTCGCCATGGACAGAAATGACACTTATCGGGCCTGGCATCTTGAGCAAGTTGTATGCATAGTGAGAGGCTGCCATGAACTTGGCGAGCGCTGGACGGCCAAGTATCCCATTGTAAGGCAATGGAAAATCAGCAATGTCGAACGTGACCCTCTCAGTCCTGAAGTTTAGCTCGCTGCCAAACGTTACCGGCAACGTGATCTTCCCCTTCGGCTTGCTCCTTCCTGGATTGATTCCTTGGAATGTGCCAGTCTCTTCGAGCTCGCTGTCAGGGATCTGAAGCTTCTGGAGCACCGCGGAGGAGATCAGGTTCAAGCCGGCCCCACCGTCAACTAGCATCTTGGTGACCTTGAGGTTGCGGATAGTTGGTGAGACCAACATCGGCAAGCACCTCGAGCATGATTATGCGATTAGGGTGGTCCTCAATATCAAAGATGATAGGCGTCTTGGACCATTCGTGAGGCTTGCGTGACTCTCACGGATGGTTCTCTGCATTAACTTCCCGCATCCATTGCTTGAGTTGGCGGTGTGAAGTATGCAAAGCGGAGCGTCCGCCCCTCTCCCTCCTTATAAGCAGGGAAGCGAGGGGGCAATCCGTCACACCATATTCTGTCCAATCTAGAAACACGCCGCTCCCCCTTCTTCTCTAGTCTGAAGAGCAGCGCTTTCCTTCCCTCCGCCACCAAGCGCCATCAAGCGCCGTCGGTCTCCTCCACCTCCGCCATAGCTCAAAGCCCGATAATGGGGAAGGCGTGAAAGTCGGCGGCAGCAATGACAGCTGGCTGCTTGAAAGAAGCGAGGCCGTCTTCCCCAGCAGCGCGCAAGAGCCGAGGGAAGCCATTACTTATTGTGGTCAGCCGGAGGCGAGGCGCATCCAGCGCCGCAGAGTACTCGAGCGCTGCTTGTGAACTAGCTAGCCCCAGGTACCCCTTCTTGGCGCTTTTCTTCTATTGCGGGCTCTGCGCGCCCTTCTCTGATTACTACGCAATATTATGAACACCCTCACAGACTTCGCCTCGCCAGATTTCACCCCCCAATGCTATCTGACCATGGCGGTTTTCGCACACCTTTGCTGGCTTTGTCGAGAATCCACCAAGCGTAGCCCTCTTCCGCCACTTCTTCATGCCCGGCGTTGAGATAGGAGAGCCACTTCTTGGGAGGGATTGCTTGGATCTCAAGGATCGGCAAGAAAAGAAACCTATCTGGAAGGAGAGCTCATGACAAGTGGGAGGAGTGGAGGCCGATTGGTGTTGGATCGTTGAGGAGAACCGCAGCTATTCAACGCTTGAGCGCCAAACTCCAATAGTCTTGGCAGCGATTAAAACAACAGGCGCGGAAGATGCTGGGTTGAAGATTGCGTGACCCGGATCTTGCGCCTCGGGCTTGCGGACTCACCGTAAGCTGTTGGCGCAGATTTCCTCGCCGCCGCGCCAGCATCCCTTGCGGGAGAGGAGGAGACACCTTGGGAGTTCCAAAATCTTGGCGGACATCATTGAAGGCTGCGGGGCCTCAACTTCAATTTCTTGTCTTGGAGTTAGATGCGATGCTCTTTGGAGCTGTTCAATCCGACCCCAATCACCCAGTGGTTTAGGTTGCTTAGGGTGATCCCGATTATGCAACAACTCTTCGCTCGGCCGCATCCGTGCGATGATGCCGTTATGCGATTCGCATGGGATCGCTCCAACCTGGCGAACGCCTTGAACGGCGTCATGCGGCGGTTCTTGACGATTTGGAAGAGTGCCGATCCGCCCGACGAAGCGGGAGAGACTCACCAGCGACACCACAGGCGGCGAGATCTGACGCGCGCGCCATACGAGGCTGGAGGCGGCGGTAGACTGCCCTTGCGCGTGAGGTCACCGTGGAGGCGAGGCGAGCAGCGGCAAGCCTTGCGGCGAAGAGTTGCGGCGGCGGAGCTTGCTTGAACCCAGGCTGGTCTGACCGAACCAGGCAAAGCCTCCCCCATCTAGAATCCTGCCGCATAAGCGGGCCCCGGCTCCACTGAGGCGTCTCTGCAAGACCCGGGGGACGAGGCAGAGGCGGCGGGCAGACCTTGTGCCAGCGCTAGCTGACTTGCAGCTCAGTGACAGCAATCTCTGTTGCATGCGGGGCCCCACCTCAACAAGCTGAGGCGGGATCCTCCCAGAGCCCACGCCACCACCCCGCCAGCGGTCAGAGAGAACCTACTCCTCCGCCTACGTCGCCTGGCAGGCGGCAGATTGATCTCTCGCTCAGCTCCGGCCGAGGGAGAAGAAGAAAGAAAAGAAAGCTTCTATAATGTGCTTATATTCTTCAATTTTGTTGCTTAAATCTTGTATCTGATTTGCTTCATTCAGAACTCTTTCCTTTTACGGGAATGGCCCGAGGCGTCGAAGAAACCAAGACCCAGTGGCACATCGCCGAGGGGCGATCCCCGTCGCTGACGGGAGCGCGTCTGGGACCCTGCGGACCAGCAACCCTTCCTCAAAGCAGCCCCAGCACTGCCCCCGTTAAGTTATCGGTTTACTTCTTCTTGTTGGGTGTGCATGGGTGCTCCTTCTTTGTTGATATCATTTGTTGTTTGTGTGTAGGAAGCGGGCAGCCTCATCGGGAGTGCCGGAAGCCGCTCGAAACTCCATACCTTGACTACGCCCGCCAGGGAGAATTCTCCGACAAAGGCAGCGTTCTCCGGCAAGGGAGACTTCTCCGGCGAGGACCAGCACCGATGATCCTCCGGTGGTCGAGACCATGGTTGCGAATCCCATTAGGAGTAATCCTCTTGCGTGAAAATTTCCTTAGGCTCGTTTTCTTCTGTTTTTATTTTTGAACATTTGTTTGATTGTTCTTTCTTTCTCTAATCGTCGAGATCCATCCGCCCTTGAGCCGATGGGTGAGTCATGGCGAGACAGCGGCAACAGCAACGTCGCCACCATGGAGAAGAAATGGCGCCGATGGGTCGCCAGCGAAAGACCGCCAAGGCTGCCGCGCCGCAAAATTTGGCGAGAATGCAGCGATCGCAGCGACCACGAGGCGCGGGAGGCGCGAGCGCTCGCCGACCGCCGATCCCTCCGCCACTAGTGCAGCGTCGGTGCACTAGAGCTGACCGGCGCCTATCGAAGGCGGCGATGGCATCTTCATCAAGCTCACGGGCGCCGAGCTCCGGTAGCGGTCGAAGGAGAGACCCGGCGGAGGCTGCTTCGCCTCCAGCTAGGCTGGCGCTGGTTAGCCGCGCCAACAGCAAAGCGCAGCGAGTCGAGAAGGCGGCTGCTAAAAAGCTATTGTCGCTCTCTACGCGCCCGCCAAGCCAGCCCTGGAATCCGGGAAGCGCTTATGCATAAAAGCGAGGGCGGACATAGAAAGAAGCGTGGAAGAGCTACGGGGAATCAATCAGGAAGCTCTCCGGTCCTTAGCGAGAGGAGGCGGAGAGCAAGTGTTGAAGCATAAAGCCTTCATCCTCGAAAGGCTGAGGTTGAAGAAAACGATGGCTACATTGCCTGCAGCTATCCGGCGCAGGGAAAAGCGGCTGGTGCGGCGGAAGATCAACCTTGACAGCCACGAGGAGGAGCTTGCCTTGTGCGAGAGTCACTTGGCGGGGCTCTTAAGGAAGCGAAGGATGCTTGCGCAAGCTGCGAGCCGCCAAGAAAGAGTTGGAGACAAAAGGTGGCGTGTTTGCGAGCCAATCTCTAGAAGAGCGGCGAGGAGCTTGCTGCACTCAAAACCTTGCCGAGAAGGGCCTACCTCTTGGCGAGTTGCAGGGGCCGTCTCACGAGAAGGATCAAAGGCTCAGCATGCCAAGGACTCTAAAAGCAGATCTTGAGCTGAAGCTGACCACCACCGATCTCGGAGGCGGCTGGGCCAGTGCCAAGGAGGCGGTGAGTGGAGCTTGTTGGAGAGAGATCAAGGCCAACGAGGAGAGTCTTGGCGAGGTGCTCACTTGCCCAGAGCACTTTTAGGGAGAATGTGGAACACTTGGCGGAAGGTCTTGTGAATATCGCCGCCGCCATCGACAAGGGTAGTGCAGGCTGGGGATGGTGGATCTCGGGTACTCCTCCGGCGCCTCCAACCCAGCGCCAAGCTCGGCTTGTTCCTCAAAGGCGTGGTGGCGGCTCTCTAGCGACTCGGGAAGAGATCCCAAAGCAGCTGAGTGAGGAATCGCGCCGAGATCTGTCGGGAGCTCTCGAGAAGTGTTGATGAATGTGGCCTTCCGCAATCAGGCCTCAACCTCACGGCGTCCTCGAGATCCACCCGCATGAGATGCTTGATGTGGGCGCTCAAAGCCCTATATCGCACCCATTGTGGACAAGGTGGGCAAAGATCAAGCGGGTTGATGGCGACCGCGTGGATTAGGCCGCCAATTTATCTTTCCCTTGTCGATGCTGATCATGTTTAGGAGAACAATTTATTAGATCCAGCGGCAAGCTATTTTGTAATATAACTTTATCTTGAGCAATGATTGCAATGTTATTTCCTTTACTTGATTCCTTCCTTTGTATGTTTGTGCCCTCGCTTTTAGGGGAACTTGTCGGTATGAGCACCTTTTGCCACAATGTTGAGTCGCGAAGCGTCGGCAGCCTTCTTTGGCGGTGCCGCTTCGACAAACAACCTTATACATAACTAGTTGCAGCTCACTTAAGTTGTTGGCGGACTCGAAACAAAGTAAGGTAGCGACTAGCTCTGAGTTAGTTCCTCCGTGCACAGGTTTTTCCATACAAAGTACTATCGTTCGAGAAGATAACTTAAAATTTTAAAACTGATTGCTCAAACTTTGGCAACTTAGCTTTACTGTCATTTGCTTCCGATAAGGTGAAACTTCCTCGAGCAGCAGCAGTCCCACGGCATTATCTTCTCCTTCCCCCTGGTTAACTTGTGTGAGGAACCTTCCTTTCTTTGAGAAAGAAGAAAGAAGAAAATAAATTTATGGAGCCTTGTGGCTCGTTATTGCTTACGGTGTGGATGCTGCACTTGCAGCGTCGGACAAAACATGCAATAAAATTATGAAAGCATGAAATTGACAAGTTGTGCAATAGCGCAGAGCTTTACTTATGCGCAGGTCTGCGCCCGGCTTTGTACAAGGATTACATGCAACATCGGCAAGACTTGTACAAAAGGTGGTTGCGGAACAGGTTCGACAACCGCATCTGAGTAAAACTTACGAAGATGCTCAATGTTCAGGGGTTGCTCACGGAATGCCATCTTGGTCTCGAAAGCGGACAGCGCCGGGCCTAGTACTTCGTTTCACCCGATAAGGGCCTTCCCGCCGGCGTCAACTTGTTGGAATTCTTGGCGGTGGCGGCGAAGAACAAAGTCGCCTTCCTCGAGACCGGCACTAACTGCGGCTATGGTAGCGATGCAAAGCTTCTTTGGTGACGAACAGCTCGTCTGACGGACTGAAGCGGTCCTCCTCAAGGAAGCGGTAGCGTCATCTTATCATGACTGCTCTTGCTCAAACTCATCATAGCGAGTACTCGAGGTAACCCGATATCACGAGTTCCGTGGGGAGAACGCCTCTGCTCCATAGACTAGGCGAAAGGTGTACGGCGATTGGCTCGATTTGGCGTCGTCCTAACCGACCAAAGAACCACTGGTAGCTCCTCAATCGAGTTTCTTCGCACTTGTGCAGCACTGTCGAAAGTCTGGTCTTGAGCCCACGCAGCACTTCAGCATTGCCCTCTCCGCTTGACCGTTGCTTCTCGGATGAGCAACGCGAGCGAAAGCGGAACCTTAGCGCCAAGATCTTGGGCGTCTTGCATGAAGGTGCGGCTCGTGGTGTGTGCCGTTGTCGGTGATGATCACTGTTAGGAATCCCAAAGCGGCAAACAATCGAACTGAAGAACTTGACTGCTGGCATGTCGTCACCTTCCTCCTGCTTCCACTTCCGGCCACTTTGTGAACTTGGATTACAGCGTACAAGTACTCAAAGCCCAAACAACTTCGGGGAAAGGGGCGAAAATGTCAAAACCCCAGACGAAAATGGCGAGGATAAAGGGATCGTCTGGAGAGCTTGGCTGGCTTGGTGTATCTGCTTGGAATGGGCAGCACGCTTCACACTTGGTTACTTGTGCGATTGCATCACGGAGGGCTGTCGGCGAAGAAACCTTGCGGAAAGCTTTGCTGCAAGTGCTCTTGCGCCAATGTGGTGACCACATATGCCTCCGTGTATCTCGCCAGCAACTACATCCATCTTCCCGGTGAATACACTTCAATTTCACGCGTTGAGTCTTCTTACATGCAGTGTCTTTGTCGACAAAGCTGGTACATACTTAGTGCGGGCTACTCTTTCCCTTCTTCTTGCCCTTGGGAAGTTCTCTGTCTGAAGAAGCGGACAATCTGTTGTGCCCATCTTTGGAGCTTGTGGCTCGACAACAAGGACTAAAGGCACATATCTGCTGCTTGGGATCATCCGCTTCTCGGCAGAACCTGCGGCTCGGCGGAGCTTGATGTTCCCGGCAAGCTTGCGAACAAAGCTTGTCGGGGCGTCGCTTCAATGAAACAAACCCTAGGGCTTGTCGGAGCGGATTGCTCCTCGGCACTCTTAGTGTTGATCACGGGACCTTTTGGTGGCGGCTTCGGAAGCTCTGCGGAAAATAGTCGAAATCAACTTCCTCTTCTTGTTACATCCGGTTGATGGCGTTACGATCGGTTGAGTCGGCTTGAGCACAAAATCCCTGGTTCCACGAGTAACTTGAGTCGGCGCGCTTGACGAGCCATCGGCAATATCATTACGAGCTCTTGGAACATGTTCCATCTGCGGAGCCGTCAAAGTGCTCTTCTAGCTTTCTCACTTCATCAACGTAGGCTTCCATCAGCGGACTCACGATAATCTTTGTTTACTTGGCGGACGACAAGCTGCGAGTCACCCGACAATGATTTTCTTGATCCCAAGGTCTACCGCAATCCACGAGACCGGCAAGCAAACCTTCATACTCTGCTTTGTATTGTTTGTTGCTTGCTCCTTGGGAAAGTGCATCTGGACTATGTACTTGAGGTGCTCTCCGATTGGTAGCGACTAACTGACACGCCCGGCGGCGCCTGCTGCGAAGGCACCATCAAAGTACATCAGCCCTCTTTGCTGCTTCCTTGGCAGGGATGCTTCGTCTACGGAATTTCTTCATCCTGCGTTGGCGTCCATTCTGCTATAAACTCTGCGGTGCCTGCTTTGGATAGTTGAAGTGCTTTCAAACTTGAGGCCAAAGCTTGCAGTTCTAGTGCCCACTCGACAATCACTGCTGTTGCTTACGGATTTTGCAATATACTCTTGAGAAGCGGTGGCGTGATTTCATGTGCTTGGAAGTAATAGGCGCAGCTTTCTCGAGCCATGAGGAGGCGAAAAGCAATTCTACACACAGTACCTTGACCTAGCCCCTGAGAAGGGCCGACAAAAGTAAACTGGCTGCACCATCCTTTTGTATCTTCTCCTTGCCGCTGCTGAGATCCATCGTTATCGGGACCGAGCTACTTGGTGAAGCCCCTGCTTGTCATTGGATGCATTGCCTTGGTTGCCGGCTCATCATCGCCTCCCTTTACGCTACTAACACATCACTAACCACTTGATTGGTTGCCGCTATATATAAGCAACTTCTCTTGTGGCCTAGGTGCGACAAGTATTGGAGTGGAGGACAGTACCTCTTTAAGTCCTGCGGCGCAACCTCAAGCGGGGAGTCCATTTCATTGGACCTGCCTTTTCAAAATCTTGAAAAATGGCAGGCGCGTTCAGCAGAACCTAGAGATAAACCTCTGAGAGCAGCCACGCAACGGCAAGTCTTCGTACATCCTTGGCGCTTTGGTGCTTCAATCTGCTCAATGGCCTTGATCTTGTCGGGATTGGCTTCAATTCCCATTGAGACCACGAAGAACCGAGAAGCTTGCGGAAGGACTCCAAACACGCACTTCTCGGGGTTGAGCTTGAGGTTGATCTTAAGCAGATTTGCAAGGTCTCATCTAAATCTTGAACCCGAGTTGCCTTTGTCCTTGCTTTTGACCACTATGTCATCCATGTAGCTTCTACATTTCTGTGCATTTGCGGCTCAAAAGCGTCATGGACTACTCTTGCAAGCGTTGAACCAGCATTCTTTAGCCCAAAGGCATCCGTACAAAGCGGTATGTGCCACATGGGGTGATGAATGCGTTTTCTCCTCATCCTCTTCGCCATGAAGATCGATGATATCCTGAGTATGCATCAAGAAATGAAAGCAAATCACATCCGGTAGTGGAGTCAACAATCTGGTCGATCTTGGCGGCAAGGAAATGGGTCTTTGGGACAAGCTTTATTAACATCTGTGAAGTCGATACAAAGTCTCCATTTCCCATTTGCCCTTGATACAACTACAGGATTGGCCAACCACGTGGGATGGAGCGGTCCTCTAACAAGGCCTGTTGCTTCCAATTTCTTGATCTCTTACAATGAATTCTTGGCGCTCCCTTGCTGCTTCACGACTTTACGCTTGGCCGGGCGCGCGAGAGGACAGGCAGCTAAGTGGTGCTCAATTACTTTCACAGGAACACCGGGGATGTCGAACGGTTGCCATGCAAACACGTCGGCGTTCGCCGCGAGGAAAGCAGCGAGTCGCCTTCCTATTTAGGGTCGAGTGGCGATGGTGAAGGTACCACCGGTGCCGTCCTCCTTGGCGGGCACCTTCTTGGTCTTTGGTGGAGCTGCCATCGTCTTCTTGCACTTGCCGGTGGAGCTCGATGGTGCGTCCTCGGCGGTGGCGCAGACACTCAGAGGAGTGCGCTTGCGGAGTGGGCATCGAGCTCTTGCGGACTTGGTCTTCTTCTTCCCGGGAGCTTGGTGGCAAGTGATTTGCTATCTGTTGCAGCTGCTGCCTCCGGTAGATCTTGTCGGCGAATAAGAGCATCCTTCTTGTCGCCATGGACGAAATGACACTTGCTCGGGCTGGCATCTTGAGCAAGTTGTATGCATAATGAGAGGCTGCCATGAACTTGGCGGCGCTGGACGACCAAGTATCCCATTGTAAAGGCAATGGAAAATCAGCAATGTCGAGCGTGACCCTCTCAGATCCTGAAGTTTAGCTTCCTGCCAAGCGTTAAACAGCGTGATCTTCCCCTTGACTTGCTCCTTCTGGATTGATTCCTTGGAATGTGCGGTCTCTTGAGCTCGTTGTCGGGGATCTGAAGCTTACGGAGCACCGCGGAGGAGATCAGGTTCAAGCCCGGCCCCCGTCAACTAGCATCTTGGTGACCTTGAGGTTGCGGATAGTTGGTGAGACCAACATCGGCAAGCACTCGACCATGATTATGCGATTAGGGTAGTCCTCAATATCAAAGATGATAGGCGTCTTGGACCATTCGAGGCTTGCGTGACTCTCGGATGGTTCTCTGCATTAACTTCCGCATCCTTTGCTTGAGTTGGCGGTGTGAAGTATCGAGAAGCACCGCCGTCAATCTGAGAGGACCTCTGTGGCTTCTGAAATTCCTGCTCATCGGTCTCATCGTCTTCCATATCTTCATAAATCGTCGTCGTCTTCATCCTTATCGCGGCCGCTGGGGAGGTCTGTCTCCTTGCCGCTGCTTGGCCTTGCAGTGGCGTCCTCCCGGCGGTCGCTTCTTTCAACCCCGGCACCTTCTGGGCCTTCTCCTTGTCGCGCCGCTCGTACTTCAGCCTTACGCTGTTCAACAAGCTGCTCGACCTTCTTGCAACTCTGGAGGTCATGGCCCTTAGTGCGGTGGATCTTGCGATATTGTTTGTTGGAGCTGTCACCTTGTCGGCGGCCGCCCACGAGTGGCGATCGGTGCCAGCGGCAACCTCCTTGCGGACCACCAACTTTGGCTTTCTTGGCGGCACCACCGTTGCGGACTGCTTTCGACAACTAGCACCTCTTTGCTCTTCTTCCTTACATTGTTCCGTCGCGGCTCTTCTTGGGGCGGTCTCCTCCTATCGAGATCCTGTACATATTCTCTCTGGAGTCTCCTCCCTTCCTCGGCGTGCACACTTGTCGGCGGGGCATACAGCTCAGCGGCGTCCTTGACTTTGCACATCGCCATCTCCTCCCTCATCCTGCGGTTCCGCGTTACGATGAAACGCCTGCGATCACTGCGGCGGGGTGGACATGCGGGATGTTGTAGTGCACAGCTGAATCTCTGAATGAACTTGCGAGGACTCTCCTTCCTTACAGGCGGCGAGATGAAGGTCGCTCTCTTAGCCATGAGGCTTGTGGCGCTGTGAAAGCGCCGACAAACTGATGGCATAGATCTGCCAAGAGGATATGGATCCGTCCGGCAAGCGCATGAGCGAGGATCGACATTGGGCTTGAGTACCGGTGGGAAGTAGTTGGCGAGGATCTTGTCGTCTCGTCCCCACGCAGCTTGCACGCGATGGTGTAGATCTTTGAGGAACTCCGACGGATCGTCCGCCATCATACTTCTCGCGCGTCGGCAGAAATTCTTCTTGCTAGGCCCTTTGGACTTGCCGCAGCTCATGAGTGAGCGTGGGGCAACCTACGCGTCTGACCGTCGCTGGTTCCTTAGGCGCATGCATATCGACGGAAGGCCCATGGCGCTGGTCGGATTGACGTCGCGCTTCTCTTGGCGCTTCGATCACGAGTTCGGCGTCTTCTTATTGCCGTTCTGAAGAACTTGGCGCTGATCACGGCGAGCTCGTGGATCCGATGTGTGATGGAGTCATTGTCGAGGTGGATCCGGCGAGTTGGTGATCTTAGCCTCTGGTGGAGAGTGCATGGTGGTTGCACCCCCACAGGTTTCGTCGCCACCGGCTCGTGCCTTAATCGTCTTGCAGCGGCTGCGATGTAGTTGGTTGCAGCGCGGGCGTCGCCGTTAGCAAAGCGATGAGACTACTGGATGGTGGCCCTCCATTCGTCGACCTTATCGGCTGTTGGAGGTAGTCTAGAAAAGTTGAGCCCTACGCCAAGGCTTCATTTGGAGTGGCGGGCGGCGATGGTGAGCAGTGCAAGGGCGGGATATGCCGGACTTCTAACTATGTTAGAAGGAGCATCATCCGTCGAGCGACCGTACCCGCTTCGTGCCGACATCTTTGGCGTGCCGCTGGTCTTGAGGCCTCGCGATCCTCCAACTCGGTCTTGATCCAACAAGCGTATGGTACTATGAATACCATGGCGGCTGTCGGTCGCGCCTCTGAGATGGCGCGGTGCGTGTCTGAGACGCCGAGGTCTGCGGCCTTGTCCTTGGACTTGCTTGGCGTCATGAGCTCCTCGTCGGCGCCCGTTCTTCGCGGCGTCTACCCGCCTCCCGTTTGCTCCGGTGGTGGCGGGATCGGCGTGGGCGGCTCCGCTGCCGCGAAGCCTTCTTCTTCGGTGGCATGTTGATGAAGATGATGAAGATGTTGCTCGTGTGAGCGCGGATCAGTTCACACAGCCTCGGCCCTACATGGCGCCAAAGATGTCGGGAAGCTGATCGTAACCCACGAACACCTATGGGACGGCGGACCGAGCCCCTTCGGTTGATGGGGGCGGAGTCGCCTGAAGAAGCGGTCGGCGAAGCACACGAGCAGTTACCCAACCGGAGCTCTCCGAGAGATAATACTCCTCTCTGCTTATGCGATTCTATTGTGTTCTTGCTAGAGAGCTATGGGAGCTACAAGACCTAGCATGAGTGCCTCTGGTTTCTAATGAGTCGACCCCTCTCGTTGCGCATGGGCCTCCTTTTATATGCTAAGGGGTCTCCGAACGGATAGTAGCGTGAAAAGAAAAAGCGTAAAAGGACTAGTGGTTGGTACAGCTACATGCGGTGTATTCTACCTAACTCGGCGGCAAGGGACAAAAGCATTAAATGCCCGTCCATGTCGCTTAAATAGTCTACTTGAGGGACCGTCGGGGCGCCACCGCTTGCCACGATGGCAATCTTGTCGGCGCCGCTTACGCTGCTCTCCGGCCGCCTGACCTCTTGACCAGCGGCGCTGGAATGGTCCCATGGCGACACGTTGGTGGATGAGCTGGAGGCGGAGATGAAGAGTGGTTACTGCCGTGACAAGCGCCTTGTGGCTGAATCCTGTCGCGTCCAGGAAGCTTGTCGCTCTCAAGAGCCTTCCGGCAAGCTCCTCTTGCGGGGTCTTGTCTTCTAACACTTTTATTTACTTACAACTTCAGCAATTACAACTCAATACTTAGAACAAAATATGACTCTATGTGAATGCCTTCGGTGGTGTACCGGGATATGCAATGAATCAAGAGTGACATGTATGAAGGAATTATGAACGGTGGCTTTGCCACAAATACGATGTCAACTACATGATCATGCAAACCAATATGACAAAGATGGAGCGTGTCATAATAATCGGAACGGTGGTAATTTGCATGGCAATATATCTCGGAATGGATATGGAAATGCCATGATAGGTAGGTATGGTGGCTGTTTTGAGGAAGGTTTATGGTGGGTGTATGATACCGGTGAAAAGTGCGCGGTATTAGAGGGGCTAGCAATGGTGGAAGGAAGAAAGTGCGTATAATCCATGGACTCAACATTAGTCCTAAATAACTCATGTACTTCTTGCAAAAATCTACAAGTTATCAAAGCAAAGTATTACACGCATGCTCCTAGGGGGATAGATTGGTAGGAAAAGACCATCGCTCGTCCCCGACCGCCACTCATAAGGAAGACAATCAATAAATAAATTATGCTCCGACTTCATCACATAACGGTTCACCGTACGTGCATGCTACGGGAATCACAAACTTTAACACCAGTATCTCTCAAATTCACAACTACTCAACTATCATGACTCTAATATCACCATCTTTATATCTGAAAACAATTATCAAGCATCAAACTTTTCTTAGTATTCAACACACTCATAAGAAAGTTTTGACTAATCTTGAATACCTAGCATATTATGATTATTTAAGCAAATTACCATGCTATTTAAAAATATCAAAATAATCTAAGTGAAGCATGAGAGATCAATAGTTTCTATAAAACAAATCCACCACCGTGCTCTAAAAGATATAAGTGAAGTACTAGAGCAAAAACTATATAACTCAAAAGATATAAGTGAAGCACATAGAGTATTCTAATAATTTCCGAATCATGTGTGTCTCTCTCAAAAGGTGTGTACAGCAAAGATGATTATGTTAAACTAAAAAACAAAGACTCAAATCATACAAGATGCTCCAAGCAAAACACATATCATTTGGCGAATAAAAATATAGCTCCAAGTAAAGTTACCGATGGAAGTAGACGAAAGAGGGGATGCCTTCCGGGGCATCCCCAAGCTTTGGCTTTTTGGTGTCCTTAGATTAGCTTGGGGGTGCCACGAGCATCCCCAAGCTTAGGCTCTTGACACTCCTTGTTCCATAATCCATCAAATCTTTTACCCAAAACTTGAAAGCTTCACAACACAAAACTTAACAGAAAATCTCGTGAGCTCCGTTAGCGAAAGAAAACAGAAGACCACTTCAAGGTACTGTAATGAACTCATTATTTATTTATATTGGTGTTAAACCTACTGTATTCCAACTTCTCTATGTTTATAAACTATTTTACTAGCCATAGATTCATCAAAATAAGCAAACAACACACGAAAAACAGAATCTGTCAAAAACAGAACAGTCTGTAGTAATCTGTAACTAAGGCAAACTTTTTGAACTCCAAAAAATCAGCTAAAATTGGAAGACCTAGACAATTTGTTTATTGATCAGCAGCAATTGGAATCCATATTTTATCGCGTTCTGGTGATTTTTAACAATTATTTTTGTCAACAGAAAGTTTCTGGAAATTTCTGCAAGATCAAATAACTATCATCCAAGAAGATCCTATTGGTTTAACTTGGCACAAACACTAATTAAAACATAAAAACACATCTAACCAGAGGCTAGAACAAATATTTATTGAATAACAGCAAGGAAAAATATTGGGTTGTCTCCCAACAAGCGCTTTTCTTTAAAGACTTTTAGCTAGGCATTGATAATTTTAATGATGCTCACATGAAAGACAAGAATTGAAGCACAAAGAGAGCATCATAAAACATGTAACAAACACATATAAGTCTAACATACTTCCTATGCATAGGCATCTTATAGAAAAAAAATTTATCATAGCAAGCAAAAACTAGCATATGCAAGGAAGCAGAAAGGAACAATGGCAATCTCAACATAACGAGAGGTAATTTAGTAACATGAAAATTTCTATAACCATATTTTCCTCTCTCATAATAATTACATGTAGGACCATAAGAAAATTCAACAATATAGCTATCACATAACATATTCTCAACACGATCCATATGCATGTGAAGTTGACACTCTTCCAAATAGTGGGATTATCATTAACTAAAGTCATGATTTCTCCAAGCCCACTTTTATCAAAAATTTCATAAGATTGAATATTATCCAAATATGTGGGATCTAAAGTTGACACTCTTCCAAACCCACTTTCAATATTATTGCAAACACTATTATCAATCTTATATTCATCATGGGGCTTAAATAAATTTTCAAGATCATAAGAAGAATCTCCCCAATCATGATTATTGCAACAGGTAGTGGACATAGCAAAACTAGCATCCCCAAGCTTAGGGTTTTGCATATTATTAGCATAATTTACATCAATAAAATTTATAATAAAATCATTACAATCATGCTTTTTATTCAAAGATCTATCGTGAATCACTTCATAAAGCACTTCGTCACAATTTTCAGATTCACGGATTTCAAGCAAAACCTTATAAAGATAATCTAGTGCATCCAAATCACTAGGAATTGGTTCATCATGATTGGATCTCTTAAAAAGATTGGCAAGCGGATGAGGATCCATAGATATTAGCTTCTCTGTCTAGGAATAAATACTCAACTATTTCAACCAAACGAGCCAAGTAAGACATCAAGGCAAACGAAAAGACGAACGGAAAAAGGGCGAATAAAACGGCAAGGGTGAAGTGGGGGAGAGGAAAACGAGAGGCAAAAGGCAAATAATGTAATGCGGGAGATAAGGGTTTGTGATGGTTACTTGGTATGTTGACTTTTGCATAGACCTCCCCGGCAACGGCGCCATAAATCCTTCTTGCTACCTCTTGAGCACTGCGTTGGTTTTCCCTTGAAGAGGAAAGGGTGATGCAGCAAAGTAGCGTAAGTATTTCCCCTCAGTTTTTGAGAACCAAGGTATCAATCCAGTAGGAGGCTACGCGCGAGTCCCTCGCACCTACACAAAACAAATATATCCTCGCAACCAATGCGATAAGGGGTTATCAATCCCTACACGGTCACTTACGAGAGTGAGTTCTGATAGATATGATAAGATAATATTTTTGGTATTTTTATGATAAAGATGCAAAGTAAAATAAAAGCAACAGAAATAACTAAGTGCTGGAAGATTAATATGATGGAAAATAGACCCGGGGGCCATAGGTTTCACTAGTGGCTTCTCTCAAGATCATAAGTATTTTACGATGAGTGAACAAATTACCGTTGAGCAATTGACAGAATTGAGCATAGTTATGAGAATATCTAGGTATTATCATGTATATAGGCATCACGTCCGAGACAAGTAGACCGACTCCTGCGTGCATCTACTACTATTACTCCACACATCGACCGCCATCCAGCATGCATCTAGAGTATTAAGTTCAAAAGAATAGAGTAACGCCTTAAGCAAGATGACATGATGTAGAGGGATAAATTCATGCAATATGATAAAAACCCCATCTTGTTATCCTTGATGGCAACAATACAATCGTGCCTTGCTGCCCCCTCATCACTTGGAAAGGACACAGCAAGATTGAACCCAAAGCTAAGCACTTCTCCCATTGCAAGAAAGATCAATCTAGTAGGCCAAACCAAACTGATAATTCGAAGAGACTTGCAAAGATAACCAATCATACATAAAAGAATTCAGAAGATTCAAATATTGTTCATAGATAAACTTGATCATAAACCCACAATTCATCGGTCTCAACAAACACACCGCAAAAGAAGATTACATCGAATAGATCTCCACGAGAGAGGGGGATAACATTGTATTGAGATCCAAAAAGAGAGAGGAAGCCATCTAGCTAATAACTATGGACCCGAAGGTCTGAGTTAAACTACTCACACTTCATCGGAGAGGCTATGGTGTTGATGTAGAAGCCCTCCGTGATCGATGCCCCCTCCGGCGGAGCTCCGGAACAGGCTCCAAGATGGGATCTCGTGGGTACTGAGAAGGTTGCGGCGGTGGAATTAGGTTTTGGCTCCGTGTCGATCGTTGGGGAAGTGCGAGGTATATATAGGAGGAAGAAGTACGTCGGTGGAGCAATGTGGGGCCCATGAGGGTGGAGGGCATGCCTGGGGGGGTAGGCGCGCCCCCCTACCTCGTGGCTTCCTCTTTGATTTCTTGACGTAGGGTCCAAGTCCTCTGGATCATGTTCGTTCCGGAAATCACGTTCCCGAATGTTTCATTCCGTTTGGACTCTGGTTGATATTCTTTTTCTGCGGAACTCTGAAATAGGCAAAAAAAACACCAATTCTGGGCTGGGCCTCCGGTTAATAGGTTAGCCCAAAAATAATATATAAATGAATAATAAAGCCCAATAATGTCCAAAACAGAAGATAATATATCATGGAGCAATCAAAAATTATAGATCCGTTGGAGACGTATCAGCATCACGCAGTCCTGGCAGAGATAGTGATGGTTCTTCAAGAGCTGCCCGGACCCCAGAGCCTCCTGAGGCTCAGGACCCTGGCGACTCGTGAGGAGCAACTTCGTCAGCACGCGTCTTCAACCACTTCAACACCTCTCCAGTAACGGTACCAGGTAACTCTTTCTGGTTCATTAGGTTGGGGCGCCCTCGGCGATGAGGAGTCTGGATTAGGGGTGTCCGGATAGCGGACTACCATCATCACCGAACTACCATCGGCGGACTATCATCATCGACCGGACTCCAAGACTATGAAGATACAAGATTGAAGACTTAGCCCGTGTCCGGATGGGACTTTCCTTGGCGTGGAAGGCAAGCTTGGCGTCTGGATATGTAGATCTCCTACCATTGTAACCGACTCTATGTAACCCTAGCCCTCTCCGGTGTCTATATAAACCGGATGGCTCTAGTCCAAGAGAACAACAACAACCCTTACAATCATACCATAGGCTAGCTTCTAGGGTTTAGCCTCCTTGATCTCGTGGTAGATCCACTCTTGTAAACATCCACAATATCAATATCAATCAAGCGGGGACGTAGGGTTTTACCTCCATCAAGAGGGCCCGAACACAGGTAAAACATCGTGTCCCTTGTCTCCTGTTACCATCCGCCTAGACGCACAGTTCGGGACCCCCTACCCGAGATCCGCCGGTTTTGACACCGACATTGGTGCTTTCATTGAGAGTTCCTCTGTGTCGTCACCGATAGGCTTGATGGCCTCTTCAATCGACAACGATGCAGTCCTGGGTGAGACGTTTCTCCCCGGACAGATCTTCGTATTCGGCGGCTTCGCACTGCGGGCCAACTCACTTGGCCATCTGGAGCAGATCCAAAGCTACGCCCCTAGGTTTGGAAGCCTAAACTTCACGGCCGATATCCGCGGGGACTTGATCCTCGATGGATCTGAGCCACAGCCAAGCGTGCCGCGCTGTCACAATAGGCATGACCTAACTCTGCCGTCGGACAGCACCTTGGAGGCCGCACACGAATCCGCTCCGACCCATAGTCCGGAGCCGATCGCTCGGATCAAGGACGGATGGCTGGACACCGCCTCGGGAGCTGCAACTTCTACGGCGATGGAGCCGAACACTTACCTTGTCCCGCATAAAGCTCATGACCCCGAGGTGCGGACTCTGCGGACTCCAACCTCCTGCGCCCCGCGGTCGAATCCGATTGGGCGCCGATCATGGAATTCACCGCTGCGGACATCTTTCGGCACTCGCCCTTGGCGATATCATAAATTCATGAAGCATCTCTCGCTATCCGGAGAACCTGGCGAACTACGGCCGGGATGGTTGGGACGCGGACGACGAAGAAATTGAGCCCACCCACCACCCACTTCAGAGCCGCCGTCGGCGATTTAACAAGCGTGCTCGACTACGACTCAAGACATCGACGGTATGGACGGCGATGTCGGAGACTACTAAGAACCAATGCCCACGGGACTTTGGAAGACCACCTCGTCATCGACATATACATTTTGGACACCCCAAAAGATGGGGACGGCGAAGAAGCAACGGAGGCCGATTCCTTAAAGAAACAGCCCAAGCGCCGGCGTCGTGGCGCCGCTCTAAATCCCGCCACGGCAAGAATGGAGATTCCGCACAGGAGATAATAACACCCGTAAAGTGCGAAGACAACCCCTCCAAAGACGATCCAGCAGCAGGAGGAGGCGAAGCAAGCCCTCACGAGAGGGCGGCATTTAAGAGGTCGAGGATGACAATTACTTCCCTCCGGAGACGAGGCAAGTCTCGACGACGATTTAATTCGTCGTGCTCGAGGATCCCGTCGAACAAGAGCGTTTGGGCGCAGGCTAATGGCGACGGCAAACAGCCTAAAGAAAAAGCAGCAACGACTTCAAGCTGATCAAGACCTCTTGGCCGACAGATGGACCGAGGTCCTCGCGTCGAAGAGTATGAATGCCCCTCCAAAAGTTACCTAAAACGCAAGTTGCTCCCCGACTAGAGGAGGAAGCGTACAAACCTGCATCACCGGCGCTGTACGGCAGACCAACCACCTCGTGGCGCGACAGAGAGGCGTGCAAGCCCTCCACCAAAACCGCACTCGGCATCGCTCAAAAAGCATGAAGCTACGGGGAACGCGCGGACTTGCGGGATATATTGGAGGACAAGGCAAGACAATCCAGATCTATCTATGGATCACGCGAAGCGCCCAAGACCCACGCGAATACCGTCGCGCCGGATCTAACTACTCGCCGGGCGAACACACAGACAACGCTCTCTCGAGCTACGTCGCGATATTGCTCAATCTGAGGCGCCAGACACCCACTATGCTTCACCGGCGAAGTAATGGATCATCAAATCCTGAAGGGTTTAAACCCGTTAATATCGAATCCTACGATGGCACAACAGACCCGCGGTTTGGATTGAGGATTATCTCCTCCATATACATATGGCCCGTGGCGGCAATCTTCACGCCATCAAATATCTCCTCTCAAGCTTAAAGGACCAGCTCGGCATTGGCTTAACAGCCTGCCCGCAGAGTCAATTGATGTTGGGAAGACGGAAGCCGCATTCCTCGACAACTTCGAGGCACGCGTATGCGACCACGGACGCAGATGACCTAAGCCACATAATCCAGCAGCCGACGAATCGGCGGGCAATTCTGGACACGGTTCTTAACAAAGAAAAATCAAATCGTCGACTGTCCGGATGCAGAGGCACTCGCTGCCTTCAAACGTAACATCCGCGAGTGTTCCGGCAGAACAAACTTTTTGTGGGTGAGCCAAATTTCATAAAGGAAATACATTATTTATGAAATTGGGGTATCTACTGACGAGTGGCTGGCCCGGCACCTAGGACAGGAGAAGCCGAAATCCATGGCAGCCCTCACATCACTCATGACCCGCTTCTGCGCGGGAGAGGATAGCTGGCTAGCTCGCAGCAACAACCTCAGCAAAAACGCTGGCAGTGCGGATACCAAGGACCGCAATGGCAGGTTGCGTTGAAACAAAACAAATGCCGCATCAACGGCGACAGCAATGAGGATCTGGCGATCAACGCCAGATTCGAGGCTCCAAGCCCGGTCAGCGGAAGAAGCCATTCACAAGAAGCACTCGGGCCCGTCCAATTTGGACCGAATACTCGACCGCTCTGTCAAATACATGGAACCCCGAAAAGCCAGCTAACCACACCAACAGAGATTGTTGGGTATTCAAGCGAGCGAGCAAATTAATTGCCAAAACAGTGACAAGGGCTACACAGCGATGACGAGGAAGAGACCCGGCCGCCAAACAACAGAGGACAAAAGGATTCCCCCCTCAAGTTGGACGGTAAACATGATATACGCAACGCATATTCCCAAGAGGGAGCGGCGTGCACTAAGGGCGTATACGCGATGGAGCGGTCGCCCAAAATTCAACCCATGGTCCTCTTGCCCGATCACTTTCGATCGAAGAGACCATCAACCGATATCCGCCATGGCGGATTCGCGCATTGGTTTTAGACCCAATCGTCGATGGATTTCACTCACGAGTCCCGATGGACGGCGGCGTGCTGAACCTGCTTTATCGGGATACGGGCGCAAGATGGGCATAGACCCTTCAAGGATTAAACCTACAAAGACAACCTTCAAAGGCGTCATACCAGGTGTCGAGGCCGGTTATACGAGCTCAGCTACATCGAAGTGGTCTTCGGATCCCGGATAATTTCGAGCGAGGAGTTAATCTTCGACATAGTCCCGTTCAGCGGCTATCACGCTCTGCTTTCGGACGAACCGCGTTCAGAAAATTCAGCAGTGCCGCATTATGCATACCTTAAGCTCAAGATGCCAGGCCCTCGTGGAGTCATCACGGTCAATGGAAACACGGCGCTCCCTCCGAGCGGAGGAACATACAATGCTCTCGGTAGAAGTCTGAGCAGCCTTTTAAGGCATTTTCGAGTCCGCCGTTAAACGACCGGACACGCCAAACGTGCGGAGCAACATCAACCAAGACCACAGCACGCCCGAGCACGCAGAGCAATGCGGCCTCAACCCCAGCCCTCACAAAATTGTAAGACAAACTCTCGCGTACATAATTACATACGGAGATACCATGGGCATAGGGGAAAGGCACAACCACAACAGACCAGTGCGGTTCGTCCACACGGGGGCTCCCAAGTGTGTCGCTCTTTTTCTTTTATTTCTCTCTTTTTATACAGAACTCTGTCCGTGGCGAACCTGCGAACTCATGATGCAACAGCCGGGGAAGGACAAAGGCGCGAAGAACACTCGGTGGTCTCCATCACAAGCATTAAATTTGTTAAATACAACATTCCGTGGCCTACCCACTGGAGGGAGACGCCTTTAATTCGTCCAATCCCTTGCTTTCCGCACTATTTGTATCATTCCGCACTCATAGCATATCTTCTCGAATAAAATGCACCACTTTTTGCCCATAATTGCATTACCTTATATATACATATGTTCATTTACGACATGTTGCACCCGTACATTTTGGTGCGCCAAATACACCAGGGGCTTATGTTCTCCGCATTATGGTGTGATAAAGTCCGAACACTTTCACAAGTGCGGCACCCCGAACTTATAGCATTATATGAATCGGCTCCGAATCATGTCTTAGGTCAATAGTTGGGTTTGCCCGGCTCCCATGTTTGGCACCTTACGTTCCGTTCTATCGGCTAAGGTAGCACTGGGAGAACCACTGCGATTGCGCCCCGGTTGAGCCGAGTTAACGCCTCAGTGGAGGAAGCTAAAACTGACTGTCATGATAAGGCGAGAGACTGGTCGCTGTTCGAGAGGTCCTTTCGGGTCCTTAAAGACCTACGCCGCTTTGAGCGAAGTTCCAGATAATGTCCGATGAAGGCGTGGATAGCGCCCCTAATTCGGTCCTCCGAATACTAGGGGCTTCGCCGAAATTTAAAATTATAGAATTCTATGGCTAAGTGAGAGTGTTCAAGCACTATAAGTCCGGTTGCCTTGTTCATTGTGTTGGCGCCTCCTAGATGGACCCAAAATGGGAACTAGAGTGCTCAAGTTTATCCCGAACACCCCAGCACTTTCGTGGCATGGGGGCTGAAGCCGACGACTTGCCATCTCAGATTTAATAAGCGGCCGCATGAAGGTAATATTTTAAATTAACAAGCGTTGCTTAGCGCATATGAACAAAGTTTTCAGCGCATGTGATAACACATTGCGAATTTAATCAATAATTACATCCTTTGGGGCACTCATCCGCAATCTTGCGGGCACCCTTGAGACAGTCTTATAGTACATTTGGGCGACGATATTCCTTGCCCGGCTGGTGGCGCGTCGATGATTAGCTTCTTCGCATCCAGCTTGCCCCAATGCACCTTTTGCGCTGGCAAGGGCCCGACGCAAGCACCTTCAATACAAAGCGGAGCGCTTGATAACCTCCACCCGAGGCACGCATCCACCAACCGTCGACGAGGGCGAAGTAGCTCCTGTGCATGGCCTCTCCAGCCTGGCCGGACTATGAGGCCCTTCATGGCCTGTTCGGCCACCTTAGGAGCTCGACCAGCTGCTTCACTGGTCGCTAGGGGCACGGATGGCCGGCCTCAAAGATACCGAGACCGAAGACCTTCTCCGTTGAGCTCCCTCCTCGGCTCGGTAGAATGTGGCGGCATCGACACGCTGAGGCAGATCTGCAAACGCCTACTGAAGCTACGAATTCGGGTAAGTAACACGTAATTTACATTCACATGCTTGCTTTACATGAAAAATGCCTTACCCGCCGCTATCTTCCTCACCAACTCAATCTCCTGAAGGGACTTATGGGCATCTGCCTTGGCAGTTTTGGCACTTTCGAGAGCCGAGGCAAGCTCGGACTCTCGAGTCTTGAGTCACGCCCAAACTCTCATGCTTTTCCATGAGAGCACGGAGCTCTTGCTGAACCACCGCCACCCGCACCTCCTGCTTTTCTCGCTCGCCCGGTTGCGTGGCGCATTGCGTTCGGCGCGGACACCGCTCCTTCGTGGTCGCCACCTCGTTCGTGGCCCTGCAGTACTCCATGTTATCCTTGTTATTTTTGTTGCAACCTAAATCCTTTTCAGAAGGTACAAGTTCAAAGTGGTGTTACTCACCTTCTTTGTCCCGAGCTGCTTCTGGCGGCCGAGCTCTTGCTCGGACCGCTCGAGCTCTGCTTCAAAGCACCGACCTCCAGCAGTCGGTCTGGCAGAGGTCGGCAGCAGCAGCCTGCAACCCATATTGACATAATTTTTAGCAACCTGCGTATATCTTCTTTTTTCAGATCCTCGGTCCGCTTTTCTTCCCGAACACGAACCGAGCATCGAGGGCTACTGTCTATGCGGTATTACATTACATATTTTTAACTTCTTACCTCAAAGCACGATAGAAGGCTCTGCGCAGCTTCGGTCAGCCCGCTCTTGGCAAGCTGCACCTTCGAATCACCGCACTCATAATAGTGTGGTGTTCTTCCTCGATGGAAGCGCTCTGCAGCGCCCAACAAATTGCCCGGCGCCTCGGTTGGACGGAAGCCGGCGCCACGGTCTTGCCCTTCATTGAAGGGCGCCGGCGGACCCGGAACCACTGCGGGTTCGATATGGAGTCCGCGCAAAGTCCGGAGGGCGCCTTGTGGCGCCTCCGAGCCTCCCGATGGGTCCCTTCTTGGGATCGCACCTCGGCGTCCTCGATGTCGCGAGGGGTGGAGGCGGTCGATGGAGTCTACATCCGACGGAGCCAACGACCCTTTCGATGAAGCGGGAGATCATCACTGGCCGGACTACAGGAGCATGCGGCATCGAGAATGACACTATGTGACGCAGAAAAGAAATTATAAATCATTCAGAATCCGGATACTTACGATCTCGCCGGAGGCTGGCCCTTGAAGGCCATTCTTCCTCGCCAACGTTGATGTTGGCGGAGCTGTCCGGGAATAGTCCTTCCTCTCTTGGACCCTTCGCCTCCCCTATTGGGGAAGCCTTCCTCTTCCTCTCTCCTCCTGCGGAGAGAGTCCTCTTCTCCTCCTCGTTTGGGAGGAGTCCGCCCGAGTCGTCGGACACCTGAAAACGGAACTCTTTCGAGCACCGTGGCCTCCTTCTTGGCCTTCTTCTCCCGGCACCACGTGCGGTGCCGGAACTAGCAACCCGCTAGACAGGCGTCTCTGGATTTTCGGCATAGGGCCGGGCAGATAATCTGCTCCGCCTTCCTCATCCAGTCTGTCAGAGGAAAAGGGAAATTAAAACCGCGATAGAGTCAAACTATGAAGAGCAAGTGTCCCGTAAAGGGTAGAATCACTTACCTCGTCGGCTTGGCGCTGCGGCGAAATCCGCGATCTTGATCGTGGATGCGGGGCTTCGCGCCTATAAACAGCACCCTCGAGCGCCTTCAGACATCGTGTCGAAGAGCCCGCTCGGCGCTGGTGTTGTTCCGGATTGAACTCCCACAGATTGAATGCCCGCTTTTGGCATGGGAGAATCCGCGACGAGCATGACTTGGACCACGTTAACCAGCTGAGCTTCTTCACCAGCTTCGGATACTGAGCTTGGAGTCCGTCGGCTCCTCCGAACTACCCCACAAAGCAAGCCCTTCTCTTTCCGGAGGTGAGCTGCGTGGGGATACCAGATCTGAACTCGGGGCCACCGCCCATGTAGGGTCCGCTGCTCGGTGACATAGAACCACGCCGATTGCCACCCCTTGACGGATTCCACGAAGGCCCCTTGAACCAAGGGCGTTGGGCATCTTGCCCAACATGGCGCCTCCGACTCCTCTTGAGTGCCCTTCACTACCTTCGCTTGACATTGAAGGTCTTGAGCCACAAGCGAAGTGGGGCTGGATGCGAGAGGAAGGCCTCGCACACCTGACGATAAACGCCGAGATGTTGAGGATGAAGTTGGCGCGGATCATGGAAATCCAGGCCGTAGTAGAATATGAGCCCCGGACAAAGGGGTGAAGTGGAAAGCCGATCCATGGAGGAAGTGGGGAAGAAAGACGACCCTCTCATGGGGCCTGGGGGTGGGGATGAGCTGCCCCTCGTCGGGCAGCCGGTGCGCGATGTCGCCGGAGAGGTATCCGGCGCCACGCAGTTTGGCGATGTGATCCTCCTTAACGGTGGAGGCCAACCATTTACCTCCCGCTCCGGTCATGGTCGGAGAAGGTTGAGACGAGATGCGCGAACTTGGGCGCTGGAGCTCGAGTGCGCGGAGATAGATAAGCAAAGGAGGAAGAAGGCGTAGGTGAAAAGGCGAATCCTTATCCCTTATATAGGCGGACGAAGCCTATGCATCCCCCACCTGCCTGGTAAAACTCGCTTATCCCCCAAGCGTCACCATCAATGGCGCGGTTGGTTACCCACGTCCGTATTGATGAGAATCCCGGATTAAGGGGAAACACGATCTACGCTTGACAAGGCGTGTTAAGAAACCGCTTCGCTAAATGCGCTGAGGTGGTAAAGTAAAAGACAATTCAAGTAATGGCTTGGTAGTGGTGTGACGTCATGCCACAAAAAACGTCAACAGATTGAACTTGTGTATATATTATTCTCTCTACGGTGGAATGTGGAATTTATTTTGCAGAGCCGGACACTATCCTGGTGTTCACAATCTTCTATCATTCGGAGGAGGAACCCGCCTTGCAATGCCAAGCAATATACGCGCCGGACTTATCGTCATTGAAGCCTGGTTCAGGGGCTACTGAGGGAGTCATGGATTAGGGGGTGTCCGGATAGCCGGACTACCATCATCAGCCGAACTACCATCAGCCGGACTATCATCATCGACCGGACTCCAAGACTATGAAGATACAAGATTGAAGACTTCGCCCCGTGTCCGGATGGGACTTACCTTGGCGTGGAAGGCAAGCTTGGCGATACGGATATGTAGATCTCCTACCATTGTAACCGACTCTATGTAACCCTAGCCCTCTCCGGTGTCTATATAAACCGGATGGCTCTAGTCCGTAGAACAACAACAACCCTTACAATCATACCATAGGCTAGCTTCTAGGGTTTAGCCTCCTTGATCTCGTGGTAGATCCACTCTTGTAAACAACCACAATATAAATATCAATCAAGCAGGACGTAGGGTTTTACCTCCATCAAGAGGGCCCGAACCTGGGTAAAACATCGTGTCCCTTGTCTCCTGTTACCATCCGCCTAGACGCACAGTTCGGGACCCCCTACCCGAGATCCGCCGGTTTTGACACCGACAGGCAGCATCATCCCCAAGTCGCACGAGACTGTCCTGGTGGCATGTATCGTTCTTGCATCTTTAGCTTACTCTGTTGGCGGCGCCCCTCGGGCTGCATCATCCCCAGGCCGCATAGGTCCGCCCCTGTGGCATGTATCATTCTTGCATCTATTTGAACTAGCTTGCCTCCTTGCACGGGTTACCTTATGATTATCACCTGCCTTTTTCGGCACTTCGATGCCATGAACATCGTATGCCCTTGCAAACCCACCCGCGACCGCCTCATGATTAAGGGCTGGCACGGCGTCTGTGCTCGGGTCCGTCCCTGTAGCGTCGCTAAATCCAAGAGGCTGAGCTCTGGCTCACGGGCCAGCTCCAATGTACGTCACCTCCCATGGCCCTAGGTGCCTTGTTCTCGCATAAGCTAATCATGGGCGAACGAGCCAGGGCGCGCGACCCGGTGCCTCATCACCACGGGAGCCGCGCGCCGGTTGTCTTTCTTCAGGATTTTTCGCATGAGAAGACTGGGCACGGCGTCTGTGCTTGGGTCCGTCCCTGCAGCGTGAATAAACCCAACGGCTGAGCTCTGTCTGGCGGGCCGGCCCCGTTCACGTCACCTCCTGGGGTCATTGGTGTTTGTCCTTCTCATGTGATCACCTCAGGAGATTCATTCGGCGCATGTTGTCTAACCATCTCGCAGGGACACCTCAGCTGACAAGAATCAAGTCCAGGTGCAACCCGCCTTGAGGTAGGGCCTCGTGAGTTCCGTGCTGGCTCACGAGTGCCTAGACACACCTTGTCTAGCCCTGTCGTGCAAGTCACGTGTCAGGGCGGGGCTGTACACGCCCCGGGGGTTCCACTCAGAGGGAGCCCCCGCCGACGCACCAGTGGAAGCACCATGCTCCGTGCTGGCAGTCGACACGGTCGAGGAGCAGCTATGCCCGTGCAAGTGCGGAAGTGCTATGCTTCGCACTGGTGATAAACAACTGAGGGCGGCCCCATGGCCGTACCAACCTCAGGGAGCCCCCAGGCTCAGTGTCCAGCCTCGTCGCAACACTTCCCCTCAGGAGAGTCGCGCGAGGGGGATGGGCACGGGGGCTACGCTTGGGTAACACCCAAGCGTACGCCACCCTGCTAGGTCCCTCGGACCTGGTCGTCACGCGCCCCTCCCGAGCGGGACCTCGGTGAGGACAGGGGGGCTCCTGAGCATCGCGACTCCGGAGCCTAACTGGCCACTGTAACGACCCGAGACCGACGCTCCAGACACCTTCCATGTATTTTGAGTTTCGCCGTGTGATTTATTTGTTTGCTGCATTCATCATCGCATCATTCGCATTACATCGGCACTCTGTTGTCATCATTTTTAAAAAAAACTTGCATCCGTTCGTAGTTGCCGCGTCCCCCCCCTTGTCTTCTTTGATTTTTTCAGACCAACCGGGTTCTCATTTCCCTCTTATTTGACCTCCTCATCTCTCTGCATAGCCATGGACCCCACTTCACAACCTCGCGCGTGCCCATAAGTTGTCCCGAACCCGACCCGGACAGTCGTGACCGATGGGTCCGGATCATCCCCAAACGTCCCCTAAATATCTCTGTTTTATTATTTGGACTCCCTACCTGTTTATTTCTTGACCATCCGATTACGATCGGAGGGACCAAATACCCCTAATTCTAGCCACCTACTATATATAACAGATCCAACCCTCTGTCCCATCGATCCCTCTCGGCCGCCGCCACTGTCTTCCTCGAGATCTCATCCCGATCCAGTCCCACCAACCAGACTCCACCCAACTCCCCTCGATCCCCACCAAGCTACTGCCCGAAGCTCTCCATCGAACCGGTAGCCTGCACCTCCACCCTTCGATCCATCCTCGCGCCGCCTCCAGATCGAGCAGGAGGCTCGATCCCGAGCCTTGCCTCGTTCCTCATCGTCCTCGCCACTCCTTCGCGCGCGGCAAGCCGCCGCAGCACCAGAGCTCCCTCCGCCGTCGAGCACCACCAGCAGATGAGCCCCGCGCCACCCTGCCTTCCTTTCCCTGTCCTTCTTCCTCTCCCTCTCTCTTCTTTCTCTCTCTGTCACTCATCGCTCCCTTGGTCTCTTACAGGAACCCGACGACATGGCACCCCGAAGCCCCAAGGCCTGAGCGCCCACGGGACCACGTCGAGCAGATGGCCACTGCCCATCCTTGCAGATGCTTCGCCGCCTTGACTGCATCTCCGGCCGACCCTCCCTCTCCTGCCTCCGGTCCTCTATTTTCTAAAGCTCACGTCTCTCTATGCTCGCTATGTCCTTCGACCAGGGACGCCATGGCCGTCCTCTTCTTCGGATCAAGGCACCGCCCGTCGGATCCGGTTCCCCTCGGCATCCACATCGAGCTCCGGCCCGGTCCGGCCTCGCGCCTTCCCCGCCAAGTCATGTCGCCATGGCCGCATGCCTCTTTGTTTCCCCGTTGTGAGCAACTTCCCTCGTACCTGAAACCTTCGTTTTTCCTAGATCCGTCCCGGCATGTAGTGGTTATTTAGAATGGCCATTATATTCTGCCACAAACAGATCACCTAGCCTACTGGTTGTTCCCTCGAGGACACATCCGGAGGAAAGTGGTTCGAGTCCCAGGTGCCCCCCTTTCTTTAATTTTTGCACACACAGTCACTCAACCACTTGGGCCAAATCCTCCTGGGCTGCTGCGGTATGCTGCAATTTGGCCCGATTTGTGTTTTTCCCGTGGTACGATTTAGCTATTATTCCAGAGAGTGCAGTTTTATAGAAAAGACCCTAGTCATCATGCATTTAATAACTCACCAACCGTGCATCACATGCAAAAACTTATTATATCTAAAATGCTTAGAATTTCATCTAGTTTCATAATATGCAACTTTTATCTATGTTAAAAATGTTTAAAATGCTCTTTGCATTAATTTACTTAAATGCCATGTTAAAATGATTTAATTCATAACTAATTGATCGTAGCTTGGTTTTAAATAAACTTTATATGTAAATGGGGTAGAAAAATGCATAGTTTAACATGGTGGCATTACTTTTCACGTTTAACAACTCTAAAATATGGTCTAGGGTAGAACAGTACCATAACCAAAATATGCACATGGGGATTTTCCGGAATTGTTGTTTGTTGTTCCGGCCTCATTTAAACTTTCCTAGATAAGTAGTTTTCATATGCTTCACCCCTTGCCTTGTTTAATACTCCCTCCGTCCGAAAATACTTGTCATCAAAATGGACAAAAAGGGATGTATCTAGACCTAAAATACATCTAGTTACCTCTCCTTTTATTCGTTTTGATGACAAGTATTTCCGGACGGAGGGAGTAACATTTAATATTGTTGGGTACATAAACGAGAGAGAACTAAATAGTTGTTGTGGTGTTTTGTCAATATGCAACTCGTTGCATATTTAGCTCCACTTAATCTGTAGTATTGTTTGTGCACCTTGCTGTGCCATGCATATTTAAACCGGACATGCATCATCCTTGGTTGCATCATGCCTTGTTTATGCTTGTGTGTTTACCATGTTGCTTGCTCCTTTTCAGTTTGATTCTCTTGTTAGCTTCGGTTTCGTTCCGGAGTTGTGAGGATTCGTTCGACTATGTGGGTTCGTCTTTTTCATGGACTCGATCTTCTTCCTAGCTGGATTTCAGGCAAGATGACCATTACCCTCGATATCACTTCTATCTTTGCTTGCTAGTTGTTCATTCTATCGCTATGTCGCACTACCTACCACTTGTTTATCATGCCTCCCATATTGTCATGTCAAGCCTCTAACCCACCTTCCTAGCAAACCGTTGTTTGGCTATGTTATCGCTTTGCTCAGCCCCTCTTATAGCGTTATTAGTTGCAAGTGAAGTTGGAGATTGCTCCATGTTGGAACATGAACATGTTGGGATATCACAATATCTCTTATTTAATTAATGCATCTATATACTTGGCAAAGGATGGAAGGCTCGGCCTTATGCCTGGTGTTTTGTTCCACTCTTGCCGCCTTAGTTTCTGTCATACCAGTGTTATGTTCCTTGATTGTGTGTTCCTTACGCGGTTGGGGTTATAGGACCCCCTTAACAGTTTGCTTTGAATAAAACTCCTCCAGCAAGGCCCAACCTTGGTTTTACATTTTCCTAACAACCTAAGCCTTTTTCCCTTGGGTTCTGTAGACCCGAGGGTTATCTTTATTTTAACCCCTCAGGTCAGTGCTCCTCTGAGTTTTGGTCCAACCTGGCGATGTCCGGCGGCCCCTTCGCAACCAGGGTCTGTGCCAACCCGACGTCTTGCCCATCCAGTGTGCCCTAAGAACGAGATATGTGCAGCTCCTATCGGGATCTGTTGCCACATTCGGGCGGTCTTGCTGGTCTTGTTTTACCATTGCCGAAATGTCCTGTAATCGGGATTCCGAGTCTGATCGGGTCGTTCCGAGAGAAGGAATATCCTTCGTTGATCGTGAGAGCTTGTGATGGGTTAAGTTGGGACACCCCTGCAGGGTATAAACTTTCGAGAGTCGTGCCCGCGATTATGTGGCAGATGGGAATTTGTTAATATCCGGTTGTAGAGAACTTGACACTTTACTTAATTAAAATGCATCAACCGCGTGTGTACCCGTGATGGTCTCTTTTCGGCGGAGTCCAGGAAGTGAACACGGTTTGGGTTATGTATGAACGTAAGTAGTTTCAGGATCACTTCTTGATCACTTCTAGCTTCACGACCGTTGCGTAGTTTCTCATCTTACTCTTGCACTCGTATGTTAGCCACCGTATTTGCTTAGCGCTTGCTGCAACTCCACCTCATAACCATATCCTACCCATAAGCTTGAATAGTCTTGATCTCACGGGTTTGAGATTGTTGAGTCCTCGTGACTCACAGATACTATCAAAACAGTCACAGGTGCCGATGTTGCCGGTGCAGGTGATGCTACCGAACTCAAGTGGGAGTTCGACGAGGACCTTGGTCGTTACTATGTTTCGTTTCCTGATGATCAGTAGTGGAGCCCAGCTGGGACGATTGGGGATCTAGCATTTGGGTTATCTTCTTTTCGTTTGGATTTGGTCGTAGTCGGTCTATGTGTGTACTCTGAATGATGTATGAATTATATGTTCATTGTGTGACATGGAGATTGTAAGCCAACCCTCTATTATCCCTTTCTTGTTCATTACATGCGATTGTGTGAAGATGACCCTTCTTGCGACAAAACCACAATGCAGTTATGCCTCTAAGTCGTGCCGCGACACGTGGGAGATATAGCCGCATCGTGGGCGTTACAGCCACGTAGCCCCATCAGCCCTTGATCTCGTCCTGGCGATCCGGACGACCCAACGGCTGCTGAGGTATGCGCGGGGTCAGGCCCTGCCAATGCAGAACACTAAGGCCTACTTCGCATCTCCTTCCCACAGGTCGTTTGCGTGTCAAGGGGGACTCTAGAGCATCGCGACTCAGCAGCCTAACTAGTCACGTAGCCCCTCACCCCTTGGTCTTGTCCTGGTGATCTGGACGACCCAACGGCGGCTGAGGTATGCGCGGGACTGGGCCCTGCCGACGTAGACCATCAAGCGAACAAAAATAAAATCGCAGAATCCTAATTATTACAAGACATATTATTCTTTCAACACCAAACGTAAGTTTAACGCTGTTGGGAAATGTAGTAATTTCAAAATTTTCTTACGTACACGCAGGATCATGGTGATGCATAGCAACGAGAGGGGAGAGTGTTGTCCATGTACCCTCGTAGAACGAAAGCAAAAGCGTTAGCACAACACGGTTGATGTAGTCGTACGTCTTCACGATCCGACCGATCCAAGTACCGAACGTATGGCACCTCCGAGTTCAACACACGTTCAGCTCGATGACGTCCCGCGAACTCTAATCTAGCAGAGCTGCACGGGAGAGTTCCGTCAGCATGACGGTGTGATGACGGTGATGATGTTGCTACCGACGCACGGCTTCGCCTAAGCACCGCTACGATATGACCGAGGTGGAATATGGTAGAGGGGGGCACCGCACACGGCTGGAATAGATCAACAGATCAACTTGTGTGTCTAGAGGTGCCCCCCTGCCCCCGTATATAAAGGAGCAAGGGGGAGGCCGGCCGGCCCTCTATGGCGCGCCAGGAGGAGGAGTCCTTGAGGGAGTCCTGGATTAGGGGGTGTCCGGATAGCCAGACTATAGGATGGGACTTTCCTTGGCGTGGAAGGCAAGCTTGGCGATACGGATATGTAGATCTCCTACCATTGTAACTGACTCTGTGTAACCCTAACCCTATTCGGTGTCTATATAAACCGGAGGGTTTTAGTCCATAGGACGAACAACAATCATACCATAGGCTAGCTTCTAGGGTTTAGCCTCTCTGATCTCGTGGTAGATCTACTCTTGTACTACCCATATCATCAATATTAATCAAGCAGGAGTAGGGTTTTGCCTCCATCGAGAGGGCCCGAACCTAGGTAAAAACATCATGTCCCTTGTCTCCTATTACCATCCGCTTAGACGCACAATTCGGGACCCCCTACCCGAGATCCGCCGGTTTTGACACCGACATTGGTGCTTTCATTGAGAGTTCCTCTGTGTCGTCATCTTTAGGCTCGATGGCTCCTCCGATCATCAACAACGATGCGCTCCAGGGCGAGACTTTTCTCCCCGGACAGATCTTCGTACTCGGTGGCTTTGCTTTGCGGCCAATTAAGCAGCTATCTGGAGCAGATTAAGCTACGCCCAGCCATCAGGTCAGATTTGGAAGTTTGAACTACGGTGACATCGCGGAGACTTGATCTTGATGGGTTCGAGCCACAGCCAAGCAGCGCCAAGACCATCACGAGGGCATGATCTAGCTCGCTGCGAGCGGTGTCTGGAGGCCGCACGAGTCCGCTCCGACCTTTAGCTCGGAGCCGACCGCGCCGATCGAGGACGGGTGGCTGGACTCCACCTCGGGGGCTGCAATCTTTACGGGGATTGAGCCGCACACCTATCCCGTCCTTTGTGGAGCTCGTAACTCCAAGGTGTCAGACTCCTCTCCGGACTCCGAGCCTTCATACCCCTTGTCGAATCCGATTGGGCGCCGATCATGGAATTCACTACGCAGACATCTTTATTTTCGCCCTTTGGCGACATTCTGAATTCACTAAAGTATCTCTCTTTATTAGGAGAGCCTGGCGGATTATGGTCGGGAAGGCTGGGATGCGGACGACGAAGAAAATAAAAGCCCACCCACCACCCACCGTAGCCACCGCCGATGATTTAACCGACATGCTCGACTTTGACTCAAGACATCGGCGGTATGGGCGACGATGCAGGAGGCGACCAGAACCAGCGCCCACAGTGGCACGGAAGGCCACCTCGTCATCGACATATACATGGTGGACATCCCAAATGATGGGAATGGCGATGGAACAGCGGAGGATGACCCCTCCAAGAAACAGCCTAAGCGTCGGCGTCAGCAGCGCCGCTCTAAATCCCGCCACAGCAAAAACGGTGATCCCGACACGGGAGACAATAACACCCCGGACAGTGTTGAAGACAACCCCCTCCAGCAAGATTCAACGCAGGAGGATGGAGAAGCCAGCCCTCATGAGAGAGCGGCAGAAAAAGAAGTAGAGGACGATAATTACATGCCTCCCTCCGAAGATGAGGCAAGCCTCGACGACAGCAATTCATCGTGCCCAAGGATCTGTCGAACAAGAGCGTTTCAAGCGCGGGCTCATAGCCACGGCAAGCAGCCTCAAGAAAAAGCAGCAACAGCTTAGAGCTGACCAAGACTTGCTAGGCGACAGATGGATGAAGTCCTTGCGGCGAAGAGTATGAACTCGGCGCCCCTCAAGAGCTACCCAAGGCGCAGCTGCTACCCGATTAGAGGAGGAAGCACCCAAACCTACATCACCGATTGCATGATATGGCTGACCGGCCACCTCGTGGCCGCGACGGAGAGGCCTCTCGGCCCTCAACTCAAGCAGCACCCCGTCGCCGCTCAAAAAATACAAAGGCGCGGGGAAATGCGCTAGAACTGCGAGATATATTGGAGGACAATGCAAGGCAAACAAGATCGATCTACGGATCGCGTGGGCGCCCCACGACACGTGACGATAACCGTCACGCTGGATATGGCAACTCCGGCCGGGCTGAACACAGTAGACAAATCTCGTTTGAGCTGCGTCGTGATATAGCCCAATACAGAGGCGCCGCACACCCACTATGCATCACAGATGAAGTGATGGATCATCAAATCCCTGAGGGTTTCAAACCCGTAAACATTGAATCATACGATGGCACAACAGATCCTGCGGTTTGGATCGAGAACTATCTCCTTCACATCCACATGGCCCGCGGCGATGATCTACACGCCATCAAATACCTCCCACTCAAGCTTAAAGGACCAGCCCGGCATTGGCTTAACAACTTGCGGCAGAGTCAATTGGTTGTTGGGAAGACACGGAAGCCGCATTCCTCGACAATTTCCGGGGCACATATGTGCGACCACGACGCCGATGACCTAAGCCACATAATTCCCAGCCCGGAGAATCGGCGAGCAATCTCGACACGGTTCCTAACCAAGAAAAATCAAATCATCGATTGTCCGGATGCCGAGGCCCTTGCAGCCTTCAAACACAACATCCATGACGAGTGGCTTGCGGCACCTAGGACAGGAAAAGCGAAATCCATGGCAGCCCTCACAACACTCATGACCCGCTTTTGCGCGGAGAGGACAGCTGGCTAGCTTGTAGTAACAACATGACCAAGAGCCACTGGTAATTCGGATACCAAGGACAGCGGTGGTAGGTCGGCGTCGCAACAAGCACAAGCGCCGCGTGCGGTGATAATGCTGAGGATCTGGCGGTCAATGCGGATTCACGAGCTCTAAACCAGTCGTGGAAAAAGCCATTTAAAAGAAATACTCGGGCCTGTCAATTTGGACCGAATACTCGATCGCTCGTGCGGATACATGGCACCCCGAAAAACCAGCCAATCACACCAACAGGGATTGTTGGGTGTTCAAGCAGCGAGCAAGTTAAATGTCGAAAACAATGACAAGGGCTGCATAGCGATGGCGAGGAGGAGCCCGGCCGCCCGAACAATAGAGGATGAAGGGCTTCCCCATAAGTGCGGACGGTGAAAATGATATCGCAACCCACATACCCAAAAGGGAGCGAGCGTGCACTAAGGGGCGTATATGCGATGGAGCCGATCGCCCCAAAGTTCAACCCTGGTCTTCCTGCCCGATCACTTTTGATCAAAGGGACCACCCCACTAGCATCCGCCATGGCGGATTTCTCCGCATTGGTTCTAGACCCAATCATTGACGGATTTCATCTCACTAGAGTCCTAATGGACGGCGGCAGCAGCCTGAACCTGCTTTATCAGGACACGGTCGCAAAATGGGCATAGACCCATCAAGGATTAAACCCACAAAGACGACCTTTAAAGGCGTCATACAGGTGTAAAGGGCCAATGTATAGGCTCGATTACACATGAAGTGGTCTTGGATCCCGGATAACTTCGAAGTGAGGAGTTAATCTTCGACATAGTCCTGTTCATGGCGGCTATCATGCCTCTGCTCGGACGAACCGCATTTGCAAAGTTCAATGCGGTGCCGCCTCGCATATCTCAAGCTCAAGATGACAGGTCCTCGAGGAGTCATTACGGTCAATGGAAACAACGAACGCGCTCTCTCCGGACGGAGGAGCATCTGGCTGACCCTCATGGGCGGAAGTACAAAGCAGCCTCTTAAGGCAATTCTGAAGTTCGGCTGTTAAACGCCCGGACACCGTCAAGCGCGCCCGGAGTAACCTACAACAAGACCGCCTGGCACGTTCCGAGCATGCATAGCAATGCGGCCCAAGCCCCAGCCCTCGCGAAATTGTGAAACCAGTACTACGCGTACATAATTACGCTCTCAAATACCATGGGCATAGGGGAAGGGGCACGACCACGGCATGCCCAGAATGCGGCTCAACCGCACCAGGGGCTCCCGATTGTGTCATTCTTTTCTTCTTTATTTTTACTTTCAGGACTCCATTCTCACGAAGCCCTGTCCGGCATTAGAACCGCCGAACACATGATGCAACAGCCAGGGAAGTAGAAAGCTACGTCGAGTGTCTAGGTGGTCTCTGTTACGAGCAATATATCTGTTTTACACACCATCCCGCGGCTTACCCCTAGAGGGAGACATGTTAAAAAGTCCCGTCCCTTGCTTATCGCACTATTTGTATCGTTCTGCTCTTACTGCGGCCCTTTTGAATAAACAATATATAGCATCTGCCTATTATTGAATTCCCTTTCTCTCTCTCTCTCTCTCTCTCTCTCTCTCTCTATATATATATATATATATATATATATATATATATATATATATATATATATATATATGTTCATTTATGACATTGTGCAACCGTACACTTTTGGCAGGCAATACACTAGGGCTTAAGTACCCCATAACATGGTGTGATAAGTCCGAACACTTTCACAAGTTCGGCACCCCGAACTTATAGCATTATATGCATCGGCTCCGAATCATGTCTTGGGTCAATAGTTGGGTTTGCCCGGCTCCCATGTTTTGGTACCTTACGTTCCATTATATCGGCTAAGGTAGCACTGGGAGAACCACTGCGATTGTGCCCCGGTTGAGCTGGGTTAAGCACGTCAGTGGAGAAAGCTAAAACTGACCATCATGATGGCGAGAGCCGGTCGCTGTTCGAGAGGTTTTCGAGTCCCTAAAGAATTCTGCCGCTTAGAGCGAGGAGTCGTCATTGTCCGGCCTAAGGCGTGGATAGTGCCCCGAACTCGGTCTTCCGAATACTAGGGGCTTCGCCGAAATTTAAAATTATAGAATTCTATGGCTAAGTGAGAGTGTTCAAGCATTATAGTCCGGTTGCCTTGTTCGTTGCGTTGAGCGCCTCCCTCGAAGGACCCAAGAATGGGAACAAGATCGCTCAAGTTTATCCCGAACACCCCAACACTCGTGGCATGGGGGCTGAAGCCAACGACTCGCCATCTCTCAAATTTAATAAACGGCCGCACAGAAGGTAATATTTTAAATTCAAAAGTGTTGCTTCGCGCATATGAACAAGTTTTCAGCGCACAGGATAACTAATGCGAGTCTATTCAATAATTATATATTTGGAACATTCATCCGCTATAAGGCAGGCACCCTTCAGGACGCCCTCATAATAAATTTCAGGCTTGCGATGCTCCTTCTTCGGTGGTGGTCCGTCCTTCACAAGCTTCTCAGCGTCCATCTTGCCCCAGTGCACCTTAGCAAGGGCAAGGGCCCTACGGGCACCTTCGATGTAGACGGAGCGCTTGATGACTTCAACCCATGGACAAAGGCCCACCACCGCTTCACCAGCCCAAGTAGCTCCCGGGCATGGCTTCCTTAGGCCACACCGAACTATGAGGCCTTTCATGGCCTGTTCGGCCACCTTATGGAGCTTGACTAGCTGCTTCAACTAGTCGCTAAGGGCACGGGTGTCCGCCTCAAAGATCTTGAGACCAGAACACCTTCTCCGTCAAGCTTCCCTCCTCGGCTCGGTAGAATGCGCAAGCATCAGCCACACCTGCAGGGCAGATCTGCGAATGCTCTGGAGAGCTCGGATTCGGGTAAGTAATGATAATTCACTTTCACATGCTTGCTTTGCATATAGAATGCCTTACCGCCGCTATCTTCTTCATCACCTCAATCTCCCGGAGGGCTTTTGGGCTTCGCCTTAGCGGCCTTGGCGCTCTCAGCGGCGAGGCGAGCCGGACTCGAAGTCTTTGAGTCACGCTCCAAACTCTCGTGTTTTTCCACGAGGCACTGGAGCTCTTGCCGCACCTCCGCCACCCGCGCCTCCTGCTTCTCTCGCTCGGTGAGCTCCGCGGCCGCATTGCTTTGGGCCTTGGACACCGCTTCCTTCAGGGTCGCCACCTCGTTCATGGCCCCTGCAATATTCACGTTATTCCTGTCATTTTTTGCAAACACGTCTTTTAAATACTCCCATAAGGTATTACTTACCTTCCTTGTCCTCGAGCTGCTTTTTGGCAAGTCCGAGCTCGTTCTCAGACCGCTCGAGGCTCTGCTTTAAAGCATCAACCTCCGCAGTCAGTGCGGCAGAGGTCAGCAGCACAGCCTGCATTCCCATATTGACATACTTATGCTAGACTCCTGCGTATATCTTTTTAGATCCTAGTTCGGCTATTTCTTTCCGAACACCAAACTGAGCATCAGGGGCTAATGTCTATGCAGTAATATTTTTGCATATCTTAAATACATACCTCAAAGCCTGTTAGAAGGCTGGCACAGGCTTCAGTGAGCCCGCTCTTGGCGGACTGAACTTTCTGGATCACCGCGCTCATAACAGTGCGGTGCTCCTCGTCGATGGAAGCGCCGTTAAGCGCCTCCATCAAATCATCCGGTGCCTCCGGTTGGACGGAGGTCACCGTGTCGCGATCTTGCCCTTCTTACGAAGGGGTCGCTTTGTTGGACTCGGAACCACTTTGAAGGTTCGATGACGGAGTCCGGCGATGGCGGACTTGAAGCCCTTCGGGTTTTATCCCCTTGAGCCCGGGTTCGGAGGTCGCCGCCTGCGGCGCCTCCAGGGCCACCTCCTCCTGGCTGGGCCCCTTTTGGGACTCCACCCCGGCGTCATCCGCGGCGGGAGGAGACGAGGCAGTCGGAAGTGAGGTTCTATTCACCTCCGACAAATCCAGGGAGCCGCTCGACGAATTGTCGAGCCCGTCCTTGGGCGGGCTGCATGGTTATACTTGGCATTAGAAGATGATGTGCGACAAATGGAACGCCATGAATTATTCTGGTGTCCGGACACTTATGATTTCGCCAGGGGCTTGGTCCCAGGTGCCCACCCCTCTTCGCCATCGTCGGCATCGACGGTGTAGTCCGTAGGAAGGGTCCTTCCCATCTTGGACCCTTTGGCCTCCCCAGTTGGGGCGGCCTTCCTTTTCTTCTCTCCCCCCGCTGGGGGAGAGGCCTCTTTTTCCTCCTCCTCATCTTCGCGGGGGAAGTCTGCCTCGGAGTCATCGGACGATGAGTCCGACAGCACCTGGCGCCGGGAACTCCTTCGAGTTCCCGTGGCCTTCTTCTTGGCCTTCTTCTCCGGCACCACTTGAGGTGCCGGAACCAGCAGTCCTGTCAATCGGGCGTCCGCTGGGTCTTTTGGCAAGGGAGCCGGACAATCAATCTGTCCGGACGTCTTCAGCTAGTCCTGTCAAAGGTGAGGGAGTTTTAGATCCCGCAAAGAGTCAAACTTTGAAAAAAGAGTCCCGTAAAGGGTAAAATAACTTACCTCGCTGGCTTGATGCTGCGAGCTGAATCCGCGATCTTCGGTAGCGGATGCGGGAGCTTCGGCGCCCTTGAACAGCACCTTCCAGGCATCTTCGTACGTAGTGTCGAAGAGCCGGCTCAAGGTTCGGTGCTGTGCCGGATCAAACTCCCACAAGTTGAAGGCCCGTTGCTGGCATGGGAGAATCCGGCGGATGAGCATCACCTGGATTACGTTGACAAGCTTGAGATTCTTGTCCACCAGGTTTCGGACGCAGGTTTGGAGTCCGGTCAGCTCTTCCGAATTACCCCACGTCAGGCCCATCTCTTTCCATGAGGTGAGCCGTGTAGGAAAGCCAGATCGGAATTCGGGGGTCGCCGCCCATTGAGAGTCGCGCGGCTCGGTGATGTAGAACCACCCCGATTGCCACCCCTTTATGGTCTCCACAAAGGAGCCCTCGAGCCATAGGACGTTGGCCATCTTGCCCACCATGGCACCTCCGCACTCCGCTTGGCGGCCGCCCACTACCTTCGCTTGACTTTGAAGGTCTTGACCATAAGCGAAGTGGGGCTGGATGAGAGGAAGGCCTCGCACACGACGATAAACGCCGAGATGTTGAGGATGAAATTCGGGGCCAGATCATGGAAATCTAGGCCGTAGTAGAACATGAGCCCCCGGACGAATGGGTGAAGTGGAAACCCTAGTCCACGGAGGAAGTGGGGGAGGAATACCACCCTCTCATGGGGCCTGGGGGTGGGGATGAGCTGCACCTTGTTGGGGAGCCTATGCGCGATGTCGCTGGACAAGTATCCGGCCTTTCGCAGCTTTTTGATGGGCTCCTCCGTGACGTAGGAGGCCATCCACTTGCCTCCCGCTCCGGACATAGTTGGAGAAGGTTGAGGTGGAATGTGTGGACTTGGGCGCTGGAGCTCGAGTGCACAGAAATGGATAAGCAAAGGAGGAAGAAGGCGTGTGTGAAAAAGTGGATCCTTATCCCCTTATATGGACGGACAAAGCTATGCGTCCCCACCGGCCAGATAAAACTCGCTTATCTCCCAAGCGCCATAATCAATGGCGCAGTTGGGTTACCCGCGCCCGTATTGATGAGAATCCCGGAATAAGGGGACACGATCTCTGCTTTGACAAGACGTGCCAAGGAAACTGCCTCGCTAAATGCGCTGAGGTGGGACAGTAAAAACGATTCGAATGAAGGCTTGGCTGAGGTGTGATGTCATGCTGCAGAACACGTCAGCAGATTGAACTTGTGTAAATATTATTCTCTACGGTGGTATGTGGAACTTATTTTGCAGAGCGGACACTATCCTTGTGTTCAAAATCTTCTATGAAGTATTCGAGGAGGAACCCGCCTTGCAATGTCGAAGACAAATTGCGCGCCCGGACTCGTCGTCATTGAAGCCTGGTTCGAGGGGCTACCGAGGAGTCCTGGATTAGGGGTGTCCGGATGGCGGACTATAACCTTTGGCGGACTCTGGACTATGAAGATACAAGATTGAAGACTTCGTCCCGTGTCCGGATGGGACTTTCCTTGGCGTGGAAGGCAAGCTTGGCGATACGGATATGTAGATCTCCTACCATTGTAACCGACTACTGTAACCCTAACCCTATTCGGTGTCTATATAAACCAGAGGGTTTTAGTCCGTAGGACGAACAACAATCATACCATAGGCTAGCTTCTAGGGTTTAGCCTCTCTGATCTCGTGGTAGATCTACTCTTGTACTACCCATATCATCAATATTAATCAAGCAGGAGTAGGGTTTTACCTCCATCGAGAGGGCCCGAACCTAGGTAAAAACAACGTGTCCCTTGTCTCCTATTACCATCCGCCTAGACGCACAGTTCGGGACCCCCTACTCGAGATCAGCCGGTTTTGACACCGACAGTCCTCATAGTAGGAGTAGGACTCCCCTCATTCCTACTCCTACTAGGAGGGGGAAAGGAAGGGGGAGAGGGAGAAGGAAAGGGGAGCGTCCCCCCCCCTCTCCTAGTCCAATTCGGACCAGAGGGGGAGGGGCGCGCGGCCTGCCCTAGGCCAGCCCTCTCTCTCTCCACTAAGGCCCATAAGGCCCATTATTTCTCCCGGGGGGTTCCGGTAACCCTCCGGCACTCCGGTTTTCTCCGAAACAACTCGGAACACTTCCGGTGTCCGAATATAGTCGTCCAATATATCGATCTTTATGTCTCGACCATTTCGAGACTCCTCGTCATATCTATGATTATATCCGGGACTCCGAACAACATTCGGTACATCAAAACACAAAAACTCATAATAACAATCGCACCAAACTTTAAGCGCGCGGACCCTATGGGTTCGAGAACTATGTAGACATGACCGAGACATGTCTTCGTTCAATAACCAATAGCGGAACCTGGATGCTCATATTGGCTCCTACATATTCTACGAAGATCTTTATCGGTCAAACCGCATAACAACATACGTTGTTCCCTTTGTCATCAGTATGTTACTTGCCCGAGATTCGATCGTCGGTATCTCAATACCTATTTCAATCTAGTTGCACCGCAAGTCTCTTTACTCGCTTCAGTAATGCATCATCCGCAACTAACTCATTAGTCACATTGCTTGCAAGGCTTATAGTGATGTGCATTCTTCGAGAGGGCCCGTAGATATCTCTCCGACAATCGATGTGACAAATCCTAATCTCGAAATACGCCAACTCAACAAGTACCTTCGAGACACCTGTAGAGCACCTTTATAATCACCCGCCACGTTGTGACATTTGATAGCACACAAAGTGTTCCTCCGTATGGCTGGAGTTGCATAATCTCATAGTTATAGGAACATGTATAAGTCATGAAGAAAGCAATAGCAACATACTAAACGATCAAGTGCTAAGCTAACGGAATGGGTCAAGTCAATCACATCATTCTCCTATTGATGTGATCCCGTCAATCAAATGATAACTCATGTATATGGTTAAGAAACTTAACCATCTTTGATTAACGAGTTAGTCAAGTAGAGGCATACTAGTGACACTATGTTTGTCTATGTATTCACACATGTATTATGTTTCCGGTTAATACAATTCTGGCATGAATAATAAACATTTATCATGATATTAGGAAATAAATAATAACTTTATTATTGCCTCTAGGGCATATTTCCTTCAGTCTCCCACTTGCACTAGAGTCAATAATCTAGATTACACAGTAATGATTCTAACACCCATGGAGTTTTGGTGTTGATCATGTTTTGCTCGTGGAAGAGGCTTAGTCAACGGGTCTGCAACATTCAGATCCGTATGTATTTTGCAAATCTCTATGTATCCCACCTGGACTTGGTCCCGGATGGAATTGAAGCGTCTCTTGATGTGCTTGGTCCTCTTGTGAAATCTGGATTCCTTTGCCAAGGCAATTGCACCAGTATTGTCACAAAAGGATTTCATTGGACCCGATGCACTAGGTATGACACCTAGATCGGATATGAACTCCTTCATCCAGACTCCTTCATTTGCTGCTTCCGAAGCAGCTATGTACTCCGCTTCACACGTAGATCCCGCCACGACGCTTTGTTTAGAACTGCACCAACTGACAGCTCCACCGTTCAATGTAAAAACGTATCCGGTTTGCGATTTAGAATCGTCCGGATCAGTGTCAAAGCTTGCATCAACGTAACCATTTATGACTTGCTCTTTGTCACCTCCATAAACAAGAAACATATCCTTATTCCTTTTCAGGTATTTCAGGATGTTCTTGACCGTTGTCAAGTGATCCATTCCTGGATTACTTTGTTACCTCCCTGCTAGGCTAATAGCAAGACACACATCAGGTCTGGTACACAGCATTGCATACATGATAGAGCCTATGGCTGAAGCATAGGGAACATCATTCATTTTCTCTCTATCTTCTGTAGTGTTCGGGCATTGAGTCTGACTCAACTTCACACCTTGTAACACAGGAAAGAACCCTTTCTTTGCTTGATCCATTTTGAACTTCTTCAAAACTTTGTCAAGGTATGTGCTTTGTAAAATTCTTATCAAGCATCTTGATCTATCTCTATAGATCTTGATGCCTAATATGTAAGCAGCTTCACCGAGGTCTTTCATTGAAAAACTCTTATTCAAGTTTCCTTTTATGCTATCCAGAAATTATAAATCATTTCCAATCAGCAATATGTCATCCACATATAATATCAGAAATGCTATAGAGCTCCCACTCACTTTCTTGTAAATACATTCTTCTCCAAAAGTCTGTATAAAACCATATGCTTTGATCACACTATCAAAATGTTTATTCCAACTCCGAGAGGCTTGCACGAGTCCATAAATGGATCGCTGGAGTTTGCACACTTTGTTAGCTCCCTTTGGATTGACAAAACCTTCTGGTTGCATCATATACAACTCTTCTTCCAGAAATCCATTCAGGAATGCAGTTTTGACATCCATTTGCCAAATTTCATAATCATAAAATGCGGCAATCGCTAACATGATTCGGACAGACTTAAGCATCGCTACGAGTGAGAAAGTCTCATCGTAGTCAATCCCTTGAACTTGTCGAAAACCTTTCGCAACAAGTCGAGCTTTATAGACAGTAACATTACCGTCAGCGTCAGTCTTCTTCTTAAAGATCCATTTATTCTCAATGGCTTGTCGATCATCGGGCAAGTCAACCAAAGTCCACACTTTGTTCTCATACATGGATACCATCTCAGATTTCATGGCCTCAAGCCATTTTGTAGAATCTGGGCTCACCATCGCTTCTTCATAGTTTGTAGGTTCGCCTTGGTAAAGTAACATGACCTGCAGAATAGGATTACCGTACCACTATGGTGCAGATCTTACTCTGGTTGACCTACCAGGTTCAGTAGTAACTTGATCTGAAGTTTCATGATCAATACCATTAGCTTCCTCACTAATTGGTTTAGGTGTCACAGGAACCGGTTTCTGTGATGAACTACTTTCCAATAAGGGAGCAGGTACAGTTACCTCATCAAGTTCTACTTTCCTCCCACTCACTTCTTTCCAGAGAAACTCCTTCTCTAGAGACGATCCTTTCTTAGCAACGAATGTCTTGCCTTCGGATCTGTGATAGAAGGTGTACCCAACAGTTTCCTTTGGGTATCCTATCAAGACACATTTCTCCGATTTGGGTTTGAGCTTATCAGGTTGAAGCTTTTTCACATAAGCATCGCAGCCCCAAACTTTAAGAAACAACAACTTTGGTTTCTTGCCAAACCACAGTTCATAAGGCGTCGTCTCAACGGATTTCGATGGTGCCCTATTAATCGTGAATGCAGCTGTCTCTAATGCAAAACCCCAAAACGATAGTGGTAAATCGGTAAGAGACATCATAGATTGCACCATATCCAATAAAGTACGGCTACGATGTTCGTACACACAGTGGTGTTCCGGGTGGCGTGAGTTGCGAAACTATTCCGCATTGTTTCAAATGAAGACCAAACTCGTAACTCAAATATTCTCCTCCACGATCAGATTGTAGAAACTTTATTTTCTTATTACAGTGACTTCACTCTGAAATTATATGAACTTTTCAAATGTTTCAGACTTATGTTTCATTGAGTAGATATACCCATTTCTGCTCAAATCATCTGTGAAGGTCAGAAAATAACGATACCCGCCGTGAGCATCAACACTCATCGGCTCGCATACATCAGTATGTATTATTTCCAATAAGTCAGTTGCTCGCTCCATTGTTCTGGAGAACGGAGTCTTAGTCATCTTGCCCATAAGGCATGATTCGCAAGCATCAATTGATTCATAATCAAGTGATTCCAAAATCCCATCAGCATGGAGTTTCTTCATGCGCTTTACACCAATATGACCTAAACGGCAGTGCCACAAATAAATTGCACTAGCATTATTAACTTTGCATCTTTTGGTTTCAATGTTATGAATATGTGTATCACTATGATCGAGATCCAACAAACCATTTTTATTGGGTGTATGACCATAGAAGGTTTTATTCATGTAAATAGAACAATAAGTATTCTCTAATTTAAATGAATAACTGTATTGCAATAAACATGATCAAATCATATTCATGCTCAACGCCAACACCAAATAACACTTATTTAGGTTCAACACTAATCCCGAAAGTATAGGGAGTGTGCGATGATGATCATATCAATCCTGGAACTACTTCCAACGCACATCGTCACCTCGCCCTTAACTAGTTTCTGTTTGTTCTGCAACTCCTGTTGGGGATATAACTATTTGTGTAAGCCGCCCAGGAGGGGTCGGGTTACGTAAATAAGACTCATCAGGAAGAAGCCAGAAAACCAAGCACGAAGATGGCGGTTCAATAAAGGGTCTAAGGCCCACAGGCGGCTTAAGGCCCATAGTGATAAACCGCCATGATGGCATGACTTGTATTATAAGGTAGATTTAACTTGTCACCGAGCGGACATCGCTTATGAGCCGCGGGACTCAGAGACCGCAGGCGCCCACCCGTATATAAGGGGACGACCCGCTGGCGGCTTAGGGCAAGAAACAACTCATCGAGAGCCGGGCATAGCGTATCTCGCTCCCTGGTCATCGAAACATCAAGCAATACCAACCCAACTAGACGTAGGCCTTACCTTCACCGTAAGAGGCCGAACTAGTATAAACCTCTCGTGTCCTTTGTCCCGATCAACCCCTTTAAGCTTCCTAGTTGCGATGGCTCCACGACTAAGTCCTTGCAAGAGGACATCTGCCGTGACAAAACCACGACAGTTGGCGCCCACCGTGGGGCCAGCGCACGGTGGATTTGAGTTCTTGAGGGGCAGCTTCGAAGGGCTCAAGGGATACGAAGTGGGCCGGATGACCAAGAGTCGTCGCGGAAAGATCTACATCGACAACGAAGGTTGGGGCCCCGACGCCGACTCAATTGAGTATGGGTACCGGGTCCCCTTCGGCGGAATCCACGTCTTCATCGGCCGGATTGGTGAGCCGGGCCCTGAGCCGGACAACTGCATCGACCTCGTCAAGACGGCTCAGCGCGAGAGACCCGCCCGAGTTCAACCCGGCATGAAGCGTGCCTTCGTGGGCTGCATCCACGGAAAGGAACTTTCTAAAGGATCTGAAGATGGTGGTGACACGGCCGTCCTCTCTGACGGTGATTCGTCCGCTGGTTCAACAGATTCGCTGTATCAAGTACAGGAGGGCATTCTTGGGGGCTGTTCTGATGGCTCTAGTATTCCGGACTCCTATGAGACGCCAAGCTGGGTAGGAGTCTTCATTGCTGGTACTCAACCCGGTCAAAACTCAATGGCCGCAACAGCAATAACGTCCGGGTCAGGAGCGGCCGGGGCAGGAGGCCCTATGCGCCCGCCGGCTCAGGTGCTGATGGATCTTATGGATAAGCTGACGGCCTTGTTAACCGCCACGGTTATTCCTGCAAATCAAGATGAGCATAATGCGGAGGTGGCAAAGGTGCATGAGGAGATAGCTCGGGCCAAGGAGGCCTTGGCAGCTGAGGACACCAGGTTAGCTACAGAGCGGGCGGCTTTGGATGCACGGGCGCAGCAACTCCAGTCAGAGGCTTTCCAGCTTAATATGAGCCTGAACGCATCTAATGAGGTGATGAGAAGGAGGCACCAGAAAACTCAATCCCGTTTGCCTCCGGTTTACGACCCTCGGAACCTTTTCGCTACACCCGGTGCCGGTCCAAGCAACCCGCCCGAAGCAAATCAGTTTATGACAACCGGAGCGGGAGGACCGGCTCAGCCTCGAGAGATGGCACCTCCTCATGGGAGTATGGCCCCGCCCCGCTATGTACCAATACCCCCGGGTCATTTTTCCAACCCCATGGAGAACTTAATTGCAGCATCGGCGCATTTGGCGGCTCTCCAAGTGGACGGTGATGATCCGACAGTGGTGGAGACCCGAAGGATCAGAGACCTCGTCCAGACAGCCTTGGCTCAGCAAGAGACTTATTCCTATAGCCGGGACAGGATTCATTCAACTCCTCCGCCTTGGTTAGCTCTGGCTCGTCCAAACCGGAGTCCGAGTTACAAAGCAGGCACATGGAGTCGAAGCTTTGTCAAGCAACGCCTAACGCCAGAATTCCGCCGGTGGATATAACCAGGTGCAGGACCGAATACATCAGGAGGACGAGCGGGCGGCTCAGCTAGCGGCTCAACAAACAGCTCATCAGGACCTTCCAGATTACCCCACGACTTCCATTGAGGCTGGAGTGGCTACCAGAACCGGCGGTGTTCCCTGCTTAGTGTCGGCTTTACGCAATGTACGTTTAACCAAGGACTTCAAGGGACCTCGGAAGGTGCCGAATTACACGGGCGACTTATAGCCCGGAGCGTGGATCGAAAGTTATGAGATGGCCATGGAGCTGTTGGAGGTCAGTGATGCAGCAATGGCTAAGTACTTCACCATGATGTTAGACGGAACGGCCCGATCTTGGTTAAAGGGCTTGCCACCCAATTCCATTAGCTCATGCGCAGAGTTGAAAGCCCGGTTCATTTAGAACTTCAAAGACACTTGCAAGCAGTCTATGTCGATTGTGTACTTGACAAATTGTAAGCAGGAGGAGGGTGAATCCACGACCCATTGGGTACGCCGGGTCAAGGAGATAATACATTCGTCTGACAAGATGGATGCCGGTTCTGCAGTCCTCATGTTGGAGAAGAACTGCCGCTTTGAGCCGCTGAGATAGAAACTGGGGCGCCTTAAGCGTGATTGCAATGATATGGGTACGGTGATGGCAGCTTTAGTCAAATACGCCGATTCTGATAGTACCAAGGATCCCGCGTCTGATGAGGAAAAGACAGGGAAGGGAAAGAAGAACGGCAATGGGAAAGGTCAGCAGCATAACCTAATGAATCAAGGAGGCAATAAGCGTAAGGCTGAGGGTAACCCGGAGTTTGTGGCCAATGCCAATGCGCAAGGCAATAATCATAGACGTAAGGGAAAACCGCCCCCTCGATCTGGCGAGTCAGGCCCGTCTCTTGAGCAGCTACTCAATGAGCCTTGCCCGAGGCACGGCACCCGGAAACGACCCGCCACTCACTTATGGAAAGACTGCGCGATCATGAAGGCTTTCAAGAATTCCAACCTGTTTGATGGCAATCATGGCCCGGGCGGTGGCTCAGGAGTCGGCGGCTTTCATGGCCCGGGCGGCTGTTCAAGTTCCGGCTTTCAAGGAAATCAAAGCGGCTATAATCAACAAAGCGATCTGGTCAAGGGGACAGCAGCAATAGCATCCAGTTATCAAAGCCACCAAGCAAATGAATGGTGGGCGATCATGTGTTCACCACTAATTTGTGCAAACATGACCGAAGGTTCATAAGAGGGCCGTGAATTCTGTTGAGCCGGCGGTTCCCGTTATTTGAGGTGGTCGTAACAGCCAATTATATGGAGCAGGAAGACCACCTCCGGTTGATAATCCGGTCGCTTGGCCTTGGTGGTAGCACCTCGGGTTGGTGGATATAAATTCACTAAGGTACTATGGACGGAGGAAGCAGCATCAATATCCTCTATTATGAGACCTTTCACGCATGGGGTTGACTGATAAGGACTTGAGGACGCCCAACATTGTCTTTCATGGAGTGGTGCACGGTAAGTCGGGCGTACCAGCTTGGCAAGATTGAACCGAAGTGGCCTTTGGAGATGAGTATGATTCTAGAGCTGAGAAATTAACTTTTGAGGTGGTCAAAATCAAGAGTCCATATCATGCTCTGTTTGGTCGGCCGGCTTATGCCAAGTTCATGGCACGGCCATGTTATGTTTATCTGCAGCTTAAGATGTCGGGTCACAAGGGCACCATCACTGTGCATGGAAGTCGAAAGGTAGCCCTGGAATGTGAGGAGGTCGACGCGGCTTATGCTGAGTCTGTTTGTGCAGCAGAAGAGCTGAAGTTCTATCAAGACAATGTTGACCCGGCGGATATGACCTCTCTAAAGAAGCCAACCACCGAGCATGACCCCGCGATGAAGTTTAAGTCGGCTGATGAAACCAAGCTTGTTGATTTCACTCCGGCGATTCGCTAAGCGAGCGAAAGACGCGCTAACTGGATCCTAAATAGGAAAGCGTGCTCATCGAGTTCATCCGTGAGAACCGAGACATCTTTGCATGGAAACCTTCTGACATGCCGGGTGTACCGAGAGAACTAGCTGAGCACACTCTCAATATTGATCCGAAGTACAAGCCGGTCAGGCAGTTTCTTCGATGGTTCAACGAAGAGAGACGGAAAGCTATTGGAGAGGAAGTCGCCCGGCTCTTAGCGGCTGGGTTTATTGTGGAGGTTTTTCACCCGGAGTGGTTGGCTAACCCGGTGCTTGTGCTCAAGAAGAACGGCACCTGGCGGATGTGTGTGGATTACTCAGACTTAAATAAGGCTTGTCCGGCTGATCCCTTTGCTCTCCCCCGTATTGATCAAATCATTGATGCTACGGCGGGTTGCAAGCGTTTGAGCTTTTTGGATGCTTACTTTGGTTATCATCAGATCAAAATGGCAGTTAAAGACCAGGACAAGACGGCTTTCATTACTCCGTTTGGAGCCTTCTGCTGTGTATCTATGCCATTTGGGCTCAAGAGTGCTCAGGCGACTTATCAGCAATGTGTACAGAACTGTCTCCATGATCAAATTGGGCACAATGTTCACGCTTATGTGGATGACATCATGGTGAAGTCCAGAGAGAAGGAAACCTTGATATCTGATTTGAAGGAGACCTTTGGTAATCTCCGGGTTTATAAGATGATGCTTAACCCGGCAAAGTGTGTATTTGGTATACCTGCAGGCAAGCTCTTGGGTTTCCTAGTATCAAACAGAGGCATTGAAGCTAATCCGGAGAAGATCAAGGCAATTACCTCTTTGGCTAAACCGGCGTGCATCAATGATGTTCAGCGACTGGCGGGTCGTGTTGCAGCCTTAAGCCGGTTCATAAGTCGGTTAGGTGAGAAGGCCCTACCGCTGTATCAGATGATGAAGAAAATGGACACTTTTGTCTGGAGTGATGCTGCTAATACTGCGTTTGAAGATTTAAAGAGACGGTTGTCTGAGCCGCCGGTCCTTGCGGCTCCCATTGATAAAGAGCCGTTGTTGTTATATGTGCCTGCTAACTCACGAGCTGTCAGTATTGCCATCATGGTGGAGCGTAAGGAGGCTGACAAGGAGCATCCGGTTCAACAGCCAGTTTATTACATCAGTGAGGTGCTCATAGAGTCCAAGCTATGGTATCCACATTGGAAGAAACTTGTTTACGGGGTGTTTATGGCAAGCCGGAAGCTAAAGCAGTACTTCCAAGGTCATCCTATAACTGTGGTAAGTTCTGCCCCATTGGGAGACATCATCCAGAATAGGGAAGCCACAGGACGAGTCGCCAAGTGGGCCATTGAGCTTGGGCCTCATGGTTTGAAGTACATGCCATGCACTGCTATTAAATCTCAAGCCATGGTGGATTTTATCAATGATTGTACGGAGTTGCAGGCACCTGAGGAGAAGCCAGATAACACATATTGGACCATTCACTTTGATGGGTCCAGGCAGTTGGAAGGCTCGGGGGCTGGAGTTGTTTTAACTTCCCCCCGAGGTGACAAATTTTGTTATGTGCTCTGGCTTATGTTTCCTTGTACTAACAATGCAGCTGAGTACGAGGCTTTACTCCATGGTCTCAGGATGGCCAAGGAGATGAGTTTGAGTCGGGTCAGGTGTTTGGGTGACTCAGATCTTGTGGCTCAACAGGTGTCAGGCAAGTGGGATTCTAAGGATCCCCTTATGGCGTCTTACCGTCTTGAAGTTGATGTTGTGGCTGGGCACTTCAAAGGTTATCCAGTGGAGCGCATTGATCGAAGGAAGAATGAGGCGGATGATGCTTTAAGCCGGCTGGGATCTCAGCGTAAGCCGGTGCCACCTAACACCTTTCTCGATGTTTTGCATAATCCTTTTGTCAAGGTACCTACAGAGGAAGAATTAGCAGTACCAGACCCGGAGGCACAGCTGGTGGCAGCTCTTCACGTCATCCCGGATTGGACAGTGCCATATTTGGCCTATATGACGCGGGGAGAATTGCCTGAGGATGAGATTTTGGCGAGACAAATCATCAGGCGTCCAAATCTATGACGATTGTTCATGGCGAGTTACATCACCGCAGTGTCACTGGGGCGTTTCAACATTGTGTGTCGCCTATGGAGGGTCAGGAGATACTTCATGAGATCCATGAAGGAGATTATGGTCATCATGTCGGCTCAAAATATCTTGTGGCCAAGGCTTTCCGTCATGGTTTCTATTGGCTGACGGCTCATGCTGATGCGGAGGATCTGGTCAGCAAATGTGATGGATGTCAGAAATTCTCACGACGAGCTCATGTGCCGGCTCAAGAGTTGAGGATGATTCCAATTACTTGGCCATTCGCAGTCTGGGGGCTTGACATGGTTGGACCTTTCAAGAGGTCTAAGGATAAAAACACACACCTCCTGGTGGCAGTGGATAAGTTTACAAAGTGGGTTGATGTAGAGCAGGTCAGTAAGTGTGATGCAGCCACGACGGTTCAGTTCATGAAAAAGTGATCTTTCGTTTAGGTTTTCCACACAGCATCATAACTGATAATGGCACTAATCTCTCCAAAGGTGCCATCGAAGAGTTCTGTCAACGAGAACATATCCGGCTTGATGTTTCGGCTGTTGCTCATCCTCAATCCAATGGTCAAGCAGAGAGAGCTAATCAGGAGATCCTGAAGGGTATTAAACCCCGGCTCTTAGTCCCCTTAAAGCGAACTCCGGGTTGTTGGGTGGAGGAGCTACCCTCTGTATTGTGGAGCATCAACACTACGCCTAACAGATCTACAGGTTATACACCTTTCTTCATGGTGTACGGAGCAGAGGCAGTCCTGCCAAGTGCTATCCGACACGAGTCACCCCGCGTGGCGGCTTACGTTGAGGCTCATAATGAAAAAGCTCGTCGGGATGCACTTGACTTGTTGGATGAGGAGCGAGACTTGGCAATAGCCCGCTCGGTGAATTACCAGCAAGACCTGCGCCGCTATCACAGCCGTCGGGTTAGAAGCAGAGCCTTTCAGGAAGGCGACTTAGTGCTCCGGCTCATCCAGGATCAATCTGATATGCACAAGCTATCCCCTCCTTCGGAAGGACCCTTTGTGGTCAGCAAGAATCTGAACAACGGGTCATATTACCTCATCGATGTTCGAGAGCACAAAGACTCACATAAGTCAGAGGAAGAGACCCGCCGGCCGTGGAACATCGCTCATCTTCGGCCTTATTATACTTGAGCCACCGGCTCTCAATATGTATATATTTTAAAAATGTATATATTATATAAACCAATAAAGCAGGACCTTTGTCCTTTTCACCCTCAAAGGTTTATATGTCTTCTTTATCAGGTGGTGGAAACAACCAACAGGGAGCGGATCATATCTGAATCCGCCTTTCCCTTTGGTCCGGCTTATGATCATATCTGTATCTAGCCGTGATCACTTGGGGGCTTCCTGTTCAAACATAGGTCGTATTCGAACCAAAGAGAACATAGCTGTCGATACCCACTTGATCGACATACTGCCAAACCCACTTGGGGGCTTCTTGATCATATTTTAATCATAGCTTAACCTCTTTGGGTCTGACGTGGATCGTATTCGAATCAGCATCATTAAACAACTCTTATGGTCACTTGGGGGCTTCCTGTTCAAACATAGGTCGTATTTGAACCAAAGAGAACATATCTGTCGATACCCACTTGATCGGCATCGCCAGAGCCACTGGGGGCTATATGATCGTATCTGAATCTTAGCTTAACCCCTTTGGAACGGTTCACTGATCGTATTCGAATCAGAGGCCTTTACAATTAGGTTTATTATTCATTATACTGTGTAAATGTAACTATCATTAATGGCCAGGAGCACATCATATGTGCCAACTTTCAGGAATTAAATTTACTCTCATAATTTTGGCCACATAAGCCGACGAGATTCCCAAAGGGATCGCAGGTATGCTATTGTGATTATGTTTCACGAATATAATCATAAACCGACCTTTATATGATGTTTTGGTTCGCACTCCGGGTTATCAATACTTTATGTGACCCCTGATGCGATAAAGTCGCCAAGGGAATTCTGTTTGTTATATATGCAGGATAAGGCAAGTAAGTTTTTAACATCAAGGAAAGATCAACATAAGCTGGAAGTATATAGCGGTGGCGGCTTATGAAAGTATTAAGCGCCACAAGCATGTGCGAAGGTATGACAAAAATTGAGAGGTTTTTTCTACCCTATTACAAGACTCCCGGAGTCTGGATAATGAAGCATTGTTTTCGCAAAGTCATAAACGCCTGGCGGTTCACTCCTTTGGTGGGCTTGAAGATTCCGGTTATCCTTCTCCGCCTCCGCTGCTGCCCTGACGACCGAAGGTTGACGAGGCCCAGTCAATGCCGCTTAAGGCTTCAAACTCAGCTTCATCATCTATTAAACCGGCTGGGTCAACTTCAGGGGCAAAGGTGTGCTTACGAATTAGAGGGATCAGGCTGACGTCATCATAGTGAGGTGTTGGAATTATCCGGTTCTCGCTGTCATAGCCCGGCTGATACTTGGTAAGATCAATATTGTTCCCAATGATCGTAGCAACAAGACGTACGACTTTCACACAAGCGGTAAAGTCGGTCTCATCAAATAAAGAGCCGTCTTCCTTCAAGCTGGGATATCCCAGAGCAACGTCTGCCAGGTCTAATTCTGGAAGCAACGCCTTGGCCCGGCTCAAGGCAGCTATAGCCCCGATTCTGGCATATGCCCGTCTTAGCTCTTGGATCCGCTGGGGTAGCACGGCAAGCCACTTTAGCACATCTTGCAGGAGATGGGGAACGTCATTTGATAAAGCCACAATGGCCAAAGCACGTTGTGACCCGATGTACAGTTGCTCCACCAGAGTGTAAACCGCCTTCAGCTTGATCAACATGTTCTGCTTGAGGTTTGTGCTCCTGGGGCCTGCGTTCATAAACATAAAGGTGAGCCGGAGATGACAATTAAAATAGTCATCAAAGGAAGGATTGCAATATTCAAGGTTATCTATAGTAATTTACCGAAGATTGCTGAGACCATTTGAGATATCTGTCGCTTTAAGCCGGACAGCTTGGCTGTTGCTTCTACAAGTGAAGTTTCTGCTGTCTCGGCCTGGGTCACCAGTGAGGCCTTCTCATCAGCCCAGATTTTCTTCTCCGCCTCAAAATTCTTCTTCAACTTCTCTTGTTCAGAGATGCTGAATTCAAATTTGGAGTTGGCTTTTTGAATTTCAAGTTCTTGAGCCGCCAGGCGCCTCTTTAGGTCAGCAATCTCCGACTCAAATTGACTTACGGTGGCCTGCATTGGTGCCGGGTTATAGTCAGAATTATGGTAAGATAACATTAAGTCCCAAGTACTTTGCAAGCAAAGGTACTTGACACTTGGGGGCTAATGTATGCTGAAGAATTTTAAATTTACAATTCCGGTTCATGGAAATTAAGTCCCAAGCACTTTGCAAGCAAAGGTACTTGACACTTGGGGGCTAATGTGTATCGCAAGTTCAAGGTATCGTGTTACAACCGGGTTAAATATCTTCTTTCTAAACCGGATAAAGCAGTGCTAAGCAGGTTTCTAAGTCTACAACATATTTATTCATAAGCAATAGACTTGGGGGCTGATACAGTAAGTATGATTAAGAAAAGTAGCATAAAAGTTATACCTCAGATTTTTGCTGTATTTGCTTCACCATGTCGATTTCCAGGTCACGGCTGCTATGTACTTGATTGATATAGGCAGAGACTATATCTCTAATGCTCAAATGAGTATAATCAGCAATGTCTAGCTTGGCCTTTCGGCGTTACAGAAACTCCTCCTTGGCAGAGCACTTGGCAAGGACAATGGGCTGTCCCGGCTCAACAAACTGGGTCTTCAGAATCTCAATTTCCGGGTCAATTGTCTTGGCCGGGCTAGGAGCTTCCGGGTTATCAGAGTTGTTGAGAGTATCTTCGGCGGGTGGATCATAGGTTGGTACTGGAATGTCAGAGGCTAGTTCAGGCGGCGGTTGATGGGTAGAACTGTCAGGAGCGGCTGTGCCAAGCTCCGGTTCAGTCACAACCGGGTCTTGGGACGGCTTGCTCCTTTTTGCCCTCTTACTGGTTTTCACTTGTACGCTGTGGACAAAGGCAGAAGGATGAGTACAAAAGCATGAGTAAAGTAAAGCATAAGGTAAACAAAATTATATTACCCAGGGGCAGTTTTGAAAGCCGGCATGTTGGATTGCATAGTCTCGCCGGAGGAAGGTGAGGTCTCCTGATAATTTGAGTCAGATGAATTGAGAGGTAGACGTATTAAGCCCGCTAAGGGATAGGCAGAATGTAAGTCGGAGATAACCTCAGTTTGACGCTTCTGGGTCACATCAGGTAAGCCGGAGGAGAGTTCTGCATCCTTGGAGGTTCGGGTATGCCTCCGGTTTCCAAATTGCTGTTGCTTCAAAAGAAATTGAGGATCTTGGTAAGCCAAAGGATGTGAAAAATCTTACTTTCCGGGTTACTCTTAGAATTTTCTGACGTGGCAGGGGCTCGAAGTCGGAGGAGATTATAGTTACCTCTTCCTGGACGGCTTGGCTGTTCCCCGTATCTTCCTGAAAAGATTTAATGTCAGCAAGGTGATGATAAAGAGTCAATGGAGTTAAAAGTTACCTCTTCTTCATCATCATCAGTATCGTCAAGTTTGAACATATCTGAAGCGCTTGGCTTCCTCTTCTTTGAAGTTCCAGTTTTGGCGGCTTTCCTTTCAGCTCTTTTCGCCGCTCTAGCCTGTTTGGCCGCCTCATGGTTATACTTGACCTTCCAGAAGTTATCATCGGCCTGTGAAAAATGTTAAGAGGTTATGAGTAAAAGCAAGGTATAATATAGTAAAGAGTATTCATTGAGGTTGATGACTTACTGCAGGAGTCGGGTTCTTCTTGCAGAAAGGAAGTAAGCCAAAAGCATTACTGGTCAGCGTGCCCTCTTTCAGCAATGTTTGGGTCGTAGCCTCCACCACATCATCTGGTAAGTCGTCGGGACTATGACGCGATGGGTCATTCTTCTCGCCTGAGTAATTGCACATTAAGCCGGGGCGGCGGCTTAACAGAATCACTCGCCAAGCGACCCAGACTCGGACCAGGTCAATGTCGTCTAAGCCATTTCCCAAAAGAGCTTTGATTTTACTAATGGTGGGAGCGAGTGGCAGACGTTCAACATCAGTCAGTTTATCTCGCAGCGGGTGGTTGGATTCAAGGCGCAAGGCGCGGAAGCCAGGCAGAGGATTTTCATCAGCTGGAGAAGTATCCTGGCAGTAGAACCATGTCTGATTCCAATCCTTTGGATGACTCGGCAGTTCATCATAAGGAAAAAGGCAGTCTCTCCGTTGTTGAATTGAGATACCACCAAGTTCCAGGCTGGGCCCGTTGGCGCGTTCGTTCTGTCTGTTTAAGTAAAACAGTTCTTTGAATAAAAGTAAGTTGGGTTCTTCCCCAAGGTACACCTCGCAGAAGACTTGGAAGTTGCAAATATTTGATACGGAATTGGGCCCGATGTCTTGAGGTCTGAGATCGAAGAAATGTAAAACATCCCTGAAGAATTTTGAACCGGGCGGAGCAAGCCCCGGTTCATGTGATCAGTAAACACGATCACCTCCCCCTCCTTCGGTTGAGGCTTCTCCTCTGACGGGTTAGGAGCATGATAAGACATGACCTCTCTCTTGGGCAGATGGCCGGATTTCACAAAGTCAGACAAGGTGCTTTCTGTAACAGCGGATTTGACCCAGTTGCAGGTCACAGGAGCTTTGGGAGCCTTGGGTGCCATTGTATAAATTGAAGCCTATGACAAAATAAGAAGTTCCAGTTCAAATTTAACCCGGAGGAAAACATTTTAAGTATATTCAAGATGGCGGCTTAAGAAGGGGCCTAATGACATATGGGTAACTATGCAGTGATATTTAAGCCGCTACAGGTATCAAAAGCAGTTAAATTTTCTTAAGATGCGGGAAGCAAGCAAAGCTGACAATCAGTGTTGTCTTCTTAAACCGGCTACATGAGCTACCGTGTGAAGCAGATTTGATAGATACAGTTTTTTGGCTAAGTATGGAACAAACAGGTTTCGCAAGTTGCAGCTATTATTTTGGATCAAACGGATGTTCTGAAAGGAAACATTTCTAGACCTAGAACTAACACAGATGAAGCTCATAGGCTCGCACGGGGCCTCTGTGCAATGGAAAGGGATCTATGTGCATTCAGAAACGGGTGCGAAACAGCTACCGCAGCAGTTTTATACTGTCTAAAGATCAGAAAAAGGGCATCAGAGGTGGAATCTATCAGGGGTTCGTGACGGACGGCTGATGTCTACTACACAACCTTCTTCTTGTAGACATTGTTGGGCCTGCAAGTGCACAGGTTTGTAGGACAGTAGCAAATTTCCCTCAAGTGGATGACCTAAGGTTTATCAATCCGTAGGAGGCGTAGGATGAAGATGGTCTCTCTCAAACAACCCTGCAACCAAATAACAAAGAGTCTCTTGTGTCCCCAACACACCCAATACAATGGTAAATTGTATAGGTGCACTAGTTCGGCGAAGAGATGAAGATACAAGTGCAAAATAGATAGTAGATAAAGGTATTTGTAATCTGAAATTATAAAAACAGCAAGGTAACAGGTGGTAAAAGTGAGTGTAAATGTTATTGCAATGATAGGAAACAAGGCCTAGGGTTCATACTTTCACTAGTGCAAGTTCTCTCAACAACAATAACGTAGATAGATCATATAACAATCCCTCAACATGCAACAAAGAGTCACTCCAAAGACACTAATAGCGGAGAACAAACGTAGAGATTATGGTCGGGTACGAAACCACCACAAAGTTATTCTTTCGGATCGATCTATAAAAGAGTTCGTACTAGAATAACACCTTAAGACACAAATCAACCAAAACCCTAATGTCACCTAGATACTCCATTGTCACCTCAAGTATCCGTGGGCATGATTATACGATATGCATCACACAATCTCAGATTTATCCAACCAACATAAAAGTACTTCAAAGAGTGCCCCAAAGTTTCTACCGGAGAATCAAGAACGTGTGCCAACCCCTATGCATAGGTTCCCAATGTCACAAAACCCGCAAGTTGATCACCAAGACATACATCAAGTGTTCTCATAAAAGACTCAATCCGATAAGATAACTTCGAAGGGGAAACTCAATTCATCACAAGAGAGTATAGGGGAGAAACATCATAAGATCCAACTACAATAGCAAAGCTCGGGATACATCAAGATCGTGCCATAGAGGAACACGAGAGAGAACACGAGAGAGAGAGAGAGATCAAACACATAGCTACTGGTACATACCCTCAGCCACGAGGGTGAACTACTCCCTCCTCGTCATGGAGAGCGCCGGGATGATGAAGATGGCCACCGGTGATGGATCCCCCCTCCGGCAGGGTATCGGAAAGGGGTCCCGATTTGTTTTTCGTGGCTCTGGAGGCTTGCGGCGGCGGAACTCCGGATCTATCTTCTGTTATGGAAGTTTTAGGGTACGACGGTATATATGGGTGAAAGGAGTACGTCGCTGGAGCTACGGGGACCCCACGAGGCAGGGGGCGCGCCCGGGGGGGAGGGCGCGCCCCCCACCCTCGTGAGCACCTCCCGTATCTTTTGACGTGGGGTCCAAGTCCATCAGGTGGGTTTCCTTCCAAAAATAACTTCTCCAGTTGATTTCGTTCCGTTTTGACTCCGTCTGATATTCCTTTTCCTCAAACACTGAAATAGGCATAAAACAAAAATCTGGCTGGGCCTCCGGTTAATAGGTTAGTCCTAAAAATAATATAAAAGTTGAAAATAAAGCCCAATATTGCCTAAAACAGTAGATAATATAGCATGGAGCAATCAAAAATTATAGATACGTTGGAGACGTATGAAGCATCCCGAAGCTTAATTCCTGCTCGTCCTCGAGTAGGTAAATGATAAAAAAGAATTTTTGATGCAGAGTGCTACTTGGCAGAATTTTAATGTAATTCTTCTTACTTGTGATATGAATATTCAGATCCGAAAGATTCAAGACAAAAGTTCATATTGATAAAAGAAATAGTAATACTTCAAGCATACTAACGAAGCAATCATGTCTTCTCAAAATAGCATGGCAAAAGAAAGTTCATCCCTACAAAATAATATAGTTAGGCTATGCTTCATTTTCGTCACACAAAGATGTTCCCAACTTCTATACCCCCGATGACAAGCCAAGCAATTGTTTCATACTTAAATAATCTCAAACTATTCAACCTTCACGCAATACATGAGCGCGAGCCATGGATATAGCACTATGGGTGGACTAGAATATGATGATGGGGATTGTGTGGAGAAGACAAAAAAGGAGAAAGTCTCATATTGATGAGGATAATCAACGGGCTATGGAGATGCCCATCAATTGATGTCAACATGAGGAGTAGGGATTGCCATGCAACGGATGCACTAGAGCTATGAATGCTCAACAAAAGAAAACTAGTGGGTGCGCATCCAACTTGCTTGCTCATGAAGACCTAGGGCATTTGAGGAAGCCCATCGTTGGAATATACAAGCCAAGTTCTATAATGAAAGATTCCCACTAGTATATGAAAGTGACAACATATGAGACTTACTATATGAAAAACATGGTGCTACTTTGAAGCACAATATATGAGACTCGCTATATGAAGAACATGGTGCTACTTTGAAGCACAATATATGCGACTCACTACATGAAGAACAAGGTGCTAATTTGAAGCACAAGTGTGGAAAAAAGGATAGTAGCATTGCCCCTTTTTTTTGGGCCTTTTTTTTTCTTTGGCCTTTCTCTTTTTTTTGGGGGGGACAATGCTCTATTGAATGATGATCATCACACTTCTATTGATTACAACATAAGGATTACAACTCGAAACTAGAACAAGGTATGACTCTATATGAATGCCTCCCGATGTACGGGATGGTGCAATGAATCAAGAGTGACATGTATGAAAAATAATGCATGGTGGCTTTGCCACAAATACGATGTCAACTACATGATCATGCAACGGCAATATGACAAAAGTAATGTATGTCATGAATATGATGATGGAAGTTGCATGGCAATATATCTCGGAATGGCTATGGGAATGCCATGATAGGTAGGTATGGTGGCTGTTTTGAGGAAGATATAAGGAGGTTTATGTGTGATAGAGCGTATCGTATCACGGGGTTTGGATGCACCGCGAAGTTTGCACCAACTCTCGAGGTGAGAAAGGGCAATGCAGTGCAATCAAGAGGCTAGCAAAGGCGGAAAGGTGAGAGTGCGATAACCCATGGACTCAACATTAGTCAAAAGAACGCATATACTTATTGCAAAAATTTAGAAGCCATCAAAATCAAGTACTACATGCATGCTCCTAGGGGGATAGATTGGTAGGAAAATACCATCGCTCGTCCCCGACTGCCACTCATAAGGAAGCACAAGCCAGGTACACTTCATGTTTCAAATTTGTTACACAACTTTAACCATACATGCATGCTACGGGACTTGCAAACTTCAACACAAGTATTTCTCAAATTCACAATTATCATCTAGCACGACTTTGATATTATTACCTCCATATCTCAAAACAATTATCAAGTATCAAACTTCTCTTAGTATTCAACACACTCATAAGAATCCTTACAAATCTTGTATGCTTAGCATATTAGAATTAAGCACATTACCATGCTATTTAAGGCTCTCAAAATAATATAAGTGAAGCATGAGAGTTCATCTATTTCTTAAAAATAAAACTACCACCATGCTCTAAAAGATATAAGTGATGCACTAGAGCAAATGACAAACTACTCCGAAAGATATAAGTGAAGATCAATGAGTAGTCGGATAATTATGCAACTATATGAAGACTCTCCCTTTTAATAATTTCAGATCTTGGTACTTTATTCAAACAGCAAGCAAAGCTAAAGAAAACAAAATGACGCTCCAAGCAAAACACATATCATGTGGTGAATAAAAATATAGCTCCAAATAAAGTTACCGATGAGCGAAAACGAAAGAGGGGATGCCTTCCGGGGCATCCCCAAGCTTAGGCTCTTGGTTGTCCTTGAATATTACCTTGGGGTGCCTTGGGAATCCCCAAGCTTAGGCTCTTGCCAATCCTTATTCCGTAGTCCATCGAATCTTTACCCAAAACTTGAAAACTTCACAACACAAAACTTAACAGAAAACTCGTGAGCTCCGTTAGCGAAAGAAAAACAAAAGGCCACTTCAAGGTACTGTAATGAACTCATAATTTATTTATATTGGTCTTAAACCTACTGTATTCCAACTTCTCTATGGTTTATAAACTATTTTACTAGCCATAGATTCATCAAAATAAGCAAACAACACAATGAAAACAGAATCTGTCAAAAACAGAACAGTCTGTAGTAATCTGTAACTAACGCAAACTTATGGAACTCCAAAAATTCTAAAATAAATTGGTGGACCTGAGTAATTTGTCTAGTAATCATCTTAAAAAAGAATCAACTAAATATCTCTCTCCAGCAAAAAGTTATAGCTAATCTCGTGAGCGCTAAAGTTTCTGTTTTTTACAGCATGATCATAAAGACTTCACCCAAGTCTTCCCAAAGGTTTTACTTGGCACAATAACTAATTAAAACATAAAACCACATCTAAACAGAGGATATATGGATTATTTATTCCTAAACATAAGCAAAAAGTAAGAAACTAAAATAAAATTGGGTTGCCTCCCAACAAGCGCTATCGTTTAACGCCCCTAGCTAGGCATTATGATTTCAATGATGCTCACATAAAAGATAAGAATTGAAACATAAAGAGAGCATCATGAAGAATATGACTAGCACATTTAAGTCTAACCCACTTCCTATGCATAGGGATTTTGTGAACAAACAACTTATGGGAACAAGAATCATCTTGCATAGGAAGGTAAAACGAGCATAACTTCAAAACTTTAAGCACATAGAGAGGAAACTTGATATTATTGCAATATGTAGAAGCATATGATCCTCTCTCATAATAATTTTCGGTAGCATCATGAATGAATTCAACAATACAACCAGCACCTAAAGCATTCTTTTCATGATCTACAAGCATAGAAAATTTACTACTCTCCACATAAGCAAATTTCTTCTCATGAATAGTAGTGGGAGCAAACTCAACAAAATAACTATCATGTGATTGAAAACTAAGATCAAGATGACAAGTTTCATGGTTATCATTATTCTTTAAAGCATAAGTGTCATCACAATAATCATCATAGATAGGAGGCATGCTTTCATCATAGTAAATTTGCTCATCAAAACTTAGGGGACTAAAAATATGATCTTCATCAAACATAGCTTCCCCAAGCTTGTGGCTTTGCATATCATTAGCATCATGGATATTCAAGGAATTCATACTAACAACATTTAAATCATGCTCATCATTCACATATTTTATGCCAAGAATTCTATGTAATTCTTCTTCTAGTACTTGAGCACAATTTTCCTTTCCATCATACTCACGAAAGATATTAAAAAGATGAAGCGTATGAGACAAACTCAATTCCATTTTTTTTGTAGTTTTCTTTTATAAACTAACTAGTGCTAAAACAAGAAACGAAAATATTTGGTTGCAAGATCTAAAGATATACCTTCACTTACCTAGCCTCCCCGGCAACGGCACCAGAAAAGAGCTTGATGTCTACTACACAACCTTCTTCTTGTAGACGTTGTTGGGCCTGCAAGTGCACAGGTTTGTAGGACAGTAGCAAATTTCCCTCAAGTGGATGAACTAAGGTTTATCAATCCGTAGAAGGCGTAGGATGAAGATGGTCTCTCTCAAACAACCCTGCAACCAAATAACAAAGAGTCTCTTGTGTCCCCAACACACCCAATACAATGGTAAATTGTATAGGTGCACTAGTTCGGCGAAGAGATGAAGATACAAGTGCAAAATAGATAGTAGATAAAGGTATTTGTAATCTGAAATTATAAAAACAGCAAGGTAACTGGTGGTAAAAGTGAGCGTAAATGGTATTGCAATGATAGGAAACAAGGCCTAGGGTTCATACTTTCACTGGTGCAAGTTCTCTCAACAATAATAACATAGATAGATCATATAACAATCCCTCAACATGCAACAAAGAGTCACTCCAAAGACACTAATAGCGGAGAACAAACATAGAGATTATGGTCGGGTACGAAACCACCACAAAGTTATTCTTTCGGATCGATCTATAAAAGAGTTCGTACAAGAATAACACCTTAAGACACAAATAAAAAAAAACCCTAATGTCACCTAGATACTCCATTGTCACCTCAAGTATCCGTGGGCATGATTATACGATATGCATCACACGATCTCAGATTTATCCAACCAACATAAAAGTACTTCAAAGAGTGCCCCAAAGTTTCTACCGGAGAATCAAGAATGTGTGCCAACCCCTATGCATAGGTTCCCAATGTCACGAAACCCGCAAGTTGACACCAAGACATACATCAAGTGTTCTCATAAAAGACTCAATCCGATAAGATAACTTCAAAGGGGAAACTCAATTCATCACAAGAGAGTAGAGGGGGAGAAACATCATAAGATCCAACTACACTAGCAAAGCTCGGGATACATCAAGATCGTGCCATAGAGGAACACTGTAAGTGCATCTAGTGCCCCTTAGTGATTTTGGTGTATTGAAGACTTATAGGTTAAGGTACTAATGTGTTTATGAGTGTACACAGGTCTATAAGTCTATGAGGAGTTTGATATTTACAGAGAAAGTCGACCCTAAAATGAAGTTCTTCGATCAAGACTTTGATATTTCAAGACTTTCAAGACTTTGAAAGTGAAGAAATTGGTGTGACATTGAAGACTTGGTATTCATTTGAGGAACATGAAGCGAGAAGACTTTTGTTTTCGTAGTTTCGTTTTCTATTTCTTGAGTCATAGGAAACACTGTACTGTTAAAGGGGGTTGAGGAAATACTAAGGAAAAATTTCCATGTGATGCTCAACTCAAAATCCTACACCTACCAATCCCTTCCAAAGTGAAGCCTTTGAATCTCATACAGATTCAGTCAATTTCTTCAAATGATGAGACGAAGTTCTTCCGTCACTGAGAATTTGTTCGATCGAGGAGTTAGGAATTCGCCAAAGGCGAATTGCCTACACAAATGAGGAACATGATAGCCCGAGGAATTTGAAAGTCAAATTTTCGACCGTTGTTGTGCGCGCCACTGTTCCAAAATATCTTATCCACCTAACGGTCATATCATTGAAGGGCATTTATGTCTTATCATGTCGGGCTGCTCCTAGGCTATAAATAGCCGCCCCTACAACCACTAGCTGGTTGGCTGCTCCGAGAGAACTTGACACTTGTCATTTGAGAGCAGCCCATCCTCCGAGGACTTTGAGCGAAAATCATCGAGTGAGGAAAAACCCAAAACCAAACCCCTACAAACCCAAAGTGATTGAGCATCACTGAAGAGATTGATCCTGCGTGGATCTGACGCTTGTTACCTTTGAAGATTGTGCTTCTTCTAGACGGTTAGGCGTCATGGTCTAGAGCATCCAAGAGGAATTATTACCTCCATATCAACTTGCACGACTTTAATATTATTACCTCCATATCTAAAAACAATTATCAAGTATCAAACTTCTCTTAGTATTCAACACACTCATAAGAATCCTTACAAATCTTGTATGCTTAACATATTAGAATTAAGAACATTACCATGCTATTTAAGGCTCTCAAAATAATATAAGTGAAGCATGAGAGTTCATCTATTTCTTAAAAATAAACTACCACCATGCTCTAAAAGATATAAGTGATGCACTAGAGCAAATGACAAACTACTCTGAAAGATATAAGTGAAGATCAATGAGTAGTCGGATAATTATGCAACTATATGAAGACTCTCCCATTTAATAATTTCAGATCTTGGTACTTTATTCAAACAGCAAGCAAAGCTAAAGAAAATAAAATGACGCTCCAAGCAAAACACATATCATGTGGTGAATAAAAATATAGCTCCAAGTAAAGTTACCGATGAGCGAAAACGAAAGAGGGGATGCCTTCCGGGCCATCCCCCAGCTTAGGCTCTTGGTTGTCCTTGAATATTACCTTGGGGTGCCTTGGTAATCCCCAAGCTTAGGCTCTTGCCACTCCTTATTCCATAGTCCATCGAATTTTTACCCAAAACTTGAAAACTTCACAACACAAATCTTAACAGAAAACTCGTGAGCTCCGTTAGCGAAAGAAAACAAAACACCACTTCAAGTGTAACATCCCAAATTTTGGAATGTTAATATAATTAATTGAATTGTTTGTTTGTTTGCTTGAGTGAATTAAACTTGAGTGAAATTTGAACATTTTCAAAAACTTTTGAATGAGAGGGAATAAAATGACTTTCCCCTTCTCCGGTAAATTCAAATTCATCCTATTAAAATCAATGAGAGAAGATGACATGACTTCTTCAACTATAAAGAATTTGAATGGAGTTTTGCAATTTAATTCTTTCAAATATTTGCACTTGCTTCTCTATTTTTCTTCCCCGAGAAATACCCCGAAAAATAAATTCTTGCAAGCAAGAAAGAGCGGAGGAAAATGACCCTCCAAAATCAGGGGCATTTTTGAAAATATTTGAGCCAAGAAAACCAAAGTTTTTATTTAAAAATTATTTGCAAAAAGAAATAAAGCCTTTAGGGATTTTCTGAAAAACATTTTTTTAAGTTTTTATTTTGGCCGTGGAATAATGCTCATCATCTACATTTTATTTTTCTCGATAATTTTAGTATATAAAAACTCTTTATTCCAATTAATTTGATTTCCTTTTTATTGTTTTAGTTTCCTAATTTTAAAAATAGGAATGGAATCGTTTTATTAGGAAAACCTGCTGGCCCATTAAGCACTTTCCTATTCTAGCCCAACAAGAGATCATCTCCTTCCTCTGTTTCCTCTCACGTTACATAAGCTTTCCATGTCCATGGAGACAGGAAATCTCCACCTTCCCGATCTCCCTCGTCTTTCCATCCCAGCGCCTCCCGAGAACGCCTATAAAACCCCTCCTCTCCTCGCTCCATTTTCCCATCACCACGCCTCCCTGCCCGTAGCCTTCTCGCCACCGTCCTCCTTTTCCTGCCTAGAACGCCACCAGAGCTCTCCTGGAACCTCCCATCGCCCAGCGCCACCTCCCAAGCGCCGACCCCTCCTCCGCCACCCCCACCCTCGCGGCGACCTCGCCCCCTCGCCGAGCAGCCTCCACATCGCCGCCTCCTTCCTGCCATCTCTGCCTCACGTACAGGTAACTCCGCTGTTTTCAGATTTATTCCTGTAACAGATTTAGTTCCGTTCTTGTTTAGCTTATAACTTTTGATCTAGAAGTCCAATGATGCTGATTCTTTTTGCGTTAGATCACAATTTTCTTGTAGTTTCCAAAATATATAATTTGTCTATGTTTGGATTTATAAAATTGAGTTAGATCAGATTTGAATTAAAGCTTGTTTTGCTTATTCCGGGAGTTTAAAATAGATTTTATTTGATTCTTTTTCTACTGATCACTAGTGATCATATTTACCAGTGGTAAAAACTTCAAAATTGTTTGAGTATTTTAGCTTATTGTTTTATGTAAAACAAATTCTGTTTTAGTTCTATTCAATTATAGCTACTTTTTTCTATAGTTGTTTTTAAATTATTTTATTTTATATTTCAGAAAGTTTATGTTTGGTTTCTATTAGTTAAACAGTAGGTGTTCAACAAGTTTTTATATTTATTTATTTTTTGTTATCGTGAAATCAATTCAAGTTCGCTAATAACTTGCAATGGATTTCTACTGTTTTAACTCCCAATTGAAAATACTTTCAAAATAGCTTTATGAAAAAAATACTTTTTTTTTTTCTTTGTCTTAACTAAATTTATATTTTATTCTCTGTTATTTTAGTGTTTTATTTTCCGTTAGACAAAACTATTTTTGTGAATGTTGTAGAAGAAGACTCCTAGTTTTATTTGAAGTTCCTTCGGATTCTTATTCGCTCTCTCTTTTGTTTTGATTGTTAGTGTGAGTGCTTATGTGAATGATATGTTTGTTATATAGATTTCATCGAGAGTGACGAGTAGTCTATCAAGTTATTTCTTGAGGACGATAATTCTTCTTCGTCAACATCACCAGGCAAGTTCACTTTGACCATGCTTTCATACCTATGATTTATTGCATTTAGTGGCATCTTTGCAACCACCCTCAAGAGTGTTATTGAATCCTTGTAGTTGAGTAGTATTGCATGAGGTAGGAACCCATCACCCTGTTACCAAGCCCGGGACGTTATTTATTTTAATGCTACGCTATAGTAGACGGGGTTGGTATGAGTGCTCGGGAGTGGTGTGAGAATGGAGGCTCTACGTCAATGACGATAACTCCATGATGGAATCTGCAAGGACTGCATCTTCAAGGCCTCAAGACTTCAAGACTCAGGACAAGAATTCAATACACACTCTTGGGTGAAGGACGGTTGACGGGCACCTGGAGAAACCAGTGGTTGGCGGGATGCATGGAGAAGCGCCATGACATCTTGCGGAAAGCTTCACCTGCACTCAAAGAGACGGAAGAATACTTCATGCCCGAAGCTTACCGTGCAACCGCAAGTCATTATGGGCTCGCTTGGTTGACCTTAGTTGTGACTCTGGCTGGGACGGTACTAGCAGATGTAGAACTACGGTAGGATGGGTTGAGTACCGGGAAGTGGTCAGAGGAACTCTTTGGAATACCATGTTTCGGTCATCTTGTTCTCAAACACTCTGAAGTGCGAGAACGTAAAGAGAGGGATCGAATCTTGCGGGTAAAGTGTACAAACCTCTGCAGAGGGTTTAAAACCTAATCGATTAGCCGTGTCCCCGGTTACGGACAATTTGAGCATCTGGACTTGGAACTATCTCGGAACTCTCAACACCGGATTGATAACTTAATTGTGGGCAACATATGATGATTTTGGGCTATGAGACATCGGTTGGCGGAACCATGTCATGATAGAAAATTCCATAGTACAGTTTTCATTTATTCCTTTGATGTAGGGAAAATAAAACCAGCTTTTACGCAAACAAAACTCAGATACAGAGCCATAAAGCCATATTGCATATAGTATAGTTTTATCATCTGTTTTCGCATATTGTGATCTTGCCGGTACATTCAATGTACTTGACCTACACGGCTGCAACGTATCATGTTGCGTATATTCTCTCGACGAGTAAGAGTTACGATATGTGGTTACGGTTCACGCTCAACCTGCCGATGGCGTTGATGGGACTCCACACCCGCTTGATTGTTTCCGCTGAGTATTATGAGGTATATATCATTCTATGTTATTTATACATGTGATTGCACTTTGATATATACATTGATGTATGTGTGTGCAAAGATACCGATCCGTGGATGGCACAAGAATACGTAGGCTTGACCGTCTCGAGGTTGGGTCGCTCTGTAAATGGTATCGAGCACATGTTGATGTGAGGACGTGACCCTAGAAACCGGAAAAGCCCCTAGGACAGGATATCTCAAAACTTTATTTACAAAAAGACTCTTACTTCTCATCTTTCCTGATTTTATCAAATAGACCCTCTCACCTCAAATAGTTAGAATATACCCTTATCCTTTGATCACCCGGAGGATCAATCGAGGACGCCCAAGAAGGATTTGATATCGAGAACTGATGACCCCTTCAGAGTAAAGAGGATTTCTCCATTAGAATCTACAACAGTTGAAGACTCAAGACTTGAAGGATCTCAAGAATTATTTGACCTTTAGAAGACCAAACCCTGTTATACACTTACGTTAGATCGATGAATTGTGAGCTGTCATTTGTTTGATGTTTTCCGACAGCCACAAGGTAAAACTTGTTTCTTGAAAAAAACTGTTGTATTGTGTGTATCCCTCCCCACCTCTCTCATCTCACCCTAAAACCCTTGAACCCCATAGATGATGAATGAAGTTGGACTGATATTCTCTGGATCAAGACTCAGCCCGAGGCAGAGCTATGGATGCGAACATGGAAAATCACTTGGAGCAATTTGGTTTCAAGGAAGTATGAGGTTCAATATGCTCTTCAATACTTTACGTAAAGTGCTGCAACCTGGTGGAACATGCATCAAGCCATACAGGATTTTATGGAGCAAGAACTTGGGAGGAATTCAAGAAGACCTGTTGAAATCACGCCTTATCCGGAAACGCAATGATGCACCAAAAAGTAAACCTTGTGCCCGCAAGATTTATGGAGAAATAGGACACACCAGGAGGAACACAAGGATGGATGCCCTCATTGTGAGGAAGAACACCCGGTGAGGAATGCCCAACTAGTCGGGTGACTTGTTTCTGTGTGAAGGAACCACCCACTACCCGTGCAAAGGTCACTCCACGGTGCAACGAACTATTCAAGCAGGAAGAGGGAATGAAAGAAGCCCTCAAGGAGGAACTAGAAGAACCAGTAATAAATGAAAGTGTTGAAGACACGGATGGAGAAGGTCTCAACAGATTTTACTCCAATGCTCGCTATTCATGTGGAGAAGAAGGACATTTTTCACAGTATTGCACCAAGGAAAGAAAGGAGTATCCAGGATATTTCCCGACAGCAGAAGTGAAGTTTGACCCTATGGAGATAGAAACTCTGATCATTACAGAGAAATCCAGGAAGAGAAAAGGAAAGCAACCCGAGAACAACGCAATTTTTGCAGAGAAGGACCTAAGTCATATCACTTGTTACAGGTGCAAGGATTTAGGTCATTACGCTAGTAAATGTCCAGAAAAGAAGCCAAGAATCCAAGGAGCCCGCATAATCACAAAGAAGCCCCGAGACATGTCGGAAGTCATTTGCTTTCGCTGCAAGGAAGCAGGACATTATGCTATTAAATGCCCCGACAAGATGAAAGCTGGAGTTGAGTAGTTGGAATTTTGATATGGATAATAAGAGTAGTAGAAAGCAAATTTCCTTTTCATGAGCTCAATGAGTTGAGTTATGTAATGGATTTCTCAGAGTTTGTAATAGTTCATGACTCAATAAAGTTGTAATGTCACATGCTGAAAAGCTTTAAGGAGTTGTCATATTTTATCTTGGAAATTAATATTCTGGATGAACATGGAAGAAAGTGAGTTGTGATGCATAAACAGGAAATTGGAATTGAGTTTGAAGTTTTGTTTGGATGATATGAATGTGTGCCCAGGAGATATGTACCTCATTCTGAGCACCACTTTTGTTATACACATGCAGATGACAACCCTTTATGAGTCTTTCCTTAAGGGCCCTGAAACCATCATGACCTTGACGAGTGATCACGATTATCCGAAGATCTTGAAGGACATGATGAAGCATATTCACCTTGAAGGAGATGCAGTCTACAAAGGCTACCCTTTCATATAATGAGATTTTATGGATAAACTTGTGCATTCTTTTGGTCACGGTACTCTGTAAAGCCACAAAATCAATGAAGAAAGAAATGTGATATTCATGACGGTCCATAGAAGGGAACTGGACAAAATAAGTTGGAGTTTTGTTTTGATATGATGGTATGAAGAAACAGAGTACTACTGGATTTAAAGGAGGTGTAATATGGAACAAGAGAGTTACTCCAAGGATGAGTGAAATTTGTACAAGTGTTGAAGTGGGCTCATAACCCACAGGCCCAGGAATTAATAAAGGTCAAGTACCCACTGGAAGAAGAAATTTTGGGAAGACTGCGATTTGATCAGCAGACGTTTTCAGAGGAGGTTACGCAAAAACCTGAGAGTGGTGAAGTAACGATAGATGTTTTGTTTGGCTTGCTGAACCAAAGGATTTACTCGAACCCAGTTCGAGAACAAGAGAAATTCTGCAATGCTTGTGAGTATGCCCAAGTGTTAGAATACGTGATTCACTGTTTACGTATGTGGTAATGATTCAAGTACGGGATGGATTGGCCCCCATACCGGAGACTTCTATCATGAACTATCATATGTTGATGGAAAATCAAAGAGACTTGAAAACCTTTGAAGAGTGTCGACGCGATAAGCCATAAAACCATAGAATGGTAGGACGACGGAACCCCTTTACAGGCAACCGTTGCCAATCGTAGGTTATACGGTGAAGTTCAACCCAGACCCGTATTATGCAGGAGAAACCATAAATTGTAGACCACCATGAGTGTTTCGATAGTTGTTTAGAATGGACACAGACCCATCAGCTAAGAAGATCCAGTTTGGATTTAACTTCAACTTTGACGAACCGACCCAAGCTTTTGAGGAAAACTCTATGCTTCCGATGTAAGAGCTTTAATGAAGGAGCTATTGTAAGATATGTGAAGAGACATACATTGTCAGCCCTCCAGAGGAAATATCTGAGTTTATTGGAACCATGACCTTGTTTTTAAGTGTGGTAGCACCCCGACCTTTTCGACCAAGACATTTGCTAGAAGACCCCAACCCTAACCTTTTCTTGTTAGTTTCTTCAATCTCGAGGACTAGATTCATTTTAAGTGTGGTAGGTTTGTAACATCCCAAATTTTGGAATGTTAATATAATTAATTGAATTGTTTGTTTTTTTGCTTGAGTGAATTAAACTTGAGTGAAATTTGAACCTTTTCAAAAACTTTTGAATGAGAGGAATAAAATGACTTTCCCTTCTCCGTAAATTCAAATTCATCCTATTAAAATCAATGAGAGAAGATTACATGACTTCTTCAACTATAAAGAATTTGAACGGAGTTTTGCAATTTAATTCTTTCAAATATTTGCACTTGCTTCTCTATTTTTCTTCCCGAGAAATACCCGAAAATAAATTCTTGCAAGCAAGAAAGAGCAGAGGAAAATGACCTCCAAAATCAGGGGCATTTTGAAAATATTTGAGCCAAGAAAACCAAAGTTTTTATTTAAAATTATTTGCAAAAAGAAATAAAGCCTTTAGGGATTTTCTGAAAAACATTTTTTAAGTTTTTATTTTGGCTGTGGAATAATGCTCATCATCTACATTTTATTTTTCTGATAATTTTAGTATATAAAAACTCTTTATTCAATTGATTTGATTTCCTTTTTATTGTTTTAGTTTCCTAATTTTAAAAATAGGAATGGAATCGCTTTTATTAGGAAAACCTGCTGGCCCATTAAGCACTTTCCTATTCTAGCCCAACAAGAGATCATCTCCTTCCTCTGTTTCCTCTCACGTTACTGAAGCTTTCCATGTCCATGGAGACAGAAATCTCCACCTTCCCGATCTCCCTCGTCTTTCCATCCCAGCGCCTCCCGAGACCGCCTATAAACCCCTCCTCTCCTCGCTCCATTTTTCCCATCACCACGCCTCCCTGCCCGTAGCCTTCTTGCCACCGCCCTCCTTTTCCTGCCTAGAACGCCACCAGAGCTCTCCTGGAACCTCCCATCGCCCAGCGCCACCTCCCAAGCGCCGACCCCTCCTCCGCCACCCCCACCTGCTTGGCGACGGGCGCCCCCTCGCCGAGCAGCCTCCACATCGCCGTCTCCTTCCTGCCATCTCTGCCTCACGACAGGTAACTCCGTTTTGTTTTCAGATTTATTCCTGTAACAGATTTAGTTCCGATCTTGTTTAGCTTATAACTTTTGATCTAGAAGTCCAATGATGCTGATTCTTTTATGTTAGATCACAATTTTCTTGTAGTTTCCAAAATATATAATTTGTCTATGTTTGGATTTATAAAATTGAGTTAGATCAGATTTGAATTAAAGCTTGTTTTGCTTATTCCGGGAGTTTAAAAATAGATTTTTATTTGATTCTTTTTCTACTGATCACTAGTGATCATATTTACCAGTGGTAAAAACTTCAAAATTGTTTGAGTATTTTAGCTTATTGTTTCATGTAAAACAAATTCTGTTTTAGTTCTATTCAATTATAGCTACTTTTTTCTATAGTTGTTTTTAAATTATTTTATTTTATATTTCAGAAAGTTTATGTTTGGTTTCTATTAGTTAAACAGTAGGTGTTCAACAAGTTTTTATATTTATTTATTTTTGTTATCGTGAAATCAATTCAAGTTCGCTAATAACTTGCAATGGATTTTCTACTGTTTTAACTCCCAATTGAAAATACTTTCAAAATAGCTTTATGAAAAAATACTTTATTTTTTCTTTGTCTTAACTAAATTTATATTTTATTCTCTGTTATTTTAGTGTTTTATTTTCCGTTAGACAAAACTATTTTTGTGAATGTTGTAGAAGAAGACTCCCTAGTTTTATTTGAAGTTCCTTCGGATTCTTATTCGCTCTCTCTTTTGTTTTGATTGTTAGTGTGAGTGCTTATGTGAATGATATGTTTGTTATATAGATTTCATCAGAGAGTGACGAGTAGTCTATCAAGTTATTTCTTGAGGACGATAATTCTTCTTCGTCAACATCACCAGGCAAGTTCACTTTGACCATGCTTTCATACCTATGATTTATTGCATTTAGTGGCATCTTTGCAACCACCCCTCAGTAGTGTTATTGAATCCTTGTAGTTGAGTAGTATTGCATGAGGTAGGAACCCATCACCCTGTTACCAAGCCCGGGACGTTATTTATTTTAATGCTACGCTATAGTAGACGGGTTGGTATGAGTGCTCGGAGTGGTGTGAGAATGGAGGCTCTACGCCAATGACGATAACTCCATGATGGAATCTGCAAGGACTGCATCTTCAAGGCCTCAAGACTTCAAGACTCAGGACAAGAATTCAATACACACTCATTGGGTGAAGGACGGTTGACGGGCACCTGGAGAAACCGGTGGTTGGCGGGATGCATGGAGAAGCGCCATGACATCTTGCGGAAAGCTTCACCTGGACTCAAAGAGACGGAAGAATACTTCATGCCCGGAAGCTTACCTGCAACCGCAAGTCATTATGGGCTCGCTTGGTTGACCTTAGTTGTGACTCTGGCTGGGACGGTACTAGCAGATGTAGAACTACGGTAGGATGGGTTGAGTACCGGACAGTGGTCGAGGAACTCTTTGGAAGACCATGTTTGGTCATCTTGTTCTCAAACACTCAAGTGCGAGAACGTAAAGAGAGGGATCGAATCTTGCGGGTAAAGTGTACAAACCTCTGCAGAGGGTTTAAAACCTAATCGATTAGCCGTGTCCCCGATTCACGGACAATTTGAGCACCTGGACTTGGAACTATCTCGGAACTCTCAACACCGGATTGATAACTTAATTGTGGGCAACATATGATGATTTTGGGCTATGAGACATCGGTTGGCGGAACCATGTCATGATAGAAAATTCCATAGTACAGTTTTCATTTATTCCTTTGATGTAGGGAAAATAAAACCAGCTTTTACGCAAACAAAACTCAGATACAGAGCCATAAAGCCATATTGCATATAGTATAGTTTTATCATCTGTTTTTCATATTGTGATCTTGCGGTACATTCAATGTAATTGACCTACACGGCTGCAACGTATCATGTTGCAGATATTCTCTCGACGAGTAAGAGTTACGATACAGGTTACGGTTCACGCTCAACCTGCCGATGGCGCTGATGGGACTCCACACCCGCTTGATTGTTTCCGCTGAGTATTATGAGGTATATATCATTCTATGTTATTTATACATGTGATTGCACTTTGATATATACATTGATGTCTTGTGTGTGCCAAAGATACCGATCCGAGGATGGCACAAGAATACGCAGGCTTGACCGCCCCGAGGTCGGGTCGCTACATCAAGGTACTGTAATGAACTCATTCTTTATTTATATTGGTGTTAAACCTACTGTATTCCAACTTCTCTATGGTTTACAAACTATTTTACTTGCCATAGATTCATCAAAATAAGCTAACAACACAATGAAAACAGAATCTGTCAAAAACAGAACAGTCTCTAGTAATCTGTAACTAACGCAAACTTCTGGAACTCCAAAAATTCTAAATAAATTGGTGGACCTGAGGAATTTGTCTAGTAATCATCTGCAACAAGAATCAACTAAATATCACCCTCCAGCAAAATGTTATAGCTAATCTCGTGAGCACTAAAGTTTCTGTTTTTTACAGCATGATCATAAAGACTTCACCCAAGTCTTCCCAAAGGTTTTACTTGGCACAAACACTAATTAAAACATAAAACCACATCTAAACAGAGGCTATATGGATTATTTATTCCTAAATAGAAGAAAAAAGTAAGAAACTAAATAAAATTGGGTTGCCTCCCAACAAGCGCTATCGTTTAACGCCCCTAGCTAGGCATTATGATTTCAATGATGCTCACATAAAAGATAATAATTGAAACATAAAGAGAGCATCATGAAGAATATGACTAGCACATTTAAGTCTAACCCACTTCCTATGCATAGGGATTTTGTGAACAAACAACTTATGGGAACAAGAATCATCTTGCATAGGAAGGTAAAACAAGCATAACTTCAAAACTTTAAGCACATAGAGAGGAAACTTGATATTATTGCAATATGTAGAAGCACATGATCCTCTCTCATAATAATTTTCAGTAGCATCATGAATGAATTCAACAATACAACCAGCACCTAAAGCATTCTTTTCATGATCTACAAGCATAGAAAATTTACTACTCTCCACATAAGCAAATTTCTTCTCATGAATAGTAGTGGGAGCAAACTCAACAAAATAACTATCATGTGATTGAAAATTAAGATCAAGATGACAAGTTTCATGGTTATCATTATTCTTTAAAGCATACGTGTCATCACAATAATCATCATAGATAGGAGGCATGCTTTCATCATAGTAAATTTGCTCATCAAAACTTGGGGGACTAAAAATATCATCTTCATCAAACATAGCTTCCCCAAGCTTGTGGCTTTGCATATCATTAGCATCATGGATATTCAAGGAATTCATACTAACAACATTTCAATCATGCTCATCGTTCACATATTTTATGCCAAGAATTCTATGTAATTCTTCTTCTAGTACTTGAGCACAATTTTCCTTTCCATCATACTCACGAAAGATATTAAAAAGATGAAGCGTATGAGACAAACTCAATTCCATTTTTTTTGTAGTTTTCTTTTATAAACTAACTAGTGCTAAAACAAGAAACAAAAATATTCAATTGTAAGATCTAAAGATATACCTTCACTTACCTAGCCTCCCCGACAACGGCGCCAGAAAAGAGCTTGATGTCTACTACACAACCTTCTTCTTGTAGACGTTGTTGGGCTCTAAGTGCACAGTTTGTAGGACAAGAGCAAATTTCCCTCAAGTGGATGACCTGAGGTTTATCAATCCGTAGGAGGCATCGGATGAAGATGGTCTCTCTCAAACAACCCTGCAACCAAATAACAAAGAGTCTCTTGTGTCCCCAACACACCCAATACAATGGTAAATTGTATAGGTGCACTAGTTCGGCAAAGAGATGAAGATACAAGTGCAAAATAGATAGTAGATAAAGGTATTTGTAATATGAAATTATAAAAACAGCAAGGTAACACGTGGTAAAAGTGAGCGTAAATGGTATTGCAATGATAGGAAATAAGGCCTAGGGTTCATACTTTCACTAGTGCAAGTTCTCTCAACAATAATAACATAGATAGATCATATAACAATCCCTCAACATGCAACAAAGAGTCACTCCAAAGACACTAATAGCGGAGAACAAACGTAGAGATTATGGTCAGGTACGAAACCACCACAAAGTTATTCTTTCGGATCGATCTATAAAAGAATCCGTACTAGAATAACACCTTAAGACACAAATCAACCAAAACCCTAATGTCACCTAGATACTCCATTGTCACCTCAAGTATCTGTGGGCATGATTATACGATATGCATCACACAATCTCAGATTTATCCAACCAACATAAAAGTACTTCAAAGAGTGCCTCAAAGTTTATACCGGAGAATCAAGAACGTGTGCCAACCCCTATGCATAGGTTCCCAATGTCACGAAACCCGCAAGTTGATCACCAAGACATACATCAATTGTTCTCATAAAAGACTCAGTCTGATTAGATAACTTCAAAGGGGAAACTCAATTCATCACAAGAGAGTAGAGGGGGAGAAACATCATAAGATCCAACTACACTAGCAAAACTCGGGATACATCAAGATCGTGCCATAGAGGAACACTGTAAGTGCATCTAGTGCCCCTTAGTGATTTTGGTGTATTGAAGACTTATAGGTTAAGGGACTAATGTGTTTATGAGTGTACACAGGTCTATAAGTCTATGAGGAGTTTGATATTTACAGAGAAAGTCGACCCCTAAAAATGAAGTTCTTCGACTGAAGACTTTGATATTCTGAAGACTTTCTGAAGACTTTGAAAGTGAAGAAATTGGTGTGACCTTGAAGACTTGGTATTCATTTGAGGAACATGAAGCGAGAAGACTTATGTTTTCGTAGTTTCTTTTTCTCTTTCTTGAGTCGAGGAAACACCGTCATCGTTAAAGGGGTCAAGGAAATACTAAGGAAAATTTTCCATGTGATGCTCAACTCAAAATCCTACACCTACCAATCCTTCCAATGAAGCCTTTGAAATCTCATACAGATTCAGTCAATTTCTTCAAAGGACGGAGACGAAGTTCTTCCGGTCACGAGGAATTTGTTATGATCGAGGAGTTAGGAATTCGCCAAAGGCGAATTGCCTACACAAAGGAGGAACATGATAGCCCCGAGGAATTTGAAAGTCTAATTTCCGACCGTGCTGTGCTGCACGCCAGCTGTTCCAAAATGTCTTATCCACCTAACGGTCATATCATTGAAGGGCATTTATGTCTTATCATGTCGGGCTGCTCCCTAGGCTATAAATAGTCGCTTCTACAACCACTAGCTGGTTGATCGCCCGAGAGAACTTGACACTTGTCATTTGAGAGCAACCCATCCTCCGAGGACTTTGAGCGAAAATCATCGAGTGAGGAAAAACCCAAAACCAAAACCCTACAAACCCAAAGTGATTGAGCATCACTGAAGAGATTGGTCCTACATGGATCCGATGCTTGTTACCTTTGAAGGCTGTGCTTCTTCCAGACGGTTAGGCGTCATGGTCTAGAGCATCCAAGAGGAATTGTGGATCGCCGAGTGACCAAGTCTGTGAAGGTTTGAAAGTCGCCTGAAGACTTACCACGAGTGATTGTACGAGGTCTGTGTGACCTTAGTTCAAGGAGAATACGGTGAGGACTTGGTGTCCTGAGCTGCGTGCTCAGCGACTGGGTGTCCGGGACTGTGTGTCCTCGAGTTTAAATACTCGGCCGCTCCAACGTGACGCATAACCGAGACAGCAGTTGGAACTGGTCTACCAAATCATTGTCTTCACCAACCTAACTGGTTCTATTTCCTCAACTCTTTCATTTCCTCATTACTGTGTTTAGTGTTTGTTCATATCTGTGTTTGAAGACTTTGACTGAAGACTTTCTCAATTTCCTCAGTTCAATTTCTTCAGTCTGTTTGTCTTCATCTTGTGTTATCCTGTGTTTACGCTTTCTGTACTCTTTGATTGTCTTCATTTCATCATGATGACCATGCCCGCATTCTGTTATGCTTACTTCTGAGTACTTATTCCGCTGCAAGTAGTTCTTCACTTAGGAATTTCCTCACCGGCAAATTCCTCATTGAAGAATTCATAAAAATTGCCTATTCACCCCCCCCTCTAGTCGATATAACACACTTTCAAACACGAGAGAGAACACGAGAGAGAGATCAAACACATAGCTACTGGTACATACCCTCAGCCCCGAGGGTGAACTACTCCCTCCTCGTCATGGAGAGCGTCGGGGTGATGAAGATGGCCACCGGTGATGGATCCCCCCTCCGGCAGGGTAACGGAAAGGGGTCCCGATTGGTTTTTCGTGGCTCTGGAGGCTTGCGGCGGCGGAACTCCGGATCTATCTTCTGTTCTGGAAGTTTTAGGGTATGACGGTATATATGGGTGAAAGGAGTACGTCGGTGGAGCTACGGGGTTCCCACGAGGCAGGGGCGCGCCCGGGGGGGAGGGCGCGCCCCCCACCCTCGTGAGCACCTCCCGTATCTTCTGACATGGGGTCCAAGTCCATCAGGTGGGTTTCCTTCCAAAAGTAACTTCTCCAGTTGATTTCGTTCCGTTTTGACTCTGTCTGATATTCCTTTTCCTCGAAACACTGAAATAGGCATAAAACAAAGAATCTGGGCTGGGCCTCCGGTTAATAGGTTAGTCCCAAAAATAATATAAAAGTGGACAATAAAGCCCAATATTGCCTAAAACAGTAGATAATATAGCATGGAGCAATCAAAAATTATAGATACGTTGGAGACGTATCAACGGCAACGAACACCGACGAACTCGAAAATCACTAATGCAGATCTGAGGAACAGGAAGGAAAAAACTTACAGATGCAGAGTTGCTGCAGAGATCCGTCGCCTTTTTCTGGTCAACTAAGGTTGATGCAGCGGCCTGAGTTGGTGAGGACGAGGAGATCCGCGGCGGTGGCGGCGGCGGAGCTCAAACGACAGGGAGACAGCGAGCGGAGGAAGACGACCGAGAGGGGAGAATGAAAAAGACCTAGGTCGTGCCTATTTATAAGGAAAGGCCGACTAAGACGGCATGAGAAACGAGGAGACCAGACATCATTATCCAGCGGCCCTGACGCCTCGGTTTTTGGAATGGTCAGTAAAAGCAAAGATCCGTTGGAGGATATGGCGGAGTAAAAAATGAATTTAAGCAAAGGTGACGTCACGGCGGGTTAACACGGATCCAGAAGATTACGTCATGGCGGGTTAAAAACCTTTGCACAAGCAGAAGGCTGAAGGTTTATTTCTTAAGGTATTTTAAGATTGACGTGAACCGGTTCAAATCAATCTGGGGCCTAATGTTGGGGATATAACTATTTGTGTAAGACGCCCAGGAGGGGCCGGGTTACGTAAATAAGACTCATTAGGAAGAAGCCCAAAAACCAAGCACGAAGATGGCGGTTCAATAAAGGTTCTAAGGCCCACAGGAGGCTTAAGGCCCATAGTGATAAACCGCCATGATGGCATGACTTGTATTATAAGGTAGATTTAACTAGTCACCGAGCCAGACACTATTTATGAGCCGGCCGGGACTCTGTAGACCGCAGGGCGTCCACCCGTGTATATAAGGGGACGACCCGCTGGCGGCTTAGGGCAAGAAACAACTTATCGAGAGCCGGGCATAGCGTATCTCGCTCCCTGGTCATCGAAACATCAAGCAATACCAACCCAACTAGACGTAGGCCTTACCTTCATCGTAAGGGGCCGAACTAGTATAAACCTCTCGTGTCCTTTGTCCTGATCAACCCCTTTAAGCTTCCTAGTTGCGATGGCTCCGTGACTAAGTCCTTGCAAGAGGACATCTGCCGTGACAAAACCACGACAACTCCCGTTTCGAGTTACTAATCTTATCAACTGAACTAGTATCAAATACTGAGGGGCTGCTATAAACACTAGTAAGGTACACATCAATAACATGTATATCAAATATACCTTTGTTCACTTTGCCATCCTTCTTATCCGCCAAATACTTGGGGCAGTTCCGCTTCCAGTGACCAGTCCCTTTGAAGTAGAAGCACTTAGTCTTAGGCTTAGGTCCAGACTTGGGCTTCTTCACTTGAGGAGCAACTTGCTTGTCGTTCTTCTTGAAGTTCCCTTCTTCCCTTTGCCCTTTTCCTTGAAACTAGTGGTCTTGTCAACCATCAACATTTGATGCTCTTTCTTGATTTTTACCTTCATTGATTTCATCATCATGAAATGCTCGGGAATCGTTTTCGTCATCCCTTGCATACTATAGTTCATCACGAAGTTCTACTAACTTGGTCATGGTGACTAGAGAATTCTGTCAAATACTATTTTATCTGGAAGATTAACTCCCACTTGATTCAAGTGATTGTAGTACCTGCATAATCTGAGCACATGCTCACCGCTTGAGCTATTCTCCTCCATCTTTTAGCTATAGAACTTGTTGGAGACTTCATATCTCTCAACTCGGTATTTGCCGAAATATTAACTTCAACTCCTCGAACATCTCATATGGTCCATGACATTCAAAACGTCTTTGAAGTCCCGATTCTAAGCCGTTAAGCATGGTGCACTAAACTATCAAGTAGTCATCATATTGTGCTAGCCAAACGTTCATAACATCTACAACTGCTCCTGAAATAGGTTTGTCACCTAGTGGTGCATCAAGGACATAATTCATTCTGTGCAGCAATGAGGATAAACCTCAGATCACGGACCCAGTCCGCATCATTTCTACTATCATCTTTCAACTTTTTATTCTCTAGGAACATATATAAAGCATAGGGAAGCAACAACTCGAGCTATTGATCTAAAACATTATTTGCAAAATACTATCAGGACTAAGTTCATGATAAATTAAAGTTCAATTAATAATATTACTTAAGAACTCCCACTTAGATAGACATCCCTCTAATCATCTAAGTGATCACGTGATCCAAATCAACTAAACCATGTCCGATCATCACGTGAGATGAAGTAGTTTTCAATGGTGAACATCACTATGTTGATCATATCTTCTATATGATTCACGCTCGACCTTTCGGTCTCAGTGTTCCGAAGCCATATCTGCATATGCTAGGCTCGTCAAGTTTAACCCGAGTATTCTGCGTGTGCAAAACTGGCTTGCACCCGTTGTAGATGAACGTAGAGCTTATCACACCCGGTCATCATGTGGTGTCTCGGCACGAAGAACTTTGGCAACGGTGCATACTCAGGGAGAACACTTTTATCTTGAAATTTAGTGAGAGATCATCTTATAATGCTACCGTCAATCAAAGCTAAATAAGATGCATAAAAGATAAACATCAAATGCAATCAATATAAGTGATATGATATGGTCATCATCATCTTGTGCTTGTGATCTCCATCTTCGAAGCACCGTCATGATCACCATCGTCACCGGCGCGACACCTTGATCTCCATCGTAGCATCGTTGTCGTCTCGCCAACTATTGCTTCTACGACTATCACTACCGCTTAGTGATAAAGTAAAGCAATTATAGGGAGATTTCATTGCATACAATAAAGCGACAACCATATGGCTCCTGCCAGTTGTCGATAACTCGGTTACAAAACATGATCATCTCATACAATAAAATATAGCATCATGCCCATATCACACCACAACATGCCCTGCGAAAACAAGTTAGACGTCCTCTACTTTGTTGTTGCAAGTTTTACGTGGCTACTACGGGCTGAGCAAGAACCGTTCTTACCTACGCATGAAAACCACAATGATAGTTCGTCAAGTTAGTGTTGTTTTAACCTGCTCAAGGACCGGGCGTAGCCACACTCGGTTCAACTAAAGTTGGAGAAACACACACCCGGCATCCACCTATGTGCAAAGCACGTCGGCAGAACCAGTCTCGTGTAAGCGTATGCGTAATGTCGGTCCGGGCCGCTTCATCCAACAATACCGCCGAACCAAAGTGTGACATGCTGGTAAGCAGTATGACTTGTGTCGCCCACAACTCACTTGTATTCTACTCGTGCATATAACATCTACGCATAAAACCTGGCTCGGATGCCACTGTTGGGAAACATAGTAATTTCAAAATTTTCCTACGCGCACGCAGGATCATGGTGATGCATAGCAACCAGAGGGGAGAGAGTTGTCCACGTACCCTTGTAGACTGAAAGCGGAAGCGTTAGCACAACGTGGTTGATGTAGTCGTACGTCTTCACGATCCGACCGATCCAAGTACCGAACGTACGGCACCTCCGAGTTCAGCACATGTTCAGCTCGATGACGTCCCGCGAACTTTGATCCAGCAAAGCTTCACGGGAGAGTTCCATCAGCACGATGGCGTGATGACGGTGATGATGTTGCCACCGATGCAGGGCTTCGCCTAAGCACCGCTACGATATGACCAAGGTGGAATATGGTGGAGGGGGGCACCGCACACGGCTGGAATAGATCAACAGATCAACTTGTGTGTCTAGAGGTGCCCCCTTACCCCCGTATATAAAGGAGCAAGGGGGGAGGCCGGCCGGCCCTCTATGGCGCGCCAGGAGGAGGAGTTCTCCTCCTAGTAGGAGTAGGACTCCCCTCTTTCCTACTCCTACTAGGAGGGGGAAAGGAAGGGGGAGAGGGAGAAGGAAAGGGGGGGCCCCCTCTCCTAGTCCAATTCCGACCAGAGGGGCAGGGGCGCGCGGCCAGCCCTCTCTCTCTCTCCACTAAGGCCCATTATTTCTCCCGGGGGGGGGGGGGTCCGGTAACCCTCCGGCACTCCGGTTTTCTCCGAAACCACTTGGAACACTTCCGGTGTACGAATATAGTCGTCCAATATATCGATCTTTACGTCTCGACCATTTCGAGACTCCTCGTCATGTCCGCGATTATATCCGGGACTCCGAACAACCTTCGGTACATCAAAACACAAAAACTCATAATACCGACCGTCACCAAACTTTAAGCGTGCGGACCCTACGGGTTCGAGAACTATGTAGACATGACCGAGACACGTCTCCGGTCAATAACCAATAGCGGAACCTGGATGCTCATATTGGCTCCTACATATTCTACGAAGATCTTTATCGGTCAACCGCATAACAACATACGTTGTTCCCTTTGTCATCGGTATGTTACTTGCCCGAGATTCGATCGTCGGTATCTCAATACCTAGTTCAATCTCATTACCCGCAAGTCTCTTTACTCATTCCGTAATGCATCATCCCGCAACTAACTCATTAGTCACATTGCTTGCAAGGCTTATAGTGATGTGCATTACCGAGAGGCCCCAGAGATACCTCTCCGACAATCGGAGTGACAAATCCTAATCTTGAAATACGCCAAGTCAACAAGTACCTTCAGAGACACCTGTAGAGCACCTTTATAATCACCCAATTACGTTGTGAAGTTTGGTAGCACACAAAGTGTTCCTCCGGTAAACGGGAGTTGCATAATCTCATAGTCATAGGAACATGTATAAGTCATGAAGAAAGCAATAGCAACATACTAAACGATCAAGTGCTAAGCTAACGGAATAGGGCAAGTCAATCACATCATTCTCCTAATGATGTGATCCCGTCAATCAAATGACAACTCATGTCTATGGTTAGGAAACTTAACCATCTTTGATTAACGAGCTAGTCAAGTAGAGGCATACTAGTGACACTATGTTTGTCTATGTATTCACACATGTATTATGTTTCCAGTTAATACAATTCTAGCATGAATAATAAACATTTATCATGATATGAGGAAATAAATAATAACTTTATTATTGCCTCTAGGGCATATTTCCTTCAGTCTCCCACTTGCACTAGAGTCAATAATCTAGATTACACAGTAATGATTCTAACACCCATGGAGTTTTGGTGTTGATCATGTTTTGCTCGTGGAAGAGGCTTAGTCTACGGGTCTGCAACATTCAGATCCGTATGTATTTTGCAAATCTCTATGTCTCCCACCTGGACTTGGTCCCGGATGGAATTGAAGCGTCTCTTGATGTGCTTGGTCCTCTTGTGAAATCTGGATTCCTTTGCCAAGGCAATTGCACCAGTATTGTCATAAAAGGATTTCATTGGACCCGATGCACTAGGTATGACACCTAGATCGGATATGAAATCCTTCATCCAGACTCCTCCATTTGCTGCTTCCGAAGCAGCTATGTACTCCGCTTCACACGTAGATCCCGCCACGACGCTTTGTTTAGAACTGCACCAACTGAGAGCTCAACCATTCAATGTAAACACGTATCCGATTTGTGATTTAGAATCGTCCGGATCAGTGTCAAAGCTTGCATCGACGTAACCATTTACGACTAGCTCTTTGTCACCTCCATAAATGAGAAACATATCCTTAGTACTTTTCAGGCATTTCAGGATGTTCTTGACCATTGTCCAGTGATCCACTCATGGATTACTTTGGTACCTCCCTGCTAGGCTAATAGCAAGACACACATCAGGTCTGGTACACAGCATTGCATACATGATAGAGCCTAAGGCCGAAGCATAGGGAACATCTTTCATTTTCTCTCTATCTTCTATAGTGGTCGGGCATTGAGTCTGACTCACCTTCACACCTTGTCACACAGGCATGAACCCTTTCTTTGCTTGATCCATTTTGAACTTCTTCAAAACTTTGTCAAGGTATGTGCTTTGTGAAAGTCCTATCAAGCGTCTTGATCTATCTCTATAGATCTTGATGCCTAATATGTAAGCAGCTTTACCGAGGTCTTTCATTGAAAAACTCTTATTCAAGTATCCTTTTATGCTATCCAGAAATTTTATATCATTTCCAACCAGCAATACGTCATCCACATATAATATCAGAAATGCTACATGCTACCTCTTGAGCACTGCATTGATTTTCCCTTGAAGAGGAAAGGGTGATGGAGCAAAGTAGCGTAAGTATTTCCCTCAATTTTTGAGAACCGAGGTATCAATCCAGTAGGAGGCTATGCGCGAGTCCCTCGTACCTACACAAACAAATAAATCCTCACAACCAACGCGATAAGGGGTTGTCAATCCCTACACGGTCACTTACGAGAGTGAGATCTGATAGATATGATAAGATAATATTTTTGGTATTTTGTGATAAAGATGCAAAGTAAAGAAAACAAAACAAGAACGGCGCCAGAAATAGCTTGTTGTCGGGAGATTAAATATGATGAAAAATAGACCCGGGGGCCATAGGTTTCACTAGTGGCTTCTCTTGAGAGCATAATTATTTTACGGTGGGTGAACAAATTACTGTTGAGCAATTGACAGAATTGAGCATAGTTATGAGAATATCTAGGTATGATCATGTATATAGGCATCACGTCCGAGACAAGTAGTCTGACTCCTGCCTGCATCTACTACTATTACTCCACACATCGACCGCTATCCAGCATGCATCTAGAGTATTAAATTCATAAGAACAGAGTAATGCTTTAAGCAAGATGACATGATGTAGAGGGATAGATTCATGCAATATGATATAAACCCCATCTTCTTATCCTTGATGGCAACAATACAATACATGCCTTGCTGGCCCTACTGTCACTGGGAAAGGACACCGCAAGATTGAACCCAAGGCTAAGCACTTCTCCCATTGCAAGAGAGATCAATCTAGTATGCCAAACCAAACTGATAATTCGAAGAGACTTGCAAAGATAACCAATCATACATAAAAGAATTCAGAAGATTCAAATATTGTTCATACATAAACTTGATCATAAACCCACAATTCATCGATCTCAACAGACACACCGCAAAAGAAGATTACATCGAATAGATCTCCACAAGAGAGGGGGAGAACATTGTATTGAGATCCAAAAAGAGAGATAAAGCCATCTAGCTAATAACTATGGACCCGAACGTCTGAGGTAAAGTACTCACACTTCATCGGAGAGGCTATGGTGTTGATGTATAAGCCCTCCATGATCGATGCCCCCTCCGGCGGAGCTCCGGAACAGGCCCCAAGATGGGATCTCACGGGTACAGAAGGTTGCGGCGGTGGAATTAGGTTTTTGGCTCCGTGGTTGATCGTTTGGGGGTACGTAGGTATATATAGGAGGAAGGAGTACGTCGGTGGAGCAACATGGGGCCCACGAGGGTGGAGGGCACGCCCAGGGGGGTAGGCGCGCTCCCCTACCTCGTGGCTTCCTGGTAGCTTTCTTGACGTAGGGTCCAAGTCCTCTGGATCATGTTCGTTCCGAAAATCACGTTCCCGAAGGTTTCATTCCGTTTGGACTCCATTTGATATTCTACTTCTGCGAAACTCTGAAATAGGCAAAAAACAGCATTCTGGGCTGGGCCTCCAGTTAATACGTTAGTCCCAAAAATAATATAAAAGTGTATAATAATGTCCAAAATAGAAGATAATATAGCATGGAGCAATCAAAAATTATAGATACGTTGGAGACGTATCAAGCATCCCCAAGCTTAATTCCTGCTCGTCCTCGAGTAGGTAAATGATAAAAACAGAATTTTTTATTTTGAATGCTACTTGGCATAATTTCAATGTAATTCTTCTCAATTGTGGTACGAATATTCAGATCCGAAAGATTCAAGATAAAAGTTCAATATTGACATAAAAATAATAATACTTCAAGCATACTAACTAAGCAATTATGTCCTCTCAAAATAACATGGCCAAAGAAAGTTCATCCCTACAAAATCATATAGTTTAGTCATGCTCCATTTTCGTCACACAAGAATGCTCTCATCATGCACAACCCCGATGACAAGCCAAGCAATTGTTTCATACTTTAGTAATCTCAAACTTTTTCAACCCTCATGCAATACATGAGCGTGAGCCATGGATATAGCACTATGGGTGGAATAGAATATGATGATGGGGGTTATGTGGAGAAGACAAAATAGGAGAAAGTCTCACATCAACAAGGCTAATCAATGAGCTATGGAGATGCCCATAGATTGATGTTAATGCAAGGAGTAGGGATTGCCATGCAACAGATGCACTAGAGCTATAAATATATGAAAGCTCAACAAAAGAAACTAAGTGGGTGTGCATCCAACTTGCTTGCTCACGAAGACCTAGGGCACTTGAGGAGGCCCATTGTTGGAATATACAAGCCAAGTTCTATAATGAAAAATTCCCACTAGTATATGAAAGTGACAAAACAAGAGACTCTCTATCATGAAGATTATGGTGCTACTTTGAAGCACAAGTGTGGTAAAAGGATAGTAACATTGTCCCTTCTCTCTTTTTCTCTCATTTTTTTGGGCCTTCTATTTTTTTATGGCCTTTCTCTCTTTTTTTATTACTCACTTGGGACAATGCTCTAGAAAATTATGATCATCACACTTCTGTTTATTTACAACTCAATGATTACAACTCGATACTAGAACAAAGTATGACTCCATATGAATGCCTCCGGCGGTGTACCGGGATAGCGATGAATCAAGAGTGACATGTATGAAAGGATTATGAACGGTGGCTTTGCCACAAATACTATGTCAACTACATGATCATGCAAAGTAATATGACAATGATGAACGTGTCATGATAAACGGAACGGTGGAAAGTTGCATGGCAATATATCTGGGATGGCTATGGAAATGTCATAATAGGTAGGTATGGTGGCTGTTTTGAGGAAGATATAAGGAGGTTTATGTGTGAAAGAGCGTATCATATCACGGGGATAATTACTTTGGTTGAATCTGATCCTTTTTATGGCTATGAATCTAAAACTGTTGTGACACATCTTACTATAAATGATATAGCCACCCTGTTCACTAACGATGAGAAAACTCGCTACTATTATATCCTTAAATTATTTCCGTTCTCATTAAAGGGTGATGCTAAGATATGGTTTAATTCTCTTGATCCTGGTTGTGTGCATAGTCCCCAGGATATGATTTATTACTTCTCTACTAAATATTTCCCTGCTCATAAGAAACAAGCTGCTTTAAGGGAAATATATAATTTTGTGCAAATTGAAGAAGAGAGTCTCCCACAAGCTTGGGGGAGGCTTCTCCAATTACTTAATGCTTTGCCTGATCATCCTCTCAAGAAAAATGAAATACTTGATATGTTTTATAATGGGCTAACCGATGCTTCAAGAGACGACCTGGATAGTTGTGCTGGTTCTGTTTTCAGGGAAAGAACTGTTGATCAAGCTAAAATTCTATTGAATAATATGTTGACTAATGAAAATAATTGGACACTTCCTGAACCAACTCCTAAGCCAACTCCTGAAGAAAAGGGGTATTCTATTTCTCAGTCCTGAAGATATGCAAGTGGCAAAGAAATCTATGAAAGAAAAAGGTATAAAAGTTGAAGATGTTAAGAATTTACCTCTGTTGAAGAGATACATGGTCTTAGTTCATCACTTATTGAAGAAACACATGGTTTTGATAACCCGACACAGGTAGTAAAGGTAAATTCTCTGTATAGATATGATAAAGTTGAAATCCCTCCTGCTAAGTTTGCTAGCCAATGTTTGGATGAGTTTGATAACTTTATGGTTAAGCAAGAAGATTTAATGCTTATTTTGGTAGAGAACTGAAACGCAATGCTTATATGATTGAACACTTGAGTGATTATATGTCTAGAGTTAAAGGTGAACTTAAACTCATTAGTAAAGATGCTTCTATGGTTACCACTCAAGTCGAACAAGTACCTAAAGCTCAGAATGATTTGCTCAATGAATTGAATAGTAAGAATAATGACTTTGCTGTTAGAGTTGCAACTAGAGGGGGTAAAGTGACTCAGGAAACTTTGTATCCTGAGGGCCACCCTAAGAGAATTGAGCAGGATTCTCAAAGAAATAATGTTGATACACCTAGTCCTTCTAAGAGGAAGAAAAAGAAGAATGATATGACTTTGCAAGCTTCTAGTGAACCTGTTGTTGAGACACCTGGGAATCCCAATGATACTTCTATTTCTAATGCTGAAACACAATCTGGTAATGAACATGAACCTAGTGATAATATTAATGATGATGTTTATGTTGATGCTCAACCTAGCAACGACAATGATGTAGAGATTGAACCTGTTGTTGATCTTGATAACCCACAATCAAAGAATCAACGTTATGATAAGAGAGACTTTGTTGCTAGGAAACACGGTAAAGAAAGAGAACCATGGGTTGAGAAACCCATGATGTTTCCTCCTAAAACATCTAAGAAAAAGATGATGAGGATTTTGAGAGCTTTGCTGAAATGATTAGACCTATGTTTTTGCGTATGCGTTTGACTGATATGCTCAAAATGAATCCTTACGCTAAGTATATGAAAGATATTATTACAAATAAAAGAAAGATACCGGAAGCTGAAATTTCCACCATGCTTGCTAATTATACTTTTAAGGGTGGAATACCAAAGAAACTTGGAGATCCAGGGGTACCAACTATACCATGCTCCATTAAAAGAAACTAGTTAGAACTGCTTTATGTGATCTTGGAGCCGGTGTTAGTGTTATGCCTCTCTCTTTATCTCGTACACTTGATTTGAATAAGTTGACACCCACTGAAATATCTTTGCAAATGGCTGATAAATCAACTGATATACCTGTCGGTATTTGTGAGGATGTGCCTGTTGTGGTTGCAAACATTACTATTTTAACGGACTTTGTTATTCTTGATATTCCTGAGGACGATAGTATGTCTATTATTCTTGGAAGAACCTTTTTGAATACTGCAGGGGCTGTTATTGATTGCAACAAAGGCAATGTCACTTTTCATGTTAATGGTAATGAGCATACGGTGCACTTTCCGAGGAAACAACCTCAAGTTCATAGTATAAACTCTATTGGAAAAATTCCATCGATTATTTTTGGAGGTTCTGAATTTCCTCTTCCTACTGTCAAGAAGAAATATGATATTCTTATTATTGGGGATGTGCATATCCCCGTTGAGGTAACCTAGTGCTATTCAAAAATTCTCCGGTTTCATGCGATTCGGAATGAGTTTGTTAACAAGACTTGATCAACCTTGTTAGTGGATTCCTTTTGATGAGCATGAGATGGATGAAGTTAGAAAGCACAACCTTTTGTACCCTCCTTTTACTTTTTGTTATTTAGATTAAATAAAGCAAAATATTATTTTATGTCTGTTTTCTGAATTATCCGTGCAATAGAAAATACTCCGAAAATAAAAGTCCTCCAAATGCGCTGAAATTGAAATATGATTTTTTCTGGAATATTTGAGAATATCTGGCACTGAGAACACAGCAGGGGGAGCAAGCACCTGGCCACGAGGGTCCAGGGCGCGCCCACACCCCCTGGACGCGCCCCCCGCCTCGTGGGCCCATGGTGGCTCCCCTCCACTTATTCCAGCCACCACATACTCCTTATTCCTCCCAAAAAATCACCAACCAGCTCAAGCACGAGTTCTAGCTCATCTTGCTGCCATTTTCGATCTCCTTGCTCAAAGCTCCATTCACAAAACTGCTTTGGAGGATTGTTCTTTGGCATGTGACTCCTCCAATGGTCCAATTAGTTTTTATTCTAGTTCTTTATTCATTGCAAATTTTTGCTGCCTAGGTGACCCTGTTCTTGAGCTTGCATGTCAAATTTATATGGTCCCAAGTAGTTCTGATGCATGATATAGTCTCTAGGCACTTGTGGGAGTAGTTCAATTTTGTTGAGTTTGGTTCACTTTTATTTTGAATTACTAAAAATTTCATAAATTTTCAAAAATTGATGAAGAGATTTTTGAGGGGCTCTTCGAGCCGAAGCTCGAAGGATAAGCAAAGTGAAAAAGACAAGAGGCCCAAATATAATCTCCCTCGCACCGCGGAGGTTCAGCCGTGTGAATGGCCTTGTGATGATTTCTTGAGAGCAGTCGGGATTTATGATGATTTCTATGAGTTGGCTGAGAATGCAGGCCTCACCAACTTCCTCCACGACCAAAGTAAACAGTATCTCCTACTCACTAATATTTTTGTGCAAAATTTTCATTTCCATGCTAGGAGGTCACCACCTTCGGTGGATTTCTATTTATACGATGAGTATAAGGAGATGCCCCTCTATGAAATTTGTGAGGTTTGCAAGTTGCCCTTTTCGGGCAGCATAGAGGAACCACATCGTAACGATGTGGAGGGGTTTATTGATACAATTGTTGTAGGGGAAACGAGGAAGGTTTCCGACGCAAGAATTACTAGCATACACTTTCCTGTTCTATGTTACTTTGCAATATTTGCTAGTAGATGCTTAATTGGTCGCGGAAACTGTGGCAACAGTTGAGGATATAGCTACTAAGTATAAACCGGCCAGGAGGGCCCGGTTCACCTTAGACTGTGCTGAAGCCCATGAAGGTCTTGAAGATGGCGTTCAACTAGTAAAGCTTGGAAGCCCACGGCCCAAAGGCGGATTAGGGCCCGTAGTGGTAAACCGCCATGATTATGTAAACTTGTAATATAAGTTAGAAAGGGGAGAGACCGAGCCGGACACTTTGTATAGGTCGGCTCGGGACTCAGAGACCGCCGCAAGGCCAACTTTGTGTATATAAAGGGACGACCCGTGGCGGTTCAAGACAGACAACAACAACTCGAGGCCTAGGCGAAGCTTGTTTGCTCCCTAGTCATCGAAACCACCTCAATCCCATCACAACTAGACGTAGGCTTTTACCTTCATCGAAGGGGCCGAACTAGTATAAAGTCTTGTGTCTTTGCGTCTGCTTTAACCCCTTCAAGTTAACCCGTAGTGATGGCTCCACGACTAAGTCCTTTCACAAGGACATCTGCCGTGACGAAACCACGATAGTTGGCGCCCACCATGGGGCTATCGCACCATGGTTTGATGATCTTGGAGGGCAAGTTCGAAGGACTCAAAGGCTATGTTGTGGGCTGGATGACCAAGAGTCGTCGCGGCAATCTCTACATCGACGATGCAGGATGGGGCCCCGACGCCGGCTCAATCGAGTACGGATACCGGGTCCCCTTTGGTGGCATACACGTTTTCATCGGCAAGATTGGTGAGCAGGCTGAGCCGGACATCCGCACCGCCTCGTCGAGACGGCTCAGCGTCTGAGATCTGCCCAGTTAAACCGCCGTGAAGCGTGCCTTTGTGGGAGTCATCCACGAGGAAGTTATGAGGACGGATCAGAATCTTGTGGCGAGACCATCGTCTACTCTGGCGATTTAGTCGTCAACCGGAGAAACCGAATCTCTATATCGTTACAAGATGGCCGGATTGGGGCTGCTCGATGGTGACAGATTCCGGACCCTCCGATCTGCCCAACCGGGTTGGGATATTCATGGCGGTACACAAGCAGCGCTTCACTCTTCGACTCGCCGCGGCAATGATCTCTAGTTCAACAATGGCGGCGGCTGCCGGGCAGAGGCCTGTCGCGCCCGCCGCTCAAGTTTTATCGATATGTTCGATGCGTTGGCTGCGCCATGGCGAGGCTAACCGCGTGTCGGGACGCCATAACGCGAGATTGCGAATGTGAAGGAACAAATCACTCAAAGCAAAGCGGATCCGGCAGTTGCAGACGCTAGGATGACGGCAGAGCGGGCCGCTTTAGATGTGCAGCTTATAGGCTCATGTTGGATCGTAACGCGTCACATGAAGTCATGAAGAGGAAATACAGATCCGTTTGCCTTCGGGCCAAGCCGAGACCTCTTCAACACCCGAGCGGGAACCAAGAATCCACGGTGGTAAACCGGCGGAAGCACTGGACGGCGCGCCGTCCAGCCCCGCTTAATAGATCTACCTCGCCATAACACCAAAGATGCCTCGGGCCGTGCAAACACCTCCGGTCACTACTCCAACCCGATGGATAACCTTGTTGCAGCTGCGGCACGGTGGAGGCTATTCCAATTGAAGGTGACTCACCACAGCGATAGAGGCGCGCCGGTCAAGGAGCTCCTTAGGACAACTTTGGTCCAACAGAAGCGATTCGTACATCATGATCGGATCCACTCTACCCCCCCAAGCCGGAGCTATAGCAGCACGTGGATGAACCGCCAGATCAAGTAATGCGGCGTGGTGCGCCCGTGGCAACAACCCGGCGGTGGTGTCGATAACGCCAGAGGTGGTGGACCGGCCCGAGCGGCGCAGGGAGGCCAATTAGCAGCACAATATCGGGCTCATCAACTTACGCCGGTTCGTCCGACCATCTCGGTCGAGCACGGGTTACCTCTAGCTCTTTGGGGTGCCTTGCCTCGCCCCGCTTACGCAATGTGCGCTTGCCCAAAGATTTCAAGGGTCCGCGCAAGGTGCCAAATTACACTTCGATTTATCTCCGAAGCATGGATAGAAAGCTATGAGATGGCCATGGAGATGTTGGATGTGGATGAGGCGCGTGTGCAAAGTACTTCACCATGATGCTTGAAGGCACGGCCCGTGACTTGGTTGAAGAGCTTGCCGCCCAATTCTATCAATTCATGGGCCCGATTATGGACCCGTTTATCCAGAATTTCAAAGATACTGTAAGCAGCCCATGTCCGTAGTGGACTTGGCGGCTTGTGTCGGGGAAGGGAGTCAACAACCCATTGGGTACGCCGCGTTTGAAATCTTGCACTCGTCGGACGGATCAACGCCGACTCTGCGATCTTAACCCTGGAGGGCAACTGCCGGTTTCAGCCTCTGAAGTTAAAGTTGGGGTGCATGAAGCGATTTTGTAATGACATGGGAACTCTCATGGGCGCTTTAGTGAAGTATGCTGATTCTGATAGTACCAAGGATCCCGAGTCTGATGATGACAAGACAGGAAGGAAGGAAGAACAGCAACTCCAAAGGCCAAACAACATCACTCAGCAGGTAATGGCAAACGTAAAGCGGATGGCAACATGGACTTTGTAGCTAATACCAACGCGCAGGACAAGGGTCAGTGACGCAGAGGTAAGGCGGCGAATCGTGGTGGGGCTCCGAATCCTAACCCGGATCGCTTAAATTATTTATTGAATCGGCCCTGTCCAAAGCACGGGACGAAGGAGATGCCGACCAACCACCTTTGGAAGGACTGCTACATTATGCAGGAGTTCAAGAGTTCTAATGCTTTCCGGTATGATCATGGCTCTGGCGGCGGTTCAGGATCCGGGCCGGGTTACGGTGGAGGAAATTCTGGTTCAGGATTTAATGGTAATCCGGGCGGACATAACAACCAGAACAATCAGAATAGCCAAGGTGGTTACAACCAGCAACTTCAGCAGTCGGGTTATCAGAGCAACCCAAAGCAGTTGAATAGTGGGCAGTACCATGTCTTCACCACTAGCTTAGACAAGCGAGACCGGAAGGTTCAGAAGCGGGCAGTCAATGTTGTTGAACCGGCCGTGCCCCATTACCTATGCTAGTCGGAGTAGCCCATTATATGGAGTAGAGAGGATCATCCTCCCCGGGTCGACAATCCGGTCACTAGCCTCGTGGTGGCACCTCAGGTGGGAGGTTATAAGTTCACCAAGGTACTCATGGATGGAGGGAGCAGCATTAACATCCTGTACTATGAGACCTTCCACCGTATGGGGCTAACGGATAAACATCTCAAACTGTCCAATACAGTGTTCCATGGTGTGGTACCTGGCAAGTCAGCATATCCTGTTGGTAAAATAGCTCTGGAAGTGGCCTTTGGTGATGATTATGACTCTAGATCGGAAACATTGACGTTTGAGGTGGTAAAAATCTAAAGTCCATATCATGCCCTGTTCGGGCGACCGGCTTATGCCAAGTTCATGGCACGGCCTTGTTATATCTATTTGCAGCTCAAGATACCGGGTCACAAGGGGACAATAACGGTTCATGGGAGCCGCAAGATCGCTTTGGAATGTAAGGAAGGTGATGCGGCCTATGCAGAGTCGGTTTGTGCTACCGAGGAGTTGAAATATTACAAGGACAACGTTGATCCGGCGGACATGAGCCCTTTGAAGAAGCCGACTACAGAACATGATCCTCTGAAATTCAAATCGGCAGCTGAGACTAAGCTTGTTGACTTCGTGCCTGGCAATTCGTCCAAGCAGTTCAACATCAGTGCCAACTTGGATCTGAAATAGGAAAGCGCACTCATCGAGTTCAACCGTGAGAATCGGGACATTTTGCATGGAAGCCCTCGACATGCTGTGTACCGAGGCAACTCGCCGAGCACACTCTTAATGTTGATCCCAAGTACAAACCGGTGAAGCGGTTTCTCCGCGGTTTAACGAAGAAAGGCGCAAGGCCATCGGAGAGGAGGTGGCGGGCTCTTAGCAGCTGGTTTTATCGTTGAAGTCTTCCATCGAGTGGCTTGCTAATCCGGTGCTGGTTCTTAAGAAAACGGCACTTGGCGATGTGTGGATTACAGATCTTAACAAAGCGTGTCCAAGAGATCTTTTGCCCTCCCCGCATTGACCAGATTATTGATGCCGCTGCGGGTTGTGAGCGTTGAGCTTTTGGATGCATATTCGGGTATCATCGATCAAGATGGCGATTAAGGACCAGGAGAAAACAGCGTTTATCACTCCCTTTGGAGCCTTTCGCTATGTATCTATGCCTTTTGGGCTCAAGAGCGCCCAAGCAACTTATCAACGTTGTGTATGAATTGCTCGCATAAACAGATCGGCCGTAATGTGCACGCCCACGTTGATGATATTGTGGTCAAGTCAAGGAGAAGGAGACACTGATTGACGATTTGAAGGAAACCTTTGACAACCTGCGGGTTTACAAGATGATGCTCAACCCGGCCAAATGTGTTTTTGGTGTTCCGCAGCAAGTTATTGGGTTTTCGTGTCCAACAGGGAATTGAAGCTAATCCGAGAAGATTACGGCTATTACCTCCCTGGCTAAACCGAAGTGTATTAACGATGACCAACGTTTGGTAGGCCGGATTGCCGCGCTGAGCCGGTTTATCAGCCGCCTTGGTGAGAAGGCGATTCCTTTATATCAGATGTTGAAGAAGACGAATCGGTTAAATCGAGTCCCGTGGCTGATAAGGCATTTGAGGACTTAAAGCGCAATTGGCCAACCGCTTTGTGCTCGCCGCTCCCATTGACAAGGAGCCGCTTCTACTATATGTTGCTGCTAATGCCTGGCGGTCAGCGTGGCCATTGTGGTGGAGCGGAAGGAGGAAGGAAGGATCATCCGGTTCAACGTCCGGTTTACTATATCGGCGAGGTACTTATTGAATCTAAGCAAAGGTATCCGCATTGGCGTAAGTGGTATATGGAGTTTTCATGGCAAGCGGAAGCTCAAGCAAGATTTCCAAGGGCATCCCATCACGGTGGTCGATTCTGCTCCCTTAGGCGATATCATCTGAACCGGAAGCGATCGGCGAATTGCCAAGTGGGCTATAGAGCTTGGGCGCCGACGGTCAAGTACGTGCCTCGGACGCGGTGAAGTCTCAAGCACTTGTGGATTTCATTAATGATTGGACGGAGTTGCAAGCACCAAGAAAAGCCGGATCACACGTATTGGACCATCAATTTTGACGGATCCGTGCAATTGAGGGCTCGGGGTGGAGTCGATTAACTTCCCCACGAGGTGACAAGTTCTCATACGTTCTCCGCTTAATGTTCCTTGTACTAACAATGCAGCTGGGTATGAAGCCTTGCTCCATGGTCTCCGGATGGCTAAGGAGATGAATCTAAGCCGGGTTAAGTGCTTGGTGACTCGGACCTAGTGGCTCAACAGTGTCCGCACTTGGGATTCAAAGGACCCACTCATGGCTGCATATCGTCGTGAGGTGGATATTGTTGCATGTCATTTCAAGGGCTATCGGTGGACCACGTGGACCGTCGGAAGAATGAAGCGGCGGACGCTTTAAGCCGGTTGGGCTCTCAACTTAAACCGTCCCGCCTAATGTTTTTCTAGACGTTTGCACAACCCGTCGGTTAAGCTCCCCGGTGAAGCGGATTTGGCTATTCCCGATCCGGAGGCTCAATTGGTGGCAGCTCTTCACGTCACTCCGGATTGGGACTTCCTTATCTTGCGTACATGAACCGGGCGAGTTACGTAAGATGAGACGTGGGCGGCAGATAGTCCGCGATCCAAGTCTATGACCATTATTAATGGCGAATTGCATCATTGCGCGTGTCGTAGGCGTTTCAACGCTGTGTGTCCCCGAGGAAGGCTGTGAGATATTGTGTGAGATCCACGGGAGATTGTGGTCATCACGCGGTTCAAAATCCTTGGTGGCTAAAGCGCCCGCCACGGTTTCTATTGGTTGTTGCTCATCTTGCCGATGCGTAAGATCTGGTCGACGATGTGATGGTTGCCAAAAGTTTTCCAGACGCGCTCATGTACCGCCCAAGAATTAAGGATGATTCCAATTACTTGGCCGCTTGCAACCTGGGGTTAGATATGGTTGGACCTTTCAAAAGGTCCAAGGACAAGAAGACCCACCTCCTGGTGGCGGTTGACAAGTTTACAAAGTGGGTAGAGGCAGAACCTGTTAGCAAGTGTGACGCGGCCACGGTGGTTCAGTTCATCAAAAAGGTGATTTTCCGGTTTGGCTTTCCACACAGTATCATCATAGATAATGGTACCAACTTGTCCAAAGGTGCCATGAAAGAGTTCTGCGAACGTGAACACATCCGGCTTGACGTTTCTTCAGTAGCCCACCCACAGTCCAATGGTCAAGCGGAAAGGGCTAATCAAGAGATCTTGAGAGGCATCAAGCCCCGGCTTATGGTCCCTTTGCAGAGGACACCGGGTTGTTGGGTAGAATAACTACCATCTGTGTTATGGAGCATCAACACTACGCCCAACAGATCCACAGGATACACACCGTTCTTTATGGTCTATGGAGCGGAGGCGGTTCTCCCCAGTGACATCCGTCATGACTCACCTCGTGTGGCAGCTTATGTTGAAGTGGACAACGAGACGGCACGGCAAGACGCTTTGGACCTGTTGGATGAGGAGCGTGACATAGCAGCTGCCCGCTCGGCAATTTACCAACAGGATCTTCGTCGTTACCGTAGTCGCCGGGTCAGAACCAGAACTTTCCAAGAAGGAGATTTGGTGCTTCGGCTCATCCAAGACCAGACTGATATGCACAAGTTATCCCCACCTTGGGAGGGACCTTTCGTGGTCAGCAAGAATCTGCACAACAGGTCATACTATCTGATCGATATTCGAGAGCATAAAGACTCATGTACATCGGAGGAGGAGACCAACAGCCGTGGAACATAGCTCATCTTCGCCTTATTATACCGAGCCATCGGCTCTACTCATGTACATATTATGACAAAGGTATATATTATGAATAAAGTAATAAACCGGAGCCTCAACTAAAGCGGGTATCTGTTACTGTTACATCATGCGTGGTTACATGGACTTGTTCTGTCTTAAAGTGGCCTCCGTTTACCCTCGAGTTTGCTTTTCAAAAGCTTTATGATATCACTTGGGGCTTGGGTGGTCGAACCAATGCAACACCTTTTGATAGGTAAAGCTACTAGATCACTTGGGGACATGGTCAAGTCTGAACCACCACGCCTCTTGATCGGCCTAAGGTCATAGAGTCACTTGGGGCTTGGTCGAACCCAACCATTGCCACGCCACTTGATCGGCATAATGCCACGGTTTGCTTGGGGACCTGGCTGACTTGAACCATGGCTACACCTTATTGGGAGCTTGGTCGTGTCCGACCATGGTAACACCATCTGATCGGCTCAGTAAAGCCTCTTTTTGCAAACGGTTTTATCATTGCCTTTGCTTCCATATTTTTTCATAACTGTTATTTGATTTTTGTTGCCTTTTTTAAACCGATAACATTTTTAAACCGGTTCAAACTGTCAATTGACGGAATTCGGTCCATTTTTCATCCGGAGATAATTTTTCCGGTTTGACTTTTTCTGTTAACATCCCATTATGGAGTAACATGGGGCTTGTCATGACCCGGCACGGTTTCCATGGTAAACCGGCATTATAAACACAGGAGCTATTTTCTCCTTTGACGGTAATGGTTCATACAACCTCCGCTTCAAGATTGGCTAAGCCAACTGCATGCCCAGCGATGGCAGGTATTTTGTATCACAAATTTTGATCATATACCTCAATATTTCATTGCATATATATATGAACATCACAAGCCAGCTGGCGGCACAAACCGCCGTGGCAGTTTAAGATTTTCGCTGCAGGTAATAGTTTATCATTGGCAAATCAAAAGGAGGAATAAGTTGCAAAACGTATGCACGAAGGCATATACACGCCAAAGGTGGCAGCTAGTTTTATTACAAGGCATTCAGAGGCCCAAAATTTGGAGTTGCTTCATAACGGGCAGTTTCTGACGTATCAACCGACTTGACGGATTAAGCTTCATTGCCGGGTTGACGTGAAGTAGATGGGTCGTCTGGCGTCGGTTCAACTTCTTCCTCCTCACCATCCAATGGCCGGAAGTCATTGGTGGTCCAGATAATCCGGTTAAAGCCTGAAAGACAGCCTCTTCACTTATAAGCTCAGCCGGATCAACGTTAGGGGCGTAAGTGTGCTTACGGGTTGGTGGAACAAGGTTCTGCACTTCCGGAATAACAGCTTCAACCCGTCTGTTGTTCGCGTCATAGAAGGAGCGGTGAACCGTCAGGTTGGCCTCTTCGCCAGATTGACTTCGCCAGAAGACGATCTCCCCGGTTACCCGCTTGAGAGCATCATTATCAAATACTTCGCCATTTTCTTGAGCATCGGGAAGCCTTTGGCTATGTCACCGGATCAAGGTCACTATCCATGCTTTGGCGCGAGTTAGTGCCAATAAGGTGCCAGCCCGGCAGCGGATCGTTTCAATTCTTCTATACGTGCTAGTATCATAGATAGCCGGTCCAAGGTGTCCTTGATCGATTGTCGGAGCTGCATTATCATAAGAAGTGGCGAAATAATCACTGGGTGCCGGTATACAGCTGTTCAATTAGCGATACACGGCCTTGAGTTTCTTCCGCATGTCGAGCCGGATGAGCAATGCGCCTACCTATACCGGTTTAAGAAAGTTCAGGTTAAACCGGAGGAAATTTCAAAACGAAATATTCATCACAACCTTGGTGAAACGTTGCTTACCAAATATTGCAGAGGTCATGGCATTGATTTGGCGCTTTAATCTAGTGAGCTCTTCCGTCGCCGGTTTAAGAGCTGCTTCAGCATCTTCCGCCCGTTTTAGCAAGCCCGCCTTTTCAGTATCCCAGCTGGCCCGCTCAGACTTGAACCATTCCTTGAGCTGCTCCATGGTAGTCAAGGCGGTTTTCAGCTCATCCTTGGCCTTGGAGGTTTCTGCTTGTTGAGATTTCAGATTTTCTTGAAGATCATTGATTTGTGAGACTTGTTGGCGTATCTCACTCTGCAACAAAAAGAGAGCATGTTAATATCTTCATTAGAAGTCCCAAGCGCATAACCAGTTATACACTTGGCACTTGGGCGCTAATGTGGATCATTTTTTATACTGATTATTGAAGTCCCATGGATTAATACAAGTGTTAATCATGGCACTTGGGGGCTAATGCGTGTTTGATCAGAAATATATAAGAAAGTACTATGGACTATGCAAAGTCCCGGTTTGACTTTCTAGGGACAAACCGGCCCTTGGGGGCTACTATGCAATGAAGGTACAAGAGAAGGGCACAACTATTTACCTCATAGCGCTCCTTCATAAGATTTACTAAACCGCTTCATAATCACGGCTTGTGTAGAGCCGGTTCAGAAGCCGAGTGAAGGTCTTGGCGGAGAGATTGTTATAAGGTGATGGATCAGTTTTCTCCTTCCCTTTGCTCATGGCGATAAATTCGTCCTTGGCGGTGTGCTTTGATAGAGCAACCGGATTGCTGGGCGGTATATGCGGTGCCCGTAATCACGACATCATCATCTTTGGTCGGACCGCCGGATTAGCATTTTCAACAGTGGTTTGGCGTTCCTACCCGGTCTTGGCGGATCGCAGCTTGAGTCCGTTGTTCTGCTGCAGGACTCGGAGGAGCCGGAGGATGTGAAGTCTCAACTTGACATCCGGTTCAACCTCCGCGGATTAGCATTGGCATCTTGATTTTTCCCGCAGAGTTGTCTTTAGCAACTTGGATTTTCACCATGATGCTCGGAGTCTTCTCGGATCAACATCTACATGAGGGTCAAGGGTCTTGGCCTTTTACTAAGTCGGGCCTTGGTGCTGCAACATCAAGGGTTAGAATATGATAAACCGACAAATACAAGGAACAAATTAAGGAGTAATATACTTACCCAAAGCAGCAACTTTGAGAAGAGGCAGCTGAGTGGTTGATGAACCCTGCAGACGAGTTGGAAGAAGCCCGTAATTCGGATCGACGGATTGAGAGGGCATCGGAAGAAACCTTTCAAAGGATAACGCCAGAGAACAAGTCACCTCGGACGATGTTTCCGGGTTGGTGTGTCACCTAAACCGACGACGTAATTTGTTCACCACTATGCCGGGTCGCATGTGTTCTTCGATTTTTGTGTGTCTTCAAAGAAAATTTTGGATCCAAATGAGCATAGGAGTGAGATTGTTTCACTTTCCGGATCTGCGGTGAAATCTTTTAACGGGTACAAGATCGTAATCAAGAAAGAAGGATTACCTCAACAGTTCTCGCATGGCTGGCCTCGGCGTCATCCAGGAATTGTAATGTCAATAAAATGAATGAAAAAGAACCAAGTGAGTCAAGCTCTACCTCAAGATCGATTCTTCATCTTCGGCGGTTCGAAGACTCATGTTTTCCTCTTGCCGCTTTTCTTGGTGGTCTTGGTCTTTGCACGAGGAACCCGGCCGTTTAGTTCGCTTCAAAAGGAGCTGTTAGCCTGAAATTTAATACTGAGGGATTAATACAATCAATATGGAATCAAAGTCGAGAGTAATGAGAGGAACCTTACTGCGGGCGGTTTGTTGGAGATGCGTAACGGAGCCAACCCGGTTTGGCTGCATGCGGAGATCGGTTCATCGAGCACTTTCTTCACTGCTTCGTAACTTCAAGCTCGATTATTGATAGTTCGTGATGTCGTTGAGGATCTTTGACGTCACCAAGATATTCGCATCAATCCGGGCGGCGGCTTAATGGCAAGATGCCCCAAGAAACCCAAGCAGCGGACAAGGTCAATACGAAGTTAAACCGTTGGCCATCGAGCCCGAGCTTGGTAATTTGAGGTGCAAAATTCTTCCGCTCTGCGGCGGTCAAGCGCCAAGGCAAGGGTGGCTGTTGCTAAGCGGTGAGGGCGATAACCCGCAAGGGATTTTCTCCGTTAGGAGCAGTGTTCGCAATAGAACCAGGTTTGGTTCCAATCTTTAGGATGGCTATGATGTTTGGCGTGAGGGAAGTCCACTTCCTTCCTTTTCTCGGATTGAAATGCCACCAAGTTTACGTGTTAGGACCGTCCGAGAATTCTCAGACGCGGTTCAAATGAAAGAAATCTCAAATAGCTCCACGGTTGGTTCTTCTTGAAGATAGACTTCGCAGAATACTTGAAAGTTGCATATATTGGACATGGAGTTCGGACCAATATCTTGTGGATGGAGTTGGAAGCTTGCGAGGACATCCCGAAATTTTTGATCCGGCGGCTGAATCCCGGTCTAGGTGTTGCATAAAACAATCACTTCTCCTTCTTGAGGTTCAGTGGACATTCCGATTCGGAACTCTTGAAGGAGAAATTTTTTGAGGCTAAAACGCCAGTGGTGATGTAGCCGTTGAGTTGTGTTTCCGTGATCCGGGACGGAACCCAATTGCAAGAAGTAAATTGTTTCGCCATTCCAGAAGGGGGAGCTGAAAGAAAATCAAACAGGTGCCGGTTTACTGTCCACGGTTTGTAAGTGAAAAATTCGGTGTTAAACCGGCGGATTACAATGCAAGGTCAAGTTGGCGGTTTAAGAGAGGGCTAATGATATATGGCGGATTGGCCATCAAGGATTAAACCGCCCATAGGCAGAAAGGCCCAGATTCAAAATTTCTGCTAAGTGTTGACGGAAACAGGTTTCACACAATGTTCAAATCTATTTGGATCTACCGCACATCTATAAAGTAGTATTTACTGCGTTCTTTAAAAGGCGTTCAAGTAAAATAGAGAAGGATGCGTACTCTACCAGAAGAAAAGGAAGGGCTGCTAGTACTAAAAACAGATGCGGAAAGACTACTGCAGGAGATCTATATCGTTTTTGGATCAAAACTACCGCGGCACAAGGTAGGATGAAGAGGAAAATGGAGAGCTATGCGGATGAGCTTGTAAAACCTAATGCAGATCTAAGGACGAGGAACAGAAGAAGCTTAACGCTGCAGATTACGACGGAGGGGGGCGATGAGCCTCTGATCTAATTCAGGTTGATGCAGCGGCCTTGGTTGGTGCAGTTCTCAAGGTCGCGGACGGCGGCGGAGCTTCAGAGCTGAGGCGTCGCGAGGAAGAAGAAGATGCTGAAGAGAGAGAAAAGGAGCCTCGGCTTTATTTATAAGGGAAAGAGTAAATGGCAGTAGCGAGAATCAAGGCGTCCGGCGGCCGAGTGGGCGCTACTGTCGCCTCGATTTTTGAGATAATCATTAATGAGAAGGAATCTTTTAATCCTTTTATGCAGAGATGATGTCATGACGGACTGTTGCGGTGCTCAAGATGACGCTACGGCGGTTTACAAAAATTCACAGGAGAAGTCAATATGGCGGTTTACTTAAAATACAAGAGGATGTTTACAAGATATTTTAGTGTTGAAGATTGACATGAATAAATTCAAATCAATCCGGGGCCTAATGTTGAGGATATAGCTACAAAGTATAAACCGCCAGAGGGCCCGGTTCACCTTAGATCTTTGAAGCCCATGAAGGTCTTGAAGATGGCGTTCAACTAGTAAAGCTTGGAAGCCCATGGCCCAAAGGCGGATTAGGGCCCATAGTGGTAAACCGCCATGATTATGTAAACTTGTAATATAAGTTAGAAAGGAGAGAGAGACCGAGCTGGACGCTTTGTATAGGTCGACTCGGGACTCTGTAGACCGGCCGGGCGTCAACCTGTGTATATAAAGGGACGACCCGGCGGTGGTTCAAGACAGACAACAACAACTCGAGGCCTAGGCGAAGCTTGTTTGCTCCCTAGTCATCGAAACCACCTCAATCCCATCACAACTAGACGTAGGCTTTTACCTTCATCGAAGGGGCCGAACTAGTATAAACTCTTGTGTCTTTGCGTCCGCTTTAACCCCTTCAAGTTAAACCGTAGCGATGGCTCCACGACTAAGTCCTTTCACGAGGACATCTGCCGTGACGAAACCACGACAGCAACCTTAGTGCCCCTGATATTGTTATTTTGTGCAATGCCTTGTTCCGTGATGACACATTTAGTATGGGTTCTATTGTTGCAAAGCGGTTAAATCTTAACCGTACGAAGGGCCCATCTTGGGAGGTATTTTCGCCTCGCGCCTCACTGCACATTTTAACATACCTATTAGGCATTATGAGAAAGAAGAAAAGTTGTTGCCTCCTGTTTTTCTAGACAATAAGAGTATGGTAGCACATGATTTTATCGTTAAGAATAAGGAAAAGATGCTTAAGTACAAGCTGATATTTGATAAAAATCACCCTGAGACTATTACTTTGCCCTACTCCTTCCTTGTTTGACTTATCTGCAGGCAAGTACCTTGTTCCGTCGGAGGCCATTCACGCCTACCGAAACCCCACACCAGCTACAGAGCGAGAGCCGGAACCACGATTTGATCCTTCACGACAGTCTATTTACCAGTGGGATCCGGAGGAGATTGCCAACCAGTGGCAGCCCGAGGCTCCTTCTCAGTACGACCCTAACTACAACTTCGGATATCCGCCAGGCCAGCCGTGGCAATAGACCAACTTAGGCCAAAAGCCTAAGCTTGTGGGAGTACGTATTTCTCACCGACATTACATTCATATTCACACACTCATGCCAGTTGTCGATGCTCATACTTTGTCATTGTACTATCCATGCTAGTTTATTTTCCTTTTTATGCTTTCTTCTTGTGTGTTTGAAAAACCTTAAGAAAAACAAAAAAAATAGTAGTAGCTTTTAGCTAGTTTACTTTCTTGCTTGTAGTAGAAATTAAAATGAAACCCAAAAAGATTTATTGTTCTTCTTTTGCTTGTTGGGAGCTTTCCCGTGTAAATAGTTTTATTTCTTTTCTTTTCCTTGGGGGTCGTGGGGAGAAGACCATTATGAAAATGTTGAAGTGGCTCTTATATGCATTATTGTTGACTTAACCAAGAGCCCATGTTTCCTTGTCTTCTCCTGTTTATTGAATGCCTGCAGATTCCAGCTTAGTCCAATGCACGTGCACTATTATTATTATTCACATCGTTCGGTTGTGCAAGTCAAAGGCAATTATGACGATATATGATGGACTGATTGAGATGAGAGAAGCTGGTATGAACTTGACCTCTCTTGTTTTTGTAAATATGATTAGTTCATCATTCCTGATTCAGCCTATTATGAATAAACATGTTTGCAATGACAATTAGAGATTATAGTTGTTTATGCCATGCTTAATTAGCTAGGACTTTATAATGGTTTACCTTGCATGCCAACATGCTATTAAAATGATTGTGATGTGGTATAGTAGGGTGGTATTGTCACGCCCAATATGCGATATTATCCTAAAGAGACTCGAAGGTCCCACCAAGGATAGAACCGCATATTGAAACGCTTTTGCAAGGTGGATATCATTACATCAACATTACATAATAGATGGGGATGCATACAAGAGGCATACAATGCCACACGAATACAACATCACATCATACAAGATCAACATCCGACTACGGATGAATCATAAACAGAAACTCAAACAATATCCACCTCGCTATCCCGTGCTGCCGACCGAACCTATCCCGATCGAAGAAGAAGCGTAAGAAGAACTCCAAACCAAGCAAACATCGCTCTCGCGCCATGATCATCGTGATAACCTGTACCAAGAATCTGTTGTTGTAGTAATCAGGAGCCACGAGGACTCAGCAATCCCATTACCATGGGTATCAAGACTAGCAAAGCTTAATGGGAAAGGAAGGGGTAAAGTGGTGAGGTTGCAGCAGCGACTAAGCATGATATGGTGGCCAACATACGCAAATAAGAGCGAGAAGAGAGCAAACGGAACGGTCATGAAGCTAGCAATGGTCAAGAAGTGATCCTGAACTCCTACTTACGTCAAACATAACCCAAAACCGTGTTCACTTCCCGGACTCCACCGAAAAGAGACCATCACAGCTACACACGCGGTTGATGCGTTTTAATTCAAATCAGGTGTCAAGTTATCTACAACTGGACATTAACAAATTCCCATCTACCGCATAACCGCGGGCACGGCTTTCGAAAGATTATACCCTGCAGGGGTGTCCCAACTTAGCCCATGATAAGCTCTCGCGATCAACAAAGGATATACCTTCTCCCAGGAAGACCCAATCAGACTCGGAATCCCGGTTTACAAGACATTTCGACAATGGTAAAACAAGACCAGCAAAGCCGCCCGATGTGCCGACAAATCGATAGGAGCTGCACATATCTCGTTCTCGTGGCACACCGGATAAGCGAAGCGTCACAGTACCGACGTAATCCAAGTTGCCAAGGAATGGTCCCAAGACGGTGCTCTAGTTTGGACCAACACTGAGGAGCACCGCCCGTGGGGGGTAATAAAGATGACCCTCGGCTCCGAAACCCAAGGGAAAAAGGGCTAGGTGAGGCAAATGGTAAAACCAAGTTTGGGCCTTCTTTGGAGGAGTTTTATTCAAAGCGAACCGTCAAGGGGTCCCATAAATCACCCAACCGCGTAAGGAACGCAAAATCCGGGAACATAACACCAGTATGACGGAAACTAGGGCGGCAAGAGTGGAACAAAACACCAGGCATAAGGCCGAGACTTCCACCCTTTACCAATTATATAGATGCATTAATTAAATAAGAGATATTGTGATATCCCAACATAATCCTGTCCACCATGGAGAAATCTTCAACTTCACCTGCACCTAACAACGCTATAAGAGGGGCTGAGCAAAAGTGGTATCATAGCCAAGCAATGGTTTTCTAGGAAGGGTGCAAAAGGTTAGAGGCTAACATGGCAATTTGGGAGGCTTGATAAACAGGTGATAGGTAGCGCAGCATAGCGATAGAACGAAGCAACTAGCATAGCAATGATAGTAGTGAGATCCAGGGTAGCGGTCATCTTGCCTGTAATCCCGCAAGGAAGAAGAACGAGTCCATGAAGAAGATGAAGCCACGAAAACGAACCAAGCGTAGACGAACGAATCCTCACGGTCGCAACGAAACAGGAACTATCGAGAAGAAGCAGACAACAAGGTAAACACACCACACATGAACAAGGCATGATGCACAAACAAGTATGACGCAAGACAAGACTACATGAAGCTACTCATGGCAAGAGATGATGCATACAAGATCAACACAACAAAGCAAGTTTAAATGAGGCCGGAAACAACATATAACAATTCCGGTAAGTCCTCATATGCAAATTTCGAAATTGGTCCAGATCTGAATAAACCTTATGTTCAAGTTGTTAAACAGCAATTTAATATGCACCGAGATGATCTACACGAGATTCTAGTCAAGTTACATATAAAGTTCATTAGATTCGGAGCTACGGCCTAGAAGATATGAGCAAAACAAGTCAAACATGGCATTGATGCAAAATGCATCCAAACATCAAGCAAACACCTCAAAACAAGGATGCAACATGATAATATGAAGCTACATGCAAATTTAAGCAAGTTTCATATAGAGCACACTCCAAACGGAGCAACGGTTCCACACATACACTCTATACAAGTTTAAAGGACAAGCTGTCCAAAACAGCAATTAGGCATATTGCAAGCATCAAAACAACATGCTACAGCACCCCACCATGAGAATAAAATGCATGAACATGATGTACAGGTAAAGCATAACAAAACATGAACACTGATCTATCTCCAGAAATCACTAGAACATGCTCAAAAGACATGGCAAGATTGCAAATAATAACAGTTTCAGACTTTGCAGAAATAACATCAGCTTGCAATGTTTAGAGCTATCAAACGACATGTTACAGGAAATTAACATAGAAACTTAAGGCATGGAATGATACTACTAAAAGCATATAACAAAAGTCCTTTAATGACCATGAGCCAAAAAGGTTTAGAAGATATGATGGCACCCATGTAAACATAGCAAATGATATGACAGATTCAAACATGGCAGGAACAACGATAAGTAGGCATGTTGGTGAGCTTGTAACACTCACCATAGAGCATTACATGGCATGAAAAGGTAACCAACAGCAATATGACATGTTTATGAAGCTAATCATGTCAATAGCAAGTTCATAGGGTGCATGTATCAGTAGCAAAGCACATGGAAAAACTGAACTTAATGTAGACAGGCTGACAGCAACATTATTTAGCAATTTGAGAGCAAGATTACAACAACCTACAGGAAGATAAAAATGCAACCAGGGGCATGTATGGATATAGCATGACATTTAGAACAAAACATCCTTAGTGAACATCTCCATATTATGCATAGAATGACTTGTAGCAGCAGGTTTACGTAGCATCACAAAATAACAGATTCAGCCTAGCAAAACAGCAACAGCAAGTACCCTACTTAACAAGTTTGATGCACTCACTACACAACTCACAAAAATACATGGACTGCAACTCTGTAAATATGGCATGATGTAGTTAAAAACACATGTAGAGCTCATGCTCATAGGATGCACACATCAAATGCAACAAAAATGACAAATCACCAAGTTATAATAGTTTCAGCAGATTAACATCATATAGCACTCTTACAACAATGATTAAGGCATCAAGATGAACTCAAATGAACTCGGCACAATGTAATGAAATGAAGAGCATCTCCTGGTGAACATTTTGACATATCATGCGCATGAAACACAGCTACGGATGCAGAGTTATGATGCGTTGAACATGTGAAGAAAATGTTGAAAACTTTGGGGCTTAAGAGAAAAACGAGGGGGGAAAGAAAGTCAACCGTTTCAGATCTGGATCGGGCACGAATTTCGAGGACGCCGGAGTTCTCGTCGGAGATGGACGTGGTGGTGGCCGGAGTTGTGGGAGATGGGCGGATCCGGGCCGGATCCGTCCGGTCTCGGCGGCGGAGGGCGGCGCCGGCCGATGGGGAGAGGCGGGCGCCCGGCAGCCTGGCGCCTGGCCGGGCGAAGCGGGCGCGAGGAGGGTCGGCGGCGGGGAGGTGCGACGACCGGGCGGCGACGGGGGCGGCGCGGGCGATGGCGACTTCGGCAATGGGACAAGAGGAGGCGACGGGCGGCGACAATCGGGCGGCGGGTCGCCGGGCCGGGCGAGGCGCAGGTCGGTGGAGCATCGGGCGTCGGCCGGGCACGGCGGGAGCTCGCGGGCGAAGGGCGGTGGAGGACGGGCCAGCCGCGGCCTTGTTGCCTGGGCGGGCGGATCTGGCTCGGTGGTGGCCAAGTGGGGCGCCATGGCGGTGATGTGGCGGCGCGTGAGTGGTGGAGGGAGGTGGCGGCGCTGGCGTGGCGTCCCTGGATTGGTCCGGGCGACGTGGAGGCGGCAGTGGACGTGTCCGGCCGCCGGGCGGACATGTCCGGCGGCGCAAGGAGGGAGAGGGCTAGGGTTTCATCCGCGAAAATGGAAGGGGAGGGCCTTTATATATGTCGAGGGAGCTAGGAGATTCCAAATGGAGTGCGGTTTTCGCCCACACGATCGTGATCGAACGACCGAGAGCATGGAAGTGACTTAGATGGGTTTTGGGCCACTTTGAAGGGGTGTTGGGCTGCACACAAAAGAGGCTTTACGGTTACCCGGTTAACCGTTGGAGTATCAAACGACCTCCAAATGGCACGAAACTTGACACGCGGTCTACCGGTGCTATACCAAGGCCGCTTGGCAAACCTCGGGCCATTCCGACAAAGTTTAACACCCGCTCACAACAAGAGACAAAAGGGGAACACCGGAGGACATAGGAGTGCCGGATTGCAAAACGGACAACGGGGAACATGCTCGGATGCATGAGACGAACACGTATGCAATGCAATGCATATGATGGCATGGAAAAATGCAACACACAAGCAAATGACATGGCAACGACGGTGAATAATGGGCGTACACCTGGTGCATCGAATCCGGGGAGTTACAGGTATCCTCCTTTGAATGATTCAAGTGACTTGACTTGGCACATGTTCACACATGTAGTTGAAACAAAATCAACATAGCCTTCATGATATTTATGTTCATGGTGGATTATATCCTACTCATGCTTGCATTCAGTGTAGATTAATTTTAATGCATGTTCATGACTGTTGTCGCTCTCTAGCCGGTCGCTTCCCAGTCTTTTTCTAGCCTTCACTTGTACTAAGCGGGAATACTGCTTGTGCATCCAATCCCTTAAACCCCAAAGTTATTCCATATGAGTCCACCATACCTTCCTATATTCAGATTCACCGCTGCTCCAAGTAAATTTGTATGTGCCAAACTCTAAACCTTCAAATGAAATTCTGTTTTGTATGCTCGAATAGCTCATGTATCAACTAGGGCTGTCTGTATCTTCCATGAGGCGGGTTATTCTCAAGAGGAGTGGACTCCGCTCCTCACTCACGAGAAAATGGCTGGTCACCGGGATGCCTAGTCCCATGCTTTATGCAAATCAAATCGAAATAATTGCAAACAAAACTCCCCCGGGACTCTTGTTAGTTGGAGGCACTCGTTGTTTCGAACAAGCCATGGATTGATGCTTGTTGGTGGAGGGGGAGTATAAACTTTACCATTCTGTTTGGGAACCACCTATAATGTGAGTAGCATGGAAGATATCGAGATCTCTCGGTTGTTATGTTGACAATGAAAGTATTCTGCTCAAAATATTATTCATCTCTATTTCAAAAATCGAGCTCTGGCACCTCTACAAATCCCTGCTTCCCTCTGCGAAGGGCCTATCTATTTACTTTTATGTTGAGTCATCATCCTCTTATTAAAAAGCACAGCTGGAGAGCACCGCTGTCATTTGCATCCATTACTATTAATTTATATTCAGTGTGACTATGACTGGATCTCTTTTTCCATGAATTACAATGTTTAGTCAGTCCTTGATCTTCAAAGGTGCTCTGCATTTATGTTTTGCGGTCTTAGAAAGGGCTAGCGAGATACCATCTTGTTATATCATATCATGATTGTTTTGAGAAAGTGTTGTCATCCAAGATTTGCTATTATTGCTCGCTAGTTGATTATGCCATTGACATGAGTAAACATGAGACCTAAGTGTTATTGTGAATATGGTTAGTTCATAATCTTTGCTGAAAACTTGAATGCTGGCTTTACATATTTACAACAACAAGAGCAAACAGAGTTTGTAAAAGATTTCTTTATCACTTTCAGTTTAACAACTGAATTGCTTGAGGACAAGCAAAGGTTTAAGCTTGGGGTAGTTGATACGTCTCCGTCATATCTACATTTCCAAACACTTTTGCCCTCGTTTTGGACTCTAACTTGCATGATTTGAATAAAACTAATCCGGACTGCGCTGATTTCAGCAGAATTGCCATGGTGTTATTTTGTGCAGAAACAAAAGTTCTCGGAATGACCTGAAAATCAACGGAGATTATTTTTGGAAAATATAAAAAATACTGGCGAAAGAATGAAGTCCAGGGGGCCCACACCCTGTCCATGAGGGTGGGAGGCGCGCATGCCCCCCCCCCCCCCCTGGGCGTGCCCCCTGCCTCGTGGGCCCCCTGGAGCTCCACCGACCTCAACTCCAACTCTATATATTCGTGTTCGGGGAGAAAAAAATAGAGAGAAGGATTCATCATGTTTTACAATACGGAGCCGCCGCCAAGCCCTAATCTCTCTCGGGAGGGCTGGTCTGGAGTCTGTTTGGGGCTCCGGAGAGGGAATCTGTCGCCATCATCATCATCAACCTTCCTCCATCACCAACTTCATGATGCTCACCACCGTGCGTGAGTAATTCCATCATAGGCTTGCTGGACGGTGATGGGTTGGATGAGATTTATCATGTAATTGAGTTAGTTTTGTTAGGGTTTGATCCCTAGTATCCAGTATGTTCTGAGATTGATGTTGCTATGACTTTGCTATGCTTAATGCTTGTCATAGGGCCCGAGTGCCATGATTTCAGATCTGAACCTATTATGTTTTCATGAATATATGTGAGTTCTTGATCCTATCTTGCAAGTCTATAGTCACCTACTATGTGTTATGATCCGTAACCTCAAGTGACAATAATCGGGACCACTCCGGTGATGATCGTAGTTTGAGGAGTTCATGTATTCACTATGTGTTAATGCTTTGGTCCGTACTCTATTAAAAGGAGGCCTTAATATCCCTAGTTTCCAATAGGACCCGCTACCACGGGAGGGTAGGACAAAAGATGTCATGCAAGTTCTTTTCCATAAGCACGTATGACTATATTCGGAATACATGCCTATATTACATTGATGAATTGGAGCTAGTTCTGTGTCACCCTATGTTATAACTGTTGCATGAGTAATCGCATCCGGCATAATTCTCCATCACCGATCCAATGCCTACGAGTTTTTCACATATTGTTCCTCGCTTAGTTACTTTTCCGTTGCCACTGTTACAATTACTACAAAACTACTACTATTACTTTTTCACCGTTACCGTTACTTCCATACTACTTTGCTACTAAATACTTTGTTGCAGATACTAAGTTATCCAGGTGTGGTTGAATTGACAACTCAACTGCTAATACTTGAGAATATTCTTTGGCTCCCCTTGTGTCGAATCAATAAATTTGGGTTGAATACTCTACCCTCGAAAACTGTTGCGATCCCTATACTTGTGGGTTATCAGATCGCAGCCACCCCGCGACCAACCCCAGTCGACCCAACGCCTTGATCGTCAAGACTACCCTAAAGGTCATTCTGGTTGGTCAGTCGCGAGGAGGGCGTCCTCGTAGGCGCCAAAGCGGTTGGGGATCACGGCCCTACAATGCGAGGGAAGTGGGAAGAGATGACATCGGCACCAGGGTCTGCAGGTTTGCGACAGCAGAAGGAGTCGGGGGCTCCTGAGCCTTCGCGACCTCAGAAGGTGATCTGGGGGGAGAGGCCTCAGGAGCTAGCTTGGCAGCTGAGATCGCCTTCTCCCAAGGACGGGCTTCTGGATCTCGCGAGGACGACCCGGACGCTGAGGCTTGGGAGTCATCGCCATCCCTCCGCGTCGGAGGAGGCACGACAGCAGCTGGTCCCTGGGCCTCAGGGGTTGCGATCGCCCCCTTCTTCTTCTTCACCACCGACGTTGGCCTATCAGTGCAAAGGGAGACATCAAGAAAATACAGCAAGGACAGGAACGAAGGATTAGGATGAAGCACTTAGTGTTCTACGGCGACATACTCCCTCGGCCTTTTCTAAAGCACCAAGCCTGGGGGCTTCGCGAGCTAGGGCACTGGCACGTGAGCCCCAGGGGCAGGCAACGGCACAGCGGCCGGACCCGCGGTAGCACCGGCTGACGACGAAGTAGAAGCGTCGCCTCGGGAGACCAGCGCTGATCTGCTCTTCTTCGGGACCCCGGCCAGCGGCTTCTTCGATGGGTTGCCCCTGGACCTTGTCGTGAACCGGGCAGGGTTCCGCGACTCCCTCACCGGATCTTGCCGGCCTCAGCATCGTCAGGGAAGGTGCGGAGGAGCTCCGCCATGTGCAGAGGAGAAGTCTCCCCCACTCCCTCCTGGGTCGCCTCCGAGTCAGGACTGTCCTCCTCGCTGGACTCGCCGGAGGACACCATCACCCGGGCCACCACCACTTGGGCCCCGGTAGGCGCCGGTGGCTTGAGCCCGCGCTCATTGAAGACAGGCATGGCGGTGGCGATCTTTGCCCCATCCGGGCAGTGGTACAGCAGAAGATGGGTATCAGGTGGGTACCCATGATCCTCCACAACCAGGTGGTGGAGAACCTTGTCCAGCTCCTCGTCGGACAGGGCATCCGGGCGCAGGCGGAGGTCGCCTCATTCATCCAAGAGCTTCCACAAGGGGAGCGGGCGCGCTTGGAGCGGAGCCAAGGGCTGCGATAGGAACTCCTTGACGATCATGAGCCCCGTCAGCTTCTCCGCCCTCGAATCGTCAGGCTTCAGGTCGGCCGCCATCCTCGCCAACATCGTCTTCGCCCATGGGTCGGTGTGCTTCGCGCTACTCCACCCATTGTGAGGAACGGGCATCCCCGTCTGCAGCACCAGCCAAGGGTAGGGGCTCTTGGCATCCATGAGGACCCACTTGTTTAGGAAGCCATCCGCCTTCTTCCCGGCTCTCGAGATTGCGTTGCTTCCGTTGGCCGCAACAAAGTTGGCGCACCCCGAGCATGGGCCATCCTTGTTCCGGAGGTAGAAGAAGTGGTGAAGCAGCGCCACAGACGGCGTCACCCCCACGAATGCTTCGCAGTAAAAGGCGAAGATCGACAGGAGGAGAATGGAGTTGGGATGAAGATGGAGGGCGTGGAGCTTGTAATGGCGGAGGACAGGGTAGAAAAACTTAGAAAAAGGGGGGACCAGCCCCGTGAAGACAATGTGCATGAAGAAGGGGTAGAAGGTACTACCGGAGGCCTCCGTCGTGGAGGAGCCGACCCGAAGCGCAGTCTCTCCTCCCTCATTGCTATCGCCCGCCGCCATCAGGAGCGCAGTGGCGAAGTTCTTCTCCGAGACATTGGGCGCGCTCAAGGCGGGCTCGTACCAGGAGGGCGAGCGCGCAGCCTTCTCCTTGTCGGACGCCATCAGCTGCAAGCTTGGGAAGGAGTTCTGACGGATCTAGAGTCTCTTGGGGCGAAGAACATGAAAGGGGATCTGGAGCAAGACGAAGGAAGGCAATGAAGGCTCTGTAACTTGCACCAGCCCTTTTGGCAGGCGAGAACAGTTGTCGAGCCTGCGTGGAGAAGCGGAGACGCCCACGTCCCATCAATCACCATGTGTCAATCAAGGCCGCAGGCGGTTGGGGCCCGCGGTGCTCCGCACTTGCCCTTTGGCTTCGCCTCGAAGCCAAGTTCGAGCACGCCTTGGGCCCGGGGGCTACTGTTGGTGTTCTGGGACCGGGGGTGCCCAGACATGCCTACCTGCGGCCCAATGCGTGGCTCCACCAGCGGCCTGGTACGACCCAACTTCAGCAGCGACAACCCAAGAACCTCGCGAGGGGCCAAGCCTCGCGAGGCGGACGACACATGGACCCCCCTAGGGGCGGCCTCGCGAGGTTCATGTGACATGAGCCATGACGACCAGGGCGAGGCGGACGCCAGTGGGCGCGGTGTACCAGTTTCCTCTTCGGTGCTAAAGAGCCAAGCGCAGGCGAGGAGTCCCAAGGCGTCAGGCAAAGGTTTCCATATAGGTGCAACAAGACCAAGACTTGCAGGACGGCCGGACGGAGGTCATCCCGGAGCCCACAGCAGCATCACCACCAGAGCCTTTGGCAGGCGAAGACCACCTTTTGTCAGGATAGCTTGTACTAGTTGTCCCCCCTTCAAACATGGTCGTTGTGGAAACATTTGGTGAGAGGACCAGGGCCTCTATAAATAGGTCTAGCCACCACCATAGGAATGGGACGGATCTGGGATTGGAACGATTCCACCCTCACACACACCAGCTCATCGAGCCCAAGAACACCTCACCTCCTGAGGCTGTTCATCCACTGTACTAGTTCATTCTCAGCCCCTCGAGGCAATCCACCACCACATTGGAGTAGGGTATTACAGCCCGAGGTGGCCGAATGAGTATAAACCTCTGTGTCTCTTGTTCTTTGGGTTCATCAAGCTAGGTCATGGGATCATTGAGCGAGCATGTGATGCCCCAACACCGGCGCTCCAGATGCCTTCCATGGATTCCGAGATTCATCGTGTGATTTGTTTTGTTCGTCGCATTCATCTTTGCATTGCATCATGTCATCATGCAACCCTTTTTAAAACTCAACTAAATAAATTGCATAGATCGTTGATCTATTGAAATCGAGGGAAATGCACATGGTGATTTCTCTTTACAACATATAAAAGTCTCCCAATATTATTAGGGAGCTATACTAAAATATTCCATTATCTTTGGAAATTACCCATGAACTCACTTGCAATTTAATTCCATGCCTCTTATGTGTAACATCCCAAAATTCTAAATTTTGGAATGTTATAAACAAATAGATAGTTTTGGTTGATTGTTTGATTGATTGACTGAAAGTGAGTGATTTCGAAACTTTTTGAAATTTAGATGAGAGGGAATAAAAGGACTTTCCCAAACTTTCATTTTGCTTTTATGAACTTCGGGAATTCAAATTCTTTTCATCACCAAACCCTGGAGAGAAGATGACATGACTTCTTCCATTTATTTAAATGACAAGGGGTGTTGAAAATATTATAATTTCATTTGGAAAACATTTCCAATTCTGAAACTTTATCCAACTCGATGATTTTCACGAGCGAAGATAAAATGACTTCTTCAAAACATATGAAATATGAGTTGGGAGTTTCAAAGAATTAAAATTCAAAATTCTTTTGAATTTATTTTCAATTTGGAGTTATTGAGTTTTATTCAAATTATTTTTCTTCAAAAATAAAATACATGGAAAATAGGGTAACATGATTCCTAAAACAGAAAATTGGAGAGAAATTAATTTGAAATCATTTTGGTATTTTAAAATGATTTTCGATGGATTTTATTAGGGCAGTAGCACTGTTTGTTTTATTTGAATTTTGTGTATTTTATTTGAAGCTAGAATAAAGTTCATCATGTAGGAAATATTTTTCTGAAAATTTTGATATATTATATGCCTATATAATATATTTATTTACTTAGTTTTATTATTTTATTTGTCTCTGTTAAAAAAATTAAAAAAAAAAAGGGCCTAGCGCTTGGGCCAAAGGCCCAAGCCGCCTAAAGCCACCGGCCGCCACGAGGCCACAACGCATGCGCACGCACCAAGGAGGGAGCCGTTCCTTTTCTCCTTTTCCCAAGTCCTAGTAGGACTCTTTTCCTACTTCGTTTATTCCGTATCTATTCCTAGATCTATTTCCTAGGATTCCTAATCCTAATCTATTTCTTGTCCCCTACACCAAGCAAAACCCCTCCCCTCCCCAATATAAATACCCAAGCACCCTCCCCCTCCAACACATCAAATCAACTCTCCTCTCCTCTCCTCCATGCAGAAGCAGCAGCAGCAGTGCCCGCCCGCTATAGGCCGCGCCGCCGCCGCCCTCGCCGCCGCCGCTTCACCAGCCCGCCGCCCGCCACTTGCCGCCGCCGCCGCCTCGCCGCCACCGCCGAGCCCTCGCCTCTTGAGGTACTAGCCCAGCAGAAGCGCCACGCTTTCTAGATCGGTTTCGTTCTGTTTTCTAGATCGGTTTTTCGTTTCGGTTTCCTTTCCGAAACCCTAGATCGGTTTTCTCGCCGGTTTTTCTTTCCGGTTTTGTTTAGCGAGCGTTCGCTCGATAGATTTTTCTTTTTATTTTTAATTTCCGTCATGGACCTATCCGTAGTGTCCCTAATCTTCAAACGGCTATAACTTTTTACTCGTAAGTCGGAATCCAACGAAACCAACGCCCACTTCTTCGTTACGATCCCCTCTATCCAGTAATACAACTCAAACATGTTTTTGAAAGTTTTAAAATTTGAATTCAAACAGATTTGTATTTGAACTTTGTTTGATCATAACTTGAGTTTCGTAACTCCGATTTAGTTGATTCTTTTTGCTAATCGAAGCTCTTGACCTAAACTTTCTGATAAGGCCAAATTCACATAATTTTGGTACTGTTAGAAATTTTTTTATGCTGCAAGAGTTATTTGATTTGGTTTTGACGTTTCCCGAATTGTTTTCTTCGTTCTTTCCGATCTTTTGAGTGATTGCTTATGTGTGGTTACTATTGCTTGATTTCGATAGATTGACCGGAGTGTGACGAGTAGATCTATCAAGAGTTTTGAGTGCGAATCATCTTCATCAACTTTGCAGGCAAGTAACACTTGATCATATCCTTTCTACTACCCATGTTTTTATGCATTAGATCAATCCTCAAACACTTGCATGGTTAGGATCTAATTAAATTGTGGGATGGGAAGTAGATTGAGGTAGTACCTATTACCTGTTTTACTTATGAACCTTTGGGAGTTACTTCTCGTTTGCTTATTACGCCATGCTATGCTCAGAGGCGTGGATTGGGTTTAAGTGAATATCCATGACAGATGTGAGATTGATAATTAATGGTTTATCTAAGGTGGCAACTTAAACACACATCTGGGTGGATTGAGGCACTGGCTATTCCAGACTTGCTGTCAAGGCACACAGGTAGACAGGATTTGCCTGTATTTCTTCGGACCGCCACCCAGGCCCAAAGGGATCATGAGATTATTCAAACTAGAAACTTCCGTGTGCAGCCACAAGCCATTATGGGCTCTGGCATAGTTGAGTAAGTTGTGCGAACTCTTACGGGTAGGCTAGCTGATGTAGGGGATGTAGGTTGGTACGGTCTACCCACATGTAAGGTGCTAGCGCTTTTGAAAGACTATGTCTCGGTCATCCGTTTCTCAAACACCATGTAGTGCGAGAACCAAGCGGAGGCGATCGAGTCTTGTGGGGAAAAGTGCGCAAACCTCTGCAGAGTGTACAAACTAATCATGGTTAGCCGTGTCCCCGGTTATGGACAATTTTGAGTATCTAGTACCTGGATATCCTGTTGATCTCATCACGTTACTTAATATAATTTGTTGGGTTTAATGAGTACTTTTAATTGGGATTGAGAATGCTGTCAACCATTCTCAATGTTTAACAACCACCATGATAGTTAAATAAATTTATTCCTTTGCAGTAGGGAAAAATTGGCTTTTCGCAAAAACTGTAACCATAGAGCTTTCCACCAGCCATATATGCATGTAGTATAGCTTATTCTTTCATTACTCTCTATGTGTTACATTGCCAGCATATTCCATGTGCTGACCCGTTTTCGGGCTGCAACTTTTCATGTTGCAGACTTTTCAGATGACGAGTAAGTGATACGTTAGGGTTACGATTTCCTATACTCAACTTTGCCGTTGGTGTTGATGGGAATCCACAACCTTGTTACTTCCGCTATGTTTTGGATTGAGGTAATAGTTTTTACGCTACTTTATACATGTAATTTACCTTTGTTATAAATCCTTGATCTTGTGTGTGTCAAACATACCGATCCAGGATGACACAAAAGCACGAGACTTGATCCATTCGGTCGGTCGCTACAAGATGGTATCGAGCACATGTTGATATGAGGACGTGACCTAGAAGCTGACAAGCCCATAGGAAAGATTTTCTCTACTACTTCATTTTCAAAAAGATCTTTTACCTCTCTTCTCTCCGAGCTTATTCAAATATTCCTTTTAGTGAGACCATACCCTTTTCCTTTTGACCACTCAAAGATTTGATCGATGATGAGACCACTCCAAGGAGACAAGATATTGGACAACTAAGACCATTTGAAATGAAGATGATTTTACCGTAAACGGAAACTACAACAGTGAAGACTCAAGACTAGGAGATTTGAAGGCTCCAAATAAATTCGGATTTGTATGACCTAGGAAGGTTACGCTTATGGAACTTGGCAGACTATGGAAGTTATCAATAACCGAGATCAAGGTGTATCGGAGAAAGATGGAACATGGAGCATTAGAATTCAAAGCTTTGTCGGGAAAACCCTAAGGCAGGAGATATCAACTATGGAATGATAGCTCATGAAAATGACAATAAGCGTAAACACGCTATCCATGATGTTATCGCCCGCCTATGCTATTGTCACCGTGCGGAGTTAAGCATGCAGATGCATGGAAGGATTGGATGGTAGAAAGCTGATGGAGCATCTATCTGCAAACGTTGGAGTTTTAACCTTAGTGGTGTATCACCGGGATCGGAGTATTACATGAAGAAGTTTAAGGTGGATCTGCAGGAAGCAGTATTTGATAAGGAAGCAGTTCGTGAAGAACTCAGGACCCAGAAGCTGAAAGTAGACAAGATGAAGGAGCAAAACATCGAGATACCGGAGATTTGACTGTAACTGAAGGACAGTAGGATCATGGATCATGTCAAGGATGTTGAAACCGGCAGTTGGAACGTAACTCCGGAAATATTGAAGGACGTCGCGAGAGACTTCGCGTCAACAGAGATGATCTGGCAAAAGAACTTGAGAAGGACAAGCATGATCAGAAGGAGCCATCAGAGACATGATCAAGATTGGAAGAGTTTGATGACTTTGAAGATTTATTGACCGTTAGAAGACCAAACCCCTGTTACATACCTACGTTAGATGCGACGATTGTGAGCTGTCATTTGTTTGATGTTTTCCGACAGCCACAATAAAATCTGCCTTTTCAAAACTTTTGTTTGTATTGTGTGCATCCCTCTCGATCTCTCTTATCCCACCCCAAACCCATGGACCCATTAGAGGATGGATGGAGATGAGCTTGTAATTTCCGGACCAATGAGTCAATTGGAGACAGACCGATGGATTCAGAACATGGAGGATCACATGAAGAATAACCCTACAGCCAGAAAGGATATGACCCAGCATGCTCTTCAGCGCTTTGAAAGAGGTGCTGCTATTTGGTGGAGGATGTACCAAACCATCAATGGATTGCAAAGAGTAACCACTTGGGAAGGATTTAAGTTGACTTTGCTAAAGTCTCGGTTTGTGACCCAGAAGTTGAAGCCTTATGGAAAGGATATGAAGAAACCTTGTGCGTGCAAGCCTTGTGGAGAAATAGGATATAACCATAAATAAAACAAGGACGAATACCCTCATAATCGGAGGATTAGCAAAGGAGTTAGCCGAGGATCTCAAGGAACTTCAGTTGGAGATTGTTCCCAAAGGTTTCGTTGCGATAATGGAAGTTCGGTTTACATTGTTGGAAAAGATCCGTGAAGCTCAGAAGGATGACAAAGAGATTGCTGAGGTAAAAGAGAGGATGAGCAAAGGAAAGGCCAAAGGTTTTCGTAAGGATGAGCACGACACCTTATGGTTTGAGGACAGTGTACATATACCCAATAATGCAAAGATCGTGAAGTTAATACTTCAGAGGCTCATGACTCACCATACTCGATTCGCCTCGAAACACCAAGATGTATTTGGATTTGAAGGAGTGTTTACGTGGACTGGTATGAAGAAGGATATTGCGGAGTATGTAGTCGTAAGTGATGTATGCGGAGAAAGTAAAAGAGCATAAGAAGCCAGCAGGATTATTGCAGCCTATGCCGATACCGAATGGAAGTAGGATAAGCTTGGCATGGATTTCATTTCCGGATTTCCCATAACCCGATTGGGATATGATTCTATCCGGTAGTAGTTGACTAGCTTGACCAAAGTGGCTCGCTTTATTCGGTGAAAAACCACCTATACAAGTGTGAAGTTGGCCAAGATATATTTGACAAGGATCGTATGTGCGCATGGAGTTTCGAGGACCATCGAGAGGAACACGGTTTACCTCAAAGTTTTGGAATCAGCCGCACTGGACTTTAGGTACTAGGCTAGAGTTCAAGACTGCCTTTCATCCGCATACTGAGATGGATAGACCGAGAGAGTCAATCAGATACCGGAGGACATGTTGAGTGTGTGCGCTAGATTATGGATCTAGTAGTGATGATAATCTACCCTACGGGAGTTCTCATACAACAACAGCTACCAAGTCGGTTTGAAGATGGCCCTTTTGAAGCTTTGTATGGGAGAAGGAGCCAAACACCGTTGATGTGGGATGAAGTTGGAGACCGTCATTGTTTGGACCAAATATGATCAAGGAGTCGAGAAGAGAATGTTAAGTTGATTGAGATAGGCGAAGATAGCTCAGTCCAGCGGTAAGAGTTATCTGAGACTCAAAATGCAAGGAGGTAGTCTATGAAATCGGAGCAGAGCATATCTTTGTGTGCCACCTCTGCGAGGAGTTAAACAATTTGGAGTTAAGGAAAGTTAGCCCGAGATTTGTAGGACCATCTGAGTTTTGGGCGTATGGGAGAATAGGCTAACAAGTTGAAGTCACCGAAGGACTGTCGGGAGTTCATGATGTGTTTCACATTTTCCAGTTGAAGAAGTGCCATGCGAGATGGCCAATATTTCCTTGTAAGGACGCTTGACCCTGGAAAGGATAATGAGGTTCCACGAAGTGGAGTATGGATTTCATAAGTATAAGTTTTATCACGGTATGTGGGACATCCCACGAGGATGAAGAGATGAAGTGTTATTGGATATAAATGGGGTATGATGTTGGAAATATGGATCAATGGAAATTCCATGATGAGTCTGAGTAATGACGTCTTAGTTTGGTGCAAATATAAGGAAAAGAGACAATACAATTGGATGGAGTTAAGTATGCGGGGAGTTGGATGTTGGGATAACGATCAGTTGCCCGAGGATGTGTTCAAGGATTGCAAGTGATGAGATGGGCCATAACCCACGTGCCCCAGGACTCGCCAAGAAGCAAGCACACTCTTCTTTGAAGGAGAAACCACGGAAGAGTTATGATTGTATCAACCGACGATTCTATAGGAGTTTACGCAAAACCTGAGAGTTGTTAAGGAACGATAGATGTCTGTTTGGCCTGCAGAATCAATGGATTTTCCGAACTTGGTTCGTCGACAAGAGAAATTCTGCAATGCTTGTGAGGATGACCGAGTGTTAGAATGCGAGATTCGCTAAACCATTACAAGGTAATGATTTGGGTGCGGGATGGATTGATCACCATACCGACTTACTCTTATTATTCGCTTTGCTATATGGAATAGTAAATCAGAGTGACTTACCTATAATCGAGAGACGACGATCAAAACCTTGTTTGAACCTTAGAAAGGTATAGGTATTTTTTTTCCCTTGTACACGGCAGTTGTTGCCAACCGTAGGATATACGGTGAGGTTCAACCCAGACCCGTTTTCTGCAGGAGAAACCATAAATTGTTGATCACCATGAGATATCGATAGTTGTTTAGAATTGGCGCCAGACCTGTCAGCTAAGAAGACCCAGTCTCGGAATAACCTTATCAAGATGAAAGGACAAAAGAATTGAGGAAAAGGTTATGCCACTACCGGAAGAGCCCAGAGAAGGAATTATCCTTAAGATCTGGGAAGACCGACATTGTCAGTAATAAGGATGGAGTATATGAGTTTTGATGGAACCGTAACCAATGCTTCTAAGGGTGGTAGCACCCGAGACCCCGGAGACGATCAATGGATTTTCGAGAAGACCCCCAAACCCTAACCTATTTCTTTCTAGCCTCTCCGAATCTCGAGGACGAGATTCATTTTAAGGGTGGTAGTTTGTAACATCCCAAAATTCTAAATTTTGGAATGTTATAAACAAATAGATAGTTTTGGTTGATTGTTTGATTGATTGGTGAAAGTGAGTGATTTGAAACTTTTGAAAGTTAGATGAGAGGAATAAAAGGACTTTCCCAAACTTTCATTTTGCTTTTATGAACTTCGAATTCAAATTCTTTTCATCACCAAACCCTGGAGAGAAGATGACATGACTTCTTCCATTTATTTAAATGACAAGGGGTGTTGAAAATATTTGAATTTCATTTGGAAAACATTTCCAATTCTGAAACTTTATGCAACTCGATGATTTTCACGAGCGAAGATAAAATGACTTCTTCAAAACATATGAAATATGAGTTGGGAGTTTTAAAGAATTAAAATTCAAAATTCTTTTGAATTTATTTTCAATTGGAGTTATTGAGTTTTATTCAAATTATTTTTCTTCAAAATAAAATACATGGAAAATAGGGTAACATGATTCCTACAACAGAAAATTGAGAGAAATTAATTTGAAATCATTTTGGTATTTTTAAAATGATTTTCAGTGGATTTTATTAGGGCAGTAGCACTGTTTGTTTTATTTGAATTTTGTGTATTTTATTTGAAGCTAGAATAAAGTTCATCATGTAGGAAATCTTTTTCTGAAAATTTTGATATATTATATGCCTATATAATATATTTATTTACTTAGTTTTATTATTTTATTTGTCTCTGTTAAAAAAAAAAAAAAAAAAAAAAGGGCCTGGCGCCTTGGGCCAAAGGCCCAAGCCGCCTAGGAGCCACCGGCCGACCACGAGGCCAGCATGCCCACGCACGCACCAAGGGAGGGAGCCGTTCCTTTCTCCTTTTCCCAAGTCCTAGTAGGACTCTTTTCCTACTCGTTTATTCCGTATCTATTCCTAGATCTATTTCCTAGGATTCCTAATCCTAATCTATTTCTTGTCCCCTACCCCAAGCAAAACCCTCCCTCCCCAATATAAATACCCAAGCACCCCCACTCCAACACATCAAATCAACTCTCCTCTCCTCTCCTCCATAGCAGCAAAGAAGCAGCAGTGGTTGCCGCCGCCATAGACACGCCGCCGCCGCCCACGCCGCCGCCCCTCACCAGCGCCGCCGCCGCCACTTGCCGCCGCCCCGCCCACGCCACCACCATGAGCCCTTCGCCTCTTGAGGTACTAGCCCAGCGTCGCGTCACGTTTTCTAGATCGGTTTCGTTCCGTTTTCTAGATCGGTTTTTCGTGTCGGTTTCCTTTCCAAACCCTAGATCGGTTTCTCGCGGTTTTCTTTCCGGTTTTGTTTAGCGGCGTTAAGCTCGATAGATTTTTCTTTTATTTTAATTTCCGTCATGGACCTATCCGTAGTGTCCCTAATCTTCAAACGGCTATAACTTTTTACTCGTAAGTCGGAATCCATGAAACCAACGCCCACTTCTTCGTTATGATCCCTCTATCCAGTAATACAACTCAAACATGTTTTTGAAAGTTTTAAAATTTGAATTCAAACAGATTTGTATTTGAACTTCGTTTGATCATAACTTGAGTTTCGTAACTCCGATTTAGTTGATTCTTTTTGCTAATCGAAGCTCTTGACCTAAAATTTCTGATAAGGCCAAATTCACATAATTTTGGTACTGTTAGAAATTGTTTTATGCTGCAAGAGTTATTTGATTTGGTTTTGACGTTTTCCGAATTGTTTTCTTCGTTCTTTCCGATCTTTTGAGTGATTGCTTATGTGTGGTTACTATTGCTTGATTTCGATAGATTGACCGGAGTGTGACGAGTAGATCTATCAAGAGTTTTGAGTGCGAATCATCTTCATCAACTTTGCAGGCAAGTAACACTTGATCATATCCTTTCTACTACCCATGTTTTTATGCATTAGATCAATCCTCAAACACTTGCATGGTTAGGATCTAATTAAATTGTGGGATGGGAAGTAGATTGAGGTAGTACCTATTACCTGTTTTACTTATGAACCTTTGGGAGTTACTTCTACGTTTGCTTATTACGCCATGCTATGCTCGTAGACGTGGATTGGGTTTAAGTGAATATCCATGACAGATGTGAGATTGACAATTAATGGTTTATCTAAGGTGGCAACTTAAACACACATCTGGGTGGATTGAGGCACTGGCTATTCCAGGACTTGCTGTCAAGGCACACAGGTAGACAGGATTTGCTGTATTTCTTGGACCGCCACCCAGGCCCAAAGGGATCATGAGATTATTCAAACTAGAAACTTCCGTGTGCAGCCACAAGCCATTATGGGCTCTGGCATAGTTGAGTAAGTTGTGCGAACTCTTACGGGTAGGCTAGCTGATGTAGGGGATGTAGGTTGGTACGGTCTACCCACATGTAAGGTGCTAGCGCTTTTGAAAGACTATGTCTCGGTCATCCGTTTCTCAAACACCATGTAGTCACGAGAACCAAGCGGAGGCGATCGAGTCTTGTGGGGAAAAGTCATAAACCTCTGCAGAGTGTACAAACTAATCATGGTTAGCCGTGTCCCGGTTATGGACAATTTTGAGTATCTAGTACCTGGATATCCTGTTGATCTCATCACGTTACTTAATATAATTTGTTGGGTTTAATGAGTACTTTTAATTGGGATTGAGAATGCTGTCAACCATTCTCAATGTTTAACAACCACCATGATAGTTAAATAAATTTATTCCTTTGCAGTAGGGAAAAATTGGCTTTTCAAAAACTGTAACCATAGAGCTTTCCACCAGCCATATATGCATGTAGTATAGCTTATTCTTTCATTACTCTCTATGTGTTACATTGCGGCATATTCCATGTCTTGAATTTTTGGCTGCAACTTTTCATGTTGCAGACTTTTCAGATGACGAGTAAGTGATACGTTAGGGTTACGATTTCCTATACTCAACTTTGCCGTTGGTGTTGATGGGAATCCACAACCTTGTTACTTCCGCTATGTTTTGGATTGAGGTAATAGTTTTTACGCTACTTTATACATGTAATTTACCTCTGTTATAAATCCTTCGAGTACTGTGTGTGTCAGCATACCGATCCAGGGATGACACAAAAGCACAGAGACTTGATCCATTCGGGTCGGGTCGCTATATTATGCTTCAAGTTGCACCTCCAAACTTTGCCAACAATTCTTTTCCCATTTATCGAGGCTCCTCCTAAATTCTCAATATTTTTGGACCTACCGAATACCCACTTCTTATTCAAACTCATTTCTATTTTCGTCACACACACGCTCACTTCTATTTTCTTGGATCAAGCTCATTTTTATGTGTCCAGGAAAATTATCCACATGCTCAAATTCTTTCCCAAACCCCCTCTTCCTTTCCTTCTCTCTAATGCTTTTCTGTTAAAGGAAATACGAGAGAGGGAGTGGAGAGCCCAGCAGCCTCCCTCTCCACTGGGCCGGCCTCCCAGGCCCACCTAACGTTCCTAAACCCTAGGCCTGACCCCTCCTCTTGACCTCTCCCTCTCGTCCTCCACACCGCCGCCACTCTCACACAAGCACGCATCGAGCCAGGAGAGCCCCGCTCGATCCCCTCCTCCCTCGATGCACTGTCAGAGAGAGAGAGAGAGAGCAGCTCTGCGCCTCGCCCGATCCCCTGCTCCCGGCCATCTTCGCCCGCGACCCACCATCCTCCTCCCCCGAGCCTGAGGTGCTCTCCGTCGTCAGCCACCTCGCGCTCGCCTCCTTCTCTTCCTCGCGCGCCCGCAACCAGGGCCGCCTCGTCAGCAAGCTCGCCCCGCGCCTCTCCGCATCCGCGCCAGTCAAAGCCGCGCCGCTCCTCCCTCCACAGTCGAACCGCCTAGACCGGTGCCTCCGCCCGCTGCCATCTCCTTTCTAGAGCCCCTCGCCGTCTTCCGCGCCAAGTCCCGACGCCAACATAGCCGCTCGCGGCGCCCTGCCTCACATTGTCTTCGTCCAGAGCCACGGACACGAAAACAGCTCAGACGACGACCCCGCCTCCTCCGCTCGCCTGTTCCCGATCCTCCACCGGCAGGAACCCAGCCGCCACCACGACTAAGGTATGCCCCACGACACCGCTTCTGCATCAGCACGCTCAGCCGCGACGCCCTCTGCTTGACCCTGCATCGAATGACAGGAACTGGTGCCTTGACCGCTCCCATTGACCGGGCCCCGCCTGCATCGCCATGGACGACTCCAAGCTCCTGCTGCAGCCGCTGCTTCCGAGCTCCTCCCCTGCTTCTCCGGCTTCGTCCTCGGCCGGACAGCATCCACCGGCCTTCAACCCCGGTGCCCGACCCGGCCATCTTCGATTGCTGCCCCTTCACAGCCAGCACGAACAAGAGCTCCACCCACCTTGCTGCCCCACTGGCCTCGTCGCCCTTCTTGTCGCTGCCAAGACGCGGCAACCAGGAACGCCCGAGGACGCCTTCGTGGTTTTCGCCAAGTTCGACCATCGCTGAACGAGGGTTTTTTGCCTTGCTCAGTTTGGATACGCCAAGTTCCTCGGAGATCCACCGATGCCTAGTACGACTACAGGACCGGAACACAAGTTCCGAAGTGACCTTGTACCTCTACCGTCACAAGAACCAATATCGGCAAGTCCGAAGACCCCAAGTACCATGACATCTTTGGGAGAACCGTGAACATCAAGTTCCTCTGCCACGAACGGTTACAGTGTTGTGGATCCGGCAAGTACCCTCTCCGGATCGCCAAGTTCGTCTATGAAATGTGTACACTACGTCGGAGACCTTAGATCCATCAAGTTCCTCTTCGAAACATGAACCACTACTTCCCTCGACGAACCCGATCTGCTCCGAAAATGCACGCTTCAAAGGTATAATGACGAGACGGCCGCACGTGAACGAATGCATGTGATGTGTTGTCTGAGATGCCCATGTTTGCACCATGTTCGAATCGCCACTTGCTTGTTCCACGTTTTCCATACCATCGCCATGTGGGAACCCAGTATCCGGGATCACCCCACCATTCTTGCATGACACGCTCCCTCCACATTCCCTTTTGCACCGGTATCTCCATGAGGTACCGGAACCGATATGTTGCCGTGGCATCATTTTCGGATTCGTTGCCGTGGCACACTTTATTTCCACCATGAAGTTAGCGCTACCCGAGGAGTAATTTAACATAATACAGGGGGCCAGTGCTGATGGTGTTGGTCCCAAACGGGCAGACTGCGGGGCCATGACGGGGCAACCTGAGGATCTGGTTTTACTCGTAGGCTTTCCCATCCGGACATGCCTGAGACGAGATATGCACGGCTACTATCAGGGTGTTGGCACGCCGGGAGCTCTAGCTGGATTAGTTTTACCATTGTCGAAATGTCCTGTGCACCAGGATTCTGAGTCTGATCGGAGGGTCTCACGATGGAGGATTGTCTCCGCGGATCGTGAGCTTGTCATGGGAACAGTTGGGACACCCTTGTAGGGTTTAAACTTTCAAGAGTCGTGCCCGTGGTTACGTGGCAGATGGGGATTTGTTAATATCCGGTTGTAGAGTACTTGAAGTAAACTCAATTAAAATACACCAACCGCGTGCGTAACCGTGACTTTCTCTTTTCGGAGAAGTTCGAGAGGAGAACACGGTTGGGTTATGTTTGAACGTAAGTTGTTTAGGATCACTTCTTGATGATTACTAGTTTGCGACCGTTTGCATAGCTTCTCATCTTACTCTTGTACTCGTAAGTTAGCCAACACACAATGCTTAGCCACTTGCTGCAACCTCACCACTTATCCATTCCACACCCTTTAAGCTTTGCTAGTCTTGATACCCATGGTAATGGGATTGCTGAGTCCTCGTGGCTCACTAATTACTACAACAACAGTTGCAGGTACTGGTAATGTGATGATCTAGTGTGAGAGTGATGCTCGATTGATTTTGGTGTTCTTATTCTTCTTCTTCGATCAAGGGATTAGGTTCCCGGTCGAGGAGCCGGGGATTAGCAGGGTGCATGTCGTTCTTCTTTTTTGTTTGTTTTCATCCATAGTCGGATCCTGCTCTTCTGTATGATGATTGCTATCTATTGATGAACTGTTGTGTTGATGTTGTAGCTTGTGGCGAGTGTAAGCCTTTATCTTGTATTCTCATCTATTGAGTACATCGTATGTTGTAATGTTGTCCACCTTGCCATGCGCTCGAAATGCGATTGTGCCCCAATCATGAGTTCATCACGTGATTGGGATAGAATCGCATCTTGGGTGCTACAAGTTGGTATCAGAGCCTTACCGACCTTAGGAGCCCCCTTGATTGATCGAACCGCTGCCGTTGTTGAGTCTAGAAGAAAACTATTTTGAGTGTAGTTATATATTGGAGAGTAGGAATTCTTTTACTCCTTATCCCCTTCGTCACTCTGGTGAGGACTCCTGACTTAGATGTTTTTACTTCACTCTCCTCTTTTTCACTTTATTTTTTTAGGATCATGCGGGTATTGTTGGATCGTTGTGATATCGTTGTGACGGGGATTCTGTCTTGGTGCCTCCTGACATTTAGGGGTTGTGGCAGTGTCCCGAGGAGTTGAGCTCCAAGGTGTTTTTGTCACAGTGCTTTTCGTTTCAGTTCCGAAATATCGAAGTTCGCCGACATCGAAAACGCTTCTATACTCTTTGTGATGAGAGTAGTTTGACGACACCTAGTACTGGGGAGAGCGATCAGATGTATTGCCACATCTAGTATATCGGATCTTTTCGAAGGTCTAAGGTACACAATTTCCAAAGGTTTCTTGGTTATGTGTTGACGGATGGATACAGTTGGAGCGTAGGGCTTGTTAGTTGTGTGATGTATTTGTGCCTCCCTGTATCCCTAACACCAGATTGAATAACCAGAAAGTTTCGGGAGTTTTTAGGTGGGAATTCAAGTATCACGTCGGACATCTTTCCAGCAGACACACGATACGATATGGGGTCTATCATATGTTTGTTCCGGCTTATTCTGCAAGCCAATCCTTTGTTTTTTTTGAGTTGTGGTATTCGACTTGCTTCAATGTCAAGTGTTGATTCCATACCTTTTGTAAGCGATGTTCTCATATTTCGATGTGAATGCTAATCCTTTTTTATCATCGGGATTATCATGTCAATTCTTTCCAACTTGTGTGCTTCTCTTCAAGTTAACCATATCCTTTCAATATTTGCTGGATCAATTCTCAATTCTCTCAACGGTGTTCATTTCTTTCGTCCCAAGTTGCCTTTGTTTTCCCACCATCCCACCCATTACTTCAAGGACTCATATATCTTAACCAAGTATCCATTTTATTCATGGGCAGTCTCTTCATTTTTCCATTCAATGTTCTTATCCGGTGATTTCTCATGAAGATGCTTAGGAACTTCAAGTTTACCATTCTTCATTCTCGTATTCTTTTCCGGTGGATTCAATTCAAGTTGTAGGTGTTGATCTTATCCCCTTCCTCATTTCAAGTGCTTTCTTAAGCCGGTCTACCTCTTAATCTTTCACCTCTCGCTATTCATTTGTTCCGGGGTGCTGAAGATATCTCAAAAGACTTGTGTTTCCATTCTCAATCCGTTCAACCTATTTTGAGGTTGTTATCTCATTCAAGCCACTTAATTTAACCTGCGTAATCTCTATTTTAAGCAATTATTTCCAACGGTGTTTTCTTTTGAGTGGGCCCTAACCCACAGGTCTATTCCCAGGATCTTACCTGACTCTTCTAATTTGTCCGGAGCGATTCCCAAATTCTTTTCAAAGTTTGATGTAAGAATGAATTGTCATCAGTCATGTGTCTTTCTCCAAGATCTTTCACATTCTTTTCATCGTTGGTTCAACCTTTTTATTCTTCATTCTGGAGTGTTTCAACTATTCATGGTGGTGTTTCTCGTCGTCATTCACGGATTTTGAAGACCGAAGAAGAGTTTCTCTTAAATCTTGTCCGTTCTCTCGAAGATTCGTGGTGCTAGCTTCATGCCATCCTCACAATTGTCTTGATTGTGAGAATTATTTTTACACCCATCCGGAGCATTTTGCGAGTTCTTTCCATTTTATTCCCCCTAAGGCCATCATTTCAGAATTCTTCATTCTCAACTTTCAGCTCTTGTCCTCCAACTCTTCCGGTGCATCGTTGAAGTATTCTCTAGCCAGCTCGTGATCTCTTCTTTCTCCTGTATCTAAATTCCCTCAAGTATCTCCGTTCATTTGTAATTCTTCCCGGCGATTCGTTCTCTTTTCCTCAATCGTTTTCAATTCTTACGGTGGTTCATTCAAGATTTCTCCTCCTCTGTTAATGTATCAATTCTTTCATTCTTCCCAAAGTCCTGCCGGTGATTCGTTCAAGATTTTCCCAAGTTTGCGGTATATCTCTCCTCAATCCTTTTTCAATGAGAATAAGTAGTATGTCAAATCCTTTGCTTGTCATCAATTTAATTTGGTGAAGGATAAGCATAACGTAAATCTTATTCTTGTTTTCCTCAAAGTGATTTAATTCCTTCTTTTCAGAGTTTGTTCAAGATGAGTAAATCCTTGATTCGAAGGGTTCCATCTTTCTTTACCGGAGCTCCAAGTTATTTAAATTATATCATTTCGAAGCTCCATCTAAATCAATGCAAGGATTCATCTTATTCTTTTCAAGCTTCCTTTCTTTGCGACCATCTTTTTATCTATTCGGAGTTCTTCGAGAGTTTCTTCATGGTGGTTCATCTAGGATTTAATTCCTTCTCGAAGTGTTCGCCAAGATTCTTATTGGAGGAGCTCAAGCATTCTTCATCTTGCATTCCGAACTACAATTCTTCTGCATTATCTTTTGAGGTGGTGCTATGTCATTCTTGATAATTTCCCTTCGTTTTTCATGATTCACAAGTTTTCAAGAGTGACATATTTTAAACCCATCATTTTCAATAGATCTTTTCAACCCAATAATTTCTTCGTTGCTGTTATCTTGGTATAGATTTCACTTAAAGCCTTGCCTAAGGAATGTTGCTATTATGGTGTTTCAATGATCCAAGTTTCCTCCTATTCTCGCGGTGAAAGAAGTTTTTCCGTCTCTTCGTTCCTCTCAGCCAATCAATCTTTTGGTAGTGGTTGGTTGTCACCTCATAATTTTGAGATGTCTCCATAAGCCCACGAGGATAATATCCTTTCGTATTGATCTTCCAACAACTCCGTTCAATCCTTATTTTTAAGGATGCTCTCTCAAATTCAATTGTGGTAGAAGATGTTATTTTCTTCTCCATCCCTTTATCCCAACAATCTAGCTTCTATTCTTTCGTTCCGGAGGCATTATGATGTTGCTCTCTTCACCCATCACCTCGTTTTGACAAGATCATGTTCTTTTCCTTGCTTATCCATTTAACCGGAGTGTTGTGCTCTCATTCAAGTTATGTCATCTTATCAAGTCTTGCATCTCTTTTCAACCGGTGTGCTGTTCGAATTTGTTCTTCCTTGTTCCTTGTTTATCTCATTTCAATCAGAGTGGTTTCAATTCCTTCTTGTCCATTGTGCTCGTCATTCATAGCTTTGCAACCTCCAAGGTTCACATGGTGTTACTTGTTTCTCTTTTCTACCGAAGTGCTCTCAATTTCGTTCAACTCTGTTGTGTTCTTTCATTCAAGTTTTCAACCTCTCAAGGTTCATTGGTTTCACTCGTTTGTCAAAGAAGCAACTTTGTCTTATCTCTTCCTCTTCCGTTTCTCCCCGGTGCCATCCTTAGATCTCGGTTCGAGATCTCTTGTAAGTGGAGGAGAGTTGTGATGCCCCAAGATCGGCGCTCCAGATGCCTTCCATGGATTCCGAGATTCGTCGTGTGATTTGTTTTGTTCGTCGCATTCATCTTTGCATCATGTCATCATGCAACCCTTTTTAAAACTCAACTAAATAAATTGCATAGATTCTTGATCTATTTAAATCGAGGAAAATGCATATGGTGATTTCCCTTTACAACATATAAAAGTCTCCCAATATTATTAGGGAGCTATATTATAATATTCCATTATCTTTTGAAATTACCCATGAACTCACTTGCAATTTATTTCCATGCCTCTTATGCTTCAAGTTGCACTTCCAAACTTTGCCAACAATTCTTTTCCCATTTATCGAGGCTCCTCCTAAATTCTCAATATTTTTGGACCTACCAAATACCCACTTCTTATTCAAACTCATTTGAATTTAATTCAAACGAGTTCAAATCCAATCTTCACAAACACGCTCACTTCTATTTTCTTGGATCAAGCTCATTTTTATGAGTCCGGGAAAATTATGCGCATGCTCAAATCCTTTCCCTAACCCCCTCTTCCTTTTCTTCTCTCTAATGCTTTTCTGTTAAAGGAAATTTGAGAGGGAGTGGAGAGCCCAACAGCCTCCCTCTCCAATGGGCCGGCCTCCCAGGACCTAACCCTCCTAAACCCTAGGCCCGACCCCTCCTCTCGACGTCTCCCTCTTGTCCTCCACACCGCCGCCAATCTCACACACGCACGCATCGAGCCAGGGAGAGCCCCGCTCGATCCCCTCCTCCCTCGATGCGCCGTCAGAAAGAGAGAGCAGCGCTGCGCCTCGTCCGATCCCCTGCTCCCGGCCATCTTCTCCCGCGACCCGCCATCCTCCTCCCCTGAGCCTGAGGTGCTCTCCGTTGTCAGCCACCTCGTGCTCGCCTCGTTCTCTTCCTCGCGCGCCCGCGACCAGGGCCGCCTCGTCAGCAAGCTCGCCCCGCGACTCTCCGCGTCCGCGCCAGCCAAAGCCGCGCCGCTCCTCCCTCCGCAGTCGAGCCGCCCAGACCGGTGCCTCCGCCCGCTGCCTCACATCGTCGTCGTCCAGAGCCACGGACACGACAAGAGCTCAGGCACCGACCCCACCTACACTGCTCGCATGTTCCCGGTCCTCCACCAGCAGGAACCCAGCCGCCACCGCGACCAAGCTCTGCCCCGCGACACCGCTTCTGCATCAGCACGCTCAGTCGCGATGCCCTCTGCTTCACCCTGCCTCAAACGACAGGAGCTGGTGCCTCGACTGCTCCCGTTGACCGAGCCCCGCCTGCATCGCCTTGTATGACCCCAAGCTCCTGCTGCAGCCGCTGCTTCCCAGCCCCTCCTCTGCTTCTTCGGCGTCGTCCTCGGCAGGACAGCATTCACCGGCCTTCAACCCCGACGCCCGACCCGACCATCTTCGGTTGCTGCCCCTTCACGGCCAGCACGCACAAGAGCTCCACCCACCTTGTTGCCCCGCTAGCCTCGTCGGCCCCTCTTGTCGCTGTCAAGACGCGGCAACTAGGAACGCCCAAGGACGCCTTCGTGGTTTTTGCCAAGTTCGACCACCACTGAACGAGGGTTTTTTGCCTTGCTCATTTTGAATACGCCAAGTTCCTCGGATATCCACCGATGCCTAGTACGACTACATGACCGGAACACAAGTTCCACGGTGACCTTATACCACTACCGTCACAAGAACCGAGATCGGCAAGTCCGAAGATCCCAAGTACCATGACATCTTTGGGAGAACCGTGAACATCAAGTTCCTCTGCCACGAACGGTTACAATGTTGTGGATCCGGCAAGTACCCTATCTGGATCGCCAAGTTCGTCTACGAAATGTGTACCACTACGCCAGAGACCTCAGATCCGTCAAGTTCCTCTTCGAAATGTGAACCACTACTTCCCTCGACGAACCCGATCCGCTCCGAAAATGCAAGCTTCAAAGGTATAATGACGAGATGACCGCTCGTGAATGAATGCATGTGATGTGTTGTATGAGATGCCCATGTTTGCACCATGTTCGAATTGCCGCTTGATCGTTCCTCGTTTTCCATGCCATCGACATGTGGGAACGCAGTATCAGGGATCACCCCACCATCCTTGCATGACACGCTCTCGCCACACTTCCTTTTGCACCGGTAGCTCCATTTGCTACCGGAACTGATATGTTGTCGTGGCATCATTTTTGGATTTGTTACGTGGCACGCTTTTCACCATGGTGACAAATGCTTTATAATATGCTCATGTCAACATTTTCTTAAAAATTGCATAAACCTTGTATGTGTCATCCACATCATGTTAACAACATTTAAAATGTTCAAAATTGTTGTTTGCATTAAATTACTAAATGCAAATGGGGATTACCGGAATTGTTGTTTGATATTTTTGGCCTTATTTAAACTTGACTAAATAGTTAGTTTAATTATGCTCCATCTCTTGTCATGTTTAACAACATTGAATATTATTGAGTAGCTTAAATGAGAGCAAATTAAATAATTGAATGTAGTATTTTGTCAATATGCAGCTCGTTGCATATTGAGCTCCACATAATTTGTAGTATTGTTTGTTGCACTTTGTCATGCCATGCCTTTTTAAACCGGACATGCATCATACTTGATTGTGTATCATGCCATGTTTCTGTGATGGTTGTTTACCATATTGTTTGCTTCTTTCCGGTTGCACATCTTCTCAATAGGTCCGGTTACTTGCGATTGTGAGGATCCGTTCGGCTACGTTGGTTCGTCTACTTCATGCATTCGGTCTTCTTCCTAGCGGGATTTCAGGCAAGATGACCGTTACCTTGGATCTCACTACTATCTTTGTTATGTTAGTTGTCTCGATGTTATTGCTATGTCGCTCTACCTACCACTTGTTTATCAAGCCTCCCAAATTGCCATGATAGCCTCTAACCTTTTCCACCATCCTTGCAAACTGTTGTTTGGTTATGTTACCGCTTTGCTTAGCCCCTCTTATAGCATTGCTAGTTGCAGGTGCAATTGCAGTTTGTTCTATGTTGGGACATGGATATCATGGGATATCACAATATCTCTTATTTAATTAATGCACATATATACTTGTTAAGGGGTGAAAGGCTCAACCTTTTGCCTGGTGTTTTGTTCCACTCATGCCGCTCTAGTTTTCGTCGTACCAGTGTTATGTTCCTTGATTTTGCGTCCCTAACACGGTGAGGGTTTATGGGCCCCTTTTGACAGTTCGCTTTGAATAAAACTCTTTCGGCAAGGCCCAACATTGGTTTTACCATTTGCTCAACACAATAACTAAACATGATATTAAATTTGACTCATAGGGATTTAGCGCTACCCGAGGAGTAATTTAACATAATACAGGGGAGGCCAGTGTTGATGGTGTTGGTCCCAAACGGGCAGACTGCGGGGCCGCCACGTGGCAACCCGAGGATCTGGTTTTACTCGTAGGCTTTCCCATCCGGACATGGGCAGAAACGAGATACGCGCGACTACTATCAGGGTGTTGGCACGCCGGGAAGTCTTGCTGCATTAGTTTTTCCATTGTCGAAATGTCTTGTGCACCAGGATTCCAAGTCTGATCGGAGGGCCTCGCAATGGAGGATTGTCTCCGTGGATCATGAGCTTGTCATGGGCTAAGTTGGGACACCCCTGCAGGGTTTAAACTTTCGAGAGCAGTGCCCGCGGTTATGTGGCAGATGTGAATTTGTTAATATCCGGTTGTAGAGTACTTGAAGTAAACTCAATTAAAATACACCAACCGCGTGTGTAACCGTGACTTTCCCTTTTCGGAGAAGTTCGAGAGGAGAACATGGTTGGGTTATGTTCGAACGTAAGTAGTTCAGGATCACTTCTTGATCATTACTAGTTTGCGATCGTTTGCGTAGCTTCTCATCTTACTCTTGTACTCGTAAGTTAGCCACCACACAATGCTTAGCCGCTTGTTGCATCCTCACCACTTATCTATTCCATACCCTTTAAGCTTTGCTAGTTTTGATACCCATGGTAATGGGATAGCCGAGTCCTCGTGGCTCACAGATTACTACAACAACAGTTGCACGTATAGGTAATGCGATGATTTGACGTGAGAGCGATGCTTGATTGCTTTTGGAGTTCTTCTTGTTCGATCAAGGGATTAGGTTCCGGGTCGGGGAGCCTGGGATTAGACTACTTGACCAAATAAAAATCTAGCCTTTTCCCAATTTTAGTTCTTGGCAAATTTTAGCAACTTTAGAACAAGTCAACCAATCTTAACACAATTCAAGCAAGCATGCAAAGAGTATATGAGCAGCGGAAAGTAAAGCATGCAACTTGCAAGAATGTAAAGGGAAGGGCTTGGAGGATTCAAACGCAATTGGAGACACGAATGTTTTTGTCGTGGTTCCGATAGGTGGTGCTATCGTACATCCACGTTGATGGAGACTTCAACCCATGAAGGGTAAGGATTGCGCGAGTCCACGGAGGGCTCCACCCACGAAGGGTCCATGAAGAAGCAACCTTGTCTATCCCACCATGGTCGTAGCCCACGAAGGACTTGCCTCACTAGCGGTAGATCTTCACGAAGTAGGCGATCTCCTTGCCCTTACAAACTCCTTGGTTCAACTCCACAATCTTGTCGGAGGCTCCCAAGTGACACCTAGCCAATCTAGGAGACACCACTCTCCAAGAAGTAACAAATGTTGTGTTGATGATGAACTCTTTGCTCTTGTGCTTCAAATGATAGTCTCCCCAACACTCAACTCTCTCTCACAGGATTTGGATTTGGTGAAAAGAAGATTTGAGTGAAAAGCAACTTGGGGAAGGCTAGAGATCAAGATTCATATGGTAGGAATGGAATATCTTGGCCTCAACACAAGTGTAGGTGGTTCTCTGTCAGAAAATGTGTATTGGAAGTGTAGGTTTGTTCTGATGGCTCTCTCCACGAATGAAGAGGGGTGGAGGGGTATATATAGCCTCCACACAAATCTAACCGTTACACACAACTTACCAATCTCGGTGGGACCGAATTGACAAACTCGGTCGGACCGATTCAGCAAATCTAGTGACCGTTAGGATTTTCGGTGGGACCGACATGCAACTCGGTAGGACCGATATGGTTAGGGTTAGGGCATAACGTAATCTCGTTGAGACCGATTACACAAACTTGGTGAGACCGATTTTGGTAATAAGCTAACCAGAGAGTTGGTCAGGTAAATTCGGTGGGACCAATTCGCTCATCTCGGTGAGACCAAAATGTACAAAAGAGAAACAGAGAGTTTACATTGCAATCTAAGTGGGACCGATCGCTCATCTCGGTAGGACCGAAACGTTACGAAGGGAAACAGAGAGATTACAATCCCATCTCGGTGAGACCGATTTGCCTAGGGTTTGTGGCAGTGGCTATGACATCTGAACTTGGTGGCGCCGGATAGAAAGAATCAGTAGGGCCGAGTTTGACTTTTGGTTTAGGTCATATGTGGATGTGAGAAAGTAGTTGAGGGCTTTGGAGCATATCACTAAGCATTTTGAGCAAGCAAGCCATTAAGGAACACCTCATCCCTCCTTGATAGTATTGGCTTTTCCTATAGACTCAATGTGATCTTGGATCACTAAAATATAAAATGTAGAGTCTTGAGCTTGAGCCAATCCCTTTGTCCTTAGCATTTTGAGGGGTCCACTTTTCTCATCCATGCCATGCCAATCATTGAGCTTTCCTGAAATATTAGTCTTGAAATAGTGTTAGCTCAATGAGCTATATGTTGTTAGGAATTACCAAAACCACCTAGGGATAGTTGCACTTTCAATCTCCTCCTTTTTGGTAATTGATGACAACATATAGATCAAAGCTTCGACAAATGATAATAAATAAATACATGCACTCATCACCAAGCAAAGTGAATGATCATATGGAAGATAAAAAGGATAAAATCATCCAACAAGCATTAAGGTAGCATATGATCAAACACATGATCATCCAAGTATCTCAAACAAGCAAATAAAGTTCAACCACCAAAACAAGAGAGAACAAAAGCAACACTCTCTCTCGAAGCCTATGATCTATACATTTTTCTCCCCCTTTGGCAACAAGTTACCAAAAAGTTCATAGAAAATGCATAGCACTAAATCGACTCTCAGGCTTGGTCTTCAGGTGGTGGTGTAGACAGAACTCCAAGAATGAAGGCATCAGTCGATGTAGATGGTCTTTGGAGGAGTAGGTCTTTGGAGCTGGTTGCCTGAAGCTGTAGCTGGTGCAGATGTAGTGGCTCTAGTGTCATGTAATGCACACTGCAGGTGATCTCTGGCTCCTGGGCACTCTAGCAAAAGGCATCAGTAGTAGTCTTGCCCTTCCTCTCCTGCATATCATCCTGAAGTTGTTCAAGAACTGACTGTATCTCAGTGACCTTCACATGCATGTCATAGAACTTCTGCTCCATGATCCTCTCCAAGCTCTCCTGGTTTCGAGTCGGGGTGGCAGTCCTTCTCAATCCTCGAGTGGAGGCAATCAAGTAGCCAAGCTGATCCTGCTTGCTCTTCAAGAATCTTGAGATGCCTCATCCATGGTTGGCATCTTTGCAGCCTTTTCATCCTTGCCTTCTCCCTTTTTGCTTGTGCTTGCACGAAGATGGTTCATCTTCATCCGTCACCTTGTGTTGTCCTCAAAATCTGGATAGATGGGCATGTGTTCCTTGCCCAAGAGGTATGTGCCTGTGCCCATCTTGGAGTTGATGAGCTCCTGGATCTGTGGGGCATACCCACAACTTCTCTTCTGATCTGCAGCAGTCCTCTTGATAGTTTCCACTATGAGGCTCATGACCTTGAACTTTTGAGACACATCAAATATGTGAAGTAGGTTGATGGCATGGCCTCTGATCATCTTGTGATCTCCAGATTTAGGCAAAAGAGTGTGCCTGAGGATCCAGTTGATTGTTGGCAGTCCTGACAGAAGATAATGTACTCAGCCAAACTTGTGTGTCTCAATAGTAGCATCTGGGATCTCTCTGTACATGTGTGACATGGAGTTGTGATCCTTCTTCTTCTTGGCATAGACATCCAAGTCATCCTCATTCTCCTCAGGAGCATTGATCAACTTTGCCCATTCTTCAACTGATGATTGGTACCTAGTACCTTGAGACATCGAGACAATCCTTCCGTCAGGTAAAATGAGTATGGAGTAGGCGCATAATAAGCTCATCATTCCACTTTGTGAGCTTCGCCCAACAAAGTCATCCAATCCACAAGCATTGAAACTGTCATACACTCCTGGATAATGCTCTTCATTCTTCCTGATGTACTCCCAGTCTACCCATCCCATATCACAGACAATTGGCTTCTTGTCAAGCAGCATTGTCTCATAGAAGTCCTGTTGTTCCTTTGTATGGAACCTGTAGTCCACACAGTTCTTCTCCGGACTGCACGAGGATCGATCAATCTCCTTTGTTTGAGTCCTGCATCCCTCCCGAGCTTCATGTCCTCGACTCTTGGATGAGCATCATTGTGATCTGGAATTTTGGGCTTCAACTTTCTCAAGACATGTTCCTCATCATCTTCTTCTTCAACAATGACTTGAACCTTTGGGGCCTTGTTCTTCTCTGCACTGGAATACTCTGGTGTTCCTCTTGGGTGCAGATTTGGGCTTTGGAGCAGCTGCCTTAGGAGCTTCTTTGGGCTTTGATGAAGCAGCCCACGACTGATGGCATCACCCATAAGCTTTTGAGCTTTGGGTCTTTGGTGCAACAACATCTTCCTCTTCTTCTTCTTCCATCATGGAAGGCCTTCCAACAACCCTGGCCATGGTCTTCTTGACCCTTTCTTTCCTCTTCTTCCCTTCTGCAGCAGCCTCTTTGGGTTCAGATTCCAAAGATGCTTGAGTGGAGGCTCTGGCTTTAGACATGGGAATCCTTTTGGCAGGTGCTTTGGTCTTCATACCAGGCTTAGAGGCAGAGCTGCGCCATACTCCTTCTTGAGCACCTTCTTGGAAATGGCCTCATCCTCAACAACCACATAGTCTTCATCGTCAGAATCTGAAGTTCTCTTCTTTATGGTCCTGGTGGCTGCCTTGGGTAAGTTGCTGGGTGTGCTCCTGCTACCCTCATCTGAGCTGCTAGAGGGACTAGTGCTCTCACTCATGTGAACCTGCTCCTCGACTTGTTACATTGTCACTCTGATCGGACATATTGCAAACTCGACAGTGAGACCCTATGAATAGTTTATAGATGAGGTAGAGTGGATGAGCATCACAAAATCTGAGGTTTTGCAAAGAATGACTCAAAAACTTAGTTTTAGTTTTCCACAAAAAGCATTTCTTGGATCTACCGATTTGTAAACTCGGTGATACCGAAGCAGCATTGGAACCTAAACTGGTGAAATCGGTCGAGACCGAGTCACAGTTGGTGGCACCGAGGCTGCTAGGGTTTCACAAAGTCTGAACTCGGTCACATCGATTTGCAATTCTCGACAGTAGAGAATTACATGTGCAATGGCCTTAGCCGAATCGGTGGTACCGAGTTCTTCAACTCGGTTGGTCCGAGATGGTTTGGTGAAACCTAACCCTAAATTTTCAATTCACATCTAATCTACGGAGTGTTTTCGGTGGATAAAATGATCTCAATCGTGGCAAGATTAATGGCAAAACAATGTGCTAGGGATTCGGAGTTAGGAATAACACAATGATCAAGTCCATACCCTAGTTCGGCGATGGACTTGCTACGGCGGCAAGCGGAGAGCGATTCCGTTGACGGCGGAGGAGATGGCGCAGGAGGCAGTGGCGACAAGGAGGACGATCCGGAGACCACGAGAGGCAAAGCAGGTGGCCTTGGCGAAAGAGTTTGGAGAAATTTCAAAATTTGACCCATGGATATATATAGCGACCACAGCTCGGTGTGACCGAGTGGAACAACTTCGGTGGCACTGAGATGCATAATCGCAAGCAGTTATAGCAACTCGGTGTGACCGAAAAGTTCAAATCGGTTGCACCGAGATTGAAAACCTAGATCAACTTAGTGATCTCGGTATGACCGAAATGGAGAATCGATCAGACCGAAGCACACAAAGAAGTTTTGGAAGTTTAAGTCTATGACGAATCGGGGACTCGGAGTGCTCCTCACACAGAGTGGTTCGAATCTGACTTGATCAAATTTTGTGATGTAGTATGAATAGAGTTTGAGACAAGAAAAACATAGATAGCTAGAGAAGGTTCTTAGGCATTCTTGTCCATCCACTTGGCAAAAGAAAAGGAAACCAAACAATCAAAACAACAAGTGGATGTCCTCGAATGAGTAAATTATGCAACCAACATGCTCACACAATGAAATGGCAAATGAAATATGTGACAAAGCATGCACAACCAATTCTAGCATCTATCAAGCAATTGGCGATGACTAAGTCATCTATATATGAGTATATTGACTTAGGAGTCAAATGAGAACATTTGATCATAGGTCATACTCATCGTTTAAGCACAAGTGGGTTTACCACTTTTACATAAAGCGTTGTTGTGTTCACACCATTAGAGTTGCTTTAGCTCAATTCTTAGAGTAAATCTCCCCCTAGATGTGAGATCCCCCCTTAGAGGGATGAACTAACCTTGGGTTTTGTCGACGATGACTTCATGTAGGTGTTGAAGATGTGGATGCTCAATGTTGATGTAGATCATTTGAAGCAATCCTTTGGAGTGAGTTGCACTTTCAATACCTACACGGGTTAGTCCCACAAGGAACAAACAAGGATATCCATAGACATAGAATGATGCACACTCAAGATGATGTCTATGAAGGCATTAGGTTACCTTGTCCCTTGTCTTACCAACAAGAGGGTTTGTGACTCCTTGAACTAGTGCAAGATGTGAAAGTTGATTGCACTTGTTCTTGCCAAAATGATATGAGTGAAATATGTTGGCGGAGTCACCCTCAAGAACTCTCTAGTTCTTCTTCTTCGGGATCCACATCATCTTGATGGGAATCCTTGGAGTTGTAGTCGTACTTGATGAAGTAGAACTTGTTGTAGTCTTGGGAACCCACTTGACCAAAGCCTTAGGAGCTTCTTAAAATGCATCAATCTCCTCTTGAAGCTTGTCCTTGCCTTTTTGCTTGTGGTCTTGTGGTGGAAAATCATCTTGAGCTTGTGTCCCTTTAAAAGAAGTAGATACTTCTCCTGTTGAGGAACAAACTTCGTCTTGGGGTAGTGATCTTCTTCCCACTCAACTCCATTGGCATTGAACTTTCGTTCAAAACCAACACCTTGGTTCTTCCGGTGTCTTCCTTGCTTGCGTACAATTTTCTTGAATTGCTTACTCCCGGCAAGGCTCTTGTAAACACCTTTATCTATAATTCCCTTCAATAAGCTATTTTCTTGCTCAAGTGTAACTTGGCTAAGAGAATCATTAGTGGAATCAAGAGAACTACTAGAGGCAACAACATTGGATTTAGCATGATTATTGTTACTACTAGAGGAAGAATCTTTCTTGTTACTAGACTTGACTTGAGGCATGTAAGTGGATAAGAGTAAACGCTTGGCAATGTAAGAAGAACTTTTCTTGCGAAGATCATCATTGATTGCCTTTAAGAACTCATGCTCTAGCTCAAGGTTGAGCTTTTCAAAGCGTAACTTCTCATGAGTCCTTAAAAGTTCTGGATGATCTCCTAAGATAGTTTCATGAGCTAACTTAAGAGTGTTTAGTTCTTTAGTTAGACATTCGATCTTCTCCTTATCATTGTCATTCGTTTTATCTTGATTATCATGATTAATTGACGTTTCATCATAGTATTCATCACTAGAGTTGTCAACAAGTAAATCATCATCACCTAACAAGTCATCTTCATCACTATTGAAATCAACATACTCGGGGTGTGATACCTTTGGGTCTTTAGCCATGAAGCATCTTCCAATTCCTTCATTTGGTGAATCAAATATGTCGTTGGAGTTGGTTGACACAAGTGCTACACCGGCAACACCTTCATCTTGAGTATATTCGGAGTCGGAGTGATAGCTTCTCTCGGAGTGATTGTCGGAGTCGGAGCCGGATACCCATTCACCAACATGAGCTTGATGTCTTCGTTTTGTGTAGCTCCTTGATGACTTGTCCTTCCTTTCCGAATCCTTGCTTCTCCATGAGGGTCTTCGTTCATAACGATCATCCCTACTCCTTCTTTCTCTTGATGGTGATTCTTCTCTTCTACTTATTCTTTTGGGAGAATCTTCTCTTCTTTTGTAGGGGGCCGTACACTCATTTGAATAGTGTCTGGGTCTTCCACAATTGTAGCAATTACGCTCTCGACTAGAAGCTCTTTTGTCATTGTAGGACCTTGACTTGGAGCTTCTCTCTTTGCTTCTACTCTTGTAGAATTTGTTGAAGTTCTTCACCATTAGGCTCAATTCTTCATTAAAGGTTTGTTTCTCACTTGATGATGTGGGGGCTTCACATGAGGCTTTGTAAGCACCTCTTGACTTGTTGTGAAGTTCCTCCTTATCCTTGAGTGACATCTCATGAGCAACAATTCTTCCAATGACTTCGGTTGGCTTGAGATCTTTGTAATTGGGCATCATTTGGATCAATGTGCACACGTTATCATATTTTCCGTCCAAAGCTCTTAGGATCTTCTTGATGATGAATTTGTCGGTCATCTCTTCACTTCCTAAAAGCAATCTCATTTGTGATAAGAGCAAGCCTAGAGTACATTTCAAATGACACCTTCACCATCCTTCATTTTGAACTTGGCAAGTGACTTTGAAGCACATCCAACTTGGATTCCTTGATGAGTCGATACCTTCATGCATATCAATCAAAGTATCCCAAATTTCCTTTGCATTACAAGACGGTGATTCGTTGAATTCTTGAGGCACAATCCGTTGAAGAGGATATCACAAGCTTGAGCGTTGTATTGCGACATCTTCAACTCTTTCGCGGTAGCTTCATGGTTCAGTTCTCTCCCATCAAAGAATTCACCTTGCAAGCCAATACACACAATAGCCCAAACGGCGGGTTATGTCAAGAATATGCATTTTCATCCTATGCTTCCAACCGCAAAATTAGTACCATCAAAGTAAGGACCTCTACGGTGATAATTTCCTCGCTAGGCGCCATACGCTCCTAGGTTGTGAAACCAAGGCTATGACCACCAAAAGCCATGGAAATCAAAGCAAATGGAGACCAAAGCTCGATACCACTTGTAGGATCGAAAGTATGTCTAGAGGGGGATTAGACTACTTGACCAAATAAAATCTAGCTTTTTCCCAATTTTAGTTCTTGGCGATTTTAGCAACTTTAGAACAAGTCAAGCAATCTTAACACAATTCAAGCAAGCATGCAAAGAGTATATGAGCGCGTAAAGTAAAGCATGCAACTTGCAAGAATGTAAAGGAAAGGGTTTGGAGGATTCAAAGCGCAATTGAAGACACAGATGTTTTTGTCGTGGTTCCGATAGGTGGTGCTATCGTACATCCACGTTCTTTGGAGACTTCAACCCACGAAGGGTAATTCTTGTGAGTCCACGGAGGCTCCACCCACGAAGGGTCCACGAAGAAGCAACCTTGTCTATCCCACCATGGCCGTCGCCCATGAAGGACTTGCCTCACTAGCGGTAGATCTTCACGAAGTAGGCGATCTCCTTGCCCTTACAAACTCCTTGGTTCAACTCCACAATCTTGTCGGAGGCTCCCAAGTGACACCTAGCCAATCTAGGAGACACCACTCTCCAAGAAGTAACAAATTTAAACCATTAAAGAGGCTAGCCAACTCGCATGGAGGAGGCTCCCCCGATTGCTTCCATCGATGGCCGTTCGATCATGGTCAAACTGGTCTTTGACTTTGTTTCGACCGTTAGATGCTCGCTGCTCTCGCTCTTGGTTTTCACCGTGTGATAAGTTTGCATGGTCAATGACCGGTGGGCTCTTGTTCTGTGCCTATTGGCTGGGTAAGCCATTTCGAGGTGCGAGTGCGCCCTCTCCCCGCACGCCGCGCCATTTGCGGGGGCGTGGCCCAATCCAATCGCCCGCACTCCGCAACCCTCCCTCCTTCCTCGATCTCTCTCCCTCAGCCGCCACAAACCCTAGGTCCTCCCGTTCTGCCCTCCTCTCCACCGCGCCGCCTCCTCCTCCCCTTCACCGTTCCCTCCAGCGGCAGGCACAAGGAGACGTCGGCGGCGCTCGATTTGATCCGCCCCGCTCCCCTCCCTCTCCACTGCGCCTCGGCCTCGGCCACCCCGTGCTCTGCCGGGTGCCCGTCGGCCTTGATCCGGCCTCGGCAGGAGGAGCTAGCCCTCGAGACAGGAGGAGGGGAGCAGCAGGATACAGGAGCATGGCCTTCTTCTCGTGCTGCAGCCGCCGGCCTTGTCCTGCTCGAGGAGGAGGAGCAGCAGGAGGGGTGCACCCAGCCACCAAGGTAGCCGCCGTCGAGGGCTTCTTACACCTGAACCTCGACCTCCACGGCGCTGGCGTCCATCCACTCGAGTTCAAGGTGCCCCCCTCCCCTCTCTCCCCTCTTTGTTTGGTTCTTTAATTTCGGCAGCCGTGGATGTGGTTTCCCCCTCACGCCTCCCTGTTCGCTCTGTTTTGTTGGAGGATGCAGGGAAGGAGAGGAGGATGACGCCCAGACATGGAGAGGAACAACAGCAGCTCAAGGTCTTTTCTCCTCCACGCCTCCCTATGCCCCTCTCTCATTTCTATGTGTTGTTTTGTTCAAGGTTTGCTATTTTGTTTGCTCCTACGGATGCTAATGTGGCTTCCATATCTGTGCCAAGCAGTGCCTGCTTGTATGACTTGTTGTATTCATCCTTGTTATAATGTTGATCAAGATTAATAAGGCTTAGGAGCATTATATTTGAGTGTCATGAAGGGTACTTGGTGCTTTTACTATGTTACGCACTTGATGCCAACTGAATATTTAAGACTCGTGAATATGCTCAAGGGTAGAAAACTGTGCTACAAAGAAATGATGTGAGCTTCAAAAAGGTTGGTGCTCCATCTAGAAAATGGAAACAGAAACATATTATATGCTTTTTGTATACCAATCTGCCTCTAAACCAGCTAGGCACACCACTATAGAGAATCTGCGCAGAGCACAATTCCTTCTGGTGTATCATCCTATATGACTGTAATAAGACTATATAGAGCATAATTTACATAAAAGGGCCTAGAGACATCCTTTGCTTGTTGACAAAAAAATGTTCCAACACTGTTTCTCCCACCCAAAAATGAACGAACCTAATTCCATTATAGGGGATTACGTGCTTTGCTGCCCGAGCTGCAGCTGGTTATCCTCCGCTCGCTGTGTTGGATAATCTTAGAGAGTAAATCATGCCGTAACTCATGATTCAGGACCAATACAGGTAGATTGGTACAGTTCCGATGCTTTCTTGCTGTTGTTTATGCTCTACACAATCAGCGGCAACTTCATAATAACATGTCGTTTGGTGTCTTGTTTCTGCAGAAAAATGAAGCAAGACAAGCTGGAGAAGCTCGCACGGACATCCAATTTCTTGTACCACTCAACTGAGCCGGGGTAATGTTTTATTTCCACAAATCTTCTAGAGTAACACATCTTTTGTTTCCCCTTCGCTTCCCACTCCTTTTTTAGGCTGCCCACCTACGTCCGCATCTTTTTTCTCTCAGTTTTTACTGCTTGATTATCTGGTTCTTTGATAATCTTATTTTGATTCCTCAACTTTTAATTACTTGTGGAGACTATAAGAAGAATTTTTAGGAAGAGTTTGATCAAGAAGAGCAAGGTGAATTATATCTCTCTTGAACACAGTCACACTTGTTCCTGCATTTTCGGATTTTTCTGTGTAGTAGAGCACATGCCATGATTTTGTACTCCTCTTACCCACCGAGCAAAGCTACATTTGTAAATGAAGGTCTTAGAAGTTTTTTGTTTTTACCTTTTGGTCTGATAGATCAGTATGTGGTATCGGTCATGTGAACAGAGGCTGTCCGTTCTCCTTCTGATAGATCAGTACATGGAATTATTATGTACAAATGACCCTTCCAAGATGAATATTTGAGTGCTCTTGTTTGAAATTTTTTGTTCACAGGAGCAGGCTGACACCCATAGTTGTTTGGCATCAAATTCGGAAGATACACATCCTAAGATTGAAGCAATGCTACCTGAACCAAAGGGTTGTACGCCCACCATTATTAATATTCCATACTATTCGTGTTCTTCAGATCCCAATAATTTATTCGGTCTTGCTTTTGACATAAAACACAAGTACAGGCAAAGAGAAGATGAGGTCGAACCCCAACACTGGAAGGTATCTTGGCACCAAACCATCATGAGGAGAAGGGGATGTGTTGCTGTACATGAGGTGTTAATAAAGTTTCACATTCTTTGTTCTGGTAGATTTGGTGTGTTGGGTTGCCATGTTTGCTGTATTTATTTTCCTTAGATTGATCCGGTGTTTTTGGTGCAAATTGACCAAGGAGGGCCTAGGATTTTGTCAAGTTTTTGTCAGGTTATTCTATGTATAGGACTGCGCTTCTATGTGTCGTTTCCTTCAAATTGTCATTGCAACAAAAGATGAAGGGTGTCTTCGTGATCAGTAGACCAGTGTGTGATACCTCCTGTTGTAGTTCTATTGCTATGCATACATGGGCAATAAATGCAAGTAATATAGTTTTGATGATGTCTGACTGTATCTTGTGTATGTGCAGATAAGCAGCCATGTTCAGAAGTGCTTTATAGAGGTCCTGTAAGCTTTCTAGACATACATGTTGTTTCCAGTCTCTCTCGGCTTCCCCAATCCTAGAGGTAATAATATGATTTCTTTATGTTGTTTGCCCAAATTAAGAAGTGAACTTTTGCTGCATATTTGCTCGATGTGTGTCCTGTAAACTCTAAGCTTTCTAGGCGTACATGTGCACGTGTATTTGTTAGTTACTAATATGAATTCTGGATGTTGTTTGCCGAAATTCAGAATTGAACTTTTGCTGTATATTTGCTCGCTGCGTGTCCTATAAACTCTAAGCTTTCTGGGCGTGCATGTACACATGTATTTGTTAGGTAATAATATGATTTTCTTTATGTTGTTTGCCAAAATTCAGAACTAAACTTTTGCTGTATATTTTCTCGCTGTATGTGCTGTAAACTGTAAGATTGTAGGCGTACATGTATACATGTATTTGCTAAACTAACAACCTTATGACTGCAAATACCATTTAAACAAACATCAGCCCCTTGTTCTATGGAACACCTATTTTTATTGCCAAGCAAGCACCATCTTTTTTGCGGTTGCAGCCACCTAATCACTAACCTGAATGAGTAGACATTATTTATGGACTTGCCTCCTTTCACGTCTCCGCAGATGCAATTTTTTTTCAAGCAGCCCTAAGGTAGCTTTTAAGAGTGTTGTAAAAAATGGGTACTATTTTAGATTAAAGGCGGCCAAGGCCAGGGAGGACGAGGTCAGGGAGTACAAGAGTGACGTGCTGAACCCCTCCACGGAGGAGTTCGTGCCGCTCTCCCGCCGCCAGGGGGATGGCGCACGCCGCCTGTCGGCCGACGCACCCGTCTTCGTCTCGCCCGTGATCGACTACTATGCTCCTCCGTCCACCGACTCTGTCTGTGCAGGTGGCCAGTTTCCTTCCACCCCAACCTTCTCCACTGTCTCCCCAGCGTAAGTAGTTCATTTGGTTAATCTGTTTTGCGTTTTGACATGCATCATTTGTTGCAGACAGCTAGATCGATGCTACTTCCATTATTATTATTTTTTATTGCCTAAGCGCCGAACAAGCACTCTTGCATTGGAGATGCCCTGATTAGCTTCTTCTACAAATTTGTCCCGGTGCAATTAGCAGGCTAGCATATTCAAAAAATGAAATTTTGAATGACATATAGCAGGATATGCATGTATTCCTACTCCTAACTTATATGGACAAATAGATCTAACAGCTGGCTTGCTTGCTTGCAGTGGTACAGGTGTGATCTTCATGAAGCTAGCCATCATTGGATTTGGTAATACATAATCACTTATTCGGAGAGCCCAAGGTGAGAAGGGACGAGCATCTAGAACACCACCACCTACTAATCAGTGAGCTACTATCTGTCTTTGAATGAGTTACTTAACAAGAGAAGGCAGGTAGCAATAGAACACGTGCAATCTCAATGTTTACTAATTATCTATTTCTGAATTTATCGTTCGCAGCTGCTCTGAATCTGGGTGTTTTGCTTGCTGCTTTGTAGGAGTTTCCTACCTTTCTTCTGCAAGTCTGGAATGCCTTTATGGCATGATCATGTGAAAAAAGTACCTTGATGCAGTAATGGATTGGATTATCACTGGTTACTCTGTTTTCACGAATTACTATCCAACTGTAAGTCTGTTCTATACCCTATGGCCCATGTAAATCTGATAGAAGATTAAGTTATTTAATTTTAACTAAAAAGGATAATTTTCTTTCAGTCGCTTCAATCTATCCAGACTTGAAAAATACTTATACTTTGAAAGCTTGATACATGAGTATGTAATTTTACAGGTATGTAGATAGCCGACAATGTTATTGTTCAAATGTACTCGAGCCAGGTTTTCGGTGTTTCATTGCAACCAAAAGAATTGGTAATATTGTTTTGATGAAAACATGGTCGCACTTGTCGGTGTTGTAGTGGCATAGGAATTTTTTCCCTAAGATCCACTATGAAGTTGATTGAAAGTCCATTTTCCCTAAGATCCACTATGACAATGAAAAAGATTTCTGAAAACTGTGTCACCATAAATGTTCCATCATTGTCCATAGCAGTCCCATGCCATATTAATTTCAGAAGAAAAAATTCTTATTCAGATGTTCATTGTGTTTTTATGTACTGCTATATCTAAAAAAGCAAGTTTCAGCTAAAATCAGAGCCGTGGTTAAGATATTCTTCGCACCTAGGATATGTGTATATGTTCAGATTGCTAACTTTAAACTATAGTTGTAGAAAATGTGGTGCCCTCGCTTATTTTCTAATGCATGAACTTAGGGTAAATGTTTTATGTGTAATGCGTGCTTGATTTCTTTTTGATTCTGGTGGATTTTGATTTTCTCCACCATGCTTCTCTCCTACGGGACGAGTCTGTTTTGGCAGCAGCGGGTGATGCATGTGCTTATTGTTGGCTGTTGCTATGTGGTATGCATTTTCTCATTGTTTGCTGTTTGTTGTTTGCTATGATTAAGATACATTGGCATGTACATTTTATATCAGTTTTGTTTTCAACACCACCTATCATTGTATAATTTGCTGTTAATAGAGTATTTTCTCCTTTGTTGCATTGCATAATGCTAGCAAGCTACATTGCACCATAAACAAAAATACTCCTCTTCCAAGGTTAAACCTGTTTTTTTCCTTCTAGCAAAGATCTTCTCTGGAAAAGATCAATTCCGTTAGCCTATAATATTGCAGTTCTTTCGTATCCTTCAAAGATTTATAAATATTTTCTGTTTCCACTCCATTCGTTCTCATGGATTTTGAAAAAAATATTTTTGTTTTTTGTTGATTAATAATATTGCTTTCCCTTTCAGTTTTGTGGTGGTCGATGCATGTAGAATATACAGACTTTCCTAGAATGGTGCCTTTTAGTTTTTCTGCTTGATGTTAGTTCATTGATGAGAACACCTATGTACATGATTGCTGCATGCATGATATCCTACTATATACTGAGAAATATTTTTGTTTTCCGGACATTGTTTGCTAAATCATATCAACATATTACCTGATATGGTCTTTGAAGTTTCTATTTTATTGCGAGCTTTGCACTGGTCAACTTGAGTATGGTATGGTTATCTTTTCTTTTGTTTACAGGCGATGTGTGGTAGAAGCTGTACTCACTGGAAGACTATCGTGCTGTGTATAAACCACGTTCTACGATTCACTTCTGTTATGCATATTTACTTTCCAGTTTTAGGACTGAAATCCATCCATTGTAATGAATTTGGTTGTATGGGCATTACCTATTTGACTTAGGCTTGCTTCATCACATATAGACTGCTTTTCTTTTCCCCATTGCTTGTACGACCTAAAACTATCATGTATATGAGGCAAGTTATTAGCAATGTTTCACATTTTCTTACTTGCAATACTGTGCTTGCCTATTCAGGTGTTCCAAGACCCAAATCATCAGAAAAACAACACATACAACACTTTTTTCTTTTGAACTTTGGTTACCCTTATACACCCCTGTTCATTTTGTTTATATAGTGGTTAGAAAACCATATGTGCTTGCTCAATAGTGATAAATGGAATATTTTCAAATCACGTATGGTGTGGGTCTGTTCGCAATTTGGCGCAACGGGAGATTACTGAAAAATACACATTTTTTCAACATGACATAGTCTTGAAATGGGTCTCTACTACCAAATTAAAATGTGTAGGTATATCTCATTGTAGATGACAAGTCTCTATTTTTTTATTGAAGGTGGTTTAATTTGTTATTATATATGCTTGCCCGCTACTAAAACAACTAAAACATGAAATTTCTTTTCATGCTGAACATGGACTCAGCGGGTCTCCCATTTTGTTACCCAGCTGACGAACTACGAAAGAAAGGAAGGGGATAGACAGTCTTCGCTGGCTCCGCCCCTTGCCGCTTCATATTCAGCTCCTCACGGGCCGTAGGCATCGCTCTACGTGGGTTGGGCTAAATAACATATGGGCTATCCTAATACCTCCTGTTCCCTATATCTTCATATATGCACAACAAAGACATGTTTTTTTCTTAGGTTTCTTACATTTTTCCCTTTTTTGCAGGAAAAATATGCATGGCCAGATTTCTCATCATGATAACTATGTTTCCAAACTTGCTAAAAAAATACAACCATGCCAACTTTACTCTCTCATCATATTGCCCATATTTTCAAACTGAACATATGCATATAATGCAAAGTTTTCCTTTTCCCAGACTATTATTTAACAACGTAATAAACATGTTTAAAAAATAACATGATTTAGTTGAAGGTTCTTGCAACATGAAACTATTTTCATCGACAACATGTCTTCAGCAGGTCTCTGCGCCATTTGGCGCAACGGGTCAACTTGTGGTGTGTTGATGATGAACTCCTTGCTCTTGTGCTTCAAATGATAGTCTCCCCAACACTCAACTCTCTCTCGCAGGATTTGGATTTGGTGGAAAGAAGATTTGAGTGGAAAGCAACTTGGGGAAGGCTAGAGATCAAGATTCATATGGTAGGAATGGAATATCTTGGCCTCAACACAAGTGTAGGTGGTTCTCTCTCAGAAAATGTGTATTGAAAGTGTAGGTTCGTTCTGATGGCTCTCCCCACGAATGAAGAGGGGGTGGAGGGGTATATATAGCCTCCACACAAAATCTAACCGTTACACACAACTTACCAATCTCGGTGGGACCGAATTGACAAACTCGGTCGGACCGATTCAACAAATCTAGTGACCGTTAGGATTTTCGGTGGGACCGGCATGCAACTCGGTAGGACTGATATGGTTAGGGTTAGGGCATAACGTAATCTCGGTGAGACCGATTACACAAACACGGTGAGACCGATTTTGGTAATAAGCTAACCAGCGAGTTGGTCAGGTAAACTCGGTGGGACCGATTCGCTCATTTCGGTGAGACCAAAGTGTTACAAAAGGGAATCAGAGAGTTTACATTGCAATCTTGGTGGGACCGATCGCTCATCTTGGTAGGACCGAAACGTTACGAAGGGAAACAGAGGGATTACAATCCCATCTCGGTGAGACCGAGATCCCTATCGGTGAGACCGATTTGCCTAGGGTTTGTGGCAGTGGCTATGACATCTGAACTCGGTGGCGCCGGATAGAAAGAATCGGTAGGGCCGAGTTTGACTTTTGGTTTAGGTCATATGTGGATGTGAGAAAGTAAACTCGGTGGCGCCGGATAGAAAGAATCGGTAGGGCCGAGTTTGACTTTTGGTTTAGTTCATATGTGGATGTGAGAAAGTAGTTGAGGGCTTTGGAGCATATCACTAAGCATTTTGAGCAAGCAAGCCATTAAGCAACACCTCATCCCTCCTTGATAGTATTGGCTTTTCCTATAGAGTCATTGTGATCTTGGATCACTAAAATATAAAATGTAGAGTCTTGAGCTTGAGCCAATCCCTTTGTCCTTAGCATTTTGAGGGGTCCACTTTTCTCATCCATGGCATGCCAATCATTGAGCTTTCCTGAAATATTAGTCTTGAAATAGTGCTAGCTCAATGAGCTATATGTTGTTAGGAATTACCAAAATCACCCAGGGATAGTTGCACTTTCACCCGCGCCACCATCGATGAGTGTCTTGGTGACGAGGATGTTGCTGATGGTAGGAGAGCAGAGCATTGGGAGGGCGCCGACAGTGGCCACGCACTTGATCTGGTCAGAAGAGTCGAAGGTGATGGCGTACTTGGACCACTTGAGCGGACGCATTGCCTCGAGCTTGGGGAGGGCCGCGTTAACCTCGCGAGCAAACTGCTTGAAGATGCGATGGGAGGCTGGGGCCTGAGTGCCACCGAGGATGCAAGCGATGGCACGAGGCTCTTGGAAGCCCCCAGCCCCATCATCTTGGTGGTGGTCATCATTCCTTCTTGGTGGCGGTGGTAGCGGAGGAAGGCCGACGATGCCTTGAGGACGGCCCTCACGAGGCTGATCCCTCCAGGGGCCCTCACGAGGCTGGCCCGACCAGCGGTCCTCACGAGGCTGTTCGCGCCAGTCCTGGCGGGGGTCGCGGTTGTCCCAACGTCCTCTGCCTCGGCCTCCTCCGCGGTCGTAGCCTCGATCGTTGCGCTCGGGGCGACGACCGAGGCGCCCGTCACGGATGGCCCTGAGCTCCTGGCAGTCATTGGTGTTGAGGTTGTGCACGTTGTGGAAGACGCAGAACGGGCGGCTGCCCCTTGGATGACTCCGGGTGGTCGCAGCCGTACTTCAGCTCATGTTCGGGTGCGAGCACAGTTGGCCCCTTGCACTTCACGTCCTTGGCCTTGGTTTTCTTGTCTTTTGGGTCAGCCTCCGGAAGCTTCAGGAGGGAGAGGCGACCTTCCTTAGCTCTTGCGCACTTGGTCGCCATGTTGAACATCTCCAGAGCTGTGCACAGGTCCTCGTGTATGGTGAGCCCTTCCTTCATCTTGACATCCTGGACGCCATCAGTGAAAGCTGAAATGATGGCCTCGTCTGATACCTTGGGACTCTTGAGGCGAACACTCTTGAAGCGCTGGGTGTATTTTTGCAAGGTCTCTCGTGGCTGCTGCTTGATGCGCCGCAGGTCGCCCGCAGCCGGCGGGCGGTCACGAGTGCCCTGGAAGTTGGCGACGAAACGCGCTCGCTTCTCATCCCAGGAGGACATCGATCCCGCGGGGTGGTTCAGGAGCCACGAGCGTGTGCCATCCTTGAGGGCCATGGGGAACCAGTTCACCATGATGTCGGGGAAAAGACACCTATGGGATCACAGGAATCCCTACTACGGTTGACGAGGTGTAGGGTTGTGAGAAGAGCAGGTTTAGGAGTCAGAACACAGTTCGTTTACCCAGGTTCGGGCCGCAAGGATGCGTAATACCCTAGTCCTGCTTTGGTGTGTATTTGAGAGAGTTCTTGAGCTCTCCAACTAGCTATGGTGGATGCTTAGTCCAAAAAAGCCGAATCCTTCTCCTGATCGCCTTGGGCCTCCTTTTATAGGCAAAAGGGGTCGCCACAGTGGCACACAGGAGGTGGAAATGCGTACAGTACGCGAGCTTATCGCTCGGTATTACGGGACAAGATGCATTGAACGCGTCGCTTAGGTGTCCCATTGCTTTATCGAGGACGGGAACGGGGCCCGTCCCGTCCATCGCCACCCCGTCTCGCTTTGACACGCGCCCAGGCCAGCGATGCGTGTGGTGCCATGTAGGCAGGCAGGCAGCTGAGGTGGCGCGGTGGTGGAGTCTTCACGAAGATTTGCATGCCATAATGCAGGTGCTTGCTGGGTTGGTGTGGAGGCCGCCCGTCGCCACGCAGGTGCCTGCCCAGCTGGTTGGGCTAGCAGCTGCTTGGGGACGGCGATGGCATCTTTGGCAGACGTGGGCCTCGCTACGGCCTCGCTGGTGTCTTCGGCAAGGGCCTTGCCGGGGACCCGACAAGGGTCTTGCCGCGGCGTCGTGGTCGTCCCCGGCAAGGACCTTGCCGGGGATCTTGTCGATTCCTCGGCTAGGATCCCGCCGAGGGTTGTCGTCTTCTGGTCCTCATCTGATCTTGTGTGTGGATGATCTTGACAAAGATCTGCACGCCACCACGAAGGTGCCTCCCGAGCCCTGGCTCCAACATAGTTGTCGACGGTGTTTGGAAAACCATGGGCTCAAGGGTGGCTCGCTCTGCTGGCGTTGGGCAAGTTCTTGCGGCCAAGGCGCTGTCGGGTCATTGAGGCCGCCCGGCCGTGGCCTTGCCGGGGAGTCCACCTCGCCCTCTTGCTCTTTGTGTTCTGGTCTTGGCGTTGCCTTGGTTATCTTGTGCTTCGCTTCTCTCCGCTTCCCTCCCGCCTGCTAGGTGTGGCTGTGGCACGTGGCTCTGACTGCCCGTGCACAATGTAAAGGGGTCAAAAGAAGAGCCCCTACTTTTGTACACTGATAGGACTCCCCGGGCCTCGGCCACACATAAGCGTGACGCGTTGTTGGGCTAGGCCCAGAACGGTGTGCGGACAGGTGGGGCGGATTTTACCGCGGTAACTTTTCGTTCGCTGCGCTTCCCCACGACCCACATTGAACGCGCGACGTGGAGGGTCGTGTGCGATGTGGGGGTCATGCGTGGGGCGGTTCCCGCACGCATGCGTCACATCGCAGTTAATGGGAAAAGAGGCGGCTCACGCCTTCCCCGTAAAAAGGAATAGCTGCGGGCGCGCTGCTCATTTACCTCCTGCATCTTCTTCAATCTCGGAACCGTCCTCCCCTTCTCCTTCCTTCCCAAGCTTTCGCCTTTGCTCGCTGCCGCTGTGTCTTCACTGTCTTCTGTCCCTTGCTCCCCGCAGCCGCCATGGCACCCAAGACCAGCAAAGGCAAGGGAGTGGCCAAGGACGCCGGGACGAGCGAGACGCCGGAGAGCGAGTTGGTGGCGCGGCGGACGCATCTCGCCTACTTCCCCTCGACGGTCGACGTGTTCGAGCTCCGGGACTGCTTCAAGCCCCTGTGGGGGTGCAAGACAGGGGGTGGGGGGTGGGGGGGGGACGACGGGCATCCAGCCACGCGTGATCCCTGCCAATTGCGCCGAGGCCGCCCCGAATCGGTACCCGTTCTTCGTCGATTACTTTTCTTGCGGCCTTTGCCCCCCTTTCTCCGATTTCTTCAACGATATCATGCACACATTTGGCTTCCACCTTCTAGATTTTACTCCAAATGCCGTGGCGTGCATGGCTCTGTTCGCCCACCTCTGTGAGGGCTTCACCGGAGTTCTTCCCAACACGGCGCTCTTCCGCCATTATTTTTACCCCCGCATCCAGAAGGGAGGCGCTATTTCTGGCTGCGTCACCTGGATCCCAAGGTCCAAAGGGAAGTACCCGGAGGGCGCCCAGAAGGAGAGGTGGGAAGAATGGCGGGATGGTGGTCTTTGGATTGAGGAGGACGATCCACGGAGTTTCGCTGGTCCGCCAGCGCCGCCCGATCCGCAGAACGGCCGGGCGACATCGATGCCTGGGACAACAAGCTCGAGATCGCCACCACGGGATCCACCGCCTCACCGTTGCGGGCTTACCTCGAGATGATTGGCGCGGATTTCCTCCGCCGCCGAATCGCTCCTCTCGCACAACAAGGAGGCCGGCTGGCTTTTCGCATCGCTGGTGACATCATGAGGCTTCGCCCGGCCTCAATCACAACTTCACGGTGATGGGGCACGCCACTTCGCCAGCCGGATCTTTCACTCAACGTGAACGCGAAGGCTGGGCCGAGAGGTCCGCAAGCTCGCAAGGCGGCAAGGTCGTCAAGGGCCCTTGTTTGGGTTGCCGACGGGTGGTCCCGCTGAGCAACAACTCGCGCCAGACCGACATCATCGCCATGATGCCGGACTGCAACGCGCACGGTCCCGTCCAAAACTAGGCCCCCTCGCGGGAGGAGCAGGTGCAGGAGTTCTTTGACAGCTAGGCGGAGGTGTACGTCCGCAACGAGCCGCTGCTTATCCAGGACACCACTCAGGCAGAGCTGGACTATATCGCCGCCAGGGCGGTGGAGGCAGAGCTTGCCATGCAGGCCGGCGGTGCTGGCAGCGTAGAGGACGAGGCCGTGGCGACCGCGGAGGCGAAGGAGCTTGCCCAGTGGGCGGAGCCCGCTGGGAAGGCCAGCAGCGCCGGCACCGGGGCCCCTCTTGTCGAAGATGTGGTTGACGAGTCGTCGGAGGAGGAGGCCGAGGCTGTTGACCCTCCGGCCATGGGGAGAGGGCGAGTCCTGCGGCGGGCCACCTCTGGCGAGCCGTTCGCCCAGCAGGTCGTGCAGCCCTGCAAGCTCAGGGAGGCGTTCAAGGCTGCAAACGAGGGCATGCTGCAAAGAATCGGTGAAGGCAGCGGTTGCGAAGGAGAAAGCATCTGCCTCCTCTTCATCCAAGCGCGTCCAGACTCCGCCCTCCTCCCCTCCTCCGCAGACGTCGACGCGGAGGCCACCTTTGACTTCGGGTCCCTCAGCCCAAGGTGGAAGAGGAAAGCATCAGAGGAGGAGGTGGAGGACGAGTAAGTATCTTGTCCCTTTCTGTCATCTCTGTCTCCTCGGATCGTGCCACTTATCTTGATTCGTCTTATCTTCGCAGGGCTGCGGAGACACTGGCCCAGAGGGTGAAGAGGGCCAGGGCTTCGGCGAGCGGCAAGCCCCCGGCAGGTATTTCCGTTACACCGCTGGTGGTGTTGAGCAGCCCGGATAGCAGCCCCCGGCACAGCCCCTAGCATAAGTTCACCACTCACCCCCCTCATCGACGTGTGTTGGGGGTACGATCTCTTGGTGCTGACCTTGCCGTGGTTGCAGGATGAGGACAGCAGCAGGAGGAGCCACAGAGGGCTACCCCCAACACGCCGCCCCTACCAACCACGCCGCCCCGAGGGGCGTCCCCGGCAAGGGTGCCAAGCACCGAGCCCATGCACACGGAGGAGGAGGAGAACCCCGGCGCTGGTGGCTTCGCCTCGGCGCCAAATGTTGGCGGGGAGGGGACCTCTGCTTCCCAGCCCGGCACGTGTAAGTCACTCGCCTTCTGTCCCTGTTCTTTTTTCTGTTCTTTCTGAATCTTGGTCTTGGCTTTGCCTCATCCCCTTCTTGGTATCCAGATCCCCCGTCGGCGGACCAGGAGGACATATACTCCGTCATCGAGGATTTCGCCAAGGCTGCCAAGGCGGAGGCCGAGAAGATCACTGCGGAGGAGGCCTCCAAGGGCGCTGCTGAGGACGCCGCCAAGGGGCCTGCCGGGGAGGCCGGCAAGGCCGCTGCCAAGGAGGAGGTGGTTGATGACCAGCCTTCCTCCTCCACTGCCTCTGGTTCCGGCAGGTATCTGAGGGTGAGCGACGACCTTTTCTTCCACCTCCCAGGGTCGTCGAGCTCCAGGGCGCCCATCGAGAGAGAGGTGTTCGACGAAGAGGTGCTTGCCGCCGCCGGGCTCGAGGTTGTTGACGAGCTGAGTGTCGGTGGCGACGGTTCTCGGGAGGAGCGGCTTCTCCAGGCCATGGGCGCCAGCTTCCGGAAGCTCCAAGTGCTCCACCACGTTCGCTTGGACAAGGCCAAGTCCAGGATGGCAATGGTGGACAAGGCGGAGGCGGACCTCAAGGGACGCGTCGCCGAGGCGCAAACTTGGTTTCGCCAGGCTTGCGAGGAGCTGAAGGCCGCCCAGGGCGAGCTGGCCAAGCGCGAGGTGGAGCTCACCATGAAGTGGGCCGATATCAAGAAGGCCCAGGAGACGGCGGAGAACTTGGCCGCTGCAGCCGAGGCCGCTCGAACCCAACACCAGGCCGCACTGAACTCCCAGGAGGAGGACCTTGCCGCGCGTGAGGAGAAGGTTGCCGCAACGCTCCGCGGCAAGGATGAGGAGGTGGAGAAGCTCGTGTCAGGCGGACCTGTGAGCTGGAGCAGAGGCACAAAGAGGCACTCGATGCCTGTGCTCGTTCACGCCTGTGGTGAAGGAGCTAGAGGTGGAGCAGGACGAGCTGAAGGGCCAGGCCCTGGAGCTGTCCAAGGAGAAGGACACGCTCAACGGCGCCCTGACGGAGGCGCAAGGCGCGGCCGTCAGCAGGGCCGGGCAGCTTTCCGAGGCCAACAACTCCATCAAGGACCTCAAGCTGAAGTTGGAGGGTCTCGAGGGGATGCTGTCGGAGGCCCAGGCCCGGGAGGGGACCCTGGCCAAGGATCTGGAGGCCGAGAAGCAGCAGCGGAAGAATGAAGCCGCCAACCACAGGGATTTTGTGGATGATGAGAATCGCTGGATCGGCCGCCTCGAAGACGTCGGCGGCAGGATCACCACGCAGCTGGCCACCATGGGGATGCCAAACATGAGGTATGCCCCAGATCGCAGCACGACTCCCAGCGCCAGGCTGACCCTATTCTTCGAGGGTGTTCTTGGAGCCCTCGAGCATTTCCACTCCACCAGGGCGACTTTCCTGGACAATGAGGCCTGGAGGCTTTGCCGGGGTGCCATGACCAAGGTTCTCACCAAGGTGGCATACTGGAATCCCAACCTTGACTTCGACGCTGCGCTGGAGAGCTTGCCGGAGGGTGTGGACCTCGCGCCGCTCAGTGAGCATATCGAGCCCGTCATCAGCGGCATCGATGGAATCCAGAGGGTAGAGGGCCAGCGCCGGGATTAGGCACCCCGTTTCTGATTGTCACTGCAGGTTCATGACCAAGACAATTTCTATCTTTAGTTAGAACCGCAGCAACAATTGATGTAATTTAACTCTGCAGTACTTTTGAGATGATGCATGTTATTTTCCTGTTCAATCCCTCCTTTGTATGTTCACCCTACGTTAATCGGGTAGGCTTGCCGGCGCGTATACCCAAGCCGCGGCGCCTCGAGGACGGATCCTCGAGACCCTGCCGGGTGTGCTTGCTGCCAGGCAAACCACCTTATCGCTCTCAACAAGGCCGCTCAAAATGTCGAGCTTGACTCGAGTTAGAATCGAGGGCGTTGCCAATTGCGGAAGGCTACCCTGACGTTCTCGGCGCGGCCGCTTAAACTGTTGAGCGGACTCGAAACAAAGTAAGGGCGTTGCCAATAGCGGAAAGGCCCCATTGCGGGGTAGGTTTTTCATACAAAGAACAAGATTTCCGAGGGGAATAACCTTATATAAAAAGGAAATATTTAAAGTTCAGCATGACTTAGCTTTCCTGTCGCCGCGCGGGTGCCCTTCATGTTCGCAGACGATGTCGCCCGTCCGGTCATCTTCTTCCTTGGAAAACATGGCGACAAAGAACCGCTAAACCAGCTGCTAAACCAGATTCTCTCAACTGCGCCCCCTACCTGGCGCGCCAAAGATGTTGGTGAAACGACACCTATGGGATTACAGGAATCCCTACTACGGTTGACGGGGCGCGGGGTTGTGAGAAGAGCGGATTTAGGAGTCAGAACACAGTTCATTTACCCAGGTTTGGGCCGCGAGGATGCGTAATACCCTAGTCCTGCTTTGGTGTGTATTTGAGAGAGTTCTTGAGCTCTCCATCTAGCTATGGTGGATGCGTAGTCCAAAAAAGCCGAATCCTTCTCCTGGTCGCCTCGGGCCTCCTTTTATAGGCAAAAGGGGTCGCCACAGTGGCACACATGAGGTGGAAAGGCGATGAAAGGCGCGAGCTTATCGCCGGTATTCGGGACAAGACGCATTTAATGCGCCTCTTAGGTGTCCCTTTTATCGAGGACGGAACGGGCCCGCCCCGCCCATCGCCACCCCTGTCTCGCTTCGACACGCCTGTGCCGGCGATGCGTGTGGTGCCACGTAGGGTGCGGTGTAGGCGAGGTGGTGCGGTGGTGGAGTCTTCATGAAGATTTGCATGCCACCACGCAGGTGCTTGCTGGGTTGGTGTGGAGGCCGCCCGTCGCCACGCAGGTGCCCGCCCAGCTGGTTGGGCTAGCAGCTGCTTGGGGACGACGGTGGCATATTTGGCAGACGCGGGCCTGGCTACGGCCCCGCTGGTGTCTTCGACAAGGGCCTTGCCGGGGGCCTGGCAAGGGTCTTGCCGCGGCGTCGTGGTCGTCCCTGGCAAGGACCTTGTCGGGGGTCTTGTGGATTCCTCGGCTAGGATCCCGCCGAGGGTCGTCGTCTTCTGGTCCTCATCTGATCTTGTGTGTCGATGATCTTGACAAAGATCTGCATGGCACCACGGAGGTGCCTCCCGAGCCCTGGCTCCAACGTAGTTGTCGACGGCGTTTGGAAACCTTGGGCTCAAGGGTGGCTCGCTTCTCTGGCGTTGGGCAAGTTGCCCCTGCAAGGCTCTTGCCGGGCCATGGAGGTCACCTGCAAGGGCCTTGCCTGTGGAGTCCACCTCGCCCTCTTGCTCTCTGTGTTCCTGGTCTTGGCGTTGCCTTGGTTATCTTGTGCTTCGGCTTCTCTCCGACTTCCCTCGTCTGCCCTGCTAGGTGTGGCCGTGGCACGTGGCTCTGACTGCCCGTGCACAAGTAAAGGGGTCAAAAGGAGAGCCCATACTTTTGTACACCGACACCATGACCTTCTCATCGCCGCTGGCCACCTCAATGCTCAACTTGTAGAGCTGCAAGAACTCAGCAGGGTCGGGGGTGCTGTCTTAGCGCGGAGGCAAGTCGGGCTAGAACTTCTGTGGCCAGACGATGCGGCGCAGCTCCAGGGTGAACGCGCGGCATCCTGCTGTGGTCAAGGGAGCCTTCCGTGGAGGTGGAGCCTGATCTTGGTGCTCGCGCATCACCGCCTCTGGCGGCGCCCGGTCTTGACGTGGCGGTGCTGGGAGCGTGCGTGCCTCTCCTTGGGGCCACTTCACCACCTGGTAGCTCTCCTCGTCGCGCACCAGCACCCTGCGTGGTGGGTCGCGCCGTGGAGCCTCACACCTTGGCTCAGGGAAGACATCTTGCCTGGGGGGTGGAGGAGGCGCTCGGTGATGCGGTCCAGCCAGTCCTCTTAGAAGTTGTTGGTCAGGTGACAGCGCAGGAGCTCGCGTGCAGGAGCAACACAGCATGTGCGTTCGCCGGCCTGCGACGAGCATGAGAAGACAAAGCGGCCAACGGAGTCAGCGACGGGGTGGCGGTGCGCCCATCACACCGCACATAAGGATGCATCGACGAAGCCTGCTGCTCATGGGCGACGTGGGCGGCGAGGGCGGCTCGGCGCTCAGCACGAACTCGACGAGCATCAGTCACGTGGACGGCGAAACAGGGGCGGATCGACCGGAGGAAGAGAGGCTCCGACACACCCCTACCTGGCGTGCCAAATGTTGGATTCCGGGATTCGCAGACCCTGGATAGATTCGAACTCTGGGGTGCGTGTGAAGAACTCAACCTCCCCAGTCTGCCAACTCGTCGATCCCACGACCTAGCTCGATGAACTGGAAGGAAGCGGGACACAACAGTTTACCCAGGTTAGGGCCACCTTAAAGTGTAAAACCCTACTCCTGCTTTGTGGTGGATTAGCCTCGAGGTGGGCTGAGGATGAACTAGTACAGTGGAAGAACAACCTCACGAGGCGTGTTCTTGGGTGAGCTGGTGGATGTGACGATGGAATGGATCCAATCCGGGGTCCTTCTCTATGGTGGTGACTTGGCTCTATTTATAGTGGCCATGGTCCCCTTCCCAAATGAAGGCGAGAAGGGATCCCACAACAGCCAAATCCGAAGGGAGACAACTGGTACATCTTATCCTGACAAAAGGTGGTTTTCGCCTGCAAAGCTTCAGGTTGTGATGCCGTGGTGGGCTCGGCGATGACCTCCGTCCTGGCGATCTTGGTCTTGTAGCACGGAAATGGAAATCTTTGGTTGATTCCTCGGGACTCCGCGCCTGCGCTTGCCTCCTTAGCACCAAAGAGGAAACCTGCTGCTCTATGCCCGCTGGCGCCCGACTGGCCTCGGTCGTCATGGCTGCCGTCATCCGAACCGCACTAGGTGAGGGCTTGCATAGAAATCTCCGCTCCTCGGGAGCTATCCCGAGGAGGCCGCTCCTCCTTGAGGTCTTGACATCGTCCGCCTCGTGAGGCTTGGTCCCTCGTGAGGGTCTTTTGCTGCTGGTGCTGAAGATGGGCCGTACCAGGCCACAGATGACTGTGACGCCCCCGATTCAATCGTACACTAATCATACACGCAAACGTGTACGATCAAGATAAGGGACTCACATGAAGATATCACAACACAACTCTAAAATAAAAAATAAGTCGTACAAGCATCATAATACAAGCCAGGGGCCTCAAGGGCTCGAATACAAGTGCTCGACCATAGACGAGTCATCGAAAGCAATAATATCTGAGTACAGACATAAGTTAAGCAAGGTGCCATAAGATGGCTAGCACAAACTGGGATACAGATCGAAAGAGGCGCAAGCCTCCTGCCTGGGTTCCTCCTAAACTACTCCTGGTCGTCGGCGCCGGCCTACACGTAGTAGTAGGCACCCTCGGCATAGTAGGAGTCATCAAAGGTGGCGTCTGACTCCTGGGTTCCAGCATCTGGTTGCGACAACCCAGAAGAATGGAAAGGGGGAATAGAGGGAGAAAAGCAACCGTGAGAACTCATCCAAAATACTCGCAAGCAAGGATCTACACTACATATGCATTGGTATCAATGACAATGGGTAGTATATGTGGACTGAACTGCAGAATGCCAGAATAAGATGGGGATAGCTAGTCCTATCGAAGACTACGCTTCTGGCAGCCTCCATCTTGTAGCATGTAGAAGAGAGTAGATGGTAAGTTCACCAAGTATCATCGCATAGCATAATCCTACCTGGCGATCCTCCCCTCGTAGCCCTGTGTGAGAGTGATCACCGGGTTATATCTGGCACTTGGAAGAGTGTGTTTTATTAAGTATCCGGTTCTAGTTGTCATAAGGTCAAGGTACAACTCCGGGTCGTCCTATTACCGAGGATCACGACTATTCGAATAGATAAACTTCCCTGCAGGGGTGCACCACATTTTCCAACACGCTCGATCCCCTTTGGCCGGACACACTTTCCTGGGTCATGCCCGGCCTCAGAAGATCAACACGTCGCAGCCCCACCTAGGCACAACAGAGAGGTCAGCACACCGGTCTAAATCGTATGCGCGCGGGGGTCTGGGCCCATCGCCCATTGCACACCTCCATGTTGCGAACACGACCGGTGAGCAGACCTAGCAACCTCCATTACAAAGGAAGTTGCGTTACGCGGTCCAACCCGCGCCGCTGCCGGGCCGCCGACGCCGGAAGGCTTCGACTGATACCACGACGTCGAGTGCCCATAACTGTTCCCACGTAGTTGGTTAGTGCATATAGGCCAGTGGCCAGACTCAGATCAAATACCAAGATCTCGTTAAGCGTGTTAATTGAAGTATCCACGGATGCCGACCAGGGCCAGGACCACCTCTCACCTAGGTGCTCTCAACCTACCCTATCGCTTCGCCACAAAGAGTCGGTGGCCGTCGGGAACCCAGGCCCACCTCTACCAGGATGGAGCCACCTGTCCTTTCAGCCCCCACACCGGAATCACTTGCAGGTGCTCTATGAGCCGACCCGACTTTAGTCACCACATGTATCATATAATGTATATCTCAGTGTAAACCCGTGATTAGCTCTCGAGTGATCATGGCCCGGTAGTATAGCATGGCAGACGGACAAGAATGTAGGGCCACTGATGATAATCTAGCATCCTATACTAAGCATTTAGGATTGCAGGTAAGGGTAACAACTCTAGCAACAATGACTGGCTATGGAGCACAATAGGATTTACCGAAAGCAATAACATGCTACACTACTCTAACGCAAGCAGTAGAGAGAAGGAATAGGTGATATCTGGTGATCAAGGGGGGGGGGGGGCTTGCCTTGAAGCTCTGTTGCACAAGAAGGGTCGTCGGTGACGTAGTCGTACTCAATCGCATCAACGCCGGTCTCGGGGTCTACCAGAGAAGAAGAGGGGGAAGAAACAATAAATGCGGAGCAAACAAAGCATCACAAAATATAACAAGGCAATACGCGGTGCTAGGTATGCACTAACGCGGTAGTAGGTGATACCGGCGAAGGGGGAAACATCCGGGGAAGTATTCCCGGTGTTTCGCATTTTCGGAGAGATGAACCGGAGGTGGAAAGTTGCATGTTTGCTATGCTAGGGATGTGTGACAGACGAACGGGCTGCGTATCCGGATTCGTCTCGTCGTTCTGAGCAACTTTCATATATAAATTATTTTATCCTAGTTATGGTTTATTTTCTATGAATTTTCAAAGTTTATACAATTTTCTGAAATTCCTGATTTAATTTTAAACCAGGCTGACCAGGTCAATTTGACTGGTCAAAAGAGGAGGTGGTGGCCCACATGTCAAAGTTTCAATAATTTCCAAAAGATATATCTAATCAAATTAGATGGGACCCACTTGTCAATAGCTAATAGGCTAAATTAGCACTAAACTACTACTAAACTAAACATAGACTAATTAAGCAAGGGCCGGCCATACGCACAGCCATGTACAGGGGGCTTGGCCAGGAGCTACAACAGCAGATGGTAGTAGTAGCAAGCGAGCAGTAGCAGCTAATAGCAAGCAGCGGCAGTAGTAATCAGCAGCACGCGGCGGCAGCAGTACACAACGGCAGCAGTTTGAGCAGCAACAATAACAAGTAGAGCAGCTCAAGGCCCAGCAGCAGAGCGAACGCCAGGAGGCAGCGGCTCATGAAAGCAGCAGAGTTCAAGAGCGAGCAGCAGCGCCGGGCGAGGAGTCGGGCGAGGGCGCGTGGGAGGCGGCAGGGGTGTGGCTGGGGCGAGGCGGGCTCGCGCGTGCCACGCGCAAGCAGCATGGGCGCGGCCAGGTGAGGCTATGCGCGAGGGGACACGGGGGTCCGGCCATGGCGGCCACGGGTGACTGTTCGCACCAGGCGAGAGCAATAGCGGGGCGCGCGCACACTGTAGGCCGCAGCCGGGCACGATACAGGACGAACAGGGGGAGTTCAGGAGCGCGGGGCTCCTTGGCCATGGCGGACGCTGGCTTTGGCCTCGTCCAGGACGGTGCTACGGCAGAAAATCGAGCCTGGGGAGAGAGGGGAAACGAACGGCGGCTCACAATGAGGTCCGGGGCGGTGTTGGTGTCAAGGTGGTGGCAGCGGCGATGCCAACGGTGGTGGAGCGAGGCGATCCGACGGACGAGAGCTTGCCGGCTCCAGCTGGTGGTCCAGGAGGAAGAAGCAGTGGGCAGTGCACCTCGTAGTCAAGGTCTCGGCGCTCGGTGGTGCCAATGGCCGTGGGATCAAGCGGTGCACGGCGACGATAGATTCGATGAGATGCAGAGGAGAGAACGAGCGATGGAGAGGGGAAAACGGTGGGCTAGGGTTTGCGGGGATGAGCGAGGGTGTCTAGTAGACGCCAAGAAGCAACGGATGGACGACGCGTGGCGATCCTCGTCACGGACGTGCGCCCTGCGTCCACGTCACGAGGGTGAACAGGAGGGAGAAGGAGATGTCGGCTGGGCTGGGCCGGCTCCTGTAGCAAGCAGGCCGAGTGCACAGTGTTATCTTAGATATTGCCTTCTTTTCTTTTTCCTATTTTTGACTCTGTTAGAGATCTATTTGTAAGAGCAACTGACTTTAGTCAAATAAGAAATTTGGCCCACAAATACTAGGTATTATACTTGGTTCGCACAAAAGTTTGAGACTTAATTGACTTCGCAGGATTTTATTTTTAAAAGTAATGAGCTATATGGGGTTGTTTTGGTCCTGATTTAGATAGGCCAGGAGCACCTAATTACCACAAAAGATGTTTGTTCTTATTTGAAAATTACTTAGTGATTATTTGCAATACAACTAACATTTTATTTTACCTTTTGAATAATTTAATTATTTGACTTGCATTTAAATTTTGAATTGAACCGGTTTTGAATCAACGCGAGTTTAACAACCGTAATCATGGTGACGTGGCATCGTTAGCAGAGGATTACTGTAGCTTAATTATTCGGGCGTCACAATTCTCCTCCACTACAAGAAATCTTGTCCCGAGATTTAAGAGAGGAAGTGACGGGGAAGGGATTTAGTTACGAAATTCTAACGAGCGTTCTCGATCTTGGTTGCTCTTCTCGAAGCAGTCGACCCATTACGTTGATGTCTTCATTTCTCTTCTTCAGGTCATCATGATGAAGTCGGCATCCTTTCTTTGGTAACTCCATCGCACTTACGAAAGAATAAGGGGGGTATTCCGGGAGAACGGACCTTTGTAAGGTTGTCTATCAGGTAGATAATATCGGGGAAGGTGGAGGAAAGTAATTCTCGAATTGAAACTTAATAAAATATCGACAGCAAAGTATGAAGGTAGCATGAGAAGTTTCGAGCGGGCATGCAATCGTTCGTTGCCTGAAACAGAGTGTGAAAGGGGTTCAGAGCAACGAGAATAAGTATTGCATCTGATACCAGAATAGGTCACTAGGAAGGTGGCTCGTGAATTGCATACGAGGTCACGCGCGAGGAGTAACTATGGAAATAGGGGGTGTACAGGAGAGTCGGGTTTCGATCCTATGGAACTGTGGGTTATGGGCCCACCATGTGGGTTAAAAGTAGAAAGGGCGGTGATATTTTGCACAGTCATGGTAACAACGCATGTCAGAGGATAGCCTATCAATTATGTCGGCAACGTCGGTACCAAGGGCAAGGGACGAAGAGAACCATCTTCCTGCTCGTTGAACGAGGCGGACCAATAGGTAAATTTCTCGTCCATCGGTGGTTACCGGAATGTTATCAACAATATTAACAGGGTCTTACTGACAGAGTGGTACAACGAGGTGCTTACCTAAGCATGGAATTCTCACTGCTCCGTTAAGTCAGATTACAAGAAAGGTTAAAAAAACAATGGAAAGGAAATGCGATTATTAGATCAAAGAGAACAATGGAAAGGAAAATGTGTTTAAACACATATTTCAGGGGTATATCCTTCCCAAGGACAAGCAGAGCATGATAACCATGACAGGATATTAAGTAGAAAACCTGTTAGGTGAGGGGAGAGAAATTTCATGACATTACCCATACAATGGTGTTAGGATAAATGATAAAGAATTTTTTTAGCATTGTGCTTCAGATGTTCTTATTGAAAAATCGGAGTACCACCGACATGCTTCGAGATAGCATTGACATGGTCATTGGGTAAAGATCATACTTTGGATTCACAAAGGATCCATAGGAACAACTTATATAATAAGTTTTACAATTTCCTCATGGAAGAATGGCTAACCTTGATAAAAGGATACATATGTCGGACTTCGGGTTCCGGCAGACCCTTGAGGTTCGAACACTGGGGTGCGCGCGGAGATCTTTCCCCTACCAGTTCATGCGTGCAAGGATTGTGAGGGATCTAAACTACCAATGATGAACAACACAGAGACACGAGGTTTATACTGGTTCGGGCCACCGGTGTGGTGTAATACCCTACTCCAGTGTGTGGTGTGGTGGATTGCCTCAGGGGCTGATGAAGGACAATACAAAGGAAGAACAGCCTCGCGAGGGGCTATTCTTGAGCTGGTGCGATGAACTGCTTGGGCGAGTCCAGTCGCTTCTCTCTCTCTCTCTGTGTGATCTCCATCCCCCTTCTCTTTGTGGTGGCTAGTCCTATTTATAGAGGGAGGCCCTGGGCCTCTTCCCAAATAATGAGCGGGAAGGGCGCCAACAATTGGCCATTATGAAGGGGAACATCTAGTACACTTATCCTGACTAAAGTTGGTCTTCGGCTGCCAAAGACACTGACAGTGACGCCGTCCTGGGCTCCATGGTGACCTCCATCCTGCCGTTCTGCTGGTCTTGGTCTTGTTGCACCGAAGCGGCAACCTTTGCCTGATGCCTTGGCCTGTGCTTGCCTCCTTTGCACCAAAGAGGAAACGAGGACGCTGCGCAGGCTGGCGCCCGCCTTGTCTCGATCGTCATGGCTTGCGTCACGGGGCACCCTCGGGAGGTACACCGCCTTGATCTCTCCGCCTCCTCGCGAGCCCGCCTGATGAGGCTGCTCCTGAGGAAGGTTCATGTCGTCCGCCCCGCGAGGCTTGGCCCCTCGCGAGGGTCTTGAGCTTGAGCTGATGAAGCTAGGCCGTGCTGGGCCCCCACTTGAGCCACGCCAGCAGCCGCAGCAGTGCAAGTCTGGGACCCCTGTTCCTGAACACCGACAGAGCCCCGGCCCAAGGCACGCCGGACTTGGCTTAGCAGAGAAGGAAGGGGGGGCGGCGCGCCATGGGTCCGAACAGCTCAAGGGCTTGGGCGCCGTGTGGCGATTGGTTGGCCGCGGGCGTCTCCACTTCCCCACGATGCCTTGGCAACCGCGTGACTTGACAAGTCCCAGCGTGCAGAAATGGGTCATGATTACCTGCGATCGTGGTGGCCAACGGTTGGCCTCCTCCGGCTATAAGTACGAAACGGCGCGAGCCCTTCCAGCCCATCTCCTCTTGCTTCTCCTTCTTCTCCATGGCTCCGTTGAAGAGGTTCTCGGCCGCAGAGAAGGGAAATGCCCGCCAGGTAGAGCCCGACTCTCCCTGCCTAGCGGTCGAGCCGCCCTCGCAGCACCTGTGGCTCCCTGCAGCTGCTTCCTCGCGCCGTGGAGGCGATTCTGCTCTGCGCGACGGGCGCCAGGTTGTTGATTGGGGGCGCGCTACGACCGCGCGGCCTCCCAGGCCGCGCTTCCACTCGGCAAAGGTGCTGCCCGAGTTTGTCGTGTGGTCGGTGGAGCCGACTAGCTCCTGGCTCCAGCTTCCCCACTTCCTTTTAGGTGAACTTCCGGCCGGCGCCCCGGGCGGCCTCTGGCTTCAGGCGGACGGCTGTTGCAGCCGGGCCTCCTGGGCTTCGCTGGAAGTCTCCGCCACCGGGAGTGTGGCCCTGACCCGCGGCTGGCAAAAGTTTGCCCGCGTGCGTGGCCTAAGCCGGCGGTGCACCCTGCACTTCAAGTTCGACGGCGATGCCACCGTCCACGTGAGGGTGTTTGGGGAAGACGGTCGCCGCGCTGGGTGTTGCCCCGAAGACGACGACCGCGGCCGTGGACCCAGCCCCGGCGATGATCGAGATGAAGATGACAGCGCGCGCGTGGTCCGCGGCGCCCATTGCTCGTCGAGCTTCGGCGGCTCTCCTTTGGACAGCAGCTCCTCTAGCGGTGGCCACGACCAGCCTCCGAGCCGTCGTGCCCGCCTAGAGGGAGGTAGCGGGTCAGCCCGCCGTCGTGCCCCGGTGAAGCGCGAGAGGGAGTCTGCCTGAGCTCCGGAGGCAGTACGAGCCTTCGCCGCGAGTTGGTGCCAAGTGAGCCGTGCCTATTTTGTTCTTCTCCCTTTCCTGTGCAAAGAGACAGTAATGTAGGGCCCCGCGGGGGCGTGTTTGAACTACTTCTGTTAATTATCGTACTGTTTCCGCTATTTCCGTGCTATGCTTTTGTGCCACATGCCCGCGCGCAGAAATTACTTAGCTCGGGGGGACCTGTCGCGGTCTTCGCTTCCCGAGGCCGAGGCCTCGTCGATCGCTTTATATCCTGCAAGGATTAGTTAGGAGGGGTAGCTTCCGGCCTCGGTTGTGGGGGCGACCAACCCAGGTCCTGTGTTCGCGTCGCGGTGCCCGTGGGGCACGGACTGGGAGGGATGCTCCCGTAGCGGACCCGGCTTGGAAAGCCTCAAACGATAAGGGCAGAAAACACTCACGAGGGTGCCCGCGCCGCTCCCTCGCGAGACTTGTGAGAGAAACCAAGTCAGGAGAGCGAAAAAGGCAGGGAGTCACAAGCCAAAGACGGCAACAACTTCAATAAAGCTTCAAATGGGAATGAACAAGCCAACTGCAGAAAGCAAATGAAAAAGCCGCGTCCGACACCTAATCTAGTCTTCGACGTCTTCTCACTAGCTGAGCTAAGTTACGCCATGGGCGTGGGAGGGAGCCCGGGGCTGAGGTCGGCGCCTCGAGACTACGGGCGTGTACAGCCCCAACTCATTATTACGTGAGAGTGTCACGGGCGGCGGGCTTCACAGGCATTGGCCTTCTTCACAGGCTCCGGGCCTTTCTCGAGGAGATGAACTTCACAGGCGCTTGCCTTCTTCACAGGCTCCGGGCCTTCCTCAGAAAAATAAGCTTCACAGGCGTTCGCCTTCTTCACAGGCTCTGGGCCTTTCTTAGAAAAATAAGCTTCATAGGCGTTCGCCTTCTTCACAGGCTCTGGGCCTTTCTCAGAAAAATAAGCTTCACAGGCGTTCGCCTTCTTCACAGGCTCTGGGCCTTTCCTAGAAAAATAAGCTTCACAGGCGTTCGCCTTCTTCACAGGCTCTGGGCCCTTTTTTTTCCAGGGGTAGAACTTCCGGAGATGTTGGATGTTCCACGCGTTCGGGATGGGCACCCCTTCCTGAGTCTCCAAGCGTGCCGAGCCGGGCCTGTAAACATGAACAACTTTGAACGGGCCCTCCCACATGGGGGAGAGCTTATGCAACCCCTCCCTGGAGAGGACCCGTCTGAGCACGAGGTCCCCTGCTTCCAGAGTCCTGGGGCGGATGTTGCTGCAGTGGTATCGCCGCAACGCTTGTTGATACCTTGCCGCTCGCAGCGCGACCTCTCGACGATGTTCCTCTCCCAGCACGAGATCCGTCCCCCGCATGGCGTCCTGCTGCGCCTTGTCGAACGCCAGGACCCGTGCGGAGCGACGCCGACCTCGTGAGGGAGAATAGCTTCTGCTCTCAGACGAGGAAAAAGGGGTCTCGCCAATGACTTGGCATGGTCGCGTGCGGATGGACCACAACACGACTGGAGCTCGTCGTGCCAGCCCCCGCCGCAGCCTCCGCCTTCTTCTTGAAGGTCCTGGTATTGAGGCCCTTATGACCTCCGCTGGCTCACTCGGCCGGCCGTTGTTCGAGGGTGTGCCACCGAGGTGTAGCATACCATGCTCCAAGGTTAGCACAAGAAGTTTTGAAGAGATTCTTGGTGAACCGCGAACCGTTGTTGGTGATGATGCGTTAGGCACCCCAAACCGGCTCACGAGGCCCTTGATGAACTTGACCGCCGAGCTGGCTGGGATGGTGCGGACAGCTTCCACCTCACCACTTGGTGAATTTGTCCATGGCGACGAGAGGTAGCGATAGCCCCGGCGCCCGAGGAACGGGCCTGTAATGTCCAGCCCCCAAACCGTGAATGGCCATGAGAGGGTATGGTTTGCAGACCTCCCTTGGCCGATGGATCTGCTTGGCATGAAATTGGCAGCCTCGCAAGCCTTTACCAGCTCAAGGCTGCGAATTGGCCATTTGTGGGCCAAGAGAACCCGCCACGGAATGCCTTGCCAACGAGGGTTCGCGACGATGAGTGGTGCCCACAGTCTCCGCCGTGTATGTCTTCTAGCAATTCCTTCCCTTGGTCTCAGGAATGCAGCAGGGACACGCTATTCGCCGCCTCAGGAAAGCTCCCCATCCCCGATACAGTAGGCCGTGGCTTGCCGCGCCACACGCTCCGCCTCCTCCTCCTTCTCCGGTAGGGTCCCCTGTATCAAGTAGCTCTTGAGCTCCGTGATCCAGCACCCCTCCTGAGGTTTCAATGCCAGGAGTAGGCGCGCTCCTGAGGCCGGGCCACAGGCCGGGGCTCCCGAGGTAGGCGGCGGGGGGAGCTCCTCCAGGTTGCTTGGCGCTTGATAGCGACAGTGCAGCCGAGGGCTCAAGAGTCGCTCCTCGAAGACGCCAGCTCGAGGCAGCCGCCTGGACGCTCTCTTGGCGATGTCGTCCGCCTCTTGATTGGTGTCGCGTGGCACATGCTGCAGCTCCAGTCCCCAGAACTGCTTCTCCATCCTGCGAACCTCCATGAGGGAGGCTTCCATGTGCTCGTCCTTCAGCTCGTATATCTTGTTGGAGAAGTTGACGAGGAGCTGTGAATCGCCCTTGACGATGAGGCGCTTTACCCCCAAAGCGATTGCGGCTCTCAGGCTGGTATCAGGCCTTCATATTCTGCTATGTTGTTGGAGACCTTTTCCCCATGCTGGAAGCAGAGCTGCACGGCGTAGTAGAGCTTGTCCTGAGTAGGGGATACGAGCACTGCACCGTCCCCCGTGCCATGCCAGGAGAATGCCCCGTCGAAGTACATGACCCAGCCGTCCAGTGCTTCGCTCCCCGGAGAAAGCGACCGGTCTTCGCCTGCTTCGAGGCTAGGTGCCTCCGTCCATTCTGCCATGAAATCTGCCAGTGCGGCCCCCTTGATGACTCTGGTCGTGATGAACTCTAGCTGAAATGCTTGCAGTTCGATGTTCCACTCGGCGACTCTTCCAGCTGAGTTGGGGCTCCTGAGCACCCTCTCCAGAGGGTATGCTGAGACGACCTTGATGGGATGACCCTGGAAGTAGTGCCGCAGTTTGCGTGAGGCTACTAATAGCGCGAGGAGGAGTTTTTGGGGCATGGGGTACCGCGCCCTTGCGTCCCGCAGCACCGTGCTGACGAAGTACACCGGGTGCTCGACGAGAGTAGGAGTGCTGACGAGGCCCGTGCCCTCCGGAGGGTCTGATGCCTCCTGAGGCGATGGAGCCCCCAGCGCCTGGCCGCCTGGCGCGGCCTCTTCGGCTCTTGGGGCATCTTCCTGCTGAGGCTGGTCTCCGTCTGCCGTGGCCGTGACCTTCGCGAGGCCTTCTTGGTCTTGTGCTACTGCGGCCGGGGGCGTGGCTGGGCGCGGCGCAGCCTTGATCTGGCGCTCTTCCCGAACCGCCACTAGGGCTGCGCTGGCAGAGTAGGGCGTGGCGGCGAGGTAGAGCACCAGGGGCTCAAGTGGGCGTGGCGCGACCATCACAGGAGGGCTGGTAAGGTACCTCTTGAGTTCTTGGAATGCCTTGTCGGCCTCTTCAGTCCATTCAAAGGGGCCCTTCTTCTTCATCAGCTTGAAGAATGGTAGTGCTTGTTCTCCCAGCTTGGAGATGAAACGTCCTAGCGCGGTCACGCGCCCGGTGAGTTTCTGCATTTCTCTGAGGGTCTTTGGCGGGCTCATGTCTTCGACTGCCTTGACCTTTTCTGGGTTGGCCTCGATGCCCCTATGGGACACGAGGAAACCCAGGAGCTTGCCCGAGGGGACTCCGAATATGCACTTCTCCGGGTTGAGCCGCAGGTCCACTTTATCGATGCTCGCGAAGGTTTCTTCCAAGTCCTGTATCAGGGTTTTCGCCTCTCGAGACTTCACCACAATGTCATCGACGTATGCCTCAGCATTCCTCCCGAGCTGTCGGCCCAAGGCGATGTGCATCAGCCACTGAAAGGTCGCGCCTGCATTGCGCAACCCAAATGGCATGCAGGTATAGCAATACACTCCGCACGGGGTCAGGAAAGCCGTTTTTCCACATCTTCTACCGCCATCTTGATCTCGGTGATAGCCTCGAGAAGGCATCCAGAAGCACAACAGTCACACTCAGCGGTGGAATCGACGATCCGTCAATGCGAGGAAGCGGAAATGGATCCTGTGGGCAGGCCTTGTTGAGGTTGGTGAAGTCGACACACATACGCTCCTTTCCCCCTTTCTTTGGCACGACAACTGGGTTGGCCAGCCAATCCGGGTAGCGTACCTCGCGAATAACCCCTGCTGCCTCCAGCTTGCGGGTCTCCTGGACGATAAAAGCTGTTTTTCTCGTGGATCGCCGCCGCTTTACGCTTCACGGGCGCACGTTGAGGTGATGCTCAATCACGCCCCTCGGGGCCCCCGCCAACTGATCAGGCCCCCATGCGAACACCTTCTTGTTTGGCGCAGGAACTTTACCAAGGCCTCCTCCTGCTGAGGTTCGAGGTTTGCACCTATGGTGAAGCTGGCGTCAGTGGACCCGTCCTCGCTGACTGGTACCTGCTTGGTTTCCGCCTTATTTTTTAGTGAATAGCCGCTTCTTCTTGGATGGCGCAGCCCCCTTGGGCTCGGGAGCGTCAACACCGGCGGGTCGTGCCGCTGCAGCCGCTTTGAAAACATGCTTGAGCGCCTGCAGTGCCTCTCCAGTGTTTCCCGACACGGTAAGGACGCCGCTGCTCCCGGGCATCTTCATGAGGTTGTACGCCGGTTGAGTTGCTGCCATGAACCGAGCCAAGGCCGGGTAGCCGAGGATGGCTTGTAGGGGAGGTCGATGGGGGCGATGTCGAAGTCGATCAGCTCTGTGCGGAAGTTGTCGCGGGTGCCGAAGGTCACCGGGAGGCGAATTTGTCCCAATGAGGCGGTGGAGCCGGCTCCGACTCCGGAAAAGGGCCTGCTGGGCTGGAGCCGCTCTGGTGGCACATGGAGGAGGCTGAAGGCCTCCACAGAGAGCACGTTGAGGCCGGCTCTGCCGTCGATGAGGGTCCTGGTGACTGCCACTTCGCAGATGGTGGGGGTGCACAACATCGGGAGCGCACCCGACCCGGCGGGGTTGGAGGGGTGATCGTCCGAGTTGAAGAGCAGGTCGGCTTCGGGCGCCACCCAGCCCGGCGGGGCTCCCTGGCGCTTAGAGGCGGCGGCGATCTGGCGGGTGAACGGCTTGACGTGGCGGCTCGAAGGTGGCGCCAGTGAGCCGCCCAGGAGAGCGGCGACGACCGGGGGCGCCGGCCCAACGCGAGGGCGAGGTAGAGGTCGCGCAGCCCCCAACAGTCTGCTGCCCGTTTCACCGGGCCGTTGACGGCGTTGGCGGCAAAGCGACGGGAATGGCGGGCGTCCGCCGACGGAGCCGTCTGGCGACTCGGCGGGCGCAAGCAGCCCGAGCCGGGCGCGAAGCTCGGCGAGTGTCGGCCATGGACACGACGGAGAATCACACTCGACCAGCAGAGAAGGATTACGGTGCACTTTACCGGGCGCGCCTAAATGTCGATTCGGGTTCAGCGACCCTTGAGGTTCGAACACGGGGTGCGCGCGGAGATCTTTCCCTACCAGTTCATGCGTGCAAGGATTGTGAGGATCTAAACTACCAACGATGAACAACACGAGACACGAGGTTTATATGGTTCGGCCACGGTGTGGTGTAATACCCTACCCAAGTGTGTGGTATGGTGGATTGCCTCAGGGGCTGATGAAGGACAATACAAAGGAAGAACAGCCTCGCGAGGGTCTGTTCTTGAGCTGGTGCGATGAACTGCTTGGGCGAGTCCAGTCGCTTCTCTCTCTCTCTCTGTGTGATCTCCATCCCCCTTCTCTTTGTGGTGGCTAGTCCTATTTATAGAGGGAGGCCCTGGGACTCTTCCCAAATAATGAGCGGGGAGGGCGCCAACAATTGACCATTTTGAAGGGGAACATCTAGTACACTTATCCTGACTAAAGTTGGTCTTCGGCTGCCAAAGACTCTGACGGTGACGCCGTCCTGGGCTCCACAATGACCTCCATCTTACAGTTCTGCTGGTCTTGGTCTTGTTGCACCGAAGCGGCAACTTTGCCTGATGCCTTGGCCTGTGCTTTCCTCCTTTGCACCAAAGAGGAAACGAGGACGCTACGCAGGCTGGCGCCCGCCTGGTCTCGATCGTCATGGCTTGCATCACGGGGCACCCTCGGGAGTTACCCCGCCTTGATCTCTCCGCCTCCTCGCGAGCCCGCCTGACGAGGCTGCTCCTGAGAAGGTTCCTGTCATCCGCCCCGCGAGGCTTGGCCCCTCGCGAGGGTCTTGAGCTTGAGCTGATGAAGCTGGACCGTGCTGGGCCCCACTTGAGCCATGCCGCAGCCGCAGAGCAAGTCTGGGACCCCTTCCTGTAACAATCGACAACATATACTATAACAATAGGTCCTCTGGCCAGGGGTGCTAAGCAAAGACAACACCTTACCGGGTTATGTAGAGACTAATGTTATAACTCTTGGAAAATGTTCCAACCATCATTTCTGACCGTTCAAATCTGATTGTTGTCCGGATACCTCAGACTCAGGATTCCTAAGAAGAAAAGGTGCAACACAATTTGACGAGATGACATAGTAAGTTTCTCGGGAAATGAACTATGGAAGCGAGTTCCGAAACAAGAGTTCATCATTAAACCAAGGAGAGGATGAGGAGGTAGCTGATGAACTCAGCGACAACCCACCGAGATTTCCAAAAGATGGATTTCCACAATTATGTGAAAAAGGATATAAAATTTGTCAGATCAATGATATGATGAGGTATGCTCAAGGGAAACATATCGATTAAACATTGGTTGACAGGTGCGCCCGAAATATGGGCATCAGTAGCCTGATCAATTGTTAGAATGGTGATCCAATAACCGATAGTCTAAGAATGAACTGTCGATCATTAACTTCAAAGCATTAGTGTTGCTAGAAGTACATAATCCAAACATCACCGTTCACTTGTTGGTATCCCGGCTAGAATCAACACGGGAACCAAGAAAGAATGGTGATGGTGAGAAGTATCACTATACCAAGAATTCTTAAGAGGTGGAGCAATCCTCACAACATCCTTGACATAATAGACAGTAATACTTCAAGGTAGAACATAATATAAGCTAGATAGCAAGGAATTAAGATACAACACGAAACATGAACAAGTTTGTGGTTGGGGGAAGGAAAGAATGTTGTCGATGTTAACACAAATCTTCGAGGGAAAGGATGGTATTTCTCATCATGAATTAAATTGATATCTTGGAATAGCTCAGAATGTTGATGATGATCACGACACATTCGTCGAGAGGTTTCATGAAGATGTAATCGATCGGTAATGACATCAAGATAAAGGAATGATGAAGCATAAGGTTATTGGAACCATGGGTACGACTCAAACTCAAAATCAAGCTTGTTGTTCAAGGCGAAATGATGTGACGAGAAAGATCGACGTAAGCTTAGCTCATCATCGAAAGTTGTGCTTCAGGATTAAGGACTAGGTAACACAGTTAAAATAGGCATGATAACGATATAGCCGAGCAGGCTAGGAATGACGTGATCGAGTTCAAACTCGTGAGTACAGGAGATTACTAAGAGTTGTTTAATTGTGGTGCGGACCCGATTTAGTTATCGGTGTCCTCGAGTGACCAACAACTCGGAACCAGGAAACATTGGAATCGGTGAGGAATAATACTTGATGAAGGCTCATAATAAGCAACATGGTTCGGTGATATTATCGAGATACTAGAGGGTATTACTCGGAGGTAGAGCAAAATAGAGGGTTGACAAGTGTATTGATCTGCAAAAAGACAAGTACTTTAACTTGTCCGAGAGAAGGAATCAAGGAATATCAATATGGCCAAAACCATAGTTGCAAGGGATCCAATTCAAAGACACCGAAAGAATTATCCAACTGATTAGAAGTTTTGCAAGAAGCTTCCATGATAAGTTCCACATCGGGTCCATGGGCATGAACACTAAGTTCAAGGTCGACTCCCACTTCTTCAATGCATAACCTTCCATTCACTTCTCGTGTTTCAAAAATGACATTAGTTGTTGAAAGTTTTACCTGGTGCAATACCAGATAAGTATGACCCGTGAAATGTTATGGGTTCAAACAGAATAGGGAAGGCGTTGGTTCAACCAATCGAGGCATCTTAGGAACATATGCCACAAACTTAAAGAGTAAATCACACAAGCTCAAAGGTAGAGCATGGTTGACAAAAGGAGAGGATACAATTTACCAAAGGCATTATGTATCAGGGAAGAACTCACAAGGTGATTAAATATGAGGGCACTGTCCAATAATAATCCAACAAAGGATCTCATGGTCCACAAGGGATCTGATGTGAGTATCATTGTTCAACCAGAAGAAGTAATGCAAAAGCATCATACTATAGAAATATATGGATAACATCAATGCTTAGATACATAGGAATCATTACTTCCAAATCAGGGAATCAGAAGCAGAGGCTCTGATCAAAAGATAAATAAGTTGATTAGTCATAGATCGACAATCAATCAAGATTTGATTTGCTGAACCAACTCATGTCCGGAGTGACGTCTGAGGCCGGAAGAACAAATTCTAGGGTCTGATTGAGGATTGCGAGCATTCGCAACATATTGAATCAACGGACTCAAATGATAATGACAAAGGATGCCAATAAGATTACTAGACTTATGAAATTAATCATTATGAAAGCAAGCAAGAAATTCCAGAGCAATAGGTTGCTGAGGATGTTCAGAAGATTGAATGGTATTTTGAAGACTTTGTGAAACATACGGACAACTGGGGATGAGCGGATATTCGATAAGTGCGAGGAATTATCCGTAGGGGTATTCATGTGGCAAAGAACTGCAAGGCAGTGACACAAACGGTTCTCGGAGCAATAGAGAGAACTTCGAGGTATCTTGTAGTAACAAGATCAACGGGGAATGATTATATGAATGACAATTGTATGTAGTTATCCATAGGGATTTATTAGTGGTAGGGAATTTGCAAAAGCAACGAGCACAAAGTCTCAAGAGAATATTGGAGAGTATCTTTGAAATCTTTGGTGCAGTCGGCGATCATCTGGACTGAAGGGACTCTTCGGGAGAAAGTGTTTTCGAGAACCTAAAGTTAGATTTTAGGAAATCATTTAAACCGAATAGAAGAGAGATCAGAATCCCAGAGTATAGACGAGGAATAAAAGATCCTAATACCACCCAATGGCGACGCAGGCCCGTAAGCCACACAACCATGTTAGTAAAAGTTTTGCAATTGACTAGACTCGACTTCGACCAAGGAGTTTGGAAGGGGGATTCCTACAGGCAGTCGGCTCTGATACCAACTTGTGGCACCCCCGATTCAATCATACAGTAATCATACACGCAAACGTGTATGATCAAGATCAGGGACTCACGGGAAGATATCACAACACAACTCTAAAATAAAAAATAAGTCATACAAGCATCATAATACAAGTCAGGGGCCTCGAGGATTCGAATACCAGTGCTCGATCGTAGACGAGTCAATATAAGCAGTAATATCTGAGTACAGACATAAGTTAAACAAGGTGCCATAGATGGCTAGCACAAACTGGGATACAAATCGAAAGAGGCGCAGGCCTCCTGCCTGGGATCCTCCTAAACTAGTCCTGGCCGTCAGTGGCGGCCTGCACGTAGTAGTAGGCACCCTCGGTATAGTAGGAGTCATCGAAGGTGGCTTCTGACTCCTGGGTTCCAGCATTTGGTTGTGACAACCGAGAACAATGGAAAGGGGGAAAAGATGGAGAAAAACAACGGATCTACACTACATATGCATTGGTATCAATGAAAATGGGTAGTATCTGTGGACTGAACTGCAGAATGCCAGAATAAGAGGGGGATAGCTAGTCCCATTGAAGACTACGCTTCTGACAGCCTCCATCTTGCAGCATGTAGAAGAGAGTAGATGGTAAGTTCACCAAGTATCATCGCATAGCATAATCCTACCCGGTGATCCTCCCCTCATCGCCCTGTGTGAGAGCGATCACCAGGTTATATCTGGCACTTGGAATGGTGTGTTTTATTAAGTATCCGGTTCTAGTTGTCATAAGGTCAAGGTACAACTCTGGGTCGTCCTGTTACCGAGGATCACGACTATTCGAATAGATAAACTTCCCTACAGGGGTGCACCACATTTCCCAACACGCTCGATCCCCTTTGGCCGGACACACTTTCCTAGGTCATGCCCGACCTCAGAAGATCAACACGTTGCAGCCACACGTAGGCACAACAGAGAGGTCATCACGCCGGTCTAAATCCTATGCACGCAGGGGTCTGGGCCCATCGCCCATTGCACACCTGCATGTTGCGAACGCGGCCGGTGAGCAAACCTAGCAACCTCCATTACAAAGGAAGTTGCGTTACGTGGTCCAACCCGGCGTGCGCCGCTCAGTCGCTGATGTCAAAAAGGCTTCGGCTGATACCACGTCATCGAGTGCCCATAACTGTTCCCGCGTAGTTGGTTAGTGCGTATATGCCAGTGGCCAGACTCAGATCAAATACCAAGATCTCGTTAAGCGTGTTAATTGAAGTATCCGCTAACGCCGACCAGGGCCAAGCCCACCTCTCACCTAGGTGGTCTCAACCGCCCTGTCGCTTTGCCACAAAGTAACAGTCAGGGGCGTCGGGAACCCAGGCCCACCTCTACCGGGATGGAGCCACCTGTCCTTTCATCCCCCACATCAGAATCACTTGCGGGTGCTCTACGAGCCGACCTGACTTCAGTCACCACATGTATCATATAATGTATATGTAAGTATAAACCCGTGATCAGCTCCCGGGTGATCACGGCCCGGTAGTATAGCATGGCAGACGGACAAGAATGTAGGGCCACTAATGATAATCTAGCATCCTATACTAAGCATTTAGAATTGTAGGTAAGGGTAACAACTGTAGCAACAATGACAGGCTATGCAGCAGAATAGGATTAACCGAAAGCAATAACACGGCACACTACTCTAACACAAGAAGTAGAGAGAAGGAATAGGTGATATCTGGTGATCAAGGGGGGATTGCGTGGAAGCTCTGTTGCACAAGAAGGGTCGTCAGTGACGTAGTCGTACTCAATCGCATCAACGCCGGTCTCAGGGTCTACCGGAGAAGAAGATGGAGGAAGAAACAGTAAATGCGGAGCAAACAAAGCATCACAAATTATAACATGGCAATATGCGGTGCTAGGTATGCGCTAACGCGGTAGTAGGTGATACCGGCGAAGGGGGGAAACATCTGGGAAAGTATTCCTGGTGTTTCGCGTTTTCGGACAGATGAACCAGAGGGGGAAACTTGTGTGTTTGCTATGCTAGGGATGTGTGGCGGACGAACAGGCTACGTATCCGGATTCGTCTTGTCGTTCTGAGCAACTTTCATATATAAATTATTTTAATCCGAGTTACGGTTTATTTTCCATGAATTTTCAAAGTTTATACAATTTTCTGAAATTCCTGATTTAATTTTAAACCAGACTGACCAAGTCAATTTGACTGGTCAAAAGAGGAGGTGGTGGCCCACATGTCACAGTTTCAATAATTTCCAAAAGATCTATCTAATCAAATTAGATGGGACCCACTTGTCATTAGCTAATAGGCTAAATTAGCTGTAAACTACTAATAAACTAAACCTAGACTATTTAAACAAGGGTCGACCATTAGCCTAGCCGGCCATACACGCGGCTATGTACAGGGGGCTTGGCCAGGAGCTACAGCAACAGAAGGTAGTAGTAGCAAGCGAGCAGTAGCAGCCAATAGCAAGCAGTGGCAGTAGTAATCAGCAGCACGCGACGACAGCAGTACACAGTGGCAGGAGCTTGAGCAGCAGCAGTAACAAGTAGAGCAGCCTGGTGTCCAGCAGCAGCAGTGAACGTGTGCGGAGGCTGCGGCTCGCGAGCAGCAGTAGTTCAGTAGCGAGCAGTGCAGGCGCGACGAGGAGCTGGCGAGGGCGCGCGTGGGAGGCGGCAGGGTTGTGGCCGGGGCGAGGTGGGCTCGCGTGTGCCACGCGCGAGCAGCAGGGGTGCGTCCAGGAGAGGCTATGCGCGCGAGGACACGGGTGTCCGGCCATGGCGGCCACGGGCGACTGTTCGCAGCCGGCGAGAGCAATAGCAGGGAGTGTGGGCACACGCGCACGCTGTAGGCCGCAGCCGACGCGGTACAGGACGGACAGGGGGAGTTCGGGAGCGCGGGGCTCCTTGGCCATGGCGGACGCTGGCTTCGGCCTCGTCCAGGACGGTGCTACAGCAGAAAATCGAGCGCGGGGAGAGAGGGGAAACGAACGACGGCTCACAGTGAGGTCAAGGCGTGCTTGGAGAGGTCGGGGAGGGGGCGCCGGTGTTGCAGGTCAAGGCGGTAGCAGCGGCGATGCCGACGGTGGTGGAGCGAGGCGATCCGGCGGAGGAGAGCTTCCCGGCTCCAGATGGTGGTCCGAGAGGAAGAAAGGAGTGGGCGGTGCACCTCGTAGTCAAGGTCTCGGCGCTCGGGGAGCCAGTGGCCGCGTGATCGAGCGGTGCATGGCGACGATAGAGTCTACGAGATGCAGAGGAGAGAACGAGCGATGGAGAGGGGGAAACGGTGGGCTAGGGTTTGCGCGGATGAGCGAGGGGGTCTAGTAGACGCCAAGAAGCAACAGATGGACGACGCGTGGTGATCCTTGTCACGGACGTGTGCCCCGCGTCCACTACGCGAGGGTGAATAGGAGGGAGAAGGAGATGTTAGCTGGGCTGGGCCGGCTCCCGTAGCGAGAAGGCCGAGTGCACAGTGTTATGTTACATATTGCCTTCTTTTCTTTTTCCTATTTTTGACTCTGTTAGAGATCTATTTGTAAGATTAAATGACTTTAGTCAAATAAGAAATTTGGGCCACAAATACTAGGTACTATACTTGGTTTGCACAAAAGTTTGAGATTTAACTGACTTCGCATGATTTTTTTTAAAAGAAATGAGCTATATGGGGCTGTTTTGGTCCCGTTTTAAATAGGTCAGGAGCACCTAATTACCACAAAATATGTTTGTTCTTATTTGAAAATTACTTAGTGATTATTTGCAATACAACCAACATTTTATTCTACCTTTTGTGTAATTTAATTATTTTACTTGCATTTAAATTTCTAATTGAACCGGCTTCGAATCAACATGAGTTTAAGAATAGTAATCGTGGTGACGTGGCATCGTTAGCAGAGGATTACTGTAGCTTAATTATCCGGGCGTCACAGCAACGGGTCGCAGGCAGGCAAGTCTGGGTACTCCGATTCCCAGAACACCGAAAGTAGCTCCCGGGCCCAAGGCACGCTCGGACTTGGCTTCAAGGCGAAGCCAAAGGGCAAGTGCGGAGCGCCGCGGTCACTGCCGGAACTAGTGTTCGGCTTTCACCAGAAGCAGACGGAGGTAGGAGGCATTTTATCGGTCTTTAGATGGCAATGCGGAGTATGAGGACTTGTTGGAGCGCGACCGCCTAGGGGAGGAGCAGCGTATCGCCGATTTGCGCTACCAGCGGGGCATGGAGCAACAACACACCAACGCTCTGATTCGCGAGCAGAGAGCCCGCAACTAGGCCGACTATGTGGAGGCCGGCGCTCGACAAATAGTCCTGGAGGCTGTCGGGCACACACGCGTCCGTGACGGTGAATATTACTACCAGCTAATCATGTGTGTTTCCTGGTTTGAAGCAGAAGCTTCGGTGGACCATGCCGGCATGGAAAGGGACAACACGCGCGAGCAACGGGCCATATCGCACCTCTAGCAAGTCCGAGGCTAGGAGAAGGATGTTGGTGCCGGCATTTAGCGAGTACCGCAGATGGCGGTCGTCATCGTCTAGTTAGCTAAGAGTAAGTTAATACTTGTACACTACTAGAGTATTAGTGGGAGTAGATAGTTAACTTGGCTATGATGGTTGTCAACGTGGAAGTTCAATACTATATATCTGGATCAAACCTGTTACTTTGCTCTGAATGTTGAACTTTCCATTTGGACGTATGGAATGGGATGTTATTTTTTTAAATGGACTGTATTTGTCCGCCACGGGTTTAGAGGCTGACTTGTGGGCCTACTAGGTTGACGCGTACACAATCTAGAGATGATTGTACGTGGAGAGGATGACAACAGGGACCCACCAGGGTCATGGCAGTAGTCAAGCAAGTTCCTCCTTATTTCAAGCCAAAAAATGGTTCTTCCTAATGGATTTCTGACATCTGGGTCCCACGCCATTGTCAACGTTGTCAATAAACGAGAGAATTGCACAACGAGCGGCTGACAGTAGGGACCCAGCAGCTCGCCCAGTTCTTTTTGTTTTTGAGAAGGAGCAGGGTGTCAACTAGGCTGTGCAGGGCACTCTGACCTGTCTCGCCAACCTTTTATTTTATGTTTACCATAAGACCAGCCCAGTAGTTTTTTTCTTTCCGAAAATGGCTAGCCCAGTTTTTTTGTTCTTTTGCAGAATACCCAACAGAGGCCTACTTGCTTTTGTCAGCCCTGCTGGGCTGCAAATATTTCAAGATGAGGTGAGTTTCATTTGGCTTCCCCAGAAAATAGTCTATCAATAATGAGAAATGGGCTTTACATTTTTTGAACAAAAAAAACGGTAATTAGTTTCATTTTCTTTCATTTCGAGATTTTAAATTCCATTGATTTTTATGCATGGACAATTATTTGGAATTTGTATTGATATAAATTTATTTTTCAAATAAGTTTGAATGTGATTCGAAATTTCAGGATTAAAAACAGTTCTAGCGCACCGAAATATGCAAAATTTCATAGAATTTTTTAACTGTGGCCACAATATGGGCTGTAATGCTAACAAAAAGAATATGGGCTCCAATAAAATCCTGAAGAATTAGCAAATGGGCTGTCAATTATTAGAAATAATGGCAGATGGGTTGTGATACGTCTCCAGCGTATCTATAATTTTTGATTGTTCCATGCTGTTATATTATCATTCTTCGATGTTTTACAGTCATCTTATAGTCATTTTTACCATTTTTTGGTACTAACCTATTGACATAATGCCAAGTGCCAGTTGGTGTTTTCTGCATGTTTTTACATCGCAGGAAATCAATACCAAACGGAGTCCAAACGCAAGGAAACTTTTTGTGGACCAAAAGACATCAAGTGGGATGGAGAAGCACCTGGGGGTTGCCCCGAGGGGAGCACAACCCACCAGGGCGCACCTGGAGGCCCAGGCACGCCCAGGTGGGTTGTGCCCACCTCGGTGTCCTCCCGCACCGCCTCTTTGCTCTATAAATACCCCCATATTCTAGAAACCCTAGGGGAGTCGACGAAAATCAATTCTAGCCGCCACAAGTTCCAGAAACCACAGATCTAATCTAGACACCATCATGGAGGGGTTCATCATGCCCATGGGTGCCTCTCCGATGATGCGTGAGTAGTTCATTGTAGACCTACAGGTCCGTAGTTAGTAGCTAGATGGCTTCCTCTCGCTCTCTCTCTCTCTCTCTCTCTCTCTCTCTCTCTCTCTCTCTCTCTCTCTCTCTCTCCCTCTTGATTCTCAATACAATAGTCTCTTGGAGATCCATATGTTGTAACTCTTTTTGTGGTGTGTTTGCTGGGATCCGATGAACTTTGAGTTTATGATCAGATCTATCTTTTTATCCATGAAAGTTATTTGAGTCTTCTTTGATCTCTTATATGCATGATTGCTTATAGCCTCATATTTCTTCTCCGATGTTTGGGTTTTGTTTGGCCAACTTGATCTATTTATCATGCAATGGGAAGAGGTGCTTTGTGATGGGTTCGATCTTACGGTGCTTGGTCCCAGTGACAGAAGGGGAACCGACATGTATGTATCGTTGCTATTAAGGATAAAAACATGGGGTCTATTTCTACTTAAATAGATCTTGTCTACATCATGTCATCGTTCTTATTGCATTACTCCGTTTCTTCATGAACTTAATACACTAGATGCATGCTGGAAAGCGGTCAATGTGTGGAGTAATAGTAGTAGATGCAGGCAGGAGTCGGTATACTAATCTTTGATGTGATGCCTATATAATGATCATTCCCTGGATATCGTCATGATTATTTGAAGTTCTATCAATTTCCCAACAGTAATTCGTTTACCCACTGTTTGCTATTTTTCTCGAGAGAAGCCACTAGTGAAATCTACGACCCTCGGGTCACTTCTTTATTATATTTTCCTTTGCGATCTATTTTTATTTGCTTTTATTTTCAGATCTAAAAATACAAAAATACCTTCTTGCACTTTATTTTATTTGCGATCTATTTATCCAATCTATTACAACTTTACCCCATCATTTTGCCAATTTCTGGCGCCGTTACCCGAATGGGAGTGACAACCCATTTAACACGTCGGGTTGCGAGTATTTGTTATTTGTGTGCAGGTGCTGTTTACGTAGTGTTGCTTGGTTCTCCTACTGTTTCGATAACCTTGGTCTCATCACTGAGGGAAATACCTACCGTTGATGTGCTGCATCATCCCTTCCTCTTTGGGGAAATACCGACATTGTTCTAGCAGACATCAAAAGGAATTTCGCTGTTGCCGGGGAGACATCATCAACATCTACCAGGTTCATAATCACAAATCTCATCTCCTTGCAATTTACCTTATTTGCCATTTGCCTCTCGTTTTCCTCTCTCCCACTTCACATAAATTTGCCGTTTTATTCGCCCTCTTTTTCGTTCGCCGTTTTCTTGCCGGATCTGTTTTCGAGTGCAATCTTGTTGCGTAGTCACAATGACTCAAGAGAACACCAAGTTGTGTGATTTCTCAAATACCAACTACGATGATTTTCTTAGCACTCCAATTGCTCCTCCCGCCAATAGTGCGGAGACTAGTGATATTAAAACTGCTTTGCTGAATCTTATTATGAAAGATCAATTTTCTGGTACTCCTAATGAGGATGTTGCGTCCCATCCTAACACATTCATGGAATTAAGAGATATGCAAAATAAAAAAGATGTGGACAATGATGTTGTGAAGTTGAAATTATTCCCGTTTTCTTTACGAGATCGTGCAAAATTTTGGTTTTCATCTTTTCCCCGCAATAGTATCGATTCTTGGAATAAGTGCAAAGATGCTTTCATTACTAAGTATTTCCGCCCGTGAAAATTATTTCCCTTAGAACTCAGATCATGAATTTCAAGCAACTTGAACATGAGCATGTTGCATAATATTGGGAAAGGATGAAATTGATGCTAAGGAATTGCTCAACTCGTGGGTTAAATCTTTGGATGATCATACAAGATTTCTACGCGGGATTGAATTTTGTTTCTCGTAATCTTTTAGATTCCGCCGTGGGTGGTACTTTTATGGAAATTACTTTGGTTGAAGCCACCAAATTTCTTGATAGTATTATTGCAAATTATTCACAACGGCGTACCGAAAGAGCTCCTGCTAGTAAAAAAGTTAATTCGGTTGAAGAAATCTCTTCTTTGAGTGAAAAAGTTGATGCTCTTATGAATTTGGTTGCTAATAAAAGTGCTCCTATTGATTTTAATGATGTTCCTTCGTCTAATTTGATTGAGCAAAATAGTGATGCCGTAGATGTGAATTTTATATCGCGAAACAATTTCAATAACAATGCCTATAGAGGTAATTTTAATCTTGGGCCTTTTACTAGTAATTCCTCTAATAACTATGGTAATTCCTATGGTAATACTTCCTATAATAATAATAATAATAATAATTGGAACACCTCTGATCTTGCGAATAATATTAAAGAATTTATCTATACTCAAAAAGTTTTCAATGCTACAATGGAAGAAAAGTTGAATAAAATTGATGATTTGTCTAGAAGTGTTGATAGAATTTCTCATGATGTGGAAAATCTCAAGATGAAACTTTTTGTGCCTAACGTAGAGGAATCAATGAAAGCTCTTTATGTTTCTATGGACAAAAGTAAGAAAAGAATAGCTATGCTTAGAGCTAGAAGATAATTTTTAGAAAAAGCATTTTCTAGTGATTGCTTTCATAAAAGTGATAAAGATCCTCAAATGATTGGTGTTTCTTCTATTGATTCCTTGCTTAGTAAAATTAAGATTGATGAAAAAGGGACTAGAGAAGAGTCAACTATAGCTAGAAGACGTCCCGATAACTTGGAGGGTGAAAATATTGTTGAGAAGATTGATAAAAGTGGGTTTGAAAAGGTCAAAACTTTAATCGGTGATGAATGACACTCTATTAGTTAATCCCTGGCACAGGCTTGTCTTCGGCGTCTCTGATGAATGCCACAGTTTGCCACTAGCCACTAATTCATCCAACAATTGCTTTAGCGTCCCTCACAGGAAAACTGAAGAAGTAACTTAAGCCGATCAGTAATCTTGACCTCCATCTCCATGGCCTGCATGGTGATGTGTCAGTCTGTCAGAGTATGTTTTTATCTTAGTGCAAGTTGGCCCAGATCCGAAGCTACCACTGAAAGACTCCCTCTAACCCACAATATAAAACGTTTTTGAAACCTATGTACTTGTTGTGGAGTACTTCCATACAAAGAAAGGGAAAATGAATAATTTCGTACTTGCTAGAATGAAATGTGATCCTAATTTTACTACTTCACCTATCTTTATTACTGATAAGGATTATGAATTCTCTGTTGACCCAGAGTTAATTAATTTGGTTGAATCTGATCCTTTCCATGGCTATTAAACTGAAACTATTGTGACACATCTTACTAAATTAAATGATATAGAGTCCCTATTTGCTCATGGTGAAAAAATTGCTACAACTATATTCTCAAGTTATTTTCGTTCTCATGAAAGGGCGATGCTAAGATATGGTACAATACTCTTGCTCCTGGTTGTGTGCATAGTCTCCAGGATATGATTTTTTACTTCTCTGGAAAAAAATCCTGCTCATAAGAAACAAGCTGCCTTACAGGAAATATTTAACTTTCTGCAAATCAAAGAAGAGAGTCTCCCACAAGCTTGGGGGAGGCTTCTCCAATTACTTAACGCTTTGCCTAATCATCCTCTTAAGAAAAATGAAATACTTGATATCTTCTATAATGGACTAACTGATGCTTCTAGGGGCTTCATAGATAGTTGTGTTGGTTGCGTTTTCACGGAATGAACTTTTGAACAAGTTGAAGAATTATTGAAGAATCATGATGATTAGACACTTCCTAAACCATCGCTTAAACTCTCTCCACGGAAGAGGGATATTCTATTTCTCAGTCCTGAAGATATGCAAGAAGCAAAGAAATGTATGAGGGAAAAAGGTATTAAAGCTGAAGATGTTATAAATTTACCTCCTAGAAATACATGGTCTCGATACACCACCACAGGTGGTAGAGGTAAATTTTCTTGTAAAGTTTGATGCAGGTGACATCCCTCATAATAAACCTCCTAGTCAATGCTTGTATGAATTTGACAACTATACCATGAAGCAAGATCACTTCAATGCTTATGTTATGAAAGAGTTAAAACAAAATTCTGATATGATTTCTCGCTTGAGTGACATGTTATTTAGAATCACTAATGATGTTAGAGGTGTAGGAAAACTTGCTTCTATGGTTCAAACCCAGTTAGAACAAGTTGCTAATTCTCAAAGTGAGTTGCTTAATGAAATGAATAATAATATGAATGATCATGTTGTTAGGTTAATGACTAGAGGAGGAACATTGAATTAGGAGCCACTTTATCCTGAAGGTCACCCTAAAAGAATTGAACAAGACTCTTAAAGAATTAATACTGACGCACCTAGTCCATCTAAAAGTAAAAATAAAAAGAAAAATGATAGGACTTTGCATACTTCTAGTGAACATGAGGTAGAAAAACCTTCTGTCGGTGCAACACACCCTGGGTCCGTTGCCCAGACTGTGCATAGGCACAGGGACAAGATTACAGCACCAGGCCATGCCAAGATACAAGAGACTGAGATCATCGAAGGACTAACATGCGGATCAAGAAGACCAAGATCAAGCCAAAAGAGCGAGATGCCACCAGGAGAAAAGCCTCCCTTGCCGGGCAGGCGAGCTCGTTGAGGGCGGGGCCACCCCCGTAAGAAGGCATCCAAGACATCCCAGCAGGGTGTGCCGGGACTCACAGAGGCAACACCACCTCACCCGACCACTCCGCAACGACCCACGTCGTCTATCAGTGCGGTGTCAAGCCACAACTAGTGGCTGCCATTTGCCACATGGCAGCCTCTTTCTACAAGAAATGCCTACAGATGACACCCGTCCTGCGATGTGTCAAGCGAGCAGGCGTGTAGCCGGCGAGACAGCCCGACAAGGCTTGTCGGGCAACTAGTGACGTGATGTTAAGCGATGTATTTAATGCACCCTGTCAGCCTGCAGAGCTAGGTATGATAGCACTGTTTGCTATCTTATCAGTGGTGAATGACTACTTTTCCATTGTGCTAACCCCTTTGATCTATAAAAGGAGGCCCATGGCAACCGTAGAAAGGGTTGGAAAGTTAGACGACGCACACACCCATACGCGCGTAGCCACTGTCGCCTTGAGGCAACCCCTGCCGGGCAGTGTACTACGTCTCACCACCAGTTTTCCCACCATCAATCCACCAAAGCAGGGGTAGGATTTTACGCCTCACGGAGGCCCGAACTTGGGTAAAATTGCCTGTGTGACCTTGGTTGTGCTGCCCCACGCTCGTCTGCTCTTTGTGCAATGTGACGTCCCCCCTACCAAACTAGCAAGGGGCCCTCCGGTCCCATAGGTGGCCGTGGTTTCCCGTGACATCTTTGGCGCGCCAAGTAGGGGGATCGCTTGCGCAAACCTGAAGGCGTGTGCAGCGCGTCATCTTCATAACCGGCTTCGCCTTCGACGGCGCCACCGTCCAAGGCGCCCAAGAAGAAATCCGGTACTACGGCTTATCCATCCACCTCGAAGGCTCCGCCGCCTACGACCTCTAACACTGCGGGGGGTGCGGAGGCATGTGAGGACGTGGACGCTGCTGGGGACGTGGTCGGCGCAGGCGGCACCACGACCACTTCCCCCGCAGCCGACGCGGGAGCGGGGAACACCGGAGGAGAACAACATCAAGAACACCCCGACGGCCACACTACACAAGGTACGAATGAAGGGGTTATTCCATCTGCGCCCCTGCCTCCCGCCGACGGGCACAGCTGTAGCGATAGCGCTCGGTCCGAGGCGAACCACCGGCCCCACCACGGGAACGACCGCAGCGCGTGCAACTCCCCGAGAACGGGTCGACCAAATTGATGTGCCCGACGGAGCCGCTGGCCCTCGAGTTCCTTCGGCGCATCCCCCTGCCATCCAAGCGGCTGCCCCATAGCAGCAGGGTCGCGGTGCTGCCGCTGCTGGCACCATCAGGAGCCGAGCGACGACACGATCCACTTCATCATCACCCATGACAATTATAGCCACGGAGGTCATGACGCGGGCTCAGCTCCTGCTGAGGTTTCCCCCAGCGGCCGAGCAGATGGAAGAATGGTGTGCCACCATCCAAAGTCTTGTCAGCTTCGCCAAGGCTGGGTGCTTGCAGTGAGCTGGCCCGCCACGGCCTTCCCAAGCGTCAACGATAGCCCGTGCTGCTGGCCGTGCGGAAGGGGCCACCCTCACGGTGCAGTCCCCACCACGGCAGCCAGCGCGAGCCCTGCAGAATCAAGACCTTGACGATGTCTCGATGGCCTCCTCTCACCCTCGAGCACGTCCATGCCGACGGCGAGCCCCGGAGGATAGGCGGGTGGGAGATGCGCGCATCATCGTCGAGCAACGCCGCGACAACCATTGCCAGACCAACGTGTGCGATGGCCCTAACGTCAATGAGCCTGCGCTCGGTATTGGCGGGTGCCTACCTTTCGAGGTTGGGTGCCCTGCCTTTACCCGTGAGCTGCGGCAAGTCCGTTGGCCGTCCGTTCGCACGTTCATGCCAGAGATACCCGAGAAGTATGATGGGAGGCTTGACCTGGCAGAGTTTTTGAGCATCTACACAATAGCTTTTCAGGCTGCCGTGGGAAGAGATGATAAGGTGTTCGCCAACTACTTCCCTTTGGCTCTCAAGTCCAATGTGAGGTCTTGGCTGATGCACCTGCCAGAGAACTCCATCTTGTCATGGGCTGACCCGTGCCATGAGTTCATTGGCGCCTTCACCGGAGGCCATCAAGAGCCAGGTCAACCCAAGATTCTTTGAACCAAAGGCCACGACCTTCAAGAGTGTTATCAGGTTGAGCAGCTTTTTAAGAGACAGAGAGCAGAGTATGATAAGCGTGACAAGGAAAAAGGTCAGAATGTCGCTGGCGATAAGGGTCGGGGTGGTGAAGTAAATCGCCCCGGCAAATCCTTTAGGAACCAAGGAAAACCCGGCAGGGGTCGAGAGAAGGAAACCTGTGATGATGAGAGTGATGGAGGGGATTAAGAGGAAACCAGTGAGCAGGAGTTTCAAAAGGCCACTAACGCCCTGTGGATTGACGGGGGTGCATCTTTGCACACCTCTCACCTCCAACTCAAGCGATGGTCACGAGAAGTCAGTGCCGCGGAACCAGCGCCAGAGGCCCGGAAGCCGCTCAAATGGTCACGCACACCCATCACCTTTGACGAAGAGGATCATCCTAGCCGTACCACTGCGGTAGGATGCTTGCCATTGTTGGTCTCTCCAACAATTCACAACCTCAGGGTCACAAAAATGCTGGTGGACGGCGGGGCTGGGTTGAATCTGATTTCCCCGACAGTTATCAGCAAAATTCAGATTGCAAAAGATGAGTTGAAGGCCACCGGCAGGTTTCAAATAGTTAATCCCGGCAGGAGTCATCCTATGGGAAAGATCACGTTGCCGGTGACATTTGGGGGAGAGCTGAACTACAGGACTGAGAAGATTGTGTTTGATGTGGTTGACATCCCCCTGGTGTACAACGGGATTCTTGGACGCCCGGCCTTGGCTAAATTCATGGTGGCATCTCACTATGCCTACGACACTTTGAAGATGTCTTGGCCGCTGAGAGTCATTACCATCCCGTCGGATGAGAAGGATGCAATCATTTGCATGGACAAGATGTACCAGGATGCAGTCGTGGCAGAGGCAGTGGCAGCAGCAGTTCCCGCCAAGGATAACAGAGGAAAGAAGGCGGATTGTAGGGACTCCGGCAAAGAATCTGGGAAATGTGCCCCCACCGAGTGCATGACACCCGCTGATGACATGCCGGAGTGTTCCAACAACAAGAGATCCAAGGTTGCTGCACCCCAAGTGAAGAAGGTCCCGGCATGGCTGGCTGGCGTTGATGGTACTTTCACTATCATCGCCGCCCTCGATGAAAAATAGGAAAGCGCGCTCGCTGCCTTCCTGCGGGTGAATATCGATGTGTTTTCCTGGCAACGATCTGATATCCCCGGTGTTTCCAGGGAGGTAATCGAGCACCACCTTGTTGTCTGCCCACATGCCTGACCTGCCAAGCAGAAAGTAAGGAAGCAGGCCTTGGAGAGGCAACAATTCATTGCGGAAGAGATCAAGAAACTTGAAGCAGCTGGTTTGGTCAGAGGAGTGCTATAGCCCACGTGGTTGGCAAATCCAGTGGTAGTCCAGAAGGCTAATGGGAAGTGGAGGCTTTGCATAGATTTCACAGATCTCAACAAGACCTGCCCGAAGGAACCATTTCCCTTGCCGCGTATCGATCAGATTGTGGATTCCACTTCAGGCTGTGATTTGTTTTCCTTTGTGGATGCATATTCTGGGTATCACCGAATCTTCATGTCCAAGGAAGACAAAGAGAAGACATCGTTCATCACTCCATGTGAAACATTGAAGCTTACATGGATCATATTGTGGTCAAGACCAAGGATAGAGCCACCCTTATCAAAGACATGGAGGAGACATTTGCTAACCTGCGCAAGATCAACTTGAAGCTCAACCCGGAGAAGTGTGTATTTGGCTTTGCTCTGACAAGCTGCTTGGGTTCTTTGTGTCCCATCAGGGGATCGAAGCCAACCCCGACAAGATTAAATCTATCGAGCATATCCAGGCGCCAAGACAATTAAGGATGTGAGGTGTCTGACAGGATGCGTTGCCGCGCTAGGCAGATTCATCTTCAAGTCTGCCGAGAGCGCCCTGCCGTTCTTCTAAATTGTGAAGAAGGCAGGACCCATGAAGTGGATCCCTATAGTAGATGCAGCTTTGCAAGAGTTGAAGACCTACTTGTCCTCTGTGCCTACCTTGGTTGCTCCCAAACCATAAGAGTCGTTGCTGCTGTACTTCGCGGCAACCAACCAGGTGGTTAGTGCAGCCTTGGTGGCGCAGCGGGAAGTGGATGAGGCGGAGAGTGAGCAAGGACCGGCAGATCCAGAGAAAGATCAAGACAGCAATGAGCACGACAATGAGAGCAACCCCAAGGACATGGCAAGGAAGAAAGTGGTGCATCACCCAGTGTAGTTCGTCAGCTCCTTATTACAGGGGGCTAGATCGAGGTACTCCGGTGTGCAAAAGTTGATCTTTGGTCTCATCATGGCCTCAAGGAAACAACACCACTACTTCCAAGCCCAACAGATTACGGTTGTCACTCGTTTCGCATTGCAAAGGATACTCCGAAACCCCAAGGCTACCGGCAGAATAGTGGAGTGGGCTTTGGATCTATCTAGTTTTGGTTTGAAGTTTGAGAGCACATCAACCATCCAGAGTAGGTCATTGGCAGAGTTTATTGCAGAATGGACGCCAACCCCTGATGAGGAAGTACCAGAGACAGTTATTCTCAGCAAGGAATCCCCCCAAGAATGGCTCATGTATTTTGATGGTGCCTTTTTCCTACAAGGTGCAGGGACTGTCATGCTTCTTGTTGCCCCCTCTGGGAGCACTTGAAGTACGTCGTCCAAATGCATTTTACCCGGGAATAGGCAACCAACAATACAACAGAATATGAAGGGCTCCTTGCCGGGCTCAGGATTATTGCAGAATTGGAAATTAAGGAGCTGATCATTCGAGGAGATTCACAACTTGTGGTGAGACAAGTCAATAAGGATTATCAAAGCCCATTGATGGAGGCATAGATTGAGGAAGTGAGAAGGTTGGAGGAGCACTTTGACGGATTGCAAACAGAGCACGTAACTCGTGCGGAAAACAGCATAGCTGATCATCTGTCCAAGTGTGCTATGCAGAAGCTTCCTTTGGAACCAGGGACTTTTGTTCTCCATCTTACTCAGCCCTCCGTATCCCCAGGAACAATGGCCCAGAAAAGGAGAAAGTTGGACTCCGGTAAGTCTCTCCGGGTAGAGCCGTCCGCTCCTAGTAGAGACCCTCCCGGAAACAACTCCTCGCCACCTGCTGGACCGCGCCCTCCAGCCGGCCTATGGACCCCGTGAACGAGGCATGTGCTCCCGTAGTTGAGGAGGTGCCGCTAGTCCTTGTTGCCAATCCCCAAGCTCCAACTTGGGCAAAGCACATAGTCCACTTCCTCCAAACCGGAGAGCTTCCCGGCAACCAAGATGAAGCTGAAAGAGTAGCCCAGAGGGCTAGTATGTATCAGTTTGTCGATGACACTCTATATAGAAGGAGGCCCAACGGTGTGAAATTGAAGTGCCTCTGCCGGGAAGAAGGAAAGGAACTGCTGATTGAGATAAACAAATGCATGTGTGTTTCCCACATTGGATCAAGGGCATTAGTTGGGAAAGCATTCCGGCAAGGATCTATTGGCCGACAGGCCTCCAAGATGCGGTCGAGCTAGTCACCAAGTGTGAAGCCTACCTGTTCCATTTCAAGAAAGTCCACTTGCCTGCCCAAGCTCTTCAGACAATCCCTCTATCATGGCCATTTTTAGTCTGGGGGCTCGATATCCTCTGCCCCTTCCCCCGAGCAGTCGGGGGCTTTGAATTCTTCTTCATTGCTATCGACAAGTTTACAAAGTGGCCGGAAGTGACTGTCCTTAGAAAGGTTACAGCTTAGTCAGCTATCAAGTTCTTGAAAGAATTGGTGTGACGTTTTGGAGTCCCGGAAAGGATCATTACCGACAATGGCACCCAGTTCGCGAGTCGTGCCTTCATGCAATATGTTTATGCCCTCATATGCAAGATCTCATTTTCCTCTGTTGCACATCCCAGAAGCAATGGACAAGCTGAGAGGGCGAACACTGAAGTGCTGCGAGGACTCAAGACGAGAATGTTTGATACGCTGTAGAATCACGGCAGGCGGTGGATCGATGAGGTGCCCGTAGTTCTCTGGTCCGTCAGAAAGACACCTAGCCAAGCTACCGGGTAGACTCCCTTTTCCCTGGTCTACGGGGCAGAAGCAGTTATCCCCACGGAACTCATTTACGGGCCCCCTTGAGTGCTTGCCTATGATGAAGTACGTCTGGAGACCGGAGATGGCATCCAGTTGCAAAACTCATAGAATATTGAGCATCTCCGCAAGTTCTACCCGTAAGTCACGACTATTCCTCAGTTGCATGTAACCCCTTGTACAAAGCCAGGGCGATGACCCTGTGCAAGAGAAAATAAACGAAGTGCTGGGGCCCCCCGACCAAGTTGCATGCATGCATAAGCATTCCAAGATCATTGAATAAGCATTTCATGAGCATTTGCATATGCATATAGATATGATCGCATCTTGCATCATTCTCATCTGCATGGATCTGCAGGTTCTTGCCGTGAATTGGCTTCAACAAGGGGTTGAGAAGATTTCCCAGCACTGCGATCCCCGGCAAGCCAAATAGATAAGTTCTACCTCTAGTCCATTAGTGTTCTGTAAGCTATAGCTTGTGCATGAGAAAACCTCGCTACTCTTTTGAAACTTAGGTGCTCCCATCCTTGACTTGAACGTTGCTTCGGTCAGAATGGTCGTAGTGGCCTTTGGTAAAAGGAAGTTGGCGGGGGGCTGGTCCCTTTGTTCTTTGCCGACAGACACAGTTATCCGGCAAGAGAAATGGTACCAACAGGATAGCCTACCAGGGAAAACTCGTTTATTTACACTAAAGAGGTATCCCACCTCTGCATGGACATATACATGCACGTGTTCTCGGCAAGGTTCATCATTTTCATTAACTAGATGATAGCCCGCGCGTTGCTGCGGAAATTTATAGTACTGAATGAATAAGATTTATAATGAAAAATAATGTATGTGAACATTTTATGAAATTTGCAATACTAAAGACATTTTTTAACCTTTATGGAATCACATGAGAAGTCAGATTCCTAAAAGAAAGTTAAGAAAAATTGTGTATTAAATAGTACCTCTCCATATTTCCTTAATTCGAATGCATAACTAACACGAAATAGAAGTAGTAACATATAGTTTGATGATATTTTACTTATAATAATTGAATATAATATAATTTGGTCGTCTATTAGAAGTGCATCAAAGGAAAAAAACAAATAAATTTTATCTTATTTCGTGAGCCTTGAGATGTAATGCACCCAAATGGGTATTAGGTTGCAACATGTCCATTTTTGAGAGAATAACCAAAGGTGTACAAAATGGCATGGGTCCTGAGTAGGACAGCATATACACTCACTTTGTCACACTTTTTAAAATAGGCTGCCAACCAGCATATAACAATTAAACCGAATGATGATTAGAACGGGCCATACTTGTTTCTCTCAGCATGGACGAACCTTTTAGGCTATGAGTATCATCAAACCAGAACAATCATATAGTGATGCTGTAACCACATATCAAGAGATGTTGTAGGTTTGAAGACATAGTATCCCCAGTGCTTTGCCTTACAGAATATTGTTTGATTGTAATTATACATGCACATGCTTGCAACTGAACATCAGTTACTATTCTAGCATCTCTCTCCAAATAAAAAACACATCAGATAAACAAAAAATTAGAGCTCCTTGCCTCCTTTCGGATGCAAAATGCATGTGCCTCCAAATGCCTAGTAGCCATCTAACAAAACCTTCCGATTTGAACACCTGCAAAAGAAGAATGACAATTCAGTCACATAATGGTAGCACTCGGTATTAGATCGATTTCATGTCACTGAAATAATACTCCTAGGAAAGAACATATTGAAGATGAACTACACATCATATGCTCTGATTCTACAACAATCAAATGAAGCAATAAAAATATCAATATGATTCATACTAATGTGTGTGAGAGAGATGCAGACTATAGTTGCAGGTAGTACATGGTAAGTTTTGTCTATTTATTACTTCAAGAACAACAAAACCCAAAATGATTTTTGCACCATCTAGTGCTTCTAAAGCAAAAGCAACCAGATCAGGGAGATGAACACGGCCCATCGTATTTTGACACATGCTTGCCGGCAGTACTTGAGTTAGATGGATTGTAGAGGTGAGAGAGAAATATCGGACTTCCTGATGTGGAGGAGGTGGCCGAAGATGGTTTTGCTTTCTTCTAAAATAAGTCTTCATAGTAGTTTGTAGGACACACAAAAAGATCTTCAAACTGAAGGGAACTCAATTTTTTTGCTCAGATCTAAGGAGATAGAGAGGAAGGAGAGCCCCCACCTTTGGTGTAACAGATGTTGGAGGAGGACACCGACGGTGGCACGTTCGGCCCACCTGGAGCTCTGGTCGATGCTGGGGTGTGTCGCTTGGGGCAGCGGAGCCTAACGGGGCTCAATTCATTGGCAACACGGTGCAGGGAGTTCAACTGCGAAGATTATAGGGGCTTGGGTCGGCAACAACGCACGAATCTCCGACGATGGCGACTCATGAAGGCTGGGCCGGCAGTGACACCTCACCATCAACGCCACCATCGCTCCTAAAGGTGAGGTGTTTCAATTTGGTTGAGCTGTAATGGCTGGCTATATATTTCTGAAGTGAATCCAGACCAAGGGGTTGATTTATTTGTGCGAGTGGAGCCGGACGGAGAAGATGAAGATAAAGAGAGGGAGGAGACAGAATGAAAGGAAAGTGGGGTGGAGATGATAACGCGCCGGAAATAAATGTAAACCAGCGGGCCAATGGCATGATACAATTCAGCCATGATTAACTGCGTGCACCGTTTAGGCAATACTCCCTCCGTCCGAAAAAACTTGTCATCAAAATGGACAAAAAGGGATGTATCTAGAACTAAAGTACATCTAGATACATCTCCTTTTATTCATTTTGATGACAAGTATTTCCGCACGGAGGGAGTAGTAATTAACAGCACCGAATTAAGTGTAGGCATGCATGCGCTTTGATGTAGAATTGGTTATTAGTACTCCTCACGTCGATTTGTGTCAGTTTCACGTGGAGATGCATGACGCATGGAAAACTGGAGATTTGATTGGACACGACATAATATCAACACACATCCCTTGCTTGCACCGAGCGAACGGAGTATTCTTTTTGTTGAACTCTACATGCTCATACGTTTCAAATAATCTGCTGATGTGGCATATGAGTGCTGAGATGGAATAGCTGCATGTTGAGATGAGGTGGATAGGCTGCATGTCAAGAGAAATAATATAGTGGGGATGAACTATTTAGGTATTATAGATATGCTAGGTAATACAAGTACAAGCATTATAGAACACAAACATGGTCTTGAGATATTACATTATTTGAATTAAAATTTGGCAAGTGCCTATAGATTAAAGATTGGAAAAATATAAGTGCCTCGTAATCATGTCTTTTTGTTTTCCCTCCATGAGGCACTGCGGTGGAAGGAGGAAAAGACGAGAAATTGGCACCCAAGCAGGAGCCCGTCCCGGTCCCGTCGCGACCCGCCCGGCGCGCCATGACAAGACCGGGAGTGGTGAGTCTGCGAAGGAGGATTGCGGTAGTAGAGCAGCGTTCCCCTGGTCGCCACCTCCAGGGCCAGCAAGAAGCCCCGGCTTGAGCCCCTATGGAGTCATCCACCAAAGTTCAGCCGAAAGACGGCTAGAGGGGAGGTGAAGGCACCAAGGGAACATCCCTCCCCGGCCATCACCCTAGGAGGCTGGTGATGATGGTGCCAGGGAGGGACGGGAAAGACAGAAAGATGAGGCGACAGGTCGATGGTCGGAGGTGAAGGCATCCACGCCATCGTACTCCGACCTAATCCCCAGTCAACCGCCTTCTCCGCCGTCCCTCGTTTTCTCCTCACCACTGCTGCTCCCGAGAAGCGCCATGTCAGGACCCCGATTCCAAGTCACATCGATCTAGCCGGTAACACCTCATATCACTTTGCGGCCACACGCACGGTATTCCCACGGGTGTCGCCTTACCATGGCCCGGGACCATTTGCGCCTTTTGGCTCACGTATATGATAGTGTCGCTAGCATCCATATGATAGAGAACCCGGGCCGACATGTCTAGTCGTGAACCCAAAGCGGCACTAACCCATGGGGACAGGCATACATGAATCTACTTCGAGCATGTCGGTCAGCAGCGTGTGAATCCGGGCTGTAGCACTAGGCTAACAGGACTCCGGGAACCCGGGCTGTAGCAAGCTAGGCAGGACTCGGATGTCACCGCGTGACATTTCCCGTGAGGACAGACACATGAACGAAGTGAAACACATGTCGGCGATCAAGCGTCTGAGCAGTAGTCTTTGGGCTAGCAGGACTCCGGTGAACCGGGCTGTAGCGGACTACTATGGCTCAAGGAAGCACTAGACTACATTTCCCCATAAGAGAGGCTGCCAAGGATAAACAACTAGATTGTCGGATCCCACACATACCAAGCATTACAAACATACACACAATATGCTCGATATGTGTAAATACAACATGGCATCACAACATAACTCTACGACTCAAGTGTTTATTCATTAGGCTCCGAGGGCGAGATATTACAAACATGGGTCTCATGACCCAACATTGAGAACATACAAGTCAAAGCACAAGCGGAAGCTTAACATGTCCGAGTACATACATCTACAAATGAAAAGGGTGAGAAGCGACTATCTACGAGATCTGCCGAGGGCACAAGATCGTAGTGAGGTATCAAGCTAAGCGTCAAGTCCACGGAACTACTAGCGAGACCAGCGTCTCTCTGCAAAAACATAAAATAGGCAAGCGTGAGTACAAATGTACTCAACAAGACTTACATCATAACTAACTACATATGCATCATTATCAACAAAGGGGTGGTGGGGTTTTCTTGCAGCAAGCCAGCTTTGACTCGTGGCTATCTGAACTATGACTGCAAGTAACTCCTTTGAGGTGGCGCTACGAGTCCACATATTCACCATATCAATACACCACTATGGATCCGCTCCCGTCTCCCTACGAGAACGCCATCCATAGCACTCACGCTTATCTTGCGCATTTTAGAGTATCCACTTTCACTTGTCTATGAACTGTTATAGGCAACCTAGAAGTCCTTTACCACGAACACGGCTATTCGAATAGATGATGTTAACCCTGCAGGGGTGTACTTCTTCACACACGCTCTCACCACTTATCGCCGTTTACACGGCATGTACTCGGCAACCTTCAAGCGGAAGCCCAGCAAGGGTGTCGGCCACGACCTACCTAAACACTCAAGTCTCTAGTCCAGGTTATCGCCTATTCAGGTTCCATCCGCAGGGAGTCCGACCGAGGTTTCCACATACGGCCCCGAATGATGTGTACAGGGTTCCGCGACACCAAATGGGCGCCCGGCATACCCGTCCACGTGCCTACCGCAACACAGCCCACCCCTCGGGTCAGCACTGCCCACGGCCTCCAGCATACTACAAACACCAGAAACTACTTGCAACTCCTGGACAGAGGACAAGGGTGGTTAAGAAGTCGAGAGGGGCACTTAAGCATTCCAATGCGTGGTAGTAACTGTTCATGGATCACAAACACAGAACTCAGTTCCTGAGGACGGCTTCAATGAGACAGCCCACCATGTACTCCTACATGGCCTCTCACTGATACCTTTACCAAATCATGTTCACACACTTAGCTCACACACAGTAGGATATGTTCACACCCCTCTGATTCATCCCCGATGAATCAGACCTGACTTAACTCTAAGAAGTAGCAGGCATGACAAACAAGCATGAATGAGTAGGCACATCAGGGCTCAAAAAACTCCTACTCATGCTAGTGGGTTTCATCTATTTACTGTGGAAATGACAGGTCATGCAGAGGATAAAGGGGTTCAGCTACCGCAGCAAGTAAAGATGAATCGTTGTTGTCCTAATGCAGTAAAAGAGAGCAGGAGCGAGATAGTAGGATTGTATCGGAATGAACAAGGGGGTTTTGCTTGCCTGGCACTTCTGAAGATAGCATTGAGTCTTCATCAGTGTCAACGATCACAGCGTCGGGACAACATCTACCGAGGGGGAACAACACCGGCAAACAAAGAAAAAACACGTTCAATGCAATGCACAATATGATGCATGCTATGACATGGCATTATGAATGTGCTTTGGGCTAATGCAAGCTAGATCAGATTGAGATGAGTCCATTTGAACTAAAGATTCAAATGCAAACCCATTTTATGAAGTCATAAAGGTGCATTAACTTATTTCACTTAGACAGCAAGGTTAAAGTGTTTTAACATGCATGAAACCAGTACAGATGGATAGATTGGATTTTTCTGATCATTTTTCATATATAACTTATTTCATTCTGAGTTACGGTTGAATTTATATGAATTTTGAAGTTAGCACTATTTTCTGGAATTTCCCAAATAAGAATAAATCCAGAAAAGGATTTACTGCGTTAACTGGCGTCGATGTGGCGTCAGCGTTAATGACCGGTCCAGTCAAACGACCAGCAGGGCCCACTAGTCAGCGTCACGGTGCTAGTTAGGGTCACAGACATGTGGGGCCGGTCAAGGGCCACGTCAGCACGGTCAACTCTGACGTGTGGGTCCCTTTAAGTTATGAACTAATCTAAACAAAGGTTAAAAATAACCTAAACAAGCATAGGGGCCCACGTGGCAGTGGCTCAACGGGTGCTTAGCGGTGTCATTAGTGCTAATTAAGTGTGCCACGTCAGCACGCCGACGGTTAGACGAGGGCGACGACCCAGGGCGGCGGTGGCTCACCGGAGTGGTGCTATGGGCTGCGGTTGGACGCGCGAAGAGCACCAGGAGGTAGCCCATGCCCGCGCGCAACCAGGGGAAACAACGGAAGGGCGTCGGGTGGCCGGAGTTCGCTGGAGTGGAGCCCGTGGCGGCTGCCGGAGTTCGGGGCTGGTGCGGGTTGGCGCTGGGGAAACGGTAGGTCGAACATGTGGGCGCGCCCGGCTCACAGGAGCATCTTGAGCACGGGCAGCCTTCGAGCAGTGGCAGCAGCTGTGGCCGCGGTGGCGATGAGGTACGGCGCCGGCGAGCTTCGGCGTCCGCGCAACTACGGCCTAGAGGAGGCGGCGAGCAACGGGGTTCGAGGGAGGAGGAAGAGAAGCTCACCGCGAGCACGATGGGAAGGCCAGTGGGCACGGGGAAGGTCCGGAGCGAGCAGGGCGACGGTGGCGATCTCGGCGACCCGAGGAGGAAGAAGAGGTCAGGACCGGCGCTTCGAGGCATTTGGCGTAGCGTGAGTCAACAGAGAGGCGTAGGCGACGGTGGCGGAGCTTCTGGGCATGTAGGAGAGGCGAGGGGGAGGCGGTGGCCGCGGTGGTGGCGAACGGCGGCGATGAACCCGTTCGGGTGGGTGAGAGAGAGGTCTAGGGGAGGGGATGGGCACGGGGGAGAGTGAGAGGGGTCCGAGGGGGCCGCGTGGCATCTCCCGAAGAAGCCAGGCGAAGCGGCAAGCAGGAGGTGGCGAGCTACAGGCGCGCGCGCGTCGGGCACACGCTCTGCATCCTACTGGCGCGAGGTGGAAGACGCCTCTGCCCCTGGTGGGCTGGGTCGGCCCTCTTGGGCCGTGGTGGGCTGCTGAGTAAGGTTTTGTCCTTTCCTATTTTTTTCTAATCTTTGTTCATTTTCTATTTTGCAGGTTTGTTTTGAATTTGGTTTTGAAACCAATTCAATTTTTTCTGCTTCTGAAAATATTTTTAGGAGCTAAAAGAACTAAACCAATGCTCCACAAAATATTTCAGAATTATTGGACCTATATTTATTTAATAGTAGATATAAATCCAATTCAAATAGCTATTGATTTAATTCAAATGCCCAAAATAAATGTTTCTGAGATACCAAGAATATTGGTTTGGATTTTACCTCTTGCCAATATTTCCAGAGGATAACAGGAACATTTTCTTGGACTTATTTTAAGCAATTTTATCTTGATCATTTTAAAAAGAGTTCTGAGGCTTTGAAAATTCCTCAATTCAAAATTCATTTGAAATTAAACATGATGCAGGAACCAAGCTAGTCCAAGGCCAGGATAAAGCTAGGGATGTGACAACTCACCCCCACTAAACAAGAATCTCGTCCCGAGATTCAAGTCGGGAGGTAAGAAGACAGAGGGAACACAAAGCTTGCACAATCTTCATGATCTAGGTTGCACTTCATAGGAACGTTGATTCGTTGCATCATCTTGATCTCGACGTCTTGCTTTGAGAATTTCATCCAACATGACCATGAGAAGAAAGGAAAAACTCGAGAAGAATCGATCTTCTCAAAGATCGAGCTATTCACGATGATCGTTTGAAGGGGGTTCGGGGAAATGGCATACTCAGTTCGGAAAGGAAACTATGGTTATAGAACAACTCGGCAAACGGGAGGCACATTCCAATTGATACCGAGGATATAACATAGTGACTGAGTGTGCTCTCAAAAACTTGAGCATTTCCATGGTCATCAAGGTTTTACCAACATCCGTGCCGAGGATCCTGGCAACACATCTTACTACCATGATGAATAGTGATGGAGGATGCAGGTGCAAAGGAGGACAACACTTTCTCAGATCTTTCCTTAGCAATGCCAAAGAAGCAAATCTGGATGATCGACCGGGGGACATTTAGAACTCCGCTTCTAATGTTCTCCTTGATGTTCTAGCTACCACAGTCATGCTTAAAAAAACATCAACATGGCCATCAAGTAAAGGTCAGACTTCGGGAGCACAAAATTCATAAGGAACAACTTCTAGAATAAGTCATGTGAAATCCTCATGGGTAGTGTCCAAATGAATTAATCAAGATACTATAATAATAGTGCTTCCAGCTAGGTGCGTCCACTTCACTAGAACCTATATCATAGTTCTTGGAAGAAGTTCCAACCATCATATCTGCTTGAGATTCAGATCTGGTTGGTGTCAGGGTATTCCAGACTCATCAAGTCTAGAAAGTAAAAATTAAAGTTTGCAACACAAATCGACGAGATGGCGTCGCGAGACTCTCGGGAGATGAACTACGATAGCAAGCTCCAAAACATGAGCTGGTTCTGCTACAACATGTGAACATGCTGTCCCAGACAAGCATGACCACATGGCAGTTTTACAATTAAACACTACCGAGTTCTGGTTGGGAACCATCAACGAGGATACTGAAGTCCTTGCATAAGGCATGCTCTTAAGAAGGAACTTCTTCTCCTTGAACAAATCAATCAGTGGCTTGGTGTGCTAGGGAATACGAATGGAGTGGAGGTAATTAATCTACCAAACCATAGAATACCTCGCACGAATGCAAGACGGACTTGGGATGATTCCAAAGGAAGCAAAACAAACCTTTCTCAAATTCATGGAGGCAACTTGCACCAAATGCACATGAATCCGAGGAAGTCACTTCTTCCATCCAAGCATAAGCTTCATGAACGGAACACGAAGGCATTGCTTACAAAGTTTCCAACACTAGGTTGATGTTCAACATGAATCATGGGGGAGAGAAAATGCTGCTGATGGGCTCAATAGCAACTCACCGGAATTTCTATATCACTGGACTTCCACCATCATGTGAACACGGTGATAGCATTGGTCAGACCAAAAGATATAATGGTGTATGCCCAAGGAATCAACCACGAGTAAGACACCATTATGAATATCGTTGGTTCTGATTTGACTTGACAATAGCCCATACTCAAGTCAAAGTTTTGACAAGGCAATAGATCCAACAACTGATCACAGGGACCAATCGATGAAGATATCATCTTTCTTCAACACACACACCTAAGGATATCACTTTGAATGAACCGGGTCAAATAAAGCTTTTATCTTCCAACTCTCCAAGTTGTTGTTCAGCTTAACCAACCAGCTCAGGGATAACCAACACGGATTCTTGGAGAATGGGTGGTTTAGAAGAAAACCAACATGATCACGAGCTCAACATAACAGTCAGGAAACAACCCGGTAATACTTCCGAGAAGATATTCAAAAAATCACGAACCACCGATATGTTACTAAGATCAAGAACAATCTTGCTTTCCAGAGCAAGACGATACGATCAAATAAGCAAGGGATTGAATAATCCTAACTTATTAATCGAGGAGTGCACCAGAAATAAGGACTAGGTAGCACGATCAATCTTAGGATGATGATTCAGTAACCAACACGATAAGAATGAGAATATTGTCCATTTACTACCAAGCAACAAGGTTGCTAGGAGTATCGATTTCACACATCACAGTTCACTTGTCGGCATTCCGGTTACAACAACACGAGACCGAGGAATGAACAATGATAGCGAGAAGTATCACTACGTCAAGAATTCATGAGAAATGGTGCAATTCTTATGACATTCTTGACATAAAGATGGTAACACTCCAAGGTAGAACAGAGCAAAGGATGGATTGGATTTGATCTACAGAGCACAACTACTTTGACCCAATCCTGGATATGGATGAGGTACTGGAGTTTGTTTCTCCAAGTCATTCCAGAATAGAATGGCTTGATGGACCACAAGTACTCTTGGCTATCAACTGATAGACGAGGGTCAGGATACAAGTAAAGAGGAACAACTCAAAGGAACATATGTTTTTCTGAGTTGTGGATGCATAGATTAGTATGTCGAGCGAAGCTCAACATTTCTTCCGGATAACCCATGCGGAAAGGGTAGAACTGGCAGATTCACAATTATGAATGGAGAACTCCTCAAGAGTACTTTGATTGTGATCCTTCGGTTCAGCGAGGAACTTCTGCCATAAGCGGTTCATAGTATTTGGAAGAAGGAAATACCACGGACCTCGAGGACTATCGCAAAGTTACTAATATCCTAAAGGAACTAGCAAACACTATTAACAGGAGGTAAGTAGGGTGAATCTCGGGTTCATGAACCCAGGAATAGAATACCTACTATTAAATGGCATCACAGGATGCTCTCAAGTCTTCAAATATTAACATCATCTTGGGTATGGACTGGATGACAGCTCATCATGCCAAGATTGATTGTTACACCAGGTCTGTTCAGCTTACACACCCATCTGGCAAGATAGACACTGTCTCCACTAGAGTTGCAAAGCGTCAACTCTATTCTCTTAATGCCAGCCCTCTTCCAGACCTTGAAGATATCCCGGTAGTCCGTGACTTTCCGGATGTCTTTCTAGAGGAACTGCCGGTGTTCCACCCGAGAGATGTAGAGTTAAATCATAGATCTTATCCGAGAACCGCCCCAATTTCTAGGAGACCTTACAAGATGGCACCCTTAGAACTAGCCGAGCTTAAGAAACAACTTGATGAGTCCTTGCAAAAGGGTTTCATCCGTCCTAGTTCTTCTCCTTGGGCTTGCCCCGTCCTCTTCGTCAAGAAGAAGGATGGTACGGACCAGATGGTTGTATATTATCGTCCCGTTAATTTGGTCACGATAAAGAACAAATATCCGCTTCCCAGGATCAACGACCTGTATGATCAGCTCGCTTGATCCTCAGTCTTTTCCAAGATGGATTTGAGGTTAGGTTACCACCAAATCAAGATCAGAAACGGGGACATCCCCAAGACAGCCTTTGTCACTCGTTATGGCCAGTACGAGTACACCGTCATGTCCTTCGGTCTAACCAACGCTCCAGCTACTTTCTCCCGCTTGATGAACTCGATCTTCATGGAGTACTTAGATAAGTTCGTCGTGGTTTACCTCGATGATATTCTTATTTACTCGAAGAACGAGGAAGAGCATGCCGAACATCTTAGACTTGTGCTAGAAAAACTCAGAGAGCACCGCCTTTATGCCAAGTTCTCCAAGTGCGAATTTTGGTTGCCAGAAGTGACCTATCTCGGCCACGTGATCTCTTGTAAGGGCATTGCTGTCAATCCCAAGAGAGTTCAGGCTGTTCTTGATTGGACTCCACCTGAAACAGTTAAACAAGTTTGGAGTTTCCTTGGTCTAGCCAGTTATTGTCGCCGCTTCGTTGAGAACTTCTCCAAAGTGGCCAAACCTCTCACGGAACTTCTCAAGAAGGATAAAAAGTTCGAGTGGTCCCCACAGTGTGAGTACAGTTTTCAGGAACTGAAAAGACGCCCGTTTTCTGCTCCCATACTTGTGCCACCGGATTTCACGAAGGACTTTGTTATCTACTGTGACGCCTCACGACAGGGACTAGGTTGCATTCTTATGCAAGATCGTCATGTGATTGCCTATGCATCTCGACAGTTGCATCCACATGAGGAGAATTATCCTACACATGATCTACAGACTTGCACCGTAGTCTATGCACTCAAGACACGCAACAATACCTTCTTGGTAAACGTTGCGAGATCTACACCGACCACCAGAGTCTCAAGTATATCTTCACCCAACCAGATTTGAACCTTAGGCAAAGACGTTGGTTGGAGGTGATCTCATATTATGATCTAGGGATTACTTACACTCCAGGCAAAGCCAATGTCATGGCTGATGCACTAAGTCGTAAATCCTATTGCAACAATCTCATGTTGCAGCAAGGCCAACCACTTCTCCATGAGGAATTTTGTAAGCTTAACCTTCACATTGCTCCTAACGGATTCCTTTCTACCTTGGTGGCGAAACCTACTATTGTGGATCGTATCATAGAAGTCCAGAAGCATGATACGGGAATCTCTCGAATTAAGAAAAATATCTCCAAGGAAGTAGCTGGTTGTTTCTCTATGGATGAACGAGGTGTTGTTTACTTTGGGAACGCTTGGTGGTTCCCAAGAGTCTGAGATGCAGCAATCGATTCTTAAGGAGGCGCATGAATCCTCTCACGATTCATCCCGGTAGTACTAAGATGTATCAGGACCTACGCCAGAGGTTCTGGTGGACTAGGATGAAGAGAGAAATCACCGACTTCGTTGCTAATTGTGACGTTTGTCGTCGTGTTAAGGTAGAGCATCAAAGGCCTCTTGGCACCCTTCAGCCTTTAGCCATTCACGAGTGGAAATGGGATAAAGTTGGTATGGACTTCATCACCGCTTTCCGGGACCAAGAAAGGGAATAATGCTATCTTCATAGTCATTGATCGTCTCTCCAAAGTGGCGCACTTCCTACCTGTTCGAGAGAGTATCACTGCTAGTCAGCTCGCTGACTTATATATTTCTCGAATAGTTTCACTTCATGGTGTTCCACTAGAGATCAATTCAGACCGTGGCAGTCTCTTCACTTCTCATCTCTGGGAGAGTTTCCAAACTGCCATGGGCACCCATCTTTCTTTCAGTACCGCTTTCCACCCTCAATCAAGTGGTCAGGTGGAACGGGTCAACCAAATTCTCGAAGACATGCTTAGAGCTTGCGTTATCTCATTCAGTATGGATTGGGAGAAATGTCTTCCTTTTGCCGAGTTTGCTTATAACAATAGCTATCAATCCAGTCTCAAGAAAGCTCCTTTTGAGATTCTCTATGGACGAAGATGTCGAACACCTTTGAACTGGTCAGAAACCGGTGAAAGACAATTCTTTGGACTGGACATGATCCAGGAGGCAGAAGAGCAAGTTCGCATCATCCGTGAGAATTTGAAAACAGCCCAGTCTTGTCAAAAGAGCCACTATGATCGTCGTCATAAGGATATAACTTATGAAGTTGGCGACAAAGCTTACCTTCAGGTTACTCCTTTGAAGGGTACCCATCGTTTCGGTATCAAGGGCAAGTTGGCTCCTCCTTACATTGGTCCTTTTCGCATTCTCGCTAAACGAGGAGAGGTTGCCTACCAGTTGGAACTACCCCCACATCTTTCTCGAGTTCATGATGTCTTCCACGTCTCTCAACTCATGCATTGCTTCTCGGATCCCATCCGCGGAGTGGACCACGTAACGCTTGATCTCCAAGATAACCTCACATATCGAGAGTACCCTGTTCGCATTCTTGATCAAGCAGAGCGTGTTACTCGACGTCAGAACATCAAGTTTCTCAAGGTTCAGTGGTCTCATCATTCCGAGAGAGAAGCTACTTGGGAGCGAGAAGATCGTCTTCGACTGGAGTACCCCACCTTCTTTGCATCGACCCCTGAATCTCGGGACGAGATTCTTTCAAGTGGGGGCGAGTTGTCACATCCCTAGTTCTGGTATGACCTAGACTAGCTAGTCATGGGTGCATCATGTTTCACTTCCATTTAATTTGAAATGAGGATTTGTGAAACCCTCAAAATCATTTCTGAAAATGAACCAAATAAAAAGTGCTCCAAAAGGCTCCAAGAAAATGTTCATGTTGCTCTCTGAAAATATTGGACAGAGATAAAAATCAAACCAATATTATTAGGAGCTCATAGATATTTATTTTGGGCATTTGGAATTAATGCAGTAATTATTTGCTTTGGATATGTATTGTTATATATATATATATATATATAATATTTTCCAAAAATTATGCCAGTTATTGAGGAGCTCTGTAATAATACCACTAGCCCCTACAAAAATTGGCATAAGAAAATAAAATGGTTTAGTATTTTTATTAAACCAAACAAATTTCAGACAAATAGAAAAGAAACAAAAATAGAAAAAGCTTACCTGGCGCTTGCCTATAGCCATCTGGCGCCTCAGCCGGCCCAGCGGTGCGGCCACTGGCCCAACCGCCAACCGTCGTCCTCCTGGCGACAACGGAAGGACAGGGGCACGCGCCGGCGCGCGCGGCCACGCGTCCAGCCGCGGCCACGTCTCCCGCCACCTCCTACTTCTCCCTCCCGTCGCCTGGATCGCTCAGACGACGCCACACGCCGCCCCACACCTCTCTCTCTCTCTCTCCTCTCTCTCTCTCTCTCTCTCTCTCTCTCTCTCTCTCTCTCTCTCTCTCTCTCTCGTGGCCTCCCCTCCTCTCCATCGCTCTCTCACGCGAATGGCCGAGCGCTGCCGTCGCCGCCGTCCACCGCAGCCCGCAACCGAGTGCTTCACCGTGCTCCTGGTGCCACTAGGGTGCCGCAAAGCCCCTCGGGTGGCCTCCTCGTGCCCCGCAGCCCGCTCCCGCTTGAAGCCATGCTCCGGCCGCTGCCGCGAGCTTCGCTCCGGCGAGCTCCGCCGCCCCCGCAGCCTCCCGTCTGATCCCCTGGATGGGGACGAGCCCGGGCTACGCCCCGGTGCCCTTAGCCGCCGCCCCCGTGGTCTGTAACGCGGACGCCGCCGCGTCCTGAGGTCGCCGCCGACAACCTCGCCGGCCTGACATGCGGGCCCTGTCGGTCAGGTGATTAGCTTAGCGCTAATCACCATTTAAGCTAACCCTGACACTGACAGCGGGCCCCTGCGCCCTAATCTTTTAATTAGATTAGTAATACCCCCCTGTTTAACACTGTGTCACTGACGTGTGGACCCCACACGTCAGGTTTGACATGGTCAGCACCGTTGACCTGCTGATGCAGGCATGACATCATGCTGACACAGTTATCCATTTTCTGGATTTAAATTAAATGAGGAAATTCTGGAAAATGCTGTAAACTTCAAAAAATCATAGAAATTCAACCGTAGCTCAGATTGAAATAAGTTATATATGAAAAATTATCAGCAAAATTCAATCTATCCATCTGTACTAGTTTCATGCATGACAAACCACCTAAACCTGCTGTATAGGTGAAAACATATATATGGCACTTATGAAGAGTTAATTTGGAGTTGCATTTGAACTCTTGGTTCAAATGAACTTCAACCAAATGAATGCTTGTTGCATTAGCTCAAACAACATCACATCTTCATGCCATGTTCATGCATCATATTGTTGCATATGCTTGTGTATTGATTGCCGACACTGTTCCTTCTCGATAGGTCCTGCTCCGAAGACCGATCCAGAGTACCTGTCAGAAGAGCAGTGCCCCCCTGTTGATCTACCAGGCAAGCAAACCCCCTTGTTCATTCTGATACAATCCTACTCTCTCGCTCCAGCTCTCAGTTATTGCATTAGGACAACAACGATTCATCTGCTACTTTGTGCTGCGGTAGTTGACCATGGGTGTAGCCTTACCATGGCCCGGGACCATTTGTGTCTTTTGTCTCACGTATATGAAGGTGTCGCTAGCATCCATATGACAGAGAACCCGGGCCGACATGACTAGTCGTGAACCCAAAGTGGCACTAACTTACGGGGACAGGCATACATGAATCAACATCGAGCATGTCGGTCAACAGCGTGCGAATCCGGGCTGTAGCACTGGGCTAATGAGGACTCAGGGAACCCGGCTGTAGCAGGCTAGGCATGACTCGGATGTCATCTGCGTGACATTTCCCGAAGGACAGAACAGAGCAAGTGAATCACATGCTGGCAGTCAAGTGTTACGGAGCGGTAGTGTCTTTGGGCTAGCAGGACTCCGGTGAACCGAGCTGTAGTGGACTACTATGGCTCATGGAAGCACAAGACTACATTTCCCCATAAGAGAGACAACCAAGGATAAAGAACCAGGTTGTCGGATCCCACACATACCAAGCATTTCAATCATACACACAATAGGCTCGATATGTGTAAATAAAACATGGCATCAAAGCATAACTCTACCACTCAAGTATTTATTCGTTAGGATCCGAAGAGCCAGATATTACAAACATGGGTCTCATGACCCAACATTCAGAGCATACAAATCAAAGCACATGCGGAAGCTTAACATGTCTGAGTACGACATCTACAAATGAAAAAGGCTGATAAGCCTGACTAACTACTGAGAACTGCCGAGGGCACAAGATCGTAGCTGAGGTAACAAGCTAAGCGTCGAAGTCCACACAGAACTACTAGCGAGGCGAAGTCTCTGCAAAAACATAAATTAAGCAAGCGTGAGTACAAATGTACCGGGAAGACTTACATCGAACTATCTACATATGCATCGGTATCAATAAAGGGGTGGTGGAGTTTGATTGCAGCAAGCCAGCTTTGACTCGGTGGCTATCCTGAACTACGACTGCAAGTAACTCTTTTGAGGTGGCGCACACGAGTCCACATATTCACCATATCAATACACCACTATGGATCCGTTCCCGTCTCCCTACGAGAACGCCATCCATAGCACTCACGCTTATCTTGCGCATTTGAGAGTATCCACTTTCACTTGTCTATGAACTGTACAGGCCACCCAGAAGTCCTTTACCGCGGACACGGCTATTCGAATAGATCATATTAACCCTGCAGGGGTGTACTTCTTCACACACGCTCTCGCCACTTACCACCATGTACACGTCGTGTATCTCGGCAAACTTCAAGCGGAAGCCTGGCGAGGGGGTCGACCATGACCTGACTAACCACGCAAGTCTCTCGTCCAGGTTTATTGCCTATTCGCTTCCATCCGCAAGGAGATCCGGCCGGGTGTCGCTCACGGCCCCAAAGCGATGTGTACAGGTTCCAAGCCCACCAAGCAGGCGGCGCTTGGCATACCCGGCCACGGTGCCTAGTCTGTCATAATCCCACATGCCGGTGCCACTTGGTAGACTACTAACACAACCTACAAACACGAAACTAGTTGCAACTCCGGACAGAGATTGAGTTGATTAATAAGTCGAGAGGGTCGAGTTACGGAACCCAATGTGTGGTAATAACTGTTCATGGATCACAAACACAGAACTCAGTTCACGAGGGCGGCCGCAATGAGACAACCCACCATGTACTCCTACATGGCCTCTCACCGCTACATTTACCAAATCGTGTTCACACACTTAGCTCTCACACAGTAGGACATGTTCACACACCTCCAATTGATCCCCGATGAATCAGACCTGACTCAACTATAAGCAGTTGCAGGCATGACAAAGAAGCATGAATGAGTAGGCACATCAGGGCTCAAACAACTCCTACTCATGCTAGTGGGTTTCATCTATTTATGAGGCAATGACAGGTCATGCAGAGGATAAAGGGGTTCAACTACCGCATCAAGTAATAGATGAATCGTTGTTGTCCTAATGCAGTAAAAGAGAGCAGGAGCGAGAGAGTGGGATTGTATCGGAATGAACAAGGGGGTTTTGCTTGCCTGGCACTTTTGAAGATAATATAGTTCTTCATTGGTGTCATCGATCTCGTCGTCAGAACATCGTCTACTAAGAGGGGACGGTTACCGGCAAACACAAAAGGACACAATCAATGCAATGTGACAATATGATCATGCTATGACATGGTAATATGAATGTGTTTTGGGCTGATGCAACTAGCAGCAGGTTAAATGAAGTTGGTTTGAACCCTAGGTTCAAATTCAAACTCCATATGTAAAGGTTTAAATGCCATTATAAGATTTGGCCTAAACAGCAGCCCTAAGTTGTTATATCATGCATGAAAATGGTACAGATGGACAGATTGTATTTTTTTGATCATGTTTCATATATAAATTATTTCATTCTGAGCTATGGTTGATTTTATATGATTTTTAGAAGTTTGCTATATTTTCTGGAATTTCCTGAATAAGAATAAATCTAGAAAATCAATTACTGCATCAGCGTTGCGTCATGCTGACCTCAGCAGGTCAACAGACACGGTCCAGTCAAACTGGCGCGTGGGGTCCAGTCGATCACACAGTGCTCTCTCGAGTCACGCACGGGTGGGGTGAGGTCGGCAGGTGGCGTGGCGGTCAAATTGACTGTGGGGCCCGTGGTGTTAGTTTAAACTAAGCGAAATAAAACCTGAGTTAATTAGGCGTGGACCCCGGTGTCGGTGAGCTAGGGGGTTAGTTAGGGCATCATTAGAGCTAAGCACCCGAGGATTAGGCGGCGGCTAATCGCCCGGCGAGGTCGAGGCGATCTTTGGTGCTGGGATTGCGCTCGAGGCACAGTTCGAGCCGTGGCTGGCGCGATTGGAGAGCCCTTGCGGTCTTGCGTCGAAGGTGGTGGTGGCGGGCTGGGATGGTCGGAATCGGCGGCGGCGAGCACAGCTGCGCGGCCGGAGCTCGGGTGGGTTGCGGTTCGGTGTTGCAGCTATAAGCGAGCCAACTAACATCTGGCCAAGCTATCGTGCGGCCACGAGCTCTTTGGGCGTTGACGCGTGTGAAATGGTCACGGGGTGACGCCGGCGTCGAAGCTTCATGGCGGCGGTTTCGCCTTGATGAAACAGCGGCTAGAGGACGCGCTGGAGTGAGGTAACAGGGGGGATAGAGGGAGAGGCTCACGGCGGGGCTAGCAGAGGTGACGACGAGGTCGGGGAAGCGCTGCAGCTCCTGAATCTACGGCGAGGATCCACGGCAACCGGCGGGGAAAATGGCGGTGCTGGCAGCGTCCAGGGCCTTCAGGCGCCATGTGGCTCGATGAGGAGGAAGAGGGGGATGAGGCGAAGCTTCTTGGCACGTCGGCGATGCGTGGGGTGGCCGGTGGCCGCGGCGGTGGTCGTCGGCGTCGACGAGCTATTCCGGAAGAGAGCAGAGGGGGATGGGAGAGAGAGCTGCGTGGAGGGGAGAGGTCAAAGGGAAGCAGGGCACTGCGTGGCGTCCAAAGCGACGTCGGGGAGGCGGCGGGAAGCAGGAGGTGGCGGGACGCGTGCTCGCGTGCGGCGGCCACGCGCGTGCTGTCCTCCTGGCGGGAGGTAGGTGATGATCGCAGCCTTGTGGGCGATGGGGCGCCGCGATCTTTGGCCAGCTAGGGCGCCAGATGGGCTACAAGTAAGTTAGGTAGGTTTTCTGTCCTTTTCTTTTTATTTCAGTTTTCTATTGTATTCTGTTTTGTTTTGATTTAGTAAAAATACTAAGCCATTTGATAAAATGATGAAAATAATTGTGGGCACTTATGAAATTATTTCCAACAGCCCTCAACCATTATCAGTATTATTTGGGAAATTAAAATATTTATAGGAATTAAATGCCCAAATGCAAATACTTAATGGATTAATTCAAAAATCCAGAGTGGCCTAGAAAATGTGCACCATTTTTGGCGGAGGTTCTAAACCAATTCAAAATGACGAACTTTTAGAAAAGCATTCAGGTTCATTGAAAATATTTATGGTTGACCCTATTTGATTTAATCTTGGTGCTAGGGTTTATCATCCCCATTTCATATTTCTTTCAAACTTTAAACATGATGCACACAAGAAGGGCTAGCCTAGTGCATACTAGAACTAGGGATGTGACAACTCACCCCTACTAAACAAGAATCTCGTCCCGAGATTCAAGTCGTGAGTAAGAAGACAGAGGGTCACAAGCTAACACAACCTTCACGATCCAACTGTCCTTCTCAGAGATGTTGATTCATTGCTTCATATTGATCTTGACGTCTTTGCTTTCGAGATCTTCATCCAACTCAATGAAGTCAGAAGGAAACTCTATCGGAAGGGGCCATTGAAACTCTCCATACCAGGCTAAGGCAATTCTCAAACAATCGTTTGGCGGAGTGTGAAGGAATGGCATACCCAGACTAGAATGGATGATGTGGACTACCTTGTTGAAGACAACGCAAGGGATGATTTTACTTGCGCGTGCTCTCAAGAACTTGATCATTTCCATATTCATCAAGGTTTTACCAACATCCGTGTCAAGGATCACAGCAACACAACATACTACCATGATGAATAGTGATGGACGACGGATGCAAAGGAAGATAACACCTTCTCGATTTCACCTTAGCAATGCCAAGGTCACAAAATCTGGATAATCGACCGAGAGACATTTAGCACTCCGCTTCTAATGTTCTCCTTGATGTACCAGCAACCCAATACCGATCGGTATCTGGAACATCAAGTAAAGGCTGACTTCAGAGAACAAAGGATCCATAAGGACCAACTTCTAAAATAAGTCATACGACATCCTTATGGAGAGGATGGTCAACTTGCTCAGTTAAGATGCTACCATAATAGATCTTCGGCTAGGTGTGTCGGCCAACATCAACCTTGTCGGGACCTACATCATAGATCTTGGAATAGTTCCAACCATCATATCTGCCTGAGATTTAGATCTGGTCGGTAACAGGACATTTCAGACATCATGTCTGGAAAAGAAATTTTGCAACACAAATGACAAGATGATGTTGTGAGATTCTCAAGAAATGAACTACAATAGCAAGCTCCAAAACATGAGCTGGTTCTGCTACATACATGTGAACATGATGTCCAAGACAAGCATGACCACATAGTAGTCTTATAATAAAACACTACCGAGTTCAGGTGGGGAACCATCATCGAGGATATCGAAGTCCTTGCGTAAGTCTTGCTCTTAAGAAGGAACTTCTTCTCCTTGAGAAAATAAATCAGTGGCTTGGTGTGCTAGGGTGCATATGGAACGAAGATGATCATTCTATCAACCCATTAGAATACTTCGCACGTGCATGACTGACTTGGGATGATTCCAGTGGAAGAAAAACATGCTTTCTCAAATTCACGGCGGCAACTTGCATCAAATGCACATGGATTAGAGGAAGTCACTTGTTTCATCCAAGCATATGCTTTATGAATGGGTCATGAAGATAATGCTTATAAAAGTTTCCAATACGGATCATGGAGGAGACAAAATGCTGCTGATGGGCTCAACAGCAACTCATCGGAATTTCCATATCACTGGACTTCCGCTATCATGTTAACACGGTGATAGTATTGGTCAGACCAAACGATGTAATGGTGTATGCTCGAGGGATCAACCACGAGTAAGACAACATTGCGAATATCGTTGGTTCTAGCTTGATTTGATGATAGCCCACACTCAAATCAAAGGATTGATAAGGCAATAGGTCCAACAACTGATCACAGGGACCAATCGATGAAGATATCATCTTTCTTCAACACACACTACACAAGAGTATCCCTTTGGAACGAACTAAGTTAGGAAAGCTTTTATCTTCCAACTCTCCAACTTGTTGTTCAGCTTAACCAACTAGCTCAGGGTATTCAACACAGATTCTTGGAGAATGGGTGGTTTAGAAGAAAACCAACATGATCACGAGCTCAACATAACAGTCAGGAAACAACCTGGTAATACTTCCGAGAAGATATTCGGGAAATCACGAATAGCCGGTATGTTATTAAGCTCGAGAACAATCTTGCTTTTTAGGGCAAGATGATACGATCAAGGAGCAAGGGATTGTCACAATCCTAACTCCTTGGTCGATGAGTGCACCCGGAGATATGGACTAGGTAGCACGATCAATCTTAGGATGATGATTCAATAACCAACACGCTAAGAATGAGAGTATTGTCCATTAACTACCAAGCAACGGAGTTGCTAGGAGTATTGATTTTCGCACATCACAGTACACTACTCGTCTCTCCTTTAGCACCGCCTTCCATCCTCAATCAAGTGGTCAAGTAGAACGAGTCAATCAAATTCTGGAGGATATGCTTCGAGCTTCTATCATCTCTTTCGGTAAGAATTGGGAGAAATGCCTTCCATTCGCCGAGTTCGCTTATAACAATAGTTATCAAGCTAGCTTGGGCAAAGCTCCTTTCGAAGTTCTCTATGGACGAAAATGTCGAGCGCCTCTTAAGCGGTCGAAACCGGGAAAGACAACTCTTTGGCCGGATATGATCGAGAAGCGAGAAGAGCAGGTTCGTGTTATTCGTGAGAAATTGAAAACAACCCAATCTCGTCAAAAGAGCCAATATGACCACAAGCATAAGCCTATGTCTTATGAAGTTGGCGAGAAGGCTTACCTTCGGGTTACTCCTTTGAAGGGAACCCATCGATTCAGTATCAAAGGAAAATTGGCTCCTCGTTACATTGGACCTTTTCGCATTATTGCCAAACAGGGAGAAGTTGCCTACCAATTGGAACTACCTCCGCATCTTTCCAGAGTTCATGATGTCTTCCATGTTTCTCAACTCAGGGTTGCTTCTCAGATCCTATCCGTGGAGTGGACCACGAAACGCTTGATCTCCAAGATAATCTCACATATCGAGAATATCCCGTTCGTATCCTTGATCAAGCCGAGCGTACCACTCGACACCAGAATATCAAGTTTCTCAAGGTTCAATGGTCAAACCATTCCGAGCAAGAAGCTACTTGGGAAAGGGAGGATCGCCTTCGACTTGAGTACCCCACCTTCTTTCCGACGGATCCAAAATCTCGGGACGAGATTCTTTTGAGTGGGGGTGAGTTGTCACATCCTAGATAGTCCATGCATTAGAGTGTTGCATCATGTCTACTTTTCATCAGAAACTTGAATTGGGGAAGACAGAACCCCCAAAACCCCTCTGAATTCAACTAAGGTTTACTAAAAATATTTTCAATGAACCTGAATTGCCCTTCTAAAAAGTTCACCCTCTTTGTCTTGGGTTAGAACCTCTGGCCAAATTGGTGCACAATTTTCTAGGTTAACAGAAGGTCTTTGAATTAAATCATATGTAAATTGCATTTGGGCATTTAAATGCTAGTAAATATTTTGAATGCTCAAATAATTATGAAAATAAGTGTGGGTTGTTGGAGATTTTCTAAACAGAGCCTCTGATTATTTTCAGGATTTTTAGAAGTGCCTAACTATTTTTAATAAGTTCACAAATTTACAGGGAAATAGAAAAAGAAAACCCAAGCAAGCAGAGGCTTACCTGGCGCCCATCTGGCAAGCCCACCTGCCGGCCCAGCCCAGCCACCGCTCCAGCGAGCTGCTTGGCTTGGCCAGGCAAGCAACCAGGTGCTCGACGGCGGCACCAGCACGCGCCACGCAGCTGCCCGCCGCCCTGCCTCCTCCTCTCACCGTTCTGCCACCCTGGGTCGGTCACCCACTGTCGGTGTACTAGAGTAGGGGTACCCTAGTATCCCGAACTCGTGCACGGCGATCGCAGACTTCCTGTGGCGGGGGCTTGCCAGTGACCGCCAAGGTCCTCCGTGGTTCCTTTGGAGCCATTCAAGAACAAAGTATTTAAGCCAAGGAGACAAGGCCCGGCAAGAGGAGCTTGCGGGAAGGCCACTCAAGGCACCTAGAAAACAAGGCCCGGCAAGAGGAGCTTGCGGGAAGGCCCGATGGCGACAAGCTTCCGGATGCGACAAAGCAACAACGCGGCAAGGCACTTGCCGCGCAGTTACCACTCTTTTCCTCCGCTCCAAAGACATCCACCAGCGATGTCGCCATGGGACCTTTCGGTAGCGTGTGGCAAGACGTTGTCAGCGGCCAGCGGAGGCTGTGGTAAGCGGCGCCGACAAGATGGCCATCGTGGTAAGCGGTGGCGTCCACGACAGTCCCTTTCTGCCACCGTTTAGTCGACTTAGAGCGGGCATTTAATGCTTTGTCCCTGCCGTCGGGGTTAGGTATGAAACATTGTACAAGTAGCTGTACCAACCGCAACTCATTTTCCCTTTTTTTCCCTTGTCTACGTTGCCACCTGTCGGTGACCCCTTTAGAGCCCATGCGCAACGTAGAGGGGGTTCAGTTCATTCGAAACCAGAGACACTCATGCTAGGTCTTTTAGCTCTCAGCGCTCCCTAGCAAGAGCACAATACAATCAGACAAGCAGCAGAGGAGTATTATCTCCGGAGAGCTCGAAGCTGGGTAAACTGCTCGTGTGCTTAGCCGCCTCGATCGCTCTTCGTGCGACCTCCGCCCCCATCGAACGAAAGGGGCTCGGTCCGCCGGTCCCATAGGTGTTCGTGGGTCCGATCAGCCTCCCCGACATCTTTGGCGCGCCAGGTAGGGGGCGTCGAGGCTGTGTGAACCTGATCCGGCATTCACACGAGCTACATCTTCATCATCTTCATCGACATGCCACCGAAGAAGAAGGCTTCGGCGGCAGCGGAGCCGTCCACGTCGATCCCACCACCACTGGAGCAAATGGGTGGTGGGGTAGACACCGGCGGAAGAACGGGTGCCGGCGAGGGAGCTCATGATGCTGCCAAGTCCAAGGACAAGGCCGCGCAGACCTCGGCGTCCGTACACGCACCGCGCCCATCTCAGGAGGCGCGGGACCGACAACGTCATGGTATTCATAGTACCATCGCTCGTTGGATCAAGATCGAGCTGGTGGATCGAGGCCCTCAAGACCAGCTTGCACGCCAACATCTTTGCACGAAGCGAGGCACGGTCGCTGGGCGGGATCTGCTCCTTCTAACATAGTTAGAAGTCCGAGCATATCCCGCTCCTCGCGCCATTCGCCACTGCCATCCACCACTCCAGCAGAAGCTTTGGCGAGAGCTCAACTGCTCCTAGATTACCCTCCAACGGCCGACAAGGTCGATGAATGGAGGGCCACCATCCAGAGTCTCATCGGCTTTGCCAACGGCGACACTCCGCGGCAACGGACTACATCGCTGCCGCGGCAAGGCGACAAGGCACGAGCTGGTGGCAACGAAACCTGTGGGGGTGCAACCACCATGCACTCTCCACCCCGAAGGCCAAGATCGCCGACTCGCCGGATCCACCTCGACAGCGACTCCACCGTGTCATCAGATCCGCGAGCTCGTCGCGACCAGCGCCAAGTTCTTCATGAACGACAACAAGAAGATGCTCGAACTCGCATCGAGCGCCGAAGAGAGGCGCGGCGTCAATCCGACCAGCGCGCTGGGCCCTCTGGTGATATGCATGCGCCAGGGGAACCAGGCGACTTGCCGTATGCGGTAGGTTGCCCTGCGTTCACTCGTGAGCTGCGGCAAGTCCATTCACTACTAGAAAAAGGGCTATAGATGGGATTGACACTAATGGCGCACCAGAAAGTTGGTGCGCCATTAGTATATACTAATGGCGCACCACCTTCTGATGCGCCATTAGAGTTGAAACTACTAATGGCGCACCATGCAAAGGTGCGCCATTAGTATCAAATTTTTTGAACTAGTGCGCTTTGTCCAAACATACTAATGGCGCATCACTGCTTAAATCGCCATTAGTAGTTGTAACTACTAATGGTGCACCAGCGATAGGTGCGCCATTAGTATAGATTTTTTTGAACTAGTGCGCTTGTCCAAACATACTAATGGCGCATCCGCGAAGTGTGCCATTAGTAGTTGTAACTACTAATGGCGCACCATGCAAGTGGTGCGCCATTAGTATCAAATTTTTTTTGAACTAGTGCGCCTGTCCAAACATACTAATGGCGCATCCGGATGAAATCGCCATTATTAGTTGTAACTACTAATGGCGCACTGCCTCAAAATGCGCCATTAGCATTTTTATTTTTGCAAATCTACTAATGGCGCACCGCCAGGTGCGCCATTAGTTACCTAGATTTCTAATGGCGCATTTAGTTGGTGCGCCATTAGTAAGTGGGCAACAACAAGATATTTTGGACAGCCTCTCCTACCCACACTCACTTTCTCCCCACTTCATTCTCTCCACCTCCTCCTTGTCTCGGGTGCCTCCTCTTTTTCACCTCATTTCCACCATAGATTCATTCAAATTAAGTGGTTAAATTACCTTGTTTTAATAGGTAAGTAAGGGGGGAAGCTATATTTATGTTGTTCTCCCTACAACAATGTGCACATGCACTTTTTACGGCCTAGCTAGATATATGTATGATCGTGGTGTTGCATATGTTTGTGGTGTTGCATATGTGTTTGTGTTTGGAGGTGTCTTGGTATTTGAAATCGATAGTTGCCAATATTTTGCGGAATGTTGATTCATTTCCGTTTAGCGAGAATTTTGGCATTAAGCATTCTTTTGGTCCTATTTTTAGGAAAGTCATGCCAAATTTTTGTTTGGTTCTAAAATATCGTTTTGCTCTACCCATGACGACCATAGTCCGCACAATGACCGAAGGCATCGTGAATAGGTTTTGAGGTCCCGAAGGCGAGATGCTTCAAAAGAGCGAGGCGGAGATAAGATGTCCGTGTCGAAGATGCAAGCTGAAGAGCCTTATTGCGGACCGGATTCGGGCAGGTGCGGGACCACCTGCTCTTGCGTGGTTTCATGGATGGCTATCGGTGGCAAGGTGATGAAGATGACTACTGAAGTCGTCCATGGGGGCGGGCAAGAAATGAGGAAGGGCAGCAAGACAACCATCGCGGCTCGGCGGGCGAGAAGACAAAGAATCCCGAGGAGATGATCACGGCGGTGATCTGTACACGATCATCATGTAGAAGATGCAGGACATGATGATGAGGAAGATGCGGAGCAGGCGACGGGCATGATCATGAAGATGATGATGCGGCGGCGAGCGACGATGCTGGACCATCGATGGGCTGGGTGCAGGACCCTCATATTCAAGAGTTGCTTCTCAAGCGAGGCGGATAACGCCAGAGCTGCCGCCGAGAGAAAGCCAAGATGGATCAACTTGAGTTAGGACGGTTACTCCATTGTATGAAGGATGCAGGCCGAGGATACCCTTTGAAAGTGCGCTCATGGCTCGGAGATGAAGGTAAAACACAAAATGACCGGCGATGCTTCGGCGAGAACATGTCATTCAGCACGAACGTCTTCCCAAAGGGAACAAGTGCCCGACCAGTTTGGAGGCGAAGAAAATCGTGTGTCCTCTCGATTTACCGCACGTGAAATACCATGTGTGCATGAACAATTGCATCATTTATCGGGACGAGCACGCGGAGTCTACCATATGTCCGGTGTCGGCGTCACTCGATACAAGAAGAGGAAGAAAGCTCCTCGAAAAGTGGTGTGGTACTTTCCGATCACTCCTCGTCTGCAGCGCTATTTCGCGGACCCTAAGGTAGCAAAGCTCCTGCGTTAGCACGCGGATAGGGAGGAGAAGAAGCGAAGATAGCGCAAATGATCCGGAGATAGATAAAAAGACAAGATCTGAGTCACCCTAAGGATGCGAGCAGTGGCAAGCGTTGAACCGAGACTCGGAATTTGGGAATGATCCAAGGAACATCGTCTTTGGGCGCGAGCACCGATGGAGTCAATCCGTTTGGCAGCAGGAGAAGCACACATAGCACCTGGCCTGTGTTTGTGTGGATGTACAACCTTCCCCTGGTTGTGCATGAAGAGGAAGTACATTCACATGAGTATGCTAATTGAAGGGCGAAACAACCGAGGGGCGACATCAATCTGTATCGGGGCTGTTGAAAGAGGAGCTTGACACGCTGTGAAAACGCCCGTGTACGTGGGGCGCGCAGAGAAAGAATATTTCCCTATGAGAGCCGCACTGCTCACGGCGGTGCACGACTATCTCGATTACGGATATCTCGGGGCAGGTAGTCCACGGATTTTACGGATGCGTAAGGTGCATGGATGACTGGCAATATCGCCAGCTAGATAGAGATCCGGGTCTTGAAAACCATGTTCATGGGACATCGAAGGTGGCCGCGACGATGACCCGTGGAGAAGCGCAAGGATCTGTTCGATGGTGAAACCGAACCCGAAAATGCCGATGTCACGAGGGCGGCGAGAAATAGACAAGCTGTTGAAAAATTGGAAAGACTGCCTTGCGGGAAAGAAGCAAAAGGCGCCAGAGCCGGGAAAGAAGCGAAAGGCGCCAGAGCCGCTGCTGAAGGTATGGAAAACGAGGTCTGTTTTCTGGGACTTGCCGTACTGGAAGATCCACCGTGTGCCTCACAGCCTTGATGTCATGCATATCATGAAGAATGTGTGCGAGAGTCTGCTTGGTACCCTGCTCAACATGCCAGAGAGGACCAAAGATGGGCGAAAGCAAGGGCAGACTTGAAATCAATGGGCATCGGCGGGAGCTTCACGCTAATGATGATGATGATGATGATGATGATGATGATGATGATGATGATGATGATGGCGAAGCAGGACACACGAAGAAAGTCGTCGCAAAGGCAAAAGGCCAAGAAGACCGAAATGACTACCCTCCCGTGCTTCACTCTAAGTCGGGAGGAGATCGAGCAGTTTTCACCTGCCTCCTAGGAGTAAAACTTCCTTCTGATTCTGCTGGGAAGATAAGCAGATACCTAGACCCAGTGAAGCGAAGTTCAGCGGGATGAAGTCTCATGGTATCACGTCGATGACGCAGAATACTTCGATTGCAATCCGTGGGATCATGGACACGCACGTCCGTGAAACGCTATTTGGCCTATGCAACTTCTTCGACGTCATCTCTCGGAAGTCGATTGGCGTGAGGCAACTCGAAGGCTACGAGGAAGAGATCATGGTGATACTATGCGAGCTTGAGATGTACTTCCGCCCGCATTCTTGACGTTATGGTGCATCTGCTAGTCCATATAGTGGAGGATATCATCCAACTCGGTCGGCGTTCCTGCACAGCATGATGCCGTTCGAAAGGATGCATGGTGTCATCAAAGGATACGTTCGCAACATGTCACGTCCGAAGGAAGCATAGCAGGGGCTTTCGATCAAGAGTGCATCTCCTCTCGCATTTAATTATCTGAGGCATCGAGAACCCGTTGGTCTGCCCATCAGCAGCACCTCGGCAGGCTCGCTGGATGGGGTTACCGTGAGGGTCGCCTTGAAATGCATGTCGACTTCGATGGTCGACTCGCCGACTTTGAAAGAGCAAACCTAGTCGCGCTACAACACATAGGCGTGGTCGATCCTTGGGTGGTACAGCACAAAACCTTTATTAAGAAGGCGTACAATGACCGAGGCCAACAGAGGGCGGACGGAGATATACTCAAAGAGCACAACTCATGTTTCACGCGTTGGTTCAACCAGAAGCTTCGTCGTACCCTTTACATGAGGATTCTTCCGCGGAAGAACAACTCATATTCGCCTTGTCACGAGTAGCCGAGCACAACTGATGACCTATGAGGCGTCGATATCCATGACTACACATTCTACACGAGGCCAAGGACATGAAGAGCGATGGTTATCAAAACTCCGGGTAACGATGGAATCCTACACGGTAGCGACAAGGACAGATACTACGGAAGGATCGAGGAGATCTGGGAGCTGAGCTATCTTTGGAGAGAAGGTCCGATGTTCCGTGTCGGATGGGCCAAGAAGCGTCATAAAAGAAGACCGTATTTCACCACCATGGTTATACCGAAGCCAAATCCAAGACCCATGGTATAAGCGTCACCATGAAAAATGAGCCATGGGTACTAGCTTCCCAAGTGGACCAATGCTTCTTCATTACCGACCGCCAAAGCCCGGTCGTGTTGTCGTGAGGAGAGGCAAAAGGAAGATCATCGGAATGGATGGAGTAGCCAATGAGCAAGACTTCGACAAATCTGGCGACCGAGGATCGAACGTGGCGATGATGAAGTAGCAGCATACACCACAAGAAGAAGCAGGACCACCCTACCTAAAGGACGTCCGTTCCATAGAAGAACTCCATTTGCGAAAAAGAAGGGCAAGAAGATTGTGAAGAGATAGCTAGCTAAGATCGATTGTATTTAAATCGTAGACTTCATTTCTCGATTGTATTTCATGGGCACTTTTTGAACTATCATGAATATTTTTTAATTTCATGGACACTCGATCCCCCTCCATCTCGATCCCCCTCCATCTCGATCGCTATCCCACCTCGCCAGATCCGGTCCACCGGCCGCCGCCGCCGACCGCCCGCACCCTCGATTCCCCTACTCAACCGCCGCCGCCGACCCCCCGCACCCCTCCCCTACTCAACCGCCGCCGCCGACCCCCCGCACCCCTCCCCTACTCAACTGCCGCCGCCGACCCCCCGCACCCCAATTGTTTAATTTCATGGCATTACTGTTTGATGATATTTTTTAAAAAAATATTACTGTCTTATAAAAAAATATTACTGTTATGATTTAAACAAGTTTGAACATATTTAAACACAAGTAAGTATCAAACAGCATTTTTAATGCATAAAAAAATTTTGTGGAGCCTAGGAATCGAACCCGGGACCTCGTGGTGTGAGGCGGCTCTTGACCGGTCGAGCTAGTAGAGGGACTTGGTGTGGATGAGGTCAGGTGGGAGATAACCTGTTGGCTCGAGCAGAAATCAAAAAAAAGTACTAATGGCGCACCAGGGTGAGGTGCGCCATTAGTATGGATGTACTTATGGCGCACCGAGGTGTGGTGCGCCATTAGTATTGTGACGCCCCCCATCCATACTTCCTCCCGGGCCCACCTATCCCTCTCCTCGCCCCTCGCCCTTGATCCCTTCCCTCTCCTCTCCCGCCGCTGCCCGCCGCCTCGGCCCGCCCACCGCCTCGGCCGCCCGCCGCCTTGCCCTCGCCCATCGCCCGGCGCCCGTCGTCCCATCGCCCGTCTCCAACCACCGCCGCTGAGGCCCGGCGTCGGCGCCGCTCTCCCGTCCACACCACCGTCGCCACCCTCCGGCTGACCGGCCGCACCCGCCAGTGTACCTCTCCTCCTTCCTCCTTCCTCCTCTCCACCCTTCCTCCCCATTCCTCCTCCTCCCTCCCTCCCCTTCTGCCGCGCCCTCCACATCCCCTCGCCCTCCTCCCGCCCGTCGGCCCCGCCCCCAAGTCCAAGCTCCTGCCTCCCCACCGTCCAGGCGGGTTGGACTTGCCCCTCTCTCCCCAACCCCACCCCACCCCTCTTCCTCCCTCCCGTGCCGTCGACCGCCCCACCCCATCCTCCCTCGGCGGCATGCCTGCTCCCCACCTACTCGGACCCCCGGACCCTTCGATCCCCTCTGTTTCATCCTCTCCAGCGAGGAGCCAAAGAGAAAATCTCCTCCCTCTCCTTCCTTCGATCTTCTCCTCCACCCACTCCCCCCGATCTGGTCCTCCGACTGTGCTATCAGGCACAACTTGCACAAGGACAACATGGACTCTGACATGACACAAGGGCACGACTACTGGCACTCTCATCAGGCAACATTATAGAAAACAGTACATGGCTCCACTATGGAAAACAAACCAAAATGTACATCAAATTCAAATTCAAATTTAAACTTGAAATCACTACTGTTGAAATTCACTACTGTTGAAATTTAAACTTGAAAACAAACCAAAATGTACATCAAATTCAAATTCAAATTTAAACTTGAACTGGGTGTAAAATCACTACTGTTGAAATTCAAATTTAAACTTGAAAATGAAAATTGAATTGGAGAATTAAATCACTGTTTTTTAGTCCCCATTTCTGAACCTATGCTAACCTTGCAAGCAGCATAACAGGCAATGTACTCCAAAATACTATAAGAACTGGAGTAAAAGATGACTGCATCTCACAGAATATAAGAAATGGGGACTCTTGGCTAAGTATGGAAATGCCACAGTATAAGAAGTACTCTGCATCTTACACAATGATAGGTCTAATTTATGCTACTCAACGAAAGAAGAAGAAAAATGCACTTTGGACATACTTTGAAGAAAAATGCAATTGTATCATCGGGTAATTGTCCATGGTTTATACCTGAAAATAAGTTTATCTCACGGCATAAATGTAAGTATCATTCGCATTCATGGGCTATCTACCCAAGGTAAACCTAGAAAATGAGTTATATCCAGGACAAGCAACTGTCAATTAACACTATATACACCGCCAACTATATTTAGTTAACATTACACCGCCACTACTATTCAGCACAAACGTTTGATCATCTCACTCTACTTCTTGTCAATTGACATTGTATAACTGTCGACTCCATTCACTAGCAGCAGCCAAGACTTCGAATCTAATCTTTCTTGGGAAAGCTCGGCTACTTGTTGTTAGTCATTCACTAAAAGATCCTCAACAGATCGCATGCATCTAGTATTAAATTTCTTGGACGGATCATCTCTTTTAGCAAAGGACTGTAATAATTAACTAACTGAAAATTTGACATTCTGAACTATGCTTGGCTCTGGTTTTGTGAAATCTCATCTCTTTTCTAGTGCCATGACTAGTCATGAATTTTATTTTACTTTCCCCACTTTATAACATTCAGAATTTGTTTACTAGCTCAAGCTTCTCCTTTGCACTTTATCACTTCAATCTGCTGCTACCTCAAGCTTCTCGTTTACACTTGTGCCAAGTAGCATTTTTCCTTGTATAATTATATGGTGGTTGGTGAGCTGCTACTTTTTCCTTGTAGAAGATCGCAGGTCGAGTGGGAGGGATCCAGATTCTGACGACATCGAATCACTAGCAAGGCAGCTGCCTAGAATAATAGGTTGACTCACCTATATATACTACTATCTTGCATCTCTCTCTTGTTTCTTCTTCTACTACAATCCAAAGAGAGTCATTTCAGTTACTTATCTTAGTGTGTGGTGTGGTTGTTTATTGTTCAACACCAAAGAGCTAGCTATATTTAGGTCGAGAGAAACGACATGGCTCTCCAATTTTTAAGTAATCTTGCATATGTTAGAAACTACATATATGGTCTCCGGTTTTCTTACCTCTACTCTAAAACACCAACGCATCAACAAAAGAAGATGGTATTTTTGTTACGCTTTCAGTTAGTGTCACAGGAGATATAATGTTTTACAATCTTTACGGTTATATTGGAGTTAGGTTTTTGAATATGAGTAGCAGTGACTTGGATACACCTTATGGAGTTGTAATAGTTCCTCTTGGTGCTTAGGTGCATTTTCTTTGTGTAACTTGGTTTAAAATGTGATTTGGTCTTTTGTGGCATTTGGATGCCTAAATCCCATTTTCTTAATCATATTGCTTGGAAACTTTTGGTTATCTCCTCTCGGTGATGAAATAATTTATATGTCTTGCACTTTTTTCATAATTAGGTAATAACGTTGGTTCTGCTTTGGTAGTTCAAACGGAATGTATCTCATTTTGTACACAGATTATTTTCTGGAATATCATATATTCAAATTTGTAATGAATGATGGCTTCTACCTGAATTGGTAGACTACTGTGGTGTTAGTTTGTTCTAAATGAAGAAGATAATTTTAACAAGCTGTAGAACATGTTGAGATTAGCAACTTTTGTGACATCTACCAACAGTCCACATCCTTTGGGTTATCCTATTTTATATTTTTAATTACTAACTTAAGTTTGAGTAAACAGTGGCAGTGAAGTCCTCATAATAATCAGGGGGATGTTAACTTTCTGATGTCCCCAGAAGTTAACTAAGATTGTGGTGCTAGTAGAGGCACATTGTGGTCTTTTCATCCATATGAAAGTAGAGGCACATTGTGGTGCTAGTTTGCTGGGTTTTGTCTCCGACCATCGTGTCGTGATGATTTTGCAGGTACCCCGAGAGGCCCTTGAGTTTTCCGGAATGTTGATTAACTTCCGTTCCGGCAAATTCGGGTACTCCATATGTCCTATTTTCAGCAAAGGTCATGCTGAAATTTTTCGTGAATTTTAGCATGACTTTGCTAAAATAGGACATATGGGGTACTTGTGACTAATGCATGGGCCGGGTATCTTAGTAGTTAATTAAGTAGGATCAAGTGCCCCGCGTACTTGTGACTAATGCATGGCTTTTAGGGTGCCTCGGTGTCGATAAAAACCGAAATGATGAAAGGTTAGGCTTTTAGGGTGCCTCGTGAAAAACCCTCAATGATAAAAGCTTAGATTTTAGGATGCCTCGGTGTCGACAAACCCTAAATGATGAGACCATGATCTTGTTCCTTGACAATAACAAACTTTTGACCAAACTTTGTTTCTATTTAGAGAGAAACATGGCCCACAACGATGAGGCCGGGGTTGGCGGCAAGGCATTCGGGAGCTGTCCCAGAGATGGAGGAACAACATCACTTGTATGAGGACGCCGCATTCCCCACCGATCCTGAGACCACCGATGGTACCGCCGAGGATGACCCCACCGATGCCACCACCGATCCGCCGAGGATGCCACCATCGATGATGGCGGCGCATTCACGATGGCAGCCAGCAGAAGAGGCAGCGGAAGGACGGCGCCCGACTGTGCTCCGCACCCTCAAGGAGGAAGTTCTTGAAGTGGACTCGACGGAATCCAACGGCGCCCGAGCGAATAGTCAAGGGTACTTGCTTCAGCTCGGGTGCATTCTCCGGAGCACCGTCTCGATCAACACCGAGAACCTGAGGCATCCTGACCGAGGGAATTTGCGCAACCTCCTCTTCACGAAGCTGCACGAACGATACAAGTTCCCTGCTGCTTTTGAAAACACAAGCCTCAAAGGGAATAAAGTGAACAATGCTGCCCTCACGAAGATGAGCAAGGCCCTGTCTACTTGGAAAAGCAATGTGAAGAGAATGATCGAGAAAGGTGAGAGTTATGAGAAGATCAAGGAGAAAAATCCTTCGATCACCGAAGATGACTACAACGACTTCAAGATCAATTGCTCGAGCACCGCAAACTCGAATCAAGTCGATTGGGGAAAGAAATGCGGAGCTGAACTTAGGGAACACACACTCGTCCCGGCGGTTCTGAGTGGCGGAGCCTATATGGGACAAGGAGGGCGCGGCGTGCCGAGCAAGGCCTACCGCCCTCTTCGATAAATACGGTGACAAGCAGACCAGGAACTTTGTCGGGGCCGGTACAAGAAGGACCGAAAACAAAGGAGCTTACCACGGATCCAAGACCAGGGCGCTTGAGGTTGTTACAGTAAGGAATACCACCCCGGGTAATTAGCTCCATATGGTTGCATTCTAATTAATGAAGCCAAATTTCTAAATGGTTCACATTCCTTCCTTGCGATTGAAAGCAGAGAGCTGGGTCGACTAAAACAACCCTTGGGACACCACTCTCAATAGGGCGTTGAATGTAATGAAGAACAAGGATAAGCTCGATAAGTCGACGTCGGTCGTGGTGGCCAGCAAAGACTTGTCCACAAAATGGGGTCATACTATACGGTGTGCGGAAGGAGAAAAGACCAGCTCGGAAAGCCGGTAGCGCAAGGTTCAAGAACTCAAGGCACAGGTGGCGCGGATTCGGAGATTGTCCAAGAGCAAGTGCCACAACAACTCGGGCGACGATCACCGCCATTGTGCCTACCTTGATCCAGGGGTTGAGGCGTGGATTGCGAGGCCAACGGGGCCGCCCGATTCCTAGCTTCACGGCCAGCAACTCGCAGAATGCGATGGCGGGGCCATTGGTGTCTCCGGCGAGGCGGCATTGGTGTCTCCGACGCCGCACGGAGCTTAATGCACCCGGTGTCGCCGGCCGCACCTCTGCAGCAAGCGGCCCCTCCGTCAGCTGCCGCCCGCCGTTGGCGGTGCTCGACATTAGCCGAGCTCGGCGCCATCATCACGGTAACTAATTAAGCCTCTCTCGGTCGAGGACTTCATCTCCTTGCCTTTGGTGGGCATCCACGGCGCCCTACATGTTTTCGCAGGGCACCGCCGACGTTCCGTGCACTCTCGCGCGCCGTGAACAACGAGTTGGTCGATGTCGCCAAGGGCAAAATCGTTCAACGGGCAACCCTTGTTCCACGGTACCGGATGCCACCCAACTTGTTTAGGGTTCAACTGGTTCGGTGCTGCCAGGCTGCGACGAGTTGTTACCTCCGATTCAACCCGTCGGGGCCGACAATGATGACGTGATGACCCTCGGCGCCGCTGAGCTGGCCCTGCTTTGGCGAAGAGCAGATTCGTTTGAGGCGGGGACACCACCCCAAAGACAACACCGCCCGGTCGTTGCCGCCAAGTCGGCCCCATGGCAAGACCGCCGAGCGGTGCGGACATCCCTATGCCATGGATCCAAACATGCATATGGCACAGGATCGTAACGACGGCAACGACGATACATTTGCCAGCGTCGATCGAGACTTTGCCGATCATGGGTGCGGTGGCGACTTCATGGGGCCTCCTTCTCAAGAACCCAACCCAACAAAAGGCGTCGCGATCTAGCTGGTACCGCGGAGAAGCCAAGTAGCAACAGGCGTCGTCGTCGCGTTCAGCTCTCGAGAGACGCCTCCGGCTGCCGACTTCACGAGCCTCGATAGGCGAGGTGCGTAAATAATATCAGCCCCAACACACTCAAGAAGGCGGTCGTGAGCAGAACTCGGTCCCATTACAGGAGAAGAAGAAGGCACGCAAAAGAAAGACTAACAAGGGTGCGGGCCAGCCGGCACCGAGTATGATCCGTGCTCGGGGCGGGCCACCTTCACCGAGGATATCTCGAGGAGGGTGCATGTGGCGGGTAGGGCGATGCTACCGACAAATATGCTCAATGCTGCAACCGGTGCTATCGGAGTCTGCATGATGGTGTTCTTTCTTTGGAGAAGCGGCGTCTCGAGAGAGAAGGATGTGGCATACCGGTTTTCGTGGCCAAGGTGCCGAGGGCAAGGGCTTTGTGGATAACTCCATCAGCGACGATCGTCCTGCGGTTTGATGACATCCACGCTATGTTGAACCTTCATCCGCTCCACTACACCTTCGTTCGGCTATTTTCGCTGAGTATGGAGATGCGGATCATTCGCGACAAGACCCCGGACATCGTGATAGTCGACCCCTTCTACATGCGTGCCAAGATCTTGGGCAGCGCTAGGGACCGGCAAGTCGCGAGTTCTTACCTCAAAGGCATCATTCTGGCAAACCAAGATAAGGATAACTTCCTCGTGCCTTACTTTCCCGAGTAAGTCCTCCCCTCAACCGGCCCGTAACATATGAATTCTTAGATTTCGATCGTTTTTCTTTTAACATTCCGTGTTTTCTGCAGTGACACACATTGCATGCTCATCCTCCTAAGCCCCAAATATTCCATGGCCACGTATTTCGACCCGGACCGTCAGTCGAACATAGACTACACAAATGTCAAGAAGGTTCTTGACGATGTTCTCCCCGGCTACGCCCAATCTGGAGGCACCTTCACCAGGCCTATTCGTAAATACGGCAAGCCGTGTTCTCCCAATCTGACGTTCTGCTCGTCAAGCAACCGCTGCGGTCGAAGGGTGCCTACTATGCCATCCATCATATGCGGGCGATCGTGCGGGACCATCATCAACTTCGCTACCAAGTAAACTCCAAGATTGGGCGCGGCGTGTCGGCAATCCAGACGCGGACATCGACAAGAATTCTTTCGCATCGATCGAGTTTGCGGAAATCATCCATCAAGATGTCGCCGTACCTCGGGGCAGTTCTACCTCGAAATCAACCGTCCAACGGTGACATCGACACAATGCTACAAATGCAGGATGACAACGCCCGTTCTTTCATGTCTCCCACGATGAGCGGCGGCTTCATCCATGCTCCGTCCCTTGAGTCGAGTTGTCTAGTTCCGAAACATCGATTGGCTCATGTTGTAATTAAACTTTAATGAACTTGTAGTATGTCTCTTTGGTTTCGAGAGTCGTTCAACTTAGATGTAATCGATGCTATTAATGTCTTGCTTTTCTCTTCCGATCGTTCTGTTGCATACTTATATATTGCTTATGTATTGTGCGTGAATTGGTACTAACGTTTACGTTTGGCTAGTGCATAGCGATGCCGGCGTATGTCGTGTACAAGGGTAAGGTTCCGGAGTCTCGATGATTGGGAGGAGCGTCGGAGACAGGTTCACCGATTCAGGGATAACAGTTACAAAGGGTACACCACTAGGACCGAGGCCGAATCTAGATCGCCCGCTATCTAGCGGGAGAGGGAGGGAGCGTTGGAGGAACCGGATGAAGACGAAGTTTCATCGTGATGATGCTCATCGTGATGACCGCAGCTCTCTTCTATGTGATGGTAGTTTAGATGATCGATATCGACTTGTAATGTGAAGACAAACTCGCTACTCGCGGTCTCGAGACTTGTAATATAATGTTCTATCTTTGGCATACTAATGGCGCACCACTGGTGCGCCATTAGTATAGGCTACGGTGCGCCATTAGTATGCCTCCTCGAGGCAAGGCCAAGCAGCGGCAAGGAGACAGACCTCCTCACGGCCGCGACAAGGATGAAGATGACGACGATGATGAAGACATGGATGATGATGAGACTGATGAGCAGGAGTTCCAGAAAGCCACAGAGGTCTTGTGCGTTGACGGCGGTGCTTCTCTGCATACTTCACACCGCCAACTCAAGCATTGGATGCGGGAAGTCAATGCGGTAGAACCATCCATTGAGTCACACAAGCCTCTGAAATGGTCCAGCACGCCTATCATCTTTGATATTGAGGACCACCCTGATCGCATAACTGCGGTCGGGTGCTTACCGATGTTGGTTTCACCAACTATCCGCAACCTCAAGGTCACCAAGATGCTAGTTGACGGCGGGGCCGGCTTAAAACTGATCTCCTCCGCGGTACTCCAGAAGCTTCAGATCCCTGAGGGCGAGCTCGAAGAGACATGCACATTCCAAGGAATCAATCCGGGAAGGAGCAAGCCGAAGGGAAAGATCACGTTGCCGGTGACGTTTGGCAGCGAGTTGAACTTCAGGACTGAGAGGGTCACTTTTGACGTTGCTGATTTTCCATTGCCTTACAATGGGATACTTGGCCGTCCAGCACTCGCCAAGTTCATGGCAGCCTCTCATTATGCATACAACTTGCTGAAGATGCCGGGCCCAATAAGTGTCATCTCCGTCCTGGCGACAAGAAGGATGCTCTTATCTGCGCCGACAAGATCTACCGGAAGCAGCAGCTGCAACAGATAGCAAGTCACTTGTTGAAGCTGAAGCCCGGGGAAGAAGAAGACTAAGTCGGCAAGATCTCGGCGCCCACTCCGGCAAGCGCACCTCTTGGTGCTGCACTACCGTCGAGGACGCACCATCGAGCTCCACCGGCAAGTGTAAGAAGACGATGGCAGCTCCACCAAAGACTAAGAAGGTGTCCGCCAAGGAGGACGGCACTGGTGGTACCTTCACCATCAGTGCCACTCTCGACCCTAAATAGGAAGGCGCGCTCGTTGCTTTCTGCGGGAGAAACGTCGGCGTGTTTGCGTGGCAACCGTCGACATCCCGGTGTTCCGGAAAGTAATTGAGCACCATCTTGCCGTCTGTCCTCACGCGCGGCCCGTCAAGCAGAAAGTCAGAAAGCAAGCAATGGAGCGCCAAGAATTCATCGCAGAAGAGATAAAGAAATTGGAAGCAGCAGGCCTTGTCAGAGGAGTGCTCCATCCTACGTGGTTGGCCAATCCTGTAGTCGTGCGTAAGGCAAACGGAAAATGGAGGCTTTGTATCGACTTTACCGATGTTAATAAAGCTTGTCCCAAAGACCCATTTCCCTTGCCACACATCGATCAGATTGTTGACTCCACTACCGGATGTGATTTGCTTTCATTTCTTGATGCATACTCAGGGTACCATCAGATCTTCATGGCAGAAGAGGATGAGGAGAAAACCACATTCATCACCCCATGTGGCACATACTGTTTCATACGGATGCCTTTCGGTTTAAAGAATGCTGGTTCAACATTTACAAGAGTAGTCCATGACGCTTTTGAGTCACAAATCCACAGAAATGTGGAAGCCTACATGGATGACATAGTGGTCAAGAGCAAGGACAAGGCGACTCTGATTCAAGATTTAGATGAAACCTTTGCAAATCTGTGCAAGATCAACCTCAAGCTCAACCCCGAGAAGTGTGTGTTTGGAGTCCCCTCCGGCAAGCTTCTCGGGTTCTTCGTGTCTCAGCGTGGAATTGAGGCCAATCCCGACAAGATCAAGGCCATTGAGCAGATTGAAGCACCAAAGCGCGTCAAGGATGTACGAAGACTTGCGGTTGCGTGGCTGCTCTCGGCGAGGTTTATCTCTAAGTTCTGCTGGCGCGCCTCGCCATTTTCAAAATATTGAAAAAGGCAGGTCAATGAAATGGACTCCAGAAGCGGAGGCTGCACTGCAGGACTTAAAGAGATACCCGTCCTCCACCCCAACACTTGTCGCACCTAAGCCACAAGAGAAGTTGCTGCTATATATAGCGGCAACCAATCAAGTGGTTAGTGCTGCGTTAGTAGCGGAGAGGGAGGCGGATGATGAGCCGGCAACCACGGCAGGGACATCCAGCGACAAGCAAGGAACTTCACCGCAAGCTCTGGTCCCGGCAAAGATGGATCTGCGCAGCGTGAGAAGATCTGAGAAAAGGATGGTGCGGCGCCAGTTTATTTTGTCGGTTCCCTTCTGCGGGGCTAGGTCAAGGTACTCGGTGTGCGAAGTTGCTTTTCGGCCTTCTCATGGCCTCGAAAGCTGCGCCATTACTTTCAAGCACATGAGATCACGATCGTCACTCGCTTTCCATTTGAAGGATCTTGCAAAATCCAGAAGCAACATGCAGGATTGTCGAGTGGGCCTTTGGAACTGTCAAGCTTTGGCCTCAAGTTTGAAAGCACTTCAACTATCCAAAGCGAGCATTGGCAGAGTTCATAGCAGAGTGGGCGCCAACACAAGATGAAGAAATTCTAGAGCGAGCATCCCGTCAAGGAAGCAAGAAAAGAGTGGCTGATGTACTTTGATGGTGCCTTCTCGCTGCAAAGCGCCCGTCTTGGCGTCTTTGCTTATCGCACCCACCGGAGAGCACCTCAAGTACATAGTCCAAATGCACTTTCCCAAGGAGCAAGCAACAAACAATACTGCAGAGTATGAAGGTTTGCTTGCGGTCTCGAGATCATGAGAGACCTTGGGATCAAGAAGCTCATTATCGGGGTGACTCACGACTTGTCGTCCGCCAAGTGAACAAAGATTATCGAGTCCGTTGATGGAAGCCTATGTTGATGAAGTGAGGAAGCTAGAAGAGCACTTTGACGACCTACAGATGGAATATGTTCCAAGAGCTCGAGCGACATTGCCGATGGCTTGTCAAAGTCGTCGCACTCAAGTTACTGTGGAACCAGGGATCTTTGTGCTCAAGCTGACTCAACCGGTATAACGCCATCAAGCTGGACAGAACAAGAAGAGGTAGTTGATTTCGGTGACTATTTTCGCAGAGCTTCCGAAGCCGCCGCCAAGAAGGTCCCCAAGATCAACACCAAGAGCGCCGAGGAGCAGTCTGCTCCGACAAGCCATAGGGTTTGTTTCGTTGAAGCGAGACACTCCCGACAAGTTTTGCTCGGCAAGCTTGCCGGGAACATCAAGCTCGGCTGAGCCGCGAGTTCTTGCCGAGAAGCGGATGTTCCCGCAGCAGCAATGTGCCTTTAGTCCTTGTTGTCAAGCCGCAAGCTCCAACATGGGCGCAGCAGATTGTCCATTTCCTTGAGACAGGAGAACTTCGAAGAGCAAGAAGAAGCGGAAAGAGTAGCCCGGCGGTCAAGTATGTACCGGTTTGTCGACAACACCGCATGTAAGAAGACTCAACGGTGTTAAATTGAAGTGTATCCACGGGAAGATGGGCCGAAGCTGTTGGCGAGAGATACGGAGGCATATGTGGTCACCACATTGGCGCAAAACACTTGCGGCAAAGCTTTCCGGCAAGGTTTCTTTTGGCCGACAGCCCTCCGAGGATGCAAGCGCACAAGTAACCAAGTGTGAAGCGTGCGAGTTCCATTCCAGCAGATACACCAGCCAGCTCAAGCTCTCCGGACGATCCCTTTATCCTGGCCATTTTGGTGCAGGGGCTCGACATCCTCGGCCCCTTCCCCGAAGCTGCGGGGCTTTGAGTACTTATGCGTTGCAATCGACAAGTTCACAAAGTGGCGGAAGTGGAAGCGATGAGGAAGGTGACAGCACGATCGGCGATCAAGTTCTTGGTCGATTGTTTGCGTTTGGGATTCCTAAAAAGATCATCACCGACAATGGTACACAATTCACAAGCCGCACCTTCATGCAATACGTCCAAGATCTTGCCGCCAAGGTCTGCTTCGCTTCTGTTGCTCATCCGAGAAGTAACGGTCAAGTGAAGAGGGCAAATGCTGAAGTGCTGCGTGGGCTCAAGACCAGAACTTTCGACAGGATGCACAAGTGCGGAAGAAACTGGATTGACGAGTTGCCGGTGGTTCTTTGGTCGATCAGGACGACGCCAAATCGAGCCACTGGCCAGACACCTTTCACTCTAGTCTATGGAGCAGAGGCAGTTCTCCCCACGGAACTCGTATTCGGGTCACCTCGAGTGCTCGCTTATGATGAGCTTGAGCAAGAGCAGCTGCGACAAGATGACACGCTACTCCTTGAGGAGGACCGTCTTCAGGCTGCTGTATGAGCTGCTCGATACCAGCAAGCTTTGCGCCGCTACCATAGCCGCAAAGTTAATGCCAGAAGTCTCGAGGAAGGCGACCTTGTTCTTCGGCGCGTTCAGTCCGCCAAGAATTCCAACAAGTTGACGCCGAAGTGGGAAGGCCCTTATCGGGTGAAACGAGTCACTAGGCCTGGCGCTGTCCGCCTTGAGACCGAAGATGGCATTCCGGTGAGCAACTCCTGGAACATCGAGCATCTTCGTAAGTTTTACCCGTAGGGCGCGGTTGCCGGAACCTGTTCCGGCAACCACCTTTTGTACAAGTCTTGCCGATGTTGCATGTAATCCTTTGTACAAAGCCAGGCGCAGATCCCGTGCATAAGTAAATCTCATGTGCTCTGCACACCTTGTCAATTTCATGCTTTCATCATTTTATTGCATGTGTTATCTAACACTTTGTGCAGCACCTACACCCGGTAAGCAATAACGAGCCGCGAGGCTCCATAATTTTATTTTCTCTTCTTTCTCTTTCTCAAAGAAAGGAAGGTTCCCTCGCACAAAAGTTTGCCGGGGGGGAAGGAGAAGATAATGGTGTGGACCAAGCGTCGCTCAAGGAAGTTTCGCCTTACCGGGAAGCAAACGACAGAAAAGGTAAGTTGCCAAAGTTTGAGCAAACAGTTTTTAAATTTTTAAGTTATCTTCCTCGAACGACCGTACTTTGTATGGAAAACCTGTGCGCGGAGGAACCAACTCGTAGCTAGTTGCGCCCTTACTTTGTTTCGAGTCCGCTCAACAACTTAAGTGAGCTGCAACTAGTTGCGACAAGGTTGCTTGTCGGAAGCGGCACCGCCAAGCTCTTGACGTTCCGCACTCAGACTCTTTCATGCAAAGGTGCTCGCCAACAAGTTCCCTAAAAGCGTAGGGCAAAAACATACAAAGGAAGGAATCAAGTAAAGGAAATAACATAGCAATTACTACCCAAAATAGAGTTATATTACAAGATAGCTTGTCGCACCTCTAATAGATTGTTTTCATAACATGACCAGCAGCGACAAGGAAAAGATAAAATGGGCGGCCTAATCTACGCGGTCGCCATCAACCCTCTTGATCCCGCTCACCCTGTCCACAATGGGTGCGACAAGGGTCTTGAGCGCCTCCACATCAGCATCCGGCGGCAAGGACTTGAGAACGTTGGTGAAGCTGAGGCCTGGATTGCGGAAGGCACCTTCATCAGCACCTTCTGAAGAGCTCCCGCACAGATCTGGCGCGACTCGTCGGCCAACTGCTTTGGGATCTCTTCTCGGAGTCGTTGGAGAGCCGTCACCACGCCTTTGAAGAACAAGCTGAGCTTGGCGCTGGGTTGGAGGTGCTCATCGGAGTAATATCCGAGATCCACCATCCCAGCTCCGCCAGCCTCACAGCCGATGGCGGGCGGCAATATTCACGAGACCCTCGGTCCAGTGCTCCACATTCTCTCTGAAGGTGTTCTGGGCGGCAGTTGCACTCGCCAGCAGCGCCTCGTCGGCCTTGATCTTCTCCAACAAGGCCACTTCCTGCTCCCTGGCACCCTCCAGCATCTGAGTCAGAGTAGTCAGCTTCAGCTCGAGATCCGCTTTGGAGTCCTTAGCGGCGCTGAGCTCCTTGCTCCTCTCAGCGAGACGGCCCTGCAGCTCCCCAAGAGTGTAGGCGTCCTTCTCGCGCTCATGTGAGTGCAGCAAGCTCCTCGCCACTCTTCTTGAGACCGGCCTCCAGCTGCATCACCTTCGTCTCCAACTCCTTCTTGGCGGCCTCGGCAGCTCTGCGGCGTCCTTTGCTTCCCCGAGGGCTCCGCCAAATGTTTGTTTCATGCTGCAAGCTCCTCCTCATGGCTGTCAAGATTGATCTTCTGCTGCGCCAGCATTCGCCTTCGTCGTGAGATAGCTTTTCGGCTGCAAGCCGTTGTTGCTCTTCAACCTCAGCCTTCTCGAGGATGAAGGCTTTATGCGCCTCGACGATTTGCTCCGCTCCTCTGCCAAGGCCGGAGAGCTTCACGATTGATGCCCCGGAGCTCCTTGGCGTGTTTCTCTATGTTCCGCTCCGCCGCCGCGACAAGCGCTTCCCGGATTCCAGCTTGGCTTGTCGGGTGCGGTAGAGCGACATCGGCTTCTCGGCAGCTGCTCCTCCTCGAACTCGCCGCTGTCTTTGCTGCTTGGCGCGTCGACCAGCATCAGCCCGATGGAAGCGAAAGCAGCTCTTCGTCAAAGGTCTCTCCTCGACCGGCGCCACAGGCTCGATGCCCAAGGGAGCTTGATGAAGACGCCGTCGCCCGCCTTGATAGGGCGCGGGCTGGGGCTCTTCGAACTCGACGCTGCAGCGATGGCGGAGGATCGGCGGTCGGTGTAGCGCTGGCGCTCTCGCTGCCTCGGGGCCGTCGATCGATCGCTGGACCCACGCCCACCATGCGGCAGCAGTTTTGCGGCCTCTTCGCGGGCGGACTCATCGGCGCCAGCCCCTTCCTCAAAAGCGGCGGCGTCGTCGAGATTGCAGCAGACGTCTCTCGCCCGGCAACCTCGGTCTCCATCGGCTCTGCGGCGGATGGATCGGCGACGAGAAAAAGAAAGAACGATCAAGCAAATGTTCAAAAAGAAAATAAGAAGAAAAAGAACCCAAGGGAAGTTTTCAGCAAGAGGATTACTGCGATGGGATCTGCAGCCATGGTCTCAACCATCGAAGGGTCACGGGCGCTATCCCTTGCCGGAGAACCCCCTTGTCGGAGATGCCTCCCTTGCGGGCGAATGCTCCCTTGCGGGGATCCTCCCTTGGCGGTGTAGTCGACGCAGATGGCACGTCAGAGCGGCTTGTGGCACTCTGGTGGGGCTGCTCTGCTCCTACACAAACCAACATCGAGATATCAAGAAGAAAGGGCACCCATGCACGCCCAACAAGAAAGAGTAAACCATATACTTCTGTTTGGGGCCAGCTGGGGCTGCTGAGGAAGAGTTGCGCGTCCGGCAAGGTGGTCTCAGGCCAGCGCCTCCTGCTGCCTTGGGATCGTCCTCGATGACAACCAACGGGTCTTGGCTCTCTTCGACGCCTTCGGGCCAGGTCCTAAAAGGAAAGACTTGAGAATGAAGCAAAGCAGATACAAGACAAAGCAACAAAATTGAAGAACTACAAGTACAACATGAAGCTTACTCTTCTTCTTCCTCTTGAGCTGAGTGCGGAGAGATCAAGTCTGGCTCGCCTCCGGTGACGAGGCGGAGGAGTGGGTTCCCTTGACCGCTTGGCGGGAGTAGCAGTGGCACAGGAGGCCCCCCTTGCTTGCTGTGGCGTGAGGTGCTCCTCAGGCGACAGTGCTTGCCGGTGGAGCTGCCGCTGGGCGGCGGCTGTGGTCCGTCTGCCGCCCGGCCGTCTCCAAGCATTGCGGAGGCGCCTTCTTAGTGGAGCTGGGGCTCCACCATGACAAGCTGCTAGATGGTGGGAGGAGGTGCCTGGCGGGCTCGCTCGACTCGGCTTGAGGTTCGCAAGCTCCTCCTCGCTGCAAACTCCTTCGCTCGACAAGGCTTGCGCCTCGCTGCCCTCTGCCTCCTCCATGGTGAACCAGTTCGACCGGTAGCGGCTGCTGCCGCCTCTTCCACCGGTGGTGGCGCGCTGCATCTCGCCGCCGCTGGTGTCATGAGTGAGGCCCTACGCTCATCAGGCGGATCGGCACTTCTTCAAGCTGTCGAAGAACACCGCTGACGACGTCATCTGCGAGCTCTTGCCAGGTTGGAACAATTCCATGCGAGTCGCACAACGACATCATTGCACGGATGCGTCGAGCGAGGAATTGTTGCACAATGGAACGACTCCCCTCGGCAACCTGAACCATTCGGGATGATCAGTGGTCATGCTTGAACAGCTCCAGGAGCGCCATCCAACTCCAAGACGGTGAAATTGAAGTTAAGGCCCGGCGCAGCCTCATGATATCCGCCGCGTACTCGAACTCCCAAGCAGGTCTCCTCCTCTTGCAAGGGAAGCGGCGGCGAAGGAAATCTCGCCAACGGCGCCTTACGGAGTCCGGCAAGCCCGAGGCGCAGGATCCGGGTGACGGCAATCTTCAATCTAGCATCTTCCGCGCCAAGTTGTTCCAATCGTTGCCGCGCACTATTGGGAGTTTTGGCGTATTTGGTAAAGGCTGCGGGTTCTCCTCTACAATCCAACACCAATCTGCCCTCCACTCTTCCCACTTGCTGCGGAGCTCTCCTTCGAGATAAGCTTCTTTCTTGCGATCCTTGGGATCCAAGCGATTCCTCCAGCAGGGGCCTCCTCTCTCAACTCGAGGCATGAAGAAGTGGCGGAAAAGGGCTACGCTTGGGTGGATTCCGACAAAGTTTTCGCAAAGATGTGCGAAAACTGCCATGGTCGAGACAGCATTGGGGGTGAAGTCAAGGAGGCGGAACCCGTAGGTGTTCATGATATCGCAGAAAAATTAGAGAAGGCGCAGAGCGGAGCTGATAGAAGAACAAGCAGGAAGAAGGGTACCCGGCTGGGGCTAGTTCAAGCAGCGGCTGGGAGTACCTTCGTGCGCTGGATCGCTCGCGTCTCCGTCGACCCGAAGAGGTAGTAGTTCTCCTCAGCACCCTCGCAAGCGAGCTGGGGGAAGATGGCCCGCTCCTTTACGCGGCATGAGCGAGCGCCGCCTCGGCCGACTTCACGCCCTTCCCTTGTCGGCTTCCGGAGCCATGGTGGAGGCGGCGGGGAGACCGGACGGCGTTGGTGGTCTGGTGGCGATGAAGTGGAGCGCTGCTCTCTTGCACTTGGGAAGAAGGGGGAGCAGGTGGTTTTTTTAGATTGGACAGCAAATGGTGAGGTGGGCGAACTGCCTGTTTCCCCCGCTTATAAAGAGGGGGGGCGGACGCCCGCTTTTCGAATAAAGATGGTGAGGTGGGACGGAGTGAGTTCTGGCGTAACAAGGCGCGTGCCGTGCACTGCTTTGGGCACAGCCCAACAGCGCTCGGCATCGTGTGTGGCCGAGCCACAGGGCTCTGACCGGTGTACTAGAGTAGGGGTACCTAGTATCCTGAACTTCGTGCAGGCGATCGCAGCACCCACGGCAGGGGCTTGCCGGTGACCGCCAAGGTCCTCCGTGGTTCCTTTGGAGCCATTCAAGAACAAAGTATTTAAGCCAAGGAGACAAGGCCCGGCAAGAGGAGCTTGCCGGAAGGCCCTCAAGGCACCTAGAAAACAAGGCCCGGCAAGAGGAGCTTGCGGGAAGGTGATGAGCAACAAGCTTCCGGATGCGACAAGGCAACAACGCGGCAAAGCGCTTGCATGCAGGCTACCACTCTTTTCCTCCGCTCCGGCACATCCACCAGCGATGTCGCCATGGGACCTTTCCGGTAGCGTGGCAAGAGCGTTGTGCGGCCCGGCGGAGCGCTGCGGTGTGCGGCGCTGACAAGATGGCCATCGTGGCAAGCGGTGGCGCCCCCGACGGTCCCTTTCTGCACTGTTTAGTCGACTTAGACGGGCATTTAATGCTTTTGTCCCCTGCCGTTAGGGTTAGGTATGATACACTGTACAAGTAGCTGTACCAACCGCAACTCATTTTCCCTTTTTGCCCTTGTCTACGTTGCCACCTGTCGGTGACCCCTTTAGCATATAAAAGGAGGCCCATGCGCATAGCGTGGGGGGTTCAGTTCATTGAAACCAGAGACACTCACGCTAGGTCTTGTAGCTCTCGGGCTCCCTAGCAAAGCACAATACAATCGGACAAGCGATGGTAGGAGTATTATCTCTCGGAGAGCTCGAAGCTGGGTAAACTGCTCGTGTTAGCTTCGCCTCGATCTGCTCTTCGTGCGATCTCCGCCCCCCACCGAACCGAAAGGGGCTCGGTCCGCCGGTCCCATAGGTGTTCGTGGGTCCGATCAGCCTCCCCGACACCCACTCCTCCCCCGAGCTCGCAGACATGCCCTCTCTTCCCCAGCTCCTCTCCCTCGCTCGCCCGCACCATGGCCGATGCTGCCGTGCCCGCGCCACCGTGATAACCGCGCTCTCCGTCGTCCCTGTGCCGTGCCACCGTGTCCAGAAGCTTCGCCGCCCTCCTCTCCTTCGAGCAAGTCGAGCCCCGAGCGCTCGCTTGCCTCGGAGCCTCTGCACCGACCTCGCTCGACTCCGCCACCGCCGGATATCCCTTTGCCGTCGCGCCCGCTGCAGCTCGTCCCGACGCGTCATTGCACCGTCGTGACCGCCGTGAGCTCAGCTACCTCCTCCCTTCCCGTTCTCTCTCGAGGCCTGCATCATTGCATGAAGCTTCACGCGCACGCGCCACCACCGCGCTCATCGTCGGCGTGTCTGCGCCAACCACCGCCACACCACCATGTCTAACACACTCACCGCATCGCGAGGTCAACGCACCTCACCACATGCCTCGCCGTGCCCGGAGCCTCGTGTCCATCTTCACCGACTCCGTGACCGCCAAGGTTATCGCGGCGGCGTTCCGCCACCACCGAGCTCAACCACCGCCACCAAATGCTGCGGCTTGTTCCGACTTCTGCGTAGATGCCCTCCGCCGCTCATTTGGTCGCCGGAACGCACAAATGCACTCTCATTGCCGCATCTGGCCTCGCCGGCGGCTAAACGCCGGTGTGTTTGACCTTTGACTTTGACTAGGGTGGGCCTAGGTTGACTCCCCCGAGTCTATGACAAGTGGGGCCCCCTCTGCTAATTAACTCAGATTAGTTTTAACTAAAATTAGTTAGTTTAATTAACTACTGACACACGGGACCCACTCGTCAGGTTGACCTGGACGTCCCCTTTGACCACTGACGTCACCCTGACGCACTGCTGACGCACTGCTGATGCAATAACTAATTTCTGGATTTATTTTTATATAGAAAATTCCAGAAATTGTTGCAAACTTAAAAAATTCATAGAAATTAATCTGTAACTCCGAATGCAAAGATTTATATATGAATTTTGATCAGAAAAATTCAATCTATCCATTGGTAAAGGTTTCATGCATGACAAAACAAGTTAACCTTGCTGTTTAAGCAGAATAAGATAATGCAGTAATATGGCTATGTTAAATGAACTAACATCTGAATCTTTGATTCAAATGAGTTCATTCCTTTTTGTTCTAGCTTGCATTAGGCCAAGACACATTCATATTGCCATGTCATAGCATGCATCACATTGTTGCATATCATCATGTGTTGATTATGTTCGGTGTGTCTTCCGTGGTAGGTTCTGTCTCTGAGGATAACCCCGAATATCGGTCTGAAGGGCAGTAACCTACTACCACTACATCAGGCAAGCAACCCATTGATCATTCCGATACAAACCCATGATCTCTACACTGCTCTTGTTTCTGCATTAAGACAACGCGATTCAAACTGCTGTGTGTTGCGGTAGTTCAACCCACTTCCTTTGCATGACCTGTCATTGCCACAGTAACTAGATGAAACCCACTAGTATGTGTAGGAGTTGATTGAGTCATATTTGTGTTCCTACCATGCTATGCTTGCTATGCTTAGAGTTGTGTCAGGTCTGGCTCATCGGGATGATGAACTAGAGTGAAAGGTTGTGTCGGTAACGAGAGTGAAGTGTTGAACATGATTTGGTAAAGGTATAGATGAGAGGCCATGTAGGAGTACATGGTGGGTTGTTTCATTGAAGCCGTCCTTAAGAACTGATATCTGTGTGTGATTTTTAAGATTCAGCTACTACCACGCATTGGGCTCGAAACCAATGGACCCTCTCGACTTATTAACCACTCTTGTCCTCTGTCCGGGAGTTGCGAAGTAGTTTATGGTGTTTGTAGTATGCTGGGGGCTGCACGCAGCGCTGACCTTAGGGGTGGATTGTGTTGCGGTAGGCACGTGGCACGGTGTACCGATTCACCCGTTTGGTGTCTCGGGAACCCTGCACACATCGTTCGGGGCCATTAGTGGAAACCTCGGCCGGACTCCCTGCGGATGGAACCCGAAGAGGCGATAAACCCGGACTAGGGACCCGTGTGTTTAATCAGGTCATGGCCGACACCCTCGCTGGGTTTCCGCTTGAAGGTTGCAGTACCGTCATGTAGCGGCGATAAGTGGTGAGCGCGTGTGAAGAAGTACACCTTTAGGGTATAAAACTATTGAATAGCGGCGTCCATGATAAAGGACTACTTGGTCACCTATACAGTTCATAGACAAGTAAATGGATACTACTAAAAGCCTCAAGATAAGTGTGAGTACGTGGATGGCCTCTCGTAGGTTTGAGAGAGGATCCTGGTGGAGTATTGTGTTGGTGATTAGTGGACTCGTGTAATGCGACACATGCTTTTCAAGTGGTGTAGCATTAGGATAGCTTAGCCAAGAGTCAAAGCTGGCTTGTTGCAATAACTCCACTACCTTCTTGAGAATGTGCATGTATAGTAGGATTACATTGTAAGACTTCTTGAGTACCTCCGTACTATTGTTGCTTTAATTAATGTTTTCAGACGACAACACCGTCCCCTCCGAGGGGTTCTATGTAGACCTTGACGTCGATGAGTGACTAGCCACCTAGGTGGTGGTCCAAGACTTGTGAAGGGCCGATCTAGATAGAAGGGCTTACGTCAAGCCTTCTTTCTTTTAGTGTCGTACTCGAGACTAGTTTGCTTCCGCATGTGCTTGTATGTTTGTATGACTTGAGTGTCGGGTCATGTGACCCTATCTGTATGAACATGTTATGTATGGCTCCACGGAGCCTTTTAAATAAAGAACTTTGAGTTGTAGAGTTTTGTTGTGATGCCATCTTGTATGTACTCATATCGGGCATATTGTGTGTATGATTGAAATGCTTGGTATGAGTGGGATCAAACAATCTAGTTATTTATCCTTGCAGCCTCTCATATGGAAATGTAGTCCAGTGCTTCTGGCGATAGTAGTCCGCTCTGCCCGGTTCTTTGGAGTCTGCTAATCAGCACTACTGCTTTGGACACTTGGTAGCGGCATGTGTTTCCGCCGTTCTGTCATCTGTCCCTTGAAATGTCATGCGGTGACATCCGAGTCTGCCTAACTTTGCTACAGCCGGGTTCGAGTCACATTAGCCGATGCTACAACCCAGTTCATCGTTGATGACGACATGCTTGATGTGATTCATGTATACTGTCCCCATGGGTTAGTTCGCTTTGGGTTCACGACTAGGCATGTCGGCCGAGTTCTCTGTCATGTGGATGCTAGCGACACTATCATATCGTGAGCCAAAAGGCACAAGCGGTCCCGGGCATGGTAAGCGACACGGGTAGAATACCGTGCGTGAGGCCGCAAAGTGATATGAGGTCTTACCGGCTAGTTCGATGTGACTTGGAATCGGGGTCGGCGGCGTTGATACCAAAGCTGTCGGACCCCGGTCACATCGATCTAGCTGGTAACACCTCATATCACTTTGCATCGGTATTCACCGGTGTCGCTTACCACTGGCGGGACCTTTTGCCTTTGGCTCACGATATGATAGTGTCGCTAGCATCCATATAATGAGAACCGGGCCGACATGGCTAGTCGTGAACCCAAATGGCACTAACCCATGGGGACAGGAATACATGAATCAATCGAGCATGTCGGTCGTGTCAGCAACGACTCCGAACCCGGCCTGAGTTGACTGGATGTCACAAGTGACATTTCTCAAGGACAAACACAGAACGAAGTGAAACGTGTGTCGACCAGCATGTTCCGAGCAGTAGTGCAGACCGTGAAACGGGCAGGCTGACTACTATCGCCAGAAGCACTGGACTACATTTCCCATAAGAGAGGCTGCCAAGGATAAACAACTAGATGTCGGATCCCGCACATACCAAGCATTACAAACATACACACAATATGCTCGATATATGTAAATACAACATGGCATCACAAATAACTCTCGACTCAAGTATTTATTCATTAGGCTCCGAGGAGGCGAGATATTACAAACATGGGTCTCATGACCCAACATTCAGAGCATACAAATCAAAGCACATGCAGAAGCTTAACATGTCTGAGTATAGACATCTACAAATGAAGAAGGCTGAGAAGCCTGACTATCTACCAGATCCTGCCGAGGGCACAAGATTGTAGCTGAGGTATCAAGCTAAAAGTCGAAGTCCACGTGAAACTATTAGCAAGACTGAAGTCTCTCTGCAAAACATAAATTAAGCAAACGTGAGTACAAATGTACCCAGCAAGACTTACATCAGAACTAACTACATATGCATCGGTATCAACAAAGGAGGTGGTGGAGTTTGACTGCAGCAAGCCAGCTTTGACTCGGTGGCTATCCTGAACTACGACTGCAAGTAACTCATTGAGGTGGCTCACACGGGTCCACATATTCACCATATCAATACACCACTATGGATCTGCTCCCGTCTCCCTACGAGAAGGCCATCCATAGCACTCACGCTTATCTTGCGCATTTTAGAGTATCCACTTTCACTTGTCTATGAACTGTTATAGGTAACCCAGAAGTCCTTTACATGACACGGCTATTCGAATAGATGATGACAACCTGCGGGGTGTGCTTCTTCACTGCGATCTCACCACTTATCACGTTTACGACATGTACTCGGCAACCTTCAAGCGGAAGCCCAGCAAGTGTCGGCCACGACCTACCTAAACACTCAAGTCTCTAGTCCAGGTTGTGCCTATTCAGGTTCCATTAGCGGAGTCCGGCGAGGTTTCACACTCTGACCCCGAACGATGTGTCTGAGGTTCCGCGACACCAAGCAGGCGCCCGACATACCCGGCCATGTGCCTACCGCATCACAGCCCACACCTCGGGTCAGCACTGCCCACGGCCTCCAGCATACTACAAACACCAGAAACTACTTGCAACTCCTGGACAGAGGACAAGGGTGGTTAAGAAGTCGAGATGGGCACTTAAGCATTCCAATGCGTGGTAATGTGGTCATGGATCACAAACACAGAACTCAGTTCCTGAGGACGGCTTCAATGAGACAACCCACCATGTACTCCTACATGGCCTCTCACCGATACCTTTACCAAATCGTGTTCACACATTTAGCTCTCAACAGTAGGACATGTTCACACACCTCCGATTCATCCCCGATGAATCGGACGACTCAACTCTAAGCGATGGCAGGCATCACAAACAAGCATGAATGAGTAGGCACATCAGGCTCAAACAACTCCTACTCATGCTAGTGGGTTTCATCTATTTACTATGGCAATGACAGGTCATGCGAGAGGATAAAGGGTTCAGCTACGCAGCAAACAACAGATGAATCTTTGTTGTCCTAATGCAGTAAAAAGAGAGAAGGCGCGAGAGTGGGATTGTATCGGAATGAACAAGGGGTTTTGCTTGCTCGACACTTGAAGATAATATAGTTCTTCATTGGTGCCATCGATCTCGTCGTCGAGAACATAAATCTCTTTGAGATGGGACGGTTCTTAAGCAAACATAGAAGGACACAATCAATGCGGTGCGACAATATGATGCATGCTATGACATGGCAATATGATGTGTGATAGGTCTAATGCAACTTGGGGAGAAGGTTTGAGTCCATTTGAACCAAGGATTCAAATGATCACCCAAAATAATAAGTGATATAAGTGCATTAGCTTGTTTCACCAAAACAGCAAGGATAAAGTGTTCTGACATGCATGAAACTATTACAGATGGAAAGATTGGATATTTCTAATCATTTTTCATATATAAATCTTTGTATTTGGAGTTACAGATTAATTTCTATGAATTTCTGAAGTTTGAACTGTTTTCTGGAATTTCCTGTATAAGAATAATTCCAGTAATTGGATTAATCGTCGGCATAAGCGTCGGGGTGACGTCGATGGTCAAAGGGACGTCGAGTCAACGACAAGTGGGTCCCGTGTGTCGTGATTATCTTAACTAACTAATATTAGTTAGCGCTAACCCTAGGTTAATTAGCGAGCGGGCCCCACTTGTCATAGGCTCGAAGTCAACTGGGCCCTTGATCAAAGTCAGCGTGTCAAACCCGGCGACGACAACGCCCGGCGAGGCCGAGACGGCGGCGTGGCTCGGAAACGCCCACGAGGCACAGGCGATGCCGTTCTTGGGCTCGTTGGAGCTCTTGCGAGCATACGTCGAGTGGTGGTGGCGGCGGGCCTATGGTGGCGGAGCCAACGACAGCGAGCTCGAGGCGGCTGGAGTTCGGGTTAGCAGGCGGCATTAGGAAGCATGGCGAAGTGCGAAGGGGTGCTATTGCCTCTGGGGTGCGAGCATGGCTGCATGCTTGGTTTAGACGGAGGCGAACGAAACTACGACGGCGACAAGTCCGGCGTCGGTGATCTCTGTCTCGGCAAGAAACGAAGGCTACAATGAGCTAATGGACATGGGAGAAGGGCAATCGGTAGGGGGCTCACGGCGAGTCTGAAGGTGGCCTCGGTGTGCTCCGGGAAGCCTTTGGAAGCGGCAGGCGGCGAAGGATCTCCGGCAGTCCGAGGTTGAAGACGGTGACAGGGCGGTGTTGCGGTGCGTCCCGGCTTGCTTGACTTGGCGGAGAGGTCGGGGACGATGTGGCGGAGTGTAACGCCCCGGATACAACTTTCTATATCGGTAACTCCAACTCTTGCCTTTTCCGGAGATGTGTTATTTTATTTTCTCCGTGGTTGGGGTTTTGTCTTTTGTTTTGCTTTTTGCTCATGTCTTGCATCTCATCTCATGGCATCATGTGCATTGCATCGGGTTTGTTTTCTTAAAACTTGCATCCGCTCGTAGTTGCCGCTCCTCGCTTCTCTCTGTTGCGTTCGGTGGCCGTTTCGAGACCAATCGGGGTTTTCGATTCCCTCTTGTCTATCCGTTTGACCCTCTCTACTCTTTGCTCAAGACCCCTCGTGTGCGTGTCCGAAACTTGCCCGAACTCGAACCGCTCAGTCATCACCGTTGCATTCGGATCATCTCCAAACATCTATAAAATGTCTGCGTTTCTCCATTGGACTCTCCTAAGCTATTTTTTTCTCGACCGCCCGATTACGATCGGAGGGACGATATACCCCAAAGTTAAACCCACTTACTATATATATCTAGACACACCACCTAATTTCTAGGATCCTACCCTAGTGCGCCGCCACTCTCTCCGTATCTTCATCGGGATCCTCCAGATCCAAATCCCCACCACCACAGCCCGGCTCTCCCTCGATTTCCCGATCGAGCCAACCATCTCCTCCCCTCCCGATCCACCACCTCCCCTCGATTTCAGCCCGTAGCCTCCCAATTCGTCCTCCCACCTACAGCAACAACAGAGAGCCCCACGCTCTAGCGCTCGATCTCCTCGAGCGAGCTCCTGCCTCGTTCCCCTCCGGCCTCGCCCGTCCTTCGCGCGCGGCAAGCCACAACACGACCGGAGCTCCCTCCACCGACAAGCATCACCAGCAGATAAGCCCTCGCCGCCTGGTTCTCTCTCTCCCTGCACCCCCCTTTTTCCCTGTCTGGTTCTCCCCTCACCTCGTCTTTCTCTTTGCTATCTTCACAGGAGCACACCAGCGCCATGGAAGACTCCCGATGGACCCCGGCCTCCTTCCTGCCTCGCCGGAGCATGCCGCCGGCAAGCAGCAGTCGCTCCCGGCCTCTCCCTCATCCCTCTGCTTCTCCTTCCCTGCGCTCTCCATCTCTCTCTCTGACCCCCCTGCTCTTCCTCTCTTCTCCTGGATAGGAAAACGCCATGGTCGCCAGATGGAGCTCCGGGACAAGCCATGTCGCTGCCGCCGTCCTGGAGCTTCTCCCCCGCTGGTGCCCGTCTTCAGCGCGCCTCCCTGCTGCCTGAGCCCCACGACCCCGCGCCAAGTCCCTCGCGGTCGGCCCTGCTTCCCCTGCTTCGAGCAGCAAGCTCGGGATCGAGGGCGCCCCGCATCGCTTCGTTGACCGCTCCAGGTCCGGGCCGCCGCTCCCTTGCTCCTCCCTTCTCCTTTATTTCCTTCCTCCTGCCTCCCCTCACTCTCGATCTCTCTCATGTAAACAGCCAGCGCCGCCATCTTCTTCCCAGAGGGCCTCGGCGAGAGCCTCGCTGCGCCCCTCTGTCTCGTCGGCTGGATCCGCTGCCGGATCCTCCACAGAGCTCCAAGTCCCATGCCCCCGGAGTCCTCAGCGCCGTCTGCGACCAAGTCCGGCCGGATCCGGACGGAATCGAGTTCAGCGCCCTGCGGACCTCCCTGCCGCCTTGGTCCGCCGCCGTTGCCCCTGTGCCGCCGCCAAGTCCCCTGCTGCTGCCGCTGTTTTCCCTGTCGAATGAATGAGACGACCAGCGCCGCCCCCTCATTGACTTGTCCAGCGCCAGCGTGGACGAGTGCCCCATGCTAGGCCTCCCGGGCCAGATCGCGAGGCCCAGCGCGCCTCCTCAACCCCCCCAATGGCCTCACCTCCGACCGGGCCATGGCCCATGGTGAGCAGCACCCAGCCCTCTCCTGTGCTTGTTGGGCTAGTCAGTTTCAGCCCGCCTATGTTTTTTTTTTCGTGCCCTGTGAATTTGTTTGTTTATCTAGTGTTTACAGATTTACAGAAAACCCCCTAGACTTCATGCATTTAATAACTAATGAACTGTGCATCGGTTTAAAATGTTTTATATATGTAAAATGCTCAGAAAATTGTGTAGATTAATAATATGCCATTTTCATCTATGTTAAAAATGTTTAAATTGATGTTTGCATTAATTTGCTAATATGCCATGTTAAAATGATTTATTTCATAACTAAACAACCGTAGCTCGGAATTAAATGTTCTTTATATGTAAATGGGGTAGAATAATGCCTAGTTTAACATGGTGCACTTTATTTTGCTGTTTAACAACATTAAAATTGTGTTTAGGACAGAACAGTACCGAATCAAAAATATTGCTCATGAGGATTTTCCGGAATTGTTGTTTGTTGTTCCGGCCTCATTTAAATTGCTTAGATAGTGTAGTTTTATTATGTTTCACCTCTTGCCATGTTTAACAACATTTAATATTGTTGTGTACCTAAACGAGATCAAACTAAATATGTCAATGTGGTGTTTTGTCAATATGCAACCTGTTGCATATTGAGCTCCACTTAATTTGTAGTATTGTTTGTTGCACCTTGCCATGCCATGCCTCATTAAACCGGACATGCATCATACTTGATTGTGCATCATGCCATGTTTATGCTTGTGCATTTACCATGTTGTTTGTTTCTTTCCGGTGTTGCTTCTCGGTTCCGGTAATGTTGCGATTGTGAGGATTCGTTCGACTACTTCCGTTCGTCTTCTTCATGGACTCGTTCTTCTTCCTAGCGGGATTTCAGGCAAGATGACCGTCACCTTGGATCTCATTACTATCATCGTTATGCTAGTTGCTTCGTTCTATCGCTATGCTGCGTTACCTATCACTTGCTGCTCAAGCCTCCCAAATTGCATGAACCTCTAACCTTTGTTACCCTTCCTAGCAAACCGTTGTTTGGCTATGTTACCGCTTTGCTCAGCCCCTCTTATAGCGTTGCTCGTTGCAGGTGAAGATGAAGTTTGTTCCTTGTTGGAACATGGAGATGTTGTTCCTTGTTGGAACATATTTACTTGTTGGGATATCACAGTATATCTTATTTAATTAATGCATCTATATACTTGGTAAAGGGTGGAAGGCTCGGCCTTATGCCTGGTGTTTTGTTCCACTCTTGCTGCCCTAGTTTCCGTCATATCGGTATTATGTTCCCGGATTTTGCGTCCCTAACGCGGTTGGGTGGTTTATGGGACCCCCTTGACAGTTCGCTTTGAATAAGAATCCTCCAGCAAGGCCCAACCTTGGTTTTACCATTTGCCTCACCACCACCTATACCCTTCCCTTGGGTCGGCCAACCCAAGGGTCATCTTTATTTTAGCCCCGGGCGGTGCTTCTCTAAGTCTTGGCTTTGAACAGCTACTGCTCATGGGCCACCTTGAGGAAACCCGAGGTTTGGTTTTACTCGTAGCTAGTCTCATCCGGTGTTCCCCTGAGAACGAGATATGTGCAGCTCCTATCGGGATTGTCGGCGCATCGGGCGGCTTTGCTGGTCTTGTTTTATTCTTTGTCGAAATGTCTTGTGGCCGGATTACGAGACTGATCGGGTCTTCCGGGAGAAGGAATATCCTTCGTTGATCGCGAGAGCTTATCATGGGCTAAGTTGGGACACCCTGCAGGTATAAACTTTCGAGAGCCGTGCCGCGGTTATGTGGCAGATGGGAATTTGTTAATATCCGGTTGTAGTAAACTTGAAGCAAACTCTTCTAAAATACACCAACCGTGTGCGTAACGTGAGTGTCTCTTTTGGGGTTGATCGAGAGGAGAACACGGTTTCGGGTTATGTCGGCGTAAGTAGGAGTTCAGGATCACTTCTTGATCATTACTAGTTGACGACCGTTCCTTTGTTTCTCTTCTCGCTCTCATTTGCGTATGTTAGCCACCATATATGCTTAGCCGCTGCTGCAACCTCACCACTTTACCCCTTCCTTTCCCATTAAGCTTTGCTAGTCTTGATACCCATGGTAATGGGATTCTTTGAGTCCTCGTGGCTCCTGATTACTACACCACCGATTGCAGGTACAGGTTGTGCGATGATCATGACGCGAGAGCGATGTTTGCTTGCTTTGGAGTTCTTCTTACGCTTCTTCTTGATCAGGGATAGGTTCGGTCGGCAGCCTGGGCTAGCGAGGTGGATCTTGTTTGAGTTTCTGTTTATGTTTCATCCGTAGTCGGATGTTTATCTTGTATATGATGATGATGTATTCTTGTGGCATTCGCGCCTTATGTATGTATCCCTATGTATTATGTAATGTTGATGTAATGATATCCACCTTGCAAAAGCGTCTTCAAGATGCGCTTCTATCCTTGGTGGGACCATCGAGTTCCTTTAGGATAGGGTCGCATCTTGGGCGTGACAAGTTGGTATCAGAGCCTCGACCGACCTTAGGAGCCCCCTTGTTTGTTGGCCGTTGTTGAGTCTAGAAGAAAACTATTTTGAGTCTTAGGATTATATATATCGGAGATTAGGATTTTTTTACTCCTCGGTCCCTTAAATCGCTCTGGTGAGGTCTCTGGCGTAGATGTTTTGTCTTTCCTCTCCTCAAATTTCACGAAATTTTTTTAGGATCACGCGGGTATCTTGGGATTGTTCCGATGGTTTTGTGGCGAGAACATTGTTCTTGGTGCCTCGACATTTAGGGGTTGTGGCGGTGTCCGGGAGTTGAGCTCCGAGGTGTTGTCGTCACAATTTTATCGTTGCAGATTACGGAATACACGAGTTTTGCCGACATCGAAAATCTCTTTTGTACAGTTGTTGGTGAGATAACCCGATAACCCGATCTTGGGGCGAGTTGATAGTATTGCCATAGCATGTATAACGGATGCTTTTGAAGGTTGAGGTACACGATTTCGGAGTTTTCTTGGTTATGTGTTGTGGATGGATACAATTGGATCTAGGTATTGTTAGTTTGGGTGATATATTTTGTGTCCCTGTATCCCCAACACCAGATTGCATAACCATAAAGTTTGGGAGTTTATAGGTGGGAATTCAAGTAGCTCCTAGAATATCTTTCCGACAGATGCATGATATGGGATTGGGTAAATCTCTATCATATGTATTTGTTCCGGCTTATTCTGCAAGCCAAATCCTTTGTTTTGTTTTATTTGTGTTATTCGAGTTGCTTCGAAGTCAAGTGTTGATTCCATACCTTTCAAGCGGTGTTCTCATATTTCTATGAGAGTGCTAATCCTTCTTGTTTATCGAGATCGTCATGTCAATTCTTTTTCAATACCGGCGTGCTTCTCTTCAAGTGGATCCGATCATTTCAACATTTGCGAGATCAATTCTAAGTTTTCTCACCGGTGTTTGTTTCATCCGTCCCAAGTTGTTTTGTTTTCCCGCCCTCCCACCCTTTTTTATTCAAGGACTCAGATTTCTTAATAAAGTATCCATTTATTCATGTGAAGTCTCTTCATTCTTTTCCATCAATGTTCTTATCCGGTGATTCCCATGAAGATGCTCAACAGTTTCAAGCTCATCATCCTTCATCGTTGTTTCTTCTCCGGTGGATTTAAATCAAGCTTTCAGTGTTGATCATATTCTTTTCCTCGTTTCAAATGTTTCTCCACGTCGGTGCACCTCTTAATTGTTCACCTCCTCTATTCTTGTCCGAGTGCTCAAGATATCTCGGAAGAATCATGTTTCCTTTCTTAATCCGTTCGAGTTACTTCAAGTTTTTCTCTCATTCAAGCTATTTAATTCAACCGGTGCAATCTCTCTTCAAAATCGTTCAACGGTGTTTTCTTTTGAGTGGGCCCTAACCCACAGGTTTTTTTTCCCAGGATCTTACCTGACTCTTCTAATTTTCCGGGAGCTTCTAAAATTCATTTCAAAGTTTGACGTAAGAATGAATTTTCATCAGTCACATGCCTTCTCCAAGGTCGCATTCAAATATATTTTTTTCATCTTTGGCTCAACCTTTCCTCTTTTAATCCTTCCGGAGTTTCTCAACAATTTGGTGTTGTTTCTCCTCGTCATTCTCAGCATGTGAAGACCGAAGAAGAGTTTCTCTTAAATCTTGCTCCATTCACTTCAAGATTCATGGTTCTAGTTTTATGCCATCGTCTCATAATTGTTTTGATTGTGGGAATTCATTTCACCCATCCGGGGCATTTCATGAGTTATTTCCATTTCTTTCCTCCGTAGACCATCATGTCATAATTCCTCATTCTTAGCTTTCAGCTCTCGTTCTCCAAATCTTAATGGTGCATCGTTCAAATATCCTCTAATCAGTTCATGATCTCTTCGTTCTCATGTATCTAAATCCTCTCAAGTATCTTCATTTTCTTTTTCTCCAATTCTTCTCGGTGAATTGTGCCTTTTCTACGTTCATTTTCAATTCTTATGGTGGTTCGTTCAAGATTTCACTTCCTTCGTTATCATATTAATTCATTCGTTGTTTCCAAATTCCACCGGTGGTTCCATCAATACCTTCTCAAGTTTGTGCTATATCTCTCTTAATCCTTTCTACGGGAATAAGTAGTATGCCAAATACATTGCTTGTCATCAATTTAATTTGATGAAGGTTAAGCATACAATAAATCTTATTCTTATTTCCTCGAGGTGATTCAATTCTTTTCTTCTGGAGTTGTTCATCATGTCATTTTTCTCGGTTCGAGATGTTTCATCTTTTCTTTTCCGGAGTTCCAAGTTTTCGGCATTATCTCATCGCGAAGCTCCTTCTAAATCATTTCTAGGCTTGGATCCTATTCTTTTCATCCTTTTGCTTACTGGAGGCTCTACATGGTGGTTCATCAACGACTCCTTTCATTCTTCAATTGTTATTTAAGTTTCTCTCGAAGTTATGATCCGCCAAGCTACACTCTAAAATAAACATGGTGTTCAACACATGTTTTGTTTTGAGGAGTTCAAGCATTCTTCATCTTCCATTCCAAAATACAATTCATTCTACCTTGTCATTTGACGTGGTCTTATGTCATTCTTGACAATTTCACTTCGTGTTTCATGATTCGCAAGTTGTTAAGAATGAGATATTTAAATCCATCATTTTCTCTTTGTTCAAGAGATCTTTTCAACCATCAACCTCGTTGTTGGAGTTATCTTGTGTCATACTTCACCTAAAGCCTTCCCTAAGGAATGTAGCTATTTGTGGTGCGTATCTATGATCCAATTTTCTCCTTCTCATCTCGGTGAAGAAGTTTCTCTTATCTTCATTGATCTCAACCAATCAATTGTTTCTGTTAATGGCGGGTTGTCACGTCATCATTTTGAGATGTTTGCCATAAGCCCATAACAAGCTTGTGTTTTTCGTTGTTGATTTTCCAACAACTCCGTTCTAGCATTTGTTGTAAGCGTGCTCTCTCAAGATATTGTTTCTCTCCGTTCATTCCATTCAATTCTTTCTTTCTTCCGGAGGCATTGCGACGTTGCTCTCTTCACCCATCACCTCGTTTTGTTAAGATCATGTTATTTTCTTACTTATCCATTTAACCGGAGTGTTGTGTCATCTCATCAAGTTCTTATCATCTTTTCTAGTTTTTCTTCTTCTTTTAGTCGGAGTGCTGCCCAAATTATATCAATCTTATTCCTTCTCTATCTAGCTTTAACCGGAGTGGTTTCGAATTCTATCTTGTCCATTAAACTCTTGATTCATGTCTTTGCAACCTTCAAATTCTCGTAATACTCCTTATTCATTTTTTCTACCGAATTGTTTGCAATCTCGTTCATCTCTGTTGTACTCTTTCTTTTAAAATTGCTCAACCTCTCGAGGTTCGTGGTTTCACTCATTCGTCAAAGAAGCAACTTAGTTTTACCTCTTATCTTCCTCTTTCTTTTCCCTCCGGTGCCATCCTAGATCTCGGGACGAGATCCTCTAAATAATAGTGGAGTGTGTAACGCGCCCGGATACAACTTTCTATATCGGTAACTCCAACTCTTGCCTTTTCCGGAGATGTGTTATTTTATTTTCTCCGTGGTTCGGGTTTTGTCTTTTGTTTTGCTTTTTGCTCATGTCTTGCATCTCATCTCATGGCATCATGTGCATTGCATCGGCTTTGTTTTCTTAAAACTTGCATCCGCTCGTAGTTGCCGCCTCGCTTCTCTCTGCTTGCGTCGTGGTGGCGTTTGAGACCAATCGGGGTTTTCGATTCCCTCTTATCTGTCCGTTTGACCCTCTCTACTCTTTGCTCAAGACCCCTCGTGTGCGTGTCCGAAACTTGCCCGAACTCGAACAGCTCAGTCATCACCGTTGCATTCGGATCATCTCCAAACATCTATAAAATGTCTGCGTTTCTCCATTGGACTCTCCTAAGCTATTTTTTTTCTCGACCGCCCGATTACGATCGGAGGGACGATATACCCCTAAGTTAAACCCACTTACTATATATATCTAGACACACCACCTAATTTCTAGGGATCCTACCCTAGTGCCGCCGCCACTCTCTCCCGTATCTTCATCGGGATCCTCCCAGATCCAAATCCCCACCACCACAGCCCGGCTCTCCCTCGATTTCCCGATCGAGCCAACCATCTCCTCCCCTCCCGATCCACCACCTCCCCTCGATTTCAGCCCGTAGCCTCCCAATTCGTCCTCCCACCTACAGCAACAACAGAGAGCCCCACGCTCTAGCGCTCGATCTCCTCGAGCGAGCTCCTGCCTCGTTCCCCTCCGGCCTCGCCCGTCCTTCGCGCGCGGCAAGCCACAACACGACCGGAGCTCCCTCCACCGACAAGCATCACCAGCAGATGAGCCCTCGCCGCCTGGTTCTCTCTCTCCTGCACCCCCTTTTCCCTGTCTGGTTCTCCCTCACCTCGTCTTTCTCTTTGCTCTCTTCACAGAGCACACCAGCGCCATGGAAGACTCCCGATGGACCCGGCCTCCTTCCTGCCTCGCCGGAGCAAGCCGGTGGCAGGCACCGTCACGCACTCTCCATCGTCCTTCCCTCCTTCTGTCTCGCTAACCTCCCCTGTCTGAGCCACAGCCGAGCCCTCGTCCAGCCTCCTCCTGCCCGGCCAAGTCCTCGCCGGAGCATCCCCCCGGCAAGCAGCAGCCGCTCAGGCCTCTCCTCATCCCTCTGCTTCTCCTTCCTGCGCTCTCCATCTCTCTCTCGACCCCCTGCTCTTCCTCTCTTCTCCGGACAGGAAAACGCCATGGTCGCCCGATGGAGCTCTGGGTCAAGCCATGTCGCCGCTGCTGCCTGGAGCTTCTCCGCCGCGGTGCCCGTCTTGGTGCGCCTCCCTGCTGCACGAGCCCCACGACCCAGCGCCAAGTCCCTCGCGGTCGGCCTGCTTCCCCGCTTGAGCAGCAAGCTCGGGATCGGCGCCCGCGCCGCCGTTGCCCGCTCAGGTCCGGGCCGCCGCTCCTTGCTCCTCCCTTCTCCTTTATTTCCTTCCTCCTGCCTCCCCTCTCTCGATCTCTCTCTGAAAAAGCAGCGACGCCGCCATCTTCTTCCCAGAGGGCCTCGGCGAGCCTCGCTGCGCGCCCTCTGTCTCGTCGGCTGGATCCCGCCGCCCGGATCCTCCCCGAGCTCCAAGTCCCACGCCCGCCGGAGTCCTCAGCGCCGTCTGCGACCAAGTCCGGCCGGATCCGGACGGAATCGAGTTCCCGCGCCCCTGCCGGACCTCCCCTTCTTCGCCTTGGTCCGCCGCCGTTGCCCCTGTGCCGCCGCCAAGTCCCCTGCTGCTGCCGCTGTTTTCCCTGTCGAATGAACGAGATGACCAGCGCCGCCCCCTCGTTGACTTGTCCAGCGCCAGCGTGGATGTGTGCCCCACGCTAGGCCTCCCGGGCCAGATTGCAAGGCCCAGCGCGCCTACTCAACCCCCCCAATGGCCTCACCTCCGACCGGGCCATGGCCCATGGTGAGCAGCGCCCAGCCCTCTCCTGTCCTTGTTGGGCTACTCAGTTTCAGCCCGCCTATGTTTTTTTTTCGTTCCCTATGAATTTGTCTATTTATCTAGTGTTTACAGATTTACAGAAAACCCCCTAGACTTCATGCATTTAATAACTAATAAACTGTGCATCGGTTTAAAATGTTTTATATATGTAAAATGCTCAAAAAATTGTGTAGATTAATAATATGCCATTTTCATCTATGTTAAAAATGTTTAAATTGATGTTTGCATTAATTTGCTAATATGCCATGTTAAAATGATTTATTTCATAACTAAATAACCGTAGCTCGAATTAAATGTTCTTTATATGTAAATGGGGTAGAATAATGCCTAGTTTAACATGGTGCACTTTATTTTGCTGTTTAACAACATTAAAATTGTGTTTAGGACAGAACAGTACCGAATCAAAAATATTGCTCATGAGGATTTTCCGGAATTGTTGTTTGTTGTTCCGGCCTCATTTAAATTTCTTAGATAGTGTAGTTTTATTATGTTTCACCTCTTGCCATGTTTAACAACATTTAATATTGTTGTGTACCTAAACGAGATCAAACTAAATATGTCAATGTGGTGTTTTGTCAATATGCAACCCGTTGCATATTGAGCTCCACTTAATTTGTAGTATTGTTTGTTGCACCTTGCCATGCCATGCCTCATTAAACCGGACATGCATCATACTTGATTGTGCATCATGCCATGTTTATGCTTGTGCATTTACCATGTTGTTTGTTTCTTTCGGTGTTGCTTCTCGGTTCCGTAATGTTGCGATTGTGAGGATTAGATTCGACTACTTCCGTTCGTCTTCTTCATGGACTCGTTCTTCTTCCTAGCGGGATTTCAGGCAAGATGACCGTCACCTTGGATCTCATTACTATCATTGCTATGCTAGTTGCTTCGTTCTATCGCTATGCTGTGTTACCTATCACTTGCTGCTCAAGCCTCCTAAATTGCATGAACCTCTAACCTTTGTTACCCTTCCTAGCAAACCGTTGTTTGGCTATGTTACCGCTTTGCTCAGCCCCTCTTATAGCGTTGCTAGTTGCAGGTGAAGATGAAGTTTGTTCCTTATTGGAACATGGAGATGTTGTTCCTTGTTGGAACATATTTACTTGTTGGGATATCAAAATATATCTTATTTAATTAATGCATCTATATACTTGGTAAAGGGTGGAAGGCTCGGCCTTATGCCTGGTGTTTTGTTCCACTCTTGCCGCCCTAGTTTCCGTCATATCGGTATTATGTTCCCGGATTTTGCGTCCCTAACGCGGTTGGGTGGTTTATGGGACCCCTTGACAGTTCGCTTTGAATAAGACTCCTCAAAGAAGGCCCAACCTTGGTTTTACCATTTGCCTCACCACCACCTATACCCTTCCCTTGGGTCGGCCAACCCAAGGGTCATCTTTATTTTAGCCCCCGGGCGATGCTTCTCTAAGTCTTGGCTTGAACCGAGCTACATGGGCCACCTTGAGGCAACCCGAGGTTTGGTTTTACTCGTAGCTAGTCTCATCCGTGTTGCCACGAGAACGAGATATGTGCAGCTCCTATCGGGATTGTCGGCGATCGGGCGGCTTTGCTGGTCTTGTTTTATTGCTGTCAAAATGTCTTGTAGCCGGATTCCGAGACCGATCGGGTCTTCCGGGAGAAGGAATATCCTTCGTTGATCGCGAGAGCTTATCATGGGCTAAGTTGGGACACCCTGCAGGTATAAACTTTCGAGAGCCGTGCCAGCGGTTATGTGGCAGATGGGAATTTGTTAATATCCGGTTGTAGTAAACTTGAAGCAAACTCTTCTAAAATACACCAACCGTAATGCGTAACGCGTGAGTGTCTCTTTTTCGGGTTGATCGAGAGGAGAACACGGTTTCGGGTTATGTCGGCGTAAGTAGGAGTTCAGGATCACTTCTTGATCATTACTAGTTGACGACCGTTCCTTTGTTTCTCTTCTCGCTCTCATTTGCGTATGTTAGCCACCATATATGCTTAGCCGCCATCGCAACCTCACCACTTTACCCCTTCCTTTCCCATTAAGCTTTGCTAGTCTTGATACCCATGGTAATGGGATTCTTTGAGTCCTCGTGGCTCACAGATTACTACACCACCGATTGCGATTACAGGTTATGCGATGATCATGACGCGAGAGCGATGTTTGCTTGCTTTGGAGTTCTTCTTCCGCTTCTTCTTCGATCGGGGATAGGTTCGGTCGGCAGCCTGGGCTAGCGAGGTGGATCTTGTTTGAGTTTTGTTTATGTTTCATCCGTAGTCGGATGTTTATCTTGTATATGATGATGATGTATTCTTGTGGCATTCGCGCCTTATGTATGTATCCCTATGTATTATGTAATGTTGATGTAATGATATCCACCTTGCAAAAGCGTCTTCAAGATGCGCTTCTATCCTTGGTGGGGCCATCGAGTTCCTTTAGGATAGGGTCGCATCTTGGGCGTGACACGGAGCTCTTGGACATGTCGGGGAAGCGAGGGGGAGGCGGTGGACACGACAACGACGAGCGGCGGCAACGGCTCCGCTCGGCTTTGGGAGAGAGAGCGAGAGAGAGAGCGAGAGAGAGAGCAAGGCAGGGAGAGAGGGGAGCGTTCGAGGGGGTCCAGGGGGTCTGCGTGGCAACGCCAGAGGCGTCCAGGCCGTCGAGGAGGCAGGTGAGCAGGGTGGAGGTGGCGCACGCGTGCGCCGTGCCCAGCTTCTCCTCTGCATACTGGCAAGAGGTAGAAGACGAGGCTGCCCCTGGTGGGCTGGGCCGCCAGTGTCTTTCTGGCCAACTGTATGTGGCCTTGAGCCAAAGCCGTAAGTGGCTCAGGTACTCTCCTCTCCTTCTAAAATGTTTCTGTTTTCTATTTCCTTCTCTGTTATTTGTTTTGATTTAGTTTTAAGCACTAAACCATTTTGCTTGCTTCTGATAATTTTGTAGGGGCTAAAAGGATCATTCCATAGCCTCTGACAATTTCTCAGAATTATTGGACACATATTCGATATATAGTAAATATAAATCCAATGCAAATAGTTATTGCATTAGCTTCAGATGCCAAAATAAATATTTATGAGCTCCTAAAAATATTGGTTTGAATTTTACTTCTGTCCAATATTTTCATAGAGAAACATGAACATTTTCTTGGACCTATTTGAAGCAATTTTTATCTTGGTCATTTTCAGAAATGATTTCTGAGGCTTTCACATGTCCCCATTTCAAATTCATTGAAATTTAAACATGATGCATCACTCTAATGCAAGCACTAAGCATTACCAGAACTGAGGATGTGACAACTCGCCCCCACTAAACAAGAATCTCGTCCCGAGATTCAAGACGCGAGGTAAGAAGACAGAGGGGACACAAAGCTATCACAATCTTCAAGATCCAATTGCTCTTCTAAAAAATGTTGATTCATTGCATCATTTTGATCTTGACATCTTGCTTTGAGAACTCCATTCAACATGACCATGAGAAGAAATGAAAACTCTAGAGGAATCCATCCTCTCGAGGATCGAGCAACTGACGATAAACTCACGGAATGAGGCACATAACACCTCTTGAGCTGAGATGATCAAACACACTTCGGGAGGGATGGAAGAACAGATGACGGGGGTTCAATTTGGTAGGCAACAATTCCACGCTTGAGGAGATGGTGAATGGTTTCAAGATAGCGATGAAATAACTGCCATGATTCCATAAGGGGCACCTTAGAGAAGGTGACTCGTAGAATTATTCCCTTAAGTGGCAAAAGAATTAATTTTGATACAGAGATCATTGAAACCCTTTATGCCAGCCTAAGGCAATCACAAACGATCGTTCGAAGGAGTTGGAAGGAACGGCATACTCAGATTGGAAAGAAACTATGGTTATAGAACAACTCGGCAAATGGAAGGCACATTCCAGTTGATACCAAGGATATAACCTAGTGACTGGGCGTGCTTTCAAGAACTTGAGCGTTTCCATATTCATCAAGGTTTTACCAACATCCGTGCCGAGGATCCTGGCGACACATCATACTACCATGATGAACGGTGATGGAGGATGCAGGTGCAAAGGGGGACATCACTTTCTCGGATTTTTCCTTAGCAATGCCAAAGAAGCAAATCTAGATGATCGACCGAGAGACATTTAGCACTCCGCTTCTAATGTTCTCCTTGATGTGCTAGCTACCACAGTCATGCTTAAAAAGTATCAACATGGCCATTAGGTAAAGGTCGGACTTCGGGAGCACAAAATCCATAAGGAAAAACTTCTAGATTAAGTCAGGCGAAATCCTCATGGGAAGTGACCAAACGGCTTAAATAAGATACTACAATAGTAGTGCTTCCAGCTAGGTGCGTCCACTTCACTGTAAATTATATCATAGTTCTTGGGAGAAGTTCCAACCATCATATCGGCCTGAGATTCGGATCTGGTTGGTAACAGGGTAATTCAGACAACGTGTCTGGAAAAGAAAGATTGCAACACAAACCGACGAGATGACGTTGCGAGATTCTCGGGGAGTGAACTACGATAGCAAGCTCCAAAACATGAGCTAGTTCTGCTACAACATGTGAACACGTTGTCCCGGACAAGCATGACCACATAGTAGTCTTATAACAAAACACTATCGAGTTCCAGAGGGAATCATTAGCGAGGGTAGCGAAGTCCTAGCATAAGTCATGATTCTTAAGAAGGAACTTCTTCACCTTGAACAAATCAATCAGTGGTTTGGTGTGCTAGGAACACATATGGAGTGGAGGTAATTAATCTACCAAACCATAGAATACTTCACACGTATGCATGACTGACTTGGGATGATTCCAAAGGAAACAAAACAAACCTTTCTCAAATTCATGGCGGCAACTTACACCTAATGCACGTGAACTTGGAGAAAGTTACTTCTTTCATCCAAGCATAAGCTTCATGAACGAAACACGAAGGCATTGCTTACAAAGTTTCCAACACTAGGTTGATGTTCAACATGAATCATGCGGGAGACAAAATGCTGCTGATGGGCTCAACGGCAACTCATCGGAATTTCCATATCACTGGACTTCCACCATCATGTGAACACGGTGATAGCATTGGTCAGACCAAAAGATGTAATGGTGTATGCTCGAAGGATCAACCACGAGTAAAACAACATTACGAACATCGTTGGTTCTGATTTGACTTGACGATATCCCATATTCAAGTCAAAGTTTGTCAAGGACCCGATTCCAAGTCGCATCGATCTAGCCGGTAACACCTCATATCACTTTGCGGCCACACGCACGGTATTCCCATGGGTGTCACCTTACCATGGCCTGGGACCGTTTGCGCCTTTTGGCTCACATATATGATAGTGTCGCTAGCATTCATATGACAGAGAACACAGGACGACATGGCTAGTCGTGAACCCAAAGCGGCACTAACCCATGGGGACAGGCATACATGAATCAACTTCGAGCATGTCGATCGCCAGCAGGTGAATCCGGGCTGTAGCATTGGCTAACAGGACTCGGGAACCCGGCTGTAGCGAGCTAGGCAGACTCCGGATGTCACCGCGTGACATTTCCCGAAGGGACAGTACACAGAATGAAGTGAAACACATGCCGCCGGTGAAGGCCCCGAGCGAGAGTCTTGGGCTAGCAGTACTCCGGTGAACCGGGCTGTAGCGGACTACTATGGCTCAAGGAATCACTAGACTACATTTCCCCATTAGAGAGGCTGCCAAGGATAAACAACTAGATTGTCGGATCCCACACATACCAAGCATTTCAAACATACACACAATATACTTGATATGCGTAAATACAACATGGCATCACAACATAACTCTATGACTCATGTATTTATTCATTAGGCTCCGAGGAGCGAGATATTACAAAGATGGGTCTCATGACCCAACATTCAGAGCAAACAAGTCAAAGCACATGTGGAAGCTTAATATGTCTGAGTACAGACATCTACAAAAGAAAAAGGCTTAGAAGCCTGACTATCTACCAGATACTGCCAAGGGCACAAGATCGTAGCTGAGGTATGAAGCTAAACGTCGAAGTCCACACAGAACTACTAGCGAGACTGACGTCTGTCTGCAAAACATAAAATAAGCAACCGTGAGTACAAATGTACCCAGCAAGACTTACATCAGAACTAACTACATATGCATAGGTATCAACAAAGGGGGTGGTGGAGTTTAACTGCAGCAAGCCAGCTTTGACTCCGTGGCTATCCTGAACTACGACTGCAAGTAGCTCTTTTGAGGTGGCGCACACGAGTCCACATATTCACCATATCAATACACCACTATGGATCCGCTCCCGTCTCCCTACAAGAAGGCCATCCATAGCACTCACGCTTATCTTGCGCATTTTAGAGTATCCACTTTCACTTGTCTATGAACTGTTATAGGCAACCCAGAAGTCCTTTACCGCGGACACGGCTATTCGAATAGATGATGATAACCCTGCAGGGGTGTACTTCTTCACACACGCTCTCACCACTTATCGTCGTTTACACGACATGTACTCGGCAACCTTCAAGCGGAAGCCCAGCGAGGGTGTCGGCCACGACCTACCTAAACACTCAAGTCTCTAGTCGAGGTTATCGCCTATTCAGGTTCCATCCGCAGGGAGTCCGGCCGAGGTTTCCACATACGGCCCTGAACGATGTGTACAGGGTTCCACGACACAAAACGGGCGCCCGGCATACCCGGCCACGTGCCTACCGCATCACAGCCCACTCCTCGGGTCAAGATCGCCCACGGCCTCCAAAGATACTACAAACACCGAAACTACTTGCAACTCCCCGGACAGAGGACAAGGGTGGTTAAGAAGTCGAGAGGGGCACTTAAGCATTCCAATGCGTGGTAGTAACTGGTCATGGATCACAAACACAGAACTCAGTTCCTGACGACAGCTTTAATGAGACAACCCACCATGTACTCCTACATGGCCTCTCACCGATACCTTCACCAAATCGTGTTCACACATTTAGCTCTCAACAGTAGGACATGTTCACACACCTCCGATTCATCCCCGATGAATCAGACCTGACTCAACTCTAATCAGTAGCAGGCATGACAAACAAGCATGAATGAGTAGGCACATCAGGGCTCAAACAACTCCTACTCATGCTAGTGGGTTTCATCTATTTACTGTGGCAATCACAGGTCATGCAGAGGATAAAAGGGGTTCAGCTACCGCAGCAAACAACAGATGAATCGTTGTTGTCCTAATGCATTAAAAGAGAGCAGGAGCGAGAAGTGGGATTGTATCGGAATGAACAAGGGGGTTTTGCTTGCCTGGAACTTCTGAAGATAATATAGTTCTTCATTGGTGTCATCGATCTCGTCGTCGGAACATCGTCTACTTAGAAGGGACGGTTACCGGCAAACACAGAAGGACACAATCAATGCAATGCGACAATATGATGCATACTATGACATGGCAATATGATGTGTGATACGTCTAATGCAACTTGGGACAGAAAGGTTTGAGTCCATTTGAACCAAGGATTCAAATGATCACCCAAAATAATAAGTGATATAAGTGCATTAGCTTGTTTCACGTAAACAGCAAGGTTAATGTGTACTGACATGCATGAAACTAGTACAGATGGAAAGATTGGATTTTTCAGATCATTTTTCATATATAAATCTTTGCATTTGGAGTTACAGATTAATTTCTATGAATTTTTGAAGTTTGAACTATTTTCTGGAATTTCCTGTATAAGAATAATTCTAGTAATTGGATTAATGCGTCAGCATTGCAGCAGGGTGACGTCAGTGGTCAAAGGGGACGTCTAGGTCAACCTGACCAGTGGGTCCTGCGTGTCAGCAGTTATCTTAACTAACTAATTTTAGTTAGCGCTAACCCTAGGTTAATTAGCAGAGCGGGCCCCACTTGTCATAGGCTCAGGGGGAGTCAACCTGGGCCCGCTCAGTCAAAGTCAACGGGTCAAATCCGCCGGCGACTCGACGCCGGCGAGGCCCGAGATGGCGGCGTGGCTCGGAAAACGCCCACAGTGCACGGACGAGGCCGTTCTTGGGCTCGTTGGAGAGCTCTTGCAGACGCACGTCGAGGGGTGGTGGAGGCCGGGCCTATGGTGGCCGGAGCCGACGACGGCAAGCTCCAGGGTGGCGGCCGGAGTTCGGGTTAGGACGGGGGCGGCGTTAGGGAGGATGACATGGGGTGCGGAGGGGTGCTATGGCCTCCTGGGGGGGGTGCACTGAGCACGGTTGCATGCTTGGTTTAAACGGAGGCGAACCAAAACAACGACGGCGACAAGTCCGGCGCCGGTGAAGTCTCTGTCTCGATGGAAATGAAGGCTACGATGAGAAAATGGACATGGGAGAATGGGGAATCGGTAGAGGGGCTCACGGCGAGTGCAGAGGTGGCTTCGGTGTGCTCGGGGAAGCACTGGAGCGGGCGGGGCGGCGAGAGGGATCTCCGACGGTCCGAGGTTGAAGACGGCGACAGGGCGGTGCTGCGGTGCGTCCCGGCTTGCTTGACTTGGCGGAGAGGTCGGGGACGATGTGGCGGAGCTCCTGGACTGGTCGGGGAAGCGAGGGGGAGGCGGTGGACACGACAACGACGAGCGGCGGCGACCGCTCCGCTCGGCTTTGGGAGAGAGAGTGAGAGAGAGCGAGGCAGGGAGAGAGGGGAGCGGTCGAGGGGGGTCCAGGGGGTCTGCGTGGCAACGCCAGAGGCGTCCAGGTTGTCGAGGAGGCAGGTGAGCAGGGTGGAGGTGGAGCACGCGTGCGCCGTGCCCAGCTTCTCCTCTGCCTACTGGCAAGAGGTAGAAGACGAGGCTACCCCTGGTGGGCTGGGCCGCCAGGTGGAGTTGGGCCAGGTGGGCTGCCAGGTGGGCGCCAGGTAAGTCTCCCTCTCTCTCTTTATTTGTTTCTGTTTTCTATTATTCTGTAGTCTTTAAGGCTTTATTAAAAATACTTAGACACTTCCAAAAATCATGAAACTACTCATGATCACTGTTGGGAATATATCCTACAGTAAACATTTTAGTTCATGATTATTTGAGCATTTAAAATATTTAGTAGCATTTAAATGCCCAAATGCAAATAGAGTATGATTTAATCCAGAGCCCAAATATGTCATGGAAAATGTGCATCACCGTCAGTTCTTGCTTCCAGCATTATACAGAAATGATGAACATTTTTAAAAGCCATTTGGATTACTGGAAGTATTTTGGTTGAACCTAGTTGAATTCATTTGGTGCTAGGGTTTGATCAATCCCCATTTCAAGTTTATTTAAATCGTAAACATGGTGACATGATGAGCAAGCAAAGTCAAGCAAGGGCTGATCTGGGGCTGTGACAGCTCACCCCCACTAAACAAGAATCTCGTCCCGAGATTCAAGACGCGAGGTAAGAAGACAGAGGGGGCACAAGCTAACACGGTCTTCGCAATCCAGGATGCACTTCATAAGAACGTTGACATGATCACCATCTTTGTCTCGACGTCTTGCCTTGAGAACTACATCCAACATGACAATGAGAAGAAGGGGGGGGGGGATTTTAGAAGAATTGATCTTCTTGAGGTTCGAACAATTTAGGATCATCTTAATGATCACAAGATCAACTCACGAAATGAGACATAGAAACATCTCTGGAGCTGAGAGGCAAAGCATGCATCAGGAGCGACAGAAGAAACAATTTGACGAGGGTTTCAAAGTAGCGAGGGAAATTTCCATGATTCCAAAACGGGGCACCTCAGGGAAGGTGACTCGAAGAACTATCCCCTTAAGTGGCAAAAAGAATTACTTTTGATATCTAGATCATTGAAACTCTTTATACCAGCCTAAGGCAATCACAATCGATCATTTGAAGGAGTTCGAAAGAATGACATACTCGGACTAGAATGGATGATGTGGACTACCTTGTTGAAGACAACACAATGGACGATTTTTGCTTATCACCGGAAATGGATGGGGCCCATGACAAGACCACTTTTGAAGATGATCCTGGACAGCAACTGCTGAGAAGGGCATCCCATGGAAATTTGGCACAATGGGGTGCAAGCTGGGAACAAAATGCAAATGTTGGGAGTGTTCCAACCATCATATCTGCCTGAGATACAGATCTAGTTGGTAACAGAATATTTCAGACAACATGTCTGGAAAAGAAAGATTGCAACACAAACCGACAAGATGACGTTGTGAGATTCTCGGGGAGTGAACTACGATAGCAAGCTCCAAAACATGAGCTGGTTCTGCTACAACATGTGAACACGTTGTCCCGGACAAGCATGACCACATAGTAGTCTTATAACAAAACACTATCGAGTTCCAGAGGGAATCATTAGCGAGGGTAGCGAAGTCCTAGCATAAGTCATGATTCTTAAGAAGGAACTTCTTCACCTTGAACAAATCAATTAGTGGCTTGGTGTGCTAGGAACACATATGGAGTGGATGTAATTAATCTACCAAACCATAAAATACTTCGCACCTATGCATGACTGACTTGGGATGATTCCAAGGGAAACAAAACAAACCTTTATCAAATTCATGGTGGCAACTTACACCTAATGCACGTGAACTTGGAGAAAGTCACTTCTTTCATCCAAGCATAAGCTTCATGAACGGAACACGAAGGCATTTCTTACAAAGTTTCCAACACTAGGTTGATGTTCAACATGAATCATGGGGGAGACAAAATGCTGCTGATGGGCTCAACGGCAACTCATCGGAATTTCCATATCACTGGACTTCCACCATCATGTGAACACGGTGATAGCATTGGTCAGACCAAAAGATGTAATGGTGTATGCTCGAAGGATCAACCACGAGTAAGACAACATTACGAACATCGTTGGTTCTGATTTGACTTGACGATAGCCCATATTCAAGTCAAAGTTTGTCAGGGCAATAGATCCAACAACTGATCACGAGGACCAATCAATGGAGATATCATCTTTCTTCAACACACACACAGAGAAGATATCCCTTAGAGATGAACTAAGTCAGACAAGCTTTTATCTTCCAACTCTCCAAGTTGTTGTTTAGCTTAACCAACTAGCTCAGGGTATCCGACACAGATTCTTGGAGAATGGGTGGTTTAGAGGAAAATAGCAACCTTCAAGCGGAAGCCCAGCGAGGGTGTCGGCCACGACCTGACTAAACACACGAGTCCCTAGTCCAGGTTTATCGCCAATTCGGGTTCCATCTGCAGGGAGTCTGGCCGAGGTTTCCACAAACGGCCCCGAACAATGTGTGCAGGGTTCTCGAGACACCAAACGGGCGAATCGGTACACCGTGCCACGTGCCTACCGCAACACAGCCCACCCCTAAGGTGAGATCTTTGCGTGCCCCAAAGATACTACAAACACCAGAAACTACTTTGCAACTCCCGGACAGAGGACAAGAGTGGTTAATAAGTCAAGAGGGTCCATTGGTTTCGGGCTCAATGCGTGGTAGTAGCTGAATCTTAAATCACACACACAGATCTCAGTTCTTAAGGACGGCTTCAATGAAACAACCCACCATGTACTCCTACATGGCCTCTCATCGATACCTTTACCAAATCATGTTCAACACTTCACTCTCGTTAGCGACACAACCTTTCACTCCAGTTCATCATCCTGATGAGCCAGACCTGACACAACTCTAAGCATAGCAAGCATAGCATGGTAGGAACACAAATATGGCTCAATCAACTCCTACACATACTAGTGGGTTTCATCTAGTTCTTCGTGGCAATGACAAAGTTATGCAAAGGAAGTGGGTTCAACTACCGCAACACACAGCAGTTTGAATCGCGTTGTCTTAATGCATAAACAAGAGCGAAGTTTAGATCATGGGTTTGTATCGGAATGATCAATGGGTTGCTTGCTCGATGTAGTGGTAGTAGGGTGCGCCTTGAGACGGATATTCGGGGTTATCCTCGGAGACAGAACCTACCACGAAAGACACACCGAACATAAACAACACATGACGATATGCAACAATATGATGCATGCTATGACATGGCAATATGAATGTGTCTTGAGCTAATGCAACTAGCAACATATTAAATGGAGTTGGTTTGAACCCTAGGTTCAAATTCAAACTTCATATGTGAAATTCAAATGCCATTTAATTGATTTGACCTGATCAGCAGGTATAAGTTGTTTAAACATGCATGAAAATGGTATAGATGGAAATATTGGATTTTTCTGATCATTTTTCATATATAACTTATTTCATTTGGAGCTACGGTTGAATTACTATGATTTTTAGAAGTTTAGGCGATTTTCTAGAATTTCCTAAATAATAATAAATCTAGAAAATGAGTTATTGCGTCAGCACGATGTCACTGTGATGTCAGCAGTCAATCGACCGGTCCAGTCAAACCGACGTGTGGGGGCCACACGTCGGTGACCTGGCTGTTTAGGTCACGACATGTGGGACCAGTCAACGCTGACTTGGCCAAAGTCAAACTGACACATGGGGTCCGCAAGATTAACACTAATCTAAACAGGAAAATTAGACTAACCTAATTAGGCACTGGGGACCACATGGCAGTGGCCCTGGGGGTGTTTAGAGGGGTTATTAGCGCTAATTAACTGGCGCCACGTCAGCAGGTGACGCCGGCGACCACAGCAGCGGCGGGAACTCGCCGGAGTTGGTCGGGGCGGCGCTACAGGCCGCGGCTGGGCACACTGAGGGAACCAGGAGGGAGCCCGTGCTCCCGTGCGTCTAGGGGCGCACGCAGCCGGGCACAGGGAGGCCGGGGTCGACGGCGGCGGCCACTTGGGCGGCGGACGGAGCTACGGGTGTTCACGGATTCGTCGCTACGGTGAGCAAGACGTGCGTTGCTTGGCATCTACGGCGGCTGCACGTGCTAACAAGGCTGTTGGGCAATCTAGCATGACCAAAGGGTCACCGGACTGACGCCGGCGACGAGCTCGGGCGGAGGTGAGCTTCGGCCTCGATGAACACGACGGCTACGGTGTGCAAAAGGACGAGGCGTTAGGGGGAAAATGACCGGAGGCTCACAACGTGTCGATTGAAGTACTCGTCGGGCTCGGGGAAGGCCTGCAGATGACGGAGCAACGACGGGGATCACCGGATCCCGCGGAAGAAGACGGCGGTGTTCAGGATGAAGCAGGGCTTCCCGACCCGTGCAGCTCGGCAAGGAGGAGTAGGGTGACAGGGCGGTTCTTTTAGACACGACGGAGAGGCGGGGCAGTGGCTCTGGCCGCAGCGAAGGGCGTCGGTGGCGGTGGGCATGCTCGGCCATGGGGAGGGAAAGCAGAGGAGCGAGGGGGAGAGAGAATCAGAGAGTGAGAGAGGGGTCGGTGGATTGGGACGACGCCGGGGCGTTCACCCACGCGTCCAGGTTCTCGGCGGCAAGCAGGAGGAGGCGTGGCGCCTCAGGCAGCAGCGCTTGTTGTCTCCTCCCGCCCTCTTGGCAGAGGTAGGTGATAATCGGCAAGGCTGTGGGCCGCCAAGCTGTGTGAGGCCTGTGGGCACTAGGTTAGTTTCCTTTCTCTCTCTCTTTTCTGTTTTCTATTAATTCTGTTTTGTTTTGATTTAGTAAAATACTAAACCATTTTATAAAATCCTGGAAATAATTAGGGGTGTTGTCTGAATTATTCCAGTGACCCATAACAACTTCCAACATTTTTGGAGCATCTAAAATATATATAGCATTTAAATAGCTCCAATTCAAATATGTTCGAATTAATTCAAAGCCCAAATATGTCCTGCAAAAATATAAACCATTTTTGGTAGATGCTTCCACCTCAAACCAGAAATGTTGAACATTTTTAGAGGCATTTTGAGTTCAATGAAAAGGATTTTATTTTGACCCTAGTTGAATCCATTTGGTGCTAGGGTTTAAGCATCCCCATTTCAAGTTTCATGAAATTTAAACATGATGCATGGATGCAAAGCCACTAGTTACAAGCAAACTCTAGGGCTGTGACAACTCACCCCCACTAAACAAGAATCTCGTCCCGAGATTCAAGACGCGAGGTAAGAAGACAGAGGGGGCACAAGACCAACACAGTCTTCACGATCCAAGTTGCACCTCATAAGGTTGTTGATTCATTGCATACGTTGATCTTGACATCCTCGCTTTTGAGATCTTCATCCACGCGATGACGACGGAAAGAAACTATACTAGGATTGATCTTCTCAAAGATCGAGCTATACAAGATCAACTCGCGGAATGAGATGCTGAAACATCTCGAGTTGAGACACAAAACACATTGAGAGGGATGGAAGAACAAACTACGGGGTTTGATTTGGTGGGCAACAATTCCAGGCTTAGAAAGATGGTGGACGGTGTCAAGGTGGCGAGGAAAAAATTTCCATGATCCCGTAACGGGGCACCTTGGAAAAGGCGACTCGTTGAACTGCTCCCTTAAGTGGCAAAAAGAATTACTTTTGATCCATAGATCATTGGAACCCTTCATACCAACTTAAGGCAATTTACGATTGATCGTAAGAAAGAGCTCAAAGGAATGGCATACTCGGACTAGGATGGATGATGTGGACTACCTTGTTGAAGACAACGCAATGGATGACTTTTGCTTATCATCGAAAATGGATGGGACCCATGGTAAGTCCACTCTTGGACAGCAACTACCGAGAAGGCAGCCCATGGGAAATTGGCACAATGGCGGTGCAAGTTGGGAACAAAATGCAACTGTTGGAATGTTCCAACCATCATATCTGCGTGAGATTCAGATCTGATTGGTGATAGGATACTTCAGACTCAACATGTCTGAAAGGAAAGTTTGCAACACAATCGACGAGACGACGTTGCGAGATTCTCAGGAAATGAACTACGATAGTAAGCTCCAAAACATGAGCTGGTTCTGCTACACACATGTGAACACGCTGTCCCAGACAAGCATGATCACATGGTAGTCTTGCAATAAAGCACGACCGAGTTCTGATTGGGAACCATCATTGAGATAACGAAGTCTTGTGCATATCCATCCGGGCCCTTCAGGATTAGCGCATGAACTTCTTTTCTTTGAACAATTCAATCAGTGGCTTGGGGTGCTAGGAATTGCATATGGAATGAAGATGATCAGTCTATCAGACCATAAAATACTTTGCACAGGCATGACTGACTTGGGATGATTCCAGAGGAAACAAAACAAACCTTTCTCAAATTCATGGCGGCAACTTACACCTAAAGCACATGAATTCGAGGAAGTCACTTCTTCCATCCAAGCATAGGATTCATGAACGGAACACGAAGGCATTGCTTACAAAGTTTCCAACACTAGGTTGATGTTCAACATGAATCATGGGGGAGACAAAATGCTGTTGATGGGCTCAACATCAACTCATCGGAATTTCCATATCACTGGACTTCCACCATCATGTGTACACGGTGATAGCATTGGTCAAACCAAAAGATGTAATGGTATATACTCGAGGAATCAACCACGGGTAAGACAACATTACGAACATCGTTGGTTCTGATTTGACTTGACAATAGCCCATACTCAAATCAAAGTTTTGACAAGGCAATAGATCCAACAACTGATCACGAGGACCAATCGATGGAGATATCATCTTTCTTCAACACACACACACAAAGATATCCCTTAACATGAACTAAGTCAGATAAGCTTTTATCTTCCAACTCTCCAAGTTGTTGTTTGGCTTAACCAACTAGCTCATGGGTATCCAACACAGATTCTTCGAGAATGGGTGGTTTGGAGGAAAACCAACAATTAAATTTCATCAAATGAGTCCAAGAAAATGTTCCTGTTATCCTCTGGAAATATTGGCAAGAGCTAAAATCCAAACCAATATTTTTGATGTCTCAGAAACATTTATTTTGGGCCTTTGAATTAAATCAATAGCTATTTGAATTGGATCTGTATCTACTATTTAATAAATATAGGTCCAATAATTCTGAAATATTTTGTGGAGCTTTGGTTAATTCTTTTAGCTTCCAAAAATAATTTTCAGAAGCAACAAAATTGAATTGGTTTCAAAACCAAATTCGAAACAAACCTGCAAAATAGAAAACATAACTGAATTAGAAAAGAACAGGAAAGGACAGAAACCTTACCTGTCCAGCCCAGTCGGCCCAGCACTGTAGCTTGCCAGCCCAGCCGCCACACCATCTTCAACCTCCTGCCAATAGGCAGGAGGGCGTGTGTTCCGCGTGCGCGCGCATGCGCTGCGGCCACCTCCTCTCTCCCTACCTGCCTGGACCTCCCTCACGTTGCCATGCACCCCCCTAGTCTCTCTCTCACTCTCCTCGTGCTCCTCCCCCTCCTCTATCACGCTCTCTCACGCACACCCGAACGTGGCCGTCGCCACCGACGACGATCACCGTGGCCACCATCCACTCTACCCTCTCCGTACCATCCAACGGCTCCGCCGCGATGCCCTCTTCCTCATCGCCAATCCACGTGACGCTGGGAGCCTCGTGCCGTCGTCCTCGCCCTCGTCTTCTTCCGCGGGATCCGATGACAACCACCGACGATTCGACGCCATCCGGCCTCCCTCGAGCTCGCCGACCACCTCTATGACCCCGCTGTGAGTTCCGCCATCGTTTCCCCCTCTCCCCGTACTCCACCTCCCTCTCTAGCCGCCGTTCATAACAAGCCCGAGAGCTCTTCGCTGCCGGCCATGTCGCCGCCATGGCTACGGCTGCCGGAGCTCGCACTCGAGCACACCACTGCGCTCAGTGCCTCCCCACGAGCCCGCAGCACGCCCCAGCTCGCTTTCTCGTGCCCCTAGCTCTCACTCGCATCTCGCCCGAACTCCGGCCGCCGCCTTGGAGCTCGCCGTCGTCAGCTCCGGCCACCATAGGCCCGACCTCCACCACCACTAGACGCGCGCCTGCAAGAGCTCTCCAACGAGCCCAAGAACAACCTTGCCCATGCCCTGTGGGCGTTTTCCGAGCCGCGCCACCGTCTCGGGCCTCGCCGGTGTCGAGTCGCCGGTGGGTTTGACCCCGCTGACCATTGACCGGGTGGGCCCAGTTTGACCCCCTGGGTCACTGACGCGTAGGCCCCAGGCCACTAACTAAACTAGGTTAGTATTACTTTAAAGCTAACTAAATTTAGTTAGTTAACTAACTACTGACAGGCGGGACCCACTGGTCAGGGTTGACCTGGACCGCGCTGCTGATCACAAGGCCAAAGTGATGTAGTCTCGACGAAGAATTCCTTTTCTGGATTTATTCTTTTACAGGAAATTCCAGAAAATAGCCAAAACTTCTAAAATTCATAGAAATTCAACCGTAACTCCAAATTAAATAATTTATATATGAAAAATGATCAGAAAAATCCAATCTATCCATCTGTACTATTTTCATGCATATTTAGAGTAACTAACTTGCTGTTTAGTGCAAAACATGATAAAACACTATTTAAGATCACAAATGTGTTTGAACTTTGAATCTTTGGTTCAAAATAGCTCAAAACCATTTGGTTGTAGTAGCATTAGCCCAACACACTCATTTTACCATGTCATGATCATGCATCATATTGTGCATTGCATTGATTGTGTTTATTCTCTATTGCCGGTATTTGTCCCCTCTCGATAGACGTGGTTTCGACGATGAGATCGATGACACTGATGAAGAGCTATATTATCTTCGGAAGTGCCAGGCAAGAAAAACCCCCTTGTTCATTCCGATACAATCCTACTATCTCGCTCCTGCTCTCTTTTACTGCATTAGCACAACAACGATTCATCTGTTACTTGTTGCGGTAGTTTAACCCCTTTATCCTCTGCATGACCTGTCATTGCCACAGTAAATAGATGAAACCCACTAGCATGAGTAGGAGTTGTTTGAGCCCTGATGTGCCTACTCATTCATGCTTGTTTGTCATGCCTGCTACTGCTTAGAGTTGAGTCAGGTCTGATTCATTGGGGATGAATCGGAGGTGTGTGAACATGTCCTACTGTTGAGAGCTAAGTTTGTGAACACGATTTGGTAAAGGTATCGGTGAGAGGTCATGTAGGAGTACATGGTGTGTTGTCTCATTGAAGCCGCCCTCAAGAATCGAGTTCTGTGTTTGTGATCCATGACCGCCATTACCACACAATGGAATGCTTATGCCCTCTCGACTTCTTAACCACCCTTGTCCTCTGTCTGTGAGTTGCAAGTAGTTTCGTGTTTGTAGTATGTCGGAGGCCGTGGCAGTGCTGACCCAAGGGTGGGATGTGATGCGGTAGGCACGTGGTCGGGTCACCGAGCGCCTGCTTGGTGTCGCGGAACCCCAGACACATCGCTCGGGGTCAGATGTGGAAACCTAGGCGGACTCTCTGCGGATGGAACCTGAATAGGAAATAACTGGACTAGAGACTTGAGTGTTTAGGTAGGTCATGGCGGACACCCTCGCTGGGCTTCCGCTTGAAGGTTGCCGAGTACATGTCGGTAAACGGCGATAAGTGGTGAGAGCGTGTGAAGAAGTACACCCCGCAGGTTATCATCATCTATTCGAATAGCCGTGTCCGTGGTAAAGGACTTCTGGGTTGCCTATAACAGTACATAGACAAGTGAAAGTGGATACTCTAAAATGTGCAAGATAAGCGTGAGTGCTATGGATGGCCTTCTCGTAGGGAGACGGGAGCGGATCCATAGTGGTGTATTGATATGGTGAATATGTGGACTCGTGTGCGCCACCTCAAAAGAGTTACTTGCAGTCGTAGTTTAGGATAGCCACTGAGTCAAAGCTGGCTTGCTGCAGTTAAACCCCACCCCCTTTGTTGATAGTGATGCATATGTAGTTAGTTCTGACGTAAGTCTTGCTGGGTATATTTGTACTCATGTTTGCTTATTTTATGTTTTGCAGAGAGACGTCAGTCTCGCTAGTAGTTCCGCGTGGACTTCGACGTTTAGCTTGTTACCTCAGCTACGATCTTGTGCCCTCGGCAGTATCTGGTAGATAGTCAGGCTTCTAAGCCTTTTCCATCTGTAGATGTCTGTACTCAGACATGTTAAGCTTCCGCATGTGCTTGTTGCTTGTATGCTCTGTATGTCGGGTCATGAGACCCATGTTTGTAATATCTCTCTCCTTGGAGCCTAATGAATAAATACTTGAGTCGTAGAGTTATGTTGTGATGCCATGTTGTATTTACACATATGGAGCATATTGTGTGTATGTTTGTAATGCTTGGTATGTGTGGGATCCGACAATCTAGTTGTTTATCCTTGGCAGCGTCTCTTATGGGGAAATGTAGTCTAGTGCTTCCTTGAGCCATAGTAGTCCGCTACAGCCCAGTTCACCGGAGTCCTGCTAGCCCAGCACTACCGCTCCGAACACTTGACTGCCGGCATGTGTTTCACTTCGCTCTGTCTGTCCTTCGGGAAATGTCACGCGTGACATCCGAGTCCCGCTTAGCCTGCTAAAGCCCGGGTTCCCGGAGTCCTGTTAGCCCAGTGCTACAGCCCGGATTCACATGTTGCTGACCGACATGCTCGAAGTTGATTCATGTATGCCTGTCCCCATGGGTTAGTGCCGCTTTGGGTCATGGCCTCTCATCGATACCTTTACCAAATCGTGTTCGCACACTTAGCTCACACACAGTAGGACATGTTCATCACTGTTCCAATTCATCCCCGATGAATCAGACCTGACACAACTCTAAGCATAGCAGGCATGACAAACAAGCATGAATGAGTAGGCACAACAGGGCTCAAACAACTCCTACTCATGCTAGTGGGTTTCATCTATTTACTGTGGCAATGACAGGTCATGCAGAGGATAAAGGGGTTCAACTACCGCAGCAAGTAAACAGATGAATCGTTGTTGTCCTAATGCAGTAAAAGAGAGCAGGAGCAAGAGAGTAGGATTGTATCGGAATGAACAAGGGGTTTTTTTTGCCTAGCACTTCTGAAGATAGTATAACTCTTCATCGGTGTCATCGATCTCATCGTCGGAATACGTCTATCAAGAGGGGACAACCACCGGCAACTGAGAGGAAACACAATCAATGCAATGCACAATATGATGCATGATCGTGACATGGCAATATGCTGTGATTGAGCTAATGCAACAGGAAGTCATTTTGATTGAAGTGGAATTCAAAACTAGATCAAATTCCAATTCCAAATCTATTTTCAAATTTGTCCTAATCATGTTTCATACTAAACAGTGAGGTTAACTTGCTCAAACATGCATGAAAATGCTACAGATGGATAGATTGAATTTTTATGATCATTTTCCATATATTATTTATCTTATTTGGAGTAACGGTTGAGTTTCTATGATTTTTCAAAGTTTTGCAACATTTTCTGAAATTTCCAAATCATTTTTGTATTAGAAATATTCCAGAAAATGTTTATCACACAAGATGACATCGACCGACATCAGCAGGTCAGCTGACCGTCCAGTCAAACTCGGCGTAGGGGTCCACACGCCGCTGGCACGTAGCTGGCTAGTGTCACGCATGTGGGCCTAGTCAACAGCCACGCCAACGCTGGTCAACTCGCGCGTGGGTCCCGCCGGATTTTTAAACTAATCTAAATGTAAACAAAACAGGGTTAATTAGGACATGGGCCCATGTGTCGCTGAGCATGTGGGTTAGTTAGTGGCCTCATTAGTCGCTAACGACGTGTCCACGCCATCCACCCGCGGTTAGTCAGCCGGTGCTAATCGGGACACGGCGGGGTTACCCGTCCGGCCGACTCCGGCGACGAGAGGCCGCGCGGCCGGGCGCGTTGGAAGCGGCGCCACGAGGCTTGTCCGTTGGTGGCCTCGGGCGGCGCTGGGGTGGCGTGCAACGGCGGGGACGGCGAGTTGGGCGTCGGTTGGAGTTCGGTGTGCAAAGCAGCTGCGGCTAGAGCAAGTGGGCGAGCAAAGCGAGCAGCGGGGCAGCAACTACGTGTGTGTGAGAGTGTGTTGGATAGGTCATTGAGATTGAAAGGCCACCGGAGCATCACCGGCAATGAGCTCGGGCGGCGGCGGGTTTCTGTATCCGATGAATCGATGACTACGACGAGCAATCAAGGCGGAGGAGAGGGGTGTTCGGTCCGTGAGCTCACAGCGGAGACGTAGGGAAGGTCAGCGTGCTCGGGGAAGGCCTGGGGGTGACGAGACGGCGGCGGCTATCTCGGCCGGCCGTGGTTGGTGATGATGTTGCGGGTGTCGCTTCGGGGCTCTCCTCGTCGCATGGCTCAGCAAGGAGGGACGAGGACGAAATAGAGGAGCTTCCTAGCGCGCGGGCGAGGCGTGGGGTGGCCGGTGGCCGTGGCTACAGCGAGCGGCAACGACAGACGCGCTCGGGCGTGCTACAGAGAGAGAGAGAGCAGGGGAAAGGAGAGTGAGATGCGAGAGAGGGGAAGGACCAGGGGGCTCGGGCGTCTCCAGGCACGGATCAGGTCGAGGGAGGCAAGCAGGAGGTGGCGAGGAGACGTGGCCGCGATCGGCTGTGATGCGGGCACGCAACAGCTCCTACTGGCAGGAGCTTGAAGAAGCTCCTCACAGTTGGGCTGGTGGGCTGGGCCGAGAGAAGCTGGGCCAGGCTACAGGGAGGCCAGGTGAGGTTTCTGCCCTTTTTTAACTTTCTATTTTGTTTTCTTTTAGTTAACATTCTGCCACTGTTTAAAATTCAGAACAATTTCAAAACAGTGACAAAAACCCTTTGAATATTTTTATTTTGCTGGATGGACTTTTCCAATAGCACATAAAATTTTTCAAAGTTATTTGAAACATATTCCATATATTATGAATATAATTCCAAATTCAAATACAATAATGATTTAAATTCAGTGCCCAAAATATTCCAAAAAAATGTTCACCATTTTTGGTTTGGACTCAAAGCCTTGCCAAAAATATCAAACATTGATAAAGGCATTTTGGGTTGATTGAATGCAATTTTCAGTTGAACCTAGTTGATTTAATTTTGGTGCTAGGGTTTGGAACAATCCCCATTTCAATTTCACAAAACTTTAGACATGATGCATGGATGCAATGCCACTATCTGCAACCAAATTATAGGGCTGTCAGGACCCCGATTCCAAGTCACATCGATCTAGCAGGTAACACCTCATATCACTTTGCGGCCTCACGCACGGTATTCCTAATGGTGTCGCCTTACCATGGCCCGGACCGCTTATGCCTTTTGGCTCACGATATGATAGTGTGGCTAGCATCCATATGACAGAGAACCCAGCCGACATGACTAGTCGTGAACCCAAAGCGCACTTACTTATAGGGACAAGCATACATGAATCAACATCGAGCATGTCGGTCAGCAGCGTGCGAATCAGGGTTGTAGCACTGGCTAACAGACTCGGGAACCCGGCTGTAGCAGGCTAGGCAGACTCGGATGTCATCTGCGTGACATTTCAAGGGATGCATACAGAACGAAGTAAAACACATGCCGCCGTCAAGTGTTCCGGAGTAGTAGTGCTGGGCTAGCAGGTCTCCGGTGAACTGGGCTGTAGCGGACTACTATCACTCAGGAAGCACAAGACTACATTTCCCCATAAGAGAGGCTACCTAGGATAAACAACTAGGTTGTCGGATCCCACACATACCAAGCATTTCAATCATACACACAATATGCCCGATATGAGTACATACAACATGGCATCACAACAAAACTCTACAACTCAAAGTACTTTATTTAAAAGGCTCCGAGGAGCCATACATAACATGTTCATACAGATAGGGGTCACATGACCCACACTCAAATAATACAAACATACAAGCACATGCGAAGCAAACTAGTCCGAGTACGACACTAAAAGAAAGAAGGCTTGATGAAGCCCTTCTATCTACATCGCCCTTCACAAGTCTTGGACCACCACCGTGTGGCTAGTCACCGTCGACATCAAGGTCTACGAGAACCCATCGGAGGGGGCGGTGTTGTCGCCCTAAAACATTAATTAAAGCAACATGAGTACGGAGGTACTCAGCAAGTCTTACACCAGAATCCTACTATACATGCACATTCTCAAGAAGGTAGTGGAGTTATTGCAGCAAGCCATCTTTGACTCTTGGCTAAGCTATCCTACGTGACACCACTTGAAAAGCATTTGTCGCACACGAGTCCACTATCACCAACACAATACTCCACCGTGGATCCTCTCACGTCAACCTACGAGAGGGCCATCCGCGGTACTCACACTTATCTTGAGGCTTTTAGTAGTATCCATTTACTTGTCTATGAACTGTATACGTGACCAAGTAGTCCTTATCATGACGCGCTATTCAATAGTTTTATACCCCGCAGGTTGTACTTCTTCACACACGCTCACCACTTATCGCCGCTACACGACGTACTGCAACCTTCAAGCGGAAGCCCAACGAGGGTGTCGGCCACGACCGACTAAACACACGAGTCCCTAGTCCAGGTTTATCACCTATTCGGGTTCCATCCGCAGGATTCCGCCGAGGTTTCCACTAACGCAATTTTAACAATGTGTGTGAATTTGAAGAATTTACATTCAGTTATAAAGGTGGCACACATATTTTTGTAGTCACTTTCAGTGTTTACACAGCTAACACAAGATATACAAATACATCTTTTTTCGATTTTTTAACAGCTCAACACTTCACTTGTTATCGACACAACACTTCACCTGTGTCCATTTGGAGTTACAGATTAATTCTTAAGGTTGTGTCGCTAACGAGAGTGAAGTGTTGAACATGATTTGGTAAAGGTATCGATGAGAGGCCATGTAGGAGTACATGGTGGGTTGTTTCATTGAGGCCGCCCTTAAGAACTGAGATCTGTGTGTGATTTAAGATTCAGCTACTAGCACGCATTGGGCACTAAACCAATGGACCTCTCGACTTATTAACCACTCTTGTCCTCCGTCCGGAGTTGCAAAGTAGTTTCGTGTTTGTAGTATGTCGGGCTGCACGCAGCGCTGACCTTATGGGTGGGATGTGTTGCGATAGGCACGCGGCACGGTAAAATCGATTCGCCTGCTTGGTGTCTCGATGTAACGACCAAACCTCAAGGATTTGAGTCTCGTGCTTACCGTATAGTCCTCGGATCGAACTCGCTAGCACACACAAGATAGATGAATACCGTAATAGCAAGTGCATCATTTATTACAACGTTGATCCGAATATATAAAATAAAACAATCTGCATAACACTTGGCTAGCTTATTCAATCAAACAGCGGAAAGTAGCGAATAATAACGATGAGTCCCATCATAGCCCATCGGGCGATGCCTTTGAGAGTGCATCGCGACCCTAACGGTACCTTACTCTTCGTTCAATATCCTGCAACATGAGACGTTGCAGCCATATAGGTCAATACTTTGAATGTATTGGCAAGTTACACAGAGTAATAATATAGCAGACCTACATGTATATGCATAGTACAACAAAGGAAGGCTTGAGGGTTTATTTTGCGTAAAGCTGATTTTGTCCTCATAACTACCTAATAGTCAAATTTTTATTTAGTTCTTTATTACTACAATTATGCACAAGGTTGAGTTGGAAAATCAACTCCAACCTACCCTTTATTAAGTTGCCCACAAATATTATTAATGTCACATTTGTCAAGATCATCCAACAACCGTAATGGCATAGTCACTCAATTTACCCATAGCCGGGCACGGCTAATCATGATTAGTTTTAATACTCTGCAGAGTTTTGTACGCTTTACCCATCGGACCAATCCAAGATTGAGACAAAGTCTTTCGTAAGAGGTTCCTTAACCACCGACGGCCACATCCCACCTACATATGCTACATCCGTCGACACCGCTCGGGGCCAGGTTCCAACAATCGATCAACTAAGCCGAGCCCATATAGCCAGTGGCCGCACATGGAAGCTACTAGTCACTAAGTCTGTCTCGAACTTTTGAACTCGGGCGACATTCCACTTAGGGTGCACTCTCATGAGCGCATGGCCTTAGAAAAGGTGCAAGACCCCATGATGCCTTCCTCAACACCAAGCAATACCACTTCCGCCAGAGGTGAATTAAACTTAATTACTACTCATTTTAGTTATATATATAATCCTCACATAAACTCAATGAATACACTAACCACCCCGCCTACAAAGCATAGCAAACTACAACTACCACGATTTGCAAAAGACGGAAGATAGGTCAACAAAGATAGCCAACATATATAATATCCTATACATGCATATATTCATAGTGTGATATAACTACATGCATAGAAAATAATAGGTAAAGGATGATCAACATGTAACTTGCCTTGGTTCTGGTTCAGAAAGTCACACTCCTGACAATAGCTCGCGTCGCACTCCGGACAATCTACACGTTTCACACAATTTCAACAAATCAATCACCGGAACACGAATAGAACCAGAATAAAACCAACAGCAACAAAACCATTTAAAAATAAACAACAGAATCTTAACATCACCTAAATTGCACTACGGTCACAATGCAAAAAGAATCACTCGATTCCGATAAACGGTTTGGAAGTTACGGCCTCCGGAAGGTTTATTTCAAATTCAAACGAATTCAAATTTGAAAAGTGCAAACATGTGAGATTTTGGTACTCTGATAAAGTGCTGGTTTTTGTGAGTGCATAGGAAAAAGAATTACCTAATTTGGGTATACAGAATAAAAGATATAGCTAATTGAAGTTAGAGTTGAAATCTGGAAAGAAAAACAAAAACAACAGAAAACATCTGGGCTGTAGCAAACTGCCACGTGTCAGCGCGTGATTGGCCGGGGTTTGCTGTGCGTGCGTGCTCACCGGAAAACAGGGGACGCGGCGGCGGCGGGTCGGTCGTCGGCGGTGGAGCTTCTCCGGCGGGTCTCCGGTGAAGGTGAAGCGACGGATGGGTGCGGCGGTGAGTGGCGGAGTTGTAGGTGATGTCGGACGGCGGCGAGGCGTCCTCTGCGGGCGGCGGTGACGACGTGAACACGGTGTGCTTCGGCGGCGTCGGTCGAGCTCGTTCCTCTCTCCCCACTGCGTTTATGGTCACGATAACTTGTCAAGCGAGTACGGCGTGGAGCGGCGGATCGAAGGAAGCAGGCGGCTGAGCTCGGTGCGGCCTTACGGTGGTGGAAACATCGGCGAACGGCGGCGATCGGCGGACCTTCTCTGCGAGATCCAAAACGCCGGCTGAGGCGTGCGTATCGGCGGAAAGAATCGATAAGGGGTTCGGGTTCGCCGCAGCTGGGCTCGCGGCGGTGCCCCGGGAGGTCGGGGTCGGTAGGGTGTCGGGTTGACTCGGTTCGCGCTGGCGCGCAGGCGGCGCGGCGGTGTCCGCCGGTGGAAGGGACGAATAGGCGCGGACCTGGCCGCCGGGCCGGAGGCGAGGTGGATCGGGCGTGGCGCTGCTGGTTGCTACAGCGCTTGGCAAGGGTAGGTGGGCCACGGGCCAGCGGGTTAGTGGCCGCGCGGCTACAAGGGTGTGGGCGGCGCCACGACCGGGCTGGCCGGGTCCTGGCTGGTCGGCTCGCTGCCTTTCTCTTTTCTTTAAACAGAAACAACAGCAGTAAAAAAAAATAAATAAAATAAAATACACAGTATAAAATCTAAATAAAAATACCTAGACACACAGTAAAAATAGCCCTATAGCTATAAACTACAGGAACACTAGTTCCAATAGAAATGCAATTTTGTAAAATAATTTTGATGCAATAGGCCACTCAAACAGCAATAAAACAATCAAATAAAATATTTTGAAGATTGCAAAAATTACCAGAACATATCAGATGAACTGGAAATAATATTCCACGCATTATGAACATTTTTAAAAACAGGGGAGAAGTCATTTTATCTCCGCTCCAATAAATTGCCTTTTGTTGCATAATGATTTGAATATTTCAGGAAAGCAAATAATGCAATAAAAATATGATATGCATGTGAATGATCTATTAACATCCAAATTTAGGAAAATTGGGATGTTACAAACCTACCCCCCTTAAGATGAATCTCGTCCTCGAGATTCGGGCTGGCTAGCAAATAGGTGTGGGTGATCCCGCTCGAGATCTTCCTCTCGCTCCTGTGTAGCTTCCTCCTCGTATGATGATCCCATCAACCTTGCATAACTTAATTGTCTTGGTGCGAGTAACGCTCTCGCTGTCTCCGTAATCTTAACAGGTTTCTCCTCATATGTCAAATCACTCTCCAACTGAATTGCGCAAGTGGCACTGTGTCCTCAATGGAACATCCATCATCTCTGCATGGCACTTCTTTAATCGAGATACATGAAACACATTATGAACTCCTGACAAGGATTCTGGCATCTCCAGCTGATAAGCTACCTCTCCTCTACGCTCCAAGACCTTGTAAGGCCCCACAAAACGTGGTGCTAACTTACCCTTAATTCCAAACCTCTTGATTCCACGAAGTGGTGAAACTCTAAGATATGCACGGTTTCCTACCTCATATGTCACCTCCTTACATTTTGCATCTGCATAACTCTTCTGTCTGGACTGTGCTATCTTCAGTCTATCACGAATCAACTTGACCTTCTCCTCAGCATCTCTGATCAAGTCTGGTCCAAAGAACTGACGCTCTCCAACCTCATCCCAAATCAACGGTGTCCTCGCACTTCTTACCATACAATACCTCAAATGGTGCCATCTTCAGACTAGCTCGGTAATCTGTTATTATATGAGAACTCTGCATAAGGTAAATTATCATCCCAATCGACCCATAGTCCAAAGCACAAGCTTTCAACATATCCTCCAAAATCTGATTTACCTCTCGTCGCCCATCTCGTTCGTGGATGGAAAGTCTGATCAACTCCAGCCTGGTGCCCAAGGATTCATGCAACTGACGCCAAAATTTAGATGTGAACTAAGTACCTCTATAAGACATTACCTTCCTTGGAACTCCATGCAGACAAACAATTTTAGACATATAGATTTTTGCTAGCTGAGCACTGGTATAAGTAGTCTTTACCGGGATGAAGTGAGCAACTTTAGTCAAACGATCAACAACTACCCAAATAGAATCATAACCTGACCGAGTCCTGGGTAGACCTGTAATGAAATCCATACCAATCTCATCCCACTTCCAATCAGGGATAGGCAATGGCTGTAACAAACCTGCTAGTCTTTGATGTTCGCTTAACTCTCCGCACACATTACATGTTGCAATATACCCAGCATTTCTCTTCAAAGCTAGGCCACCAAAATCTTTCCTCAAATCCAAATACATCTTAGTATTACCCGGGTGAATAGAATAAGGTGAATCATGCGCCTCTCAAGAATCAACTTCTTGATATCTGCATCTTGAGGTACACAACACGCTTCTCAAACCATATGGCTCCATGTTCATCCTCATGGAAACCTTCGCCTTACCTTTAGCCATATTCTCTTTATCTCAAGAATCTCCTTATCACCCTTTTGAGCTTCTCCGATCCTGTCAAGCAAAGTAGGCTTTACCTCAAGTGTTGCCAAATATCCCTTAGGAACCATCTCCAATCTGTGATTCCTGAACTGTTCACATAACTCGGGTGGCATATTATCAATATTAATTGCATTAGCATGGCTCCTACGACTCAATGCATCAAGAATAACATTAGCCTTACCAGATGATATTGCACATTCAAATCATAATCCTTAATAAGCTCCAACCATCTCCTCCGCTCGAGGTTCAAATCCTTCCGAGTAAAAATACACTTCAAGCTTTTATGATCAAGAATATATCACAATGATTACCAATAAGATATGGCCTCCAAGTTTTCAATGCATGCACAATCGAGGCTAACTCCAAATCATGTGTAGGATAATTAAGCTCATGATTCTTAAGCGACGTGAAGCATAAGAAACAACTTTACCTTCCTGCATCAAAACACTCCCAAGTCCTTGACGAGAAGCATCACAAATATACCGAAGTCCTTATGTATGTCCGCAGAGTTAAAACTGGTGTCAGAACTAAACGCCGCTTCAACTTCAAAGCTGGCTTCACATTCATCACCCAAACAAATTTATTCTCTTCTTCAACAATTCAGTCATAGGCTTTGCAATCTTGGAAAAGTTCTCAATAAACCTCCTGTAATAACCTCGCAAGGCCCAAAAGCTGCTGAATCTCTCCAACTGTCGTGGGTGTCTCCCACTCAGAATCGCAAGCAACCTTAGATGGATCAACTGCAACTCCATTACCCGACACAACATGTCCAAGGAATGCTACCTCAGCCAGCCAAAACTCACATTTGCTGAACTTGGCATACAACCGATGTTCCTCAATTTCTCCAATACCAAACGCAAATGCACCTCATGCTCTTGCTTATTCTTGGAGAACACCAATATATCATCAATGAAAACAACCACAAATTTATCCAAGAACTCCATAAACACCTTGTTCATCATATTCATGAAGTATGCAGGGCGTTAGTCAATCCAAATGACATAACAAGATATTCATACAACCCATACCTCGTAGTAAAAGCAGTCTTTGGAATATCTTGCTCACTTAATCTTCAATTGATGATAACCGTAACAAAGATCAATCTTAGAAAACATGAGCTCCTCCAACTAGTCAAACAGATCATTTATCATAGGCAAAGGATACTTATTCTTAATGGTTACCTCATTCAGAGAACGATAATCAACACACATCCTCAAGGTCCCATCCTTCTTCTCCACAAACAAAACTGGAGCCCCCAAGGTGATGAACTTGGGCTAATAAATCCTTCATACCGCAATTCTCTTATTTGCTTCTTTAATTCCTCCAACTCTTGAGGAGGCATTCTATACGGTCTCTTTGCAATAGGTCCAAAGGCTCGGTATTAAATCAATAAGAAACTCAATATCTCTATCCGTGGCATACCCGCAACTCCTCCGAAACACATCCGATAATCTCTCACAATCGGCACCTCTTCCGTGCTACCCCCTTAAGAGAGTTCACCCGCACCTGATTATGCTTATACTTACATACATATTTGATCCTCTTCCCTGCTGGTGCACTGAGAGTGATAGATCGACTCGCACAATCAATACGACTTTTATATAATCGCAACCAATCCATACCCAAAATAATATCCGACCTTGTGACTTCAATATAATCAAACCAGAGGAAACTCATGCTTCCCAATGATAAAGTCAATCGATGACAACCAACACTGCTATCATCTCAGCTCCTGGGAACTCACTCTAATAGGCATACTAAGTGTTTTGGTTGGCAATCCATGTTTATCAACAAATACCCTCGAAATAAATGAATGCGATGCACCAAAGATCAAAAAGAACAAGCTGGTACCGAAAGTTAATCAAGAACTTACCAATCATCGTGATCAGTTCATTGTAAACCTCCTCCACATTAACATGATTTACATGACCCTTTTGGAAGGGGTTTGGCTTGTTGGATCCTCGAGTTCTTCGCCCGGCAACTGTGGTATAGTGCCCCATAGCCTTACACCAAGCAATCGCACCGACTCAAATCCCTTGGCGCACGTGTAACCCGGTGGTTCTGGTTATTGTTCCCTCCATTGCCATTACCATTACCATTACCTTTGCCATTGCCATTGTTACTCTTGTGCCCATTATGATGATGGTGGCCATTATGGTTGTGGCCATTCCCTCCATGATGATTATGATCATTTCCTCCATGATGATTATGTCCATTACCTCCATTACCATGATATGAAGTCCGTGGCTTCATTGTGGTCCTGAATTATACCTGTTATTGTTGTTGTACTTCCTCTTGCGATTCTCTATGGCCTGTTGCTTCCCTCCAACACAATGGCCTTATCAATTAGGTCCCGATAATTCCTAAAAGTGGCCATGCCAATCAAGGCTCAAATCATCATTTAGGCCCTCCAAGAATTTCTCCCGCTTAGCTGCATCAAGAGCACATCATTAGGAGCATAACGCAAGATTATTAAATTCCTCCACATACGCATTAATCGTGCGACCTCCCCGGGCGCAAACTGCGAAATTCCTTCTTTTCGACTCATAGCACCAAGCGAGACACATGTGCAGACGGAAAGCATCCTCAAACCGAGGCCATGTGATAGTAGCAATGGGATAAGTGACCAAGTCATTGTCCCACCAAGCTACAGCAGGACCCTCCAACAAATGTGAGGCAAACCTCACCCTCTCGTGATCTGTGCATCCAACCGCTCAGGTTCCTATTGACTGCACGGAGCCACCATCGCCACAATAGGTTCAGGGAACTGAGAACCTCCGAGGATTCAACCTCAAGAACTCGTAAGCATATCCACCGTGGAGGTGGCGGTGGATTGTTGTTGTTATTGTTGTTGTTCTGTTCGACAAGCAATCGGATCAACCGAGCTTGTCCTCAAGCAATCTGTTGCATGTATGGCGGTACATCATTGCCATTGTTGTCTCCTCCTGCTGCATTACGCTTATTATCACGCCTCGGCATCTCGTGGGCAAGCATAGAAGAGTTATAGATATAATAGGGCCAAACACTATATATATATATATATATATATATATATATATATATATATATATATATATATATATATATATATATATATATATATATATATATTCTACCCATATGCATAATATGATCAAGCCAACAAAACACAACAATGAATAACACCGACAAACAAACAACAAACAACAAACAACAAACAATATGATAATATCATATATATATAGTCGAATAATTTCGACACTAAGCAATTTAACAAACAACTACCAATAAAGCAAACAATCTAGTATCTTCATACCACTAAAGTGGGCATAATCGACACGCTAACACGATAACGCTGTAATATAACACAAGCATGAATGGTGGTCTCAAAGACTAGTTCCTACTTAACTGCTCAAGATACTTGAGGGGTTAACTAATAAACAGTAAGAAGTATAGCTAGTTTATAAAATAATTTTCACTCCTATGGCTTTTCTAATCCATTTTCTAGGGTCACGCCCCACAGTCAACACATCGCTCGATACCATCTGAACGACCAAACCTTGAAGGATTTGAGTCTCGTGCTTACCGTATAGTCCCTAGATCAAACTCGCTAGCACACACAAGATAGATGAATACCAGAATAGCAAGTGCATCATTTATTACAACGTTGATCCGAATATATAAAATAAAACAATCTGCATAGCACTTGGCTAGCTTATTCAATCAAACAACAAAAGTAGCGTAATAACGATGAGTGCCATCATAGCCCATCGGCGATGCCGAAAAGTGCATCGCGACCCTAACGGTACCTTACTCTTCGTTCAATATCCTGCAACATGAGACGTTGCAGCCATATAGGTCAATACTTTGAATGTATTGGCAAGTTACACAGGAGTAATAATATAGCAGACCTACATGTATATGCATAGTACAACAAAGGAAGGCTTGAGGGTTTATTTTTGCAGAAAGCTGATTTTATCCTCATAACTACCTAATAGTAAAATTTTTATTTAGTTCTTTATTACTACAATTAAGTGCACAAGGTTGAGTTGGCAAAATCAACTCCAACCTACCCTTTATTAAGTTGCCCACAAATATTATTAAGTGTCACATCTGTCAAGATCATCCAACAACTGTAATGGCATAGTCACTCAAATTTACCCATAACCGGGGCACGGCTAATCATGATTAGTTTTAATACTCTGGAGTTTTGTACGCTTTACCCACTGGACCAATCCAAGATTGAGACAAAGTCTTTCGAAGAGGTTCCCTTAACCACCGACGGCCACATCCCACCTACATATGCTACATCTGTCGACACCGTATCGGGCCAGGTTCCAACACCGATCAACTAAGCCAGAGCCCATATAGCCAAGTGGCCGCACATGGAAGCTACTAGTCACTAAGTCTGTCTGATCTTTTTGAACCTGGGCGGCATTCCACTTAGGGTGCACTCTCATGAGCGCATGGCCTTAGAAAAGGTGCAAGACCCCATGATGCCTTCCCTCAACACCAAGCAATACCACTTCCGCCCAGAGGTGAATTAAATCCTTAATTACTACTCATTTTAGTTATATATATAATCCTCACATAAACTCAATGAACACACGAACGACCCCCGTCTACAAAGCATAGCAAACTACAACTACCACGATTTGCAGAAGACGGGAAGATAGCTCAACAGCATAGCCAACATATATAATACTCCTATACATGCATATATTCATAGTGTGATATAACAACATGCATAGAAAATAATAGGTAAAGGATGATCAACATGTAACTTGCCTTGGTTCTGGTTCAGAAAGTCACACTCCTGACAATAGCTCGCGTCGCACTCCGGACAATCTACACGTTTCACACAATTCAACAAATCAATCACCGGAACAGGAATAGAACCAAAATAAAACCAACAGCAACAAAACCATTTAAAAATCAACAACATAATCTTAACATCACCTAAATTGCACTACGGTCACAATGCAAAAAGAATCACTCGATTCCGATAAACGGTTTGAAAGGTACGGCCTCCGGAAGGTTTATTTCAAATTCAAACGAATTCAAATTTGAAAAGTGCAAACATGTGAGATTTTGGTACTCTGATAAAGTGCTGGTTTTTGTGAGTGCATAGGAAAAAGAATTACCTAATTTGGGTATACAGAATAAAATATATAGCTAATTGAAGTTAGAGTTGAAATCTGGAAAGAAAAACAAAAACAACATCAAACATATGGGCTGTAGCAACTCCTGTAGCAAACTGCCACGTGTCAGCGTGTGATTGGCCGGGGTTTGCTGTGCGTGCGTGCTCACCGGAAAACAGGGGACGCGGCGGCGGCGGGTCGGGCGTCGGCGGTGGAGCTTCTCCAGCAGGTCTCCGGTGAAGGTGAAGCGACGAATGGGTGCGGCGGTGAGTGGCGGAGGTGTAGGTGATGTCGGATGGCGGCGAGGCGTCCTCTGCGGGCGGCGGTGACGACGTGAACGTGGTGTGCTTCGGCTGCGTCGGTCGAGCTCGTTCCTCTCTCCCCGCTGTGTTTCTGGTCACGAGAACTTGTCAAGCGAGTACGGCGTGGAGCGGCGGATCGAAGGAAGCAGGCGGCTGAGCTCGGTGCGGCCTTACGGCGGTGGAAACATCGGTGAACGGCGGCGATCGGCGGACCTTCTCTGCGAGATCCAAAATGCCCGACAGAGGCGTGCGGATGACGGAAAGAATCGGGATAAGGGGTTCGGGGTTCGTCGCAGAGCTGGGCTCGCGTGCGGAGCCCTGGGAGGTCGTGGGGTCGAGTAGGCGTCGGGTTGGACTCGGGCTCGCGCTCGGGCGTGCGTGCGGCGGTGGCGTCCGGCTCGGTTGAAGGGACGAACAGGGGCGCGGGACCCGCTGTCAGCGGCTGGAGGCGAGGTGGATCGGGCGTGGCGCTGCTGGCTGCTGCGTACCGCTTCGCGGGTAGGTGGGCCACGTTTGTGCGGGGTTAGGTGGGCCGCGGCTGCTAAAGTGGTGTGGGCGGCGCTGCTGGGCTGGCTGGCTGGCTGGGCCGCTAGCTGGCCGGCTCGCTGCCTTTCTCTTCTCTTTAAACAGAAACAACAGTAGTAAAACAAAATAAATAAAATAAAATACACAGTATAAAATCTAAATAAAAATACCTAGACACACAGTAAAAATAGCCCTATAGCTATAAACTACAGGAACACTAGTTCCAATACTAATGAAATTTTGTAAAATAATCTTGATGCAATAGGCCACTCAAACAGCAATAAAACAATCAAATAAAATATTTTGAAGATTGCAAAATTACTGTAACATATCGATGAACTCGAAATAATATTCCACGATTATGAACATTTTTAAAAACAGGGCAGAAGTCATGTTATCTCGCCCAATAAATTGCCTTTTGTTGCATAATGATTTGAATATTTCAGAAAGCAAATAATGCAGTAAAATATGATATGCATGTGAATGATCTATTAACATCCTAATTTAGGAAAATTGGGATGTTACACTGCTCGGGGCCGTTTAGGAACCTCGCCCGACTCCTGCGGATGGAACCCGAATTGGCGATAAACCGGACTAGGGACTCGTGTGTTTAGTCAGTCGTGGCCGACACCCTCATTGGGCTTCGCTTGAAGGTTGCGTAGTACACTTCGTGTAACGCACGATAAGTGGTGAGAGCGTGTGTGAAGAAGTACACCCTGCAGGTATAAAACTATTCAATAGCTGCGTCCATGTAAAGGACTACTTGGTCACCTATACAGTTCATAGACAAGTAAATGGATACTACTAAAAGCCTCAAGATAAGTGTGAGTACCGCGGATGGCCCTCTCGTAGGTTGATGAGAGAGGATCCACGGTGGAGTATTGTGTTGGTGATTAGTGGACTCGTGTGCGACAAATGCTTTTCAAGTGGTGTCACGTAGGATAGCTTAGTCAAGAGTCAAAGCTAGCTTGCTGCAATAACTCCACTACCTTCTTGAGAATGTGCATGTATAGTAGGATTCTGTTGTAAAACTTGCTGAGTACCTCCGTACTCATGTTGCTTTAATTAATGTTTTCAGACGACAACACCGCCCCCTCCGATGGGTTCTATGTAGACCTTGACATCGACGAGTGACTAGCCACCCAGGTGGTGGTCCAGGACTTGTGAAGGGCCGATGTAGATAGAAGGGCTTCGTCAAGCCTTCTTTCTTTTTAGTGTCTGTACTCAGACTAGTTTGCTTCCGCATGTGCTTGTATGTTTGTATGACATGAGTGTCGGGTCATGTGACCCCTATCGGTATGAATATGTTATATATGGCTCCTCGGAGCCTTTTAGATAAAGTACTTTGAGTTGTAGAGTTTTGTTGTGATGCCATGTTGTATGTACTCATATCGGGCATATTGTGTGTATGATTGAAATGCTTGGTATGAGTGGGATCCGACAATCTAGTTGTTTATCCTTGGCAGCCTCTCATATGGGGAAATGTAGTCTAGTGCTTCTGAGCGATAGTAGTCCGCTTCTGGCCCTGTTCACCGAGTCCTACTAGCCCAAAGACTACCGCTCGACACTTGATCGACCGCATGTGTTTCACTTCGCTCCGTGTTCCGTTCTTCGGGAAATGTCACGCGGTGACATTCGGAGTCCTGCCTAGCCTGCTACATCCCGGGTTACCGGAGTCCTGTTAGCCCAGTGCTACAGCCCGGATTCATATGTTGATGACCGACATGCTCGATGTGATTAATGTATTCCTGTAACCATGGGTTACTGCCGCTTTGGGTTCACGACTAGCCATGTGGATGCTAGCGACACTATCATATACGTGAGCCAAAAGGCGCAAACGGTCCCGGGCCATGGTAAGGCGACACCCGTGGGAATACCGTGCGTGAGGCCGCAAAGTGATATGAGGTGTTACCGGCTAGGTCGATGTGACTTGGAATCGGGGTCTTAAATAAAAGAGAGAGAGAGAGAGAAAGGAACCTACCTAGCCCACTTACCTGTAGCCTGCCCAGCTTGACCAGCCCAGCCCACCTACCTCGCCGCTCGTCGTCTTCCTCTGCCAGTAGGCAGAGGCAAAGTCGCATGCGCACACGCAGAGTCCTCCACCTCCTGCTTCGTCGTGGCAGCCTCCTCGGCCTTCGAACCGCGGCACGGAGACGCCAAGCACCTTCCCTCTCACCCCCATCTCTCTAGTGCCTCTCTCCCTCTCTAGCCCTGCTCCACGCGACCACCGACAGCCCCACCAGCCACCGCTGCCGCTCGCGTGACCATCGCCACCCCCTCGCCCCCTGCCATGTCCAACTGAACCGCGTGAACGCCGCGCCCCTCCAAGAAGAAGATCGGGACCGCGGAAGCTCTACGTCATCGACATCAAGCTCGTCCCCGCCGCCTCTGGTCGAAGCTCGCTGGCGTCAATCCGTCATCTCCGGAGCGTTCTCGGCCACACCGAGCTTCTCCTCGTCATCGTCGTGAGGCTCTCTCCCATCTCGCCTCTGTCCCCTGCTCAAACTCATGCCGTAGCCGTTGTTCCACCGCAACCGAAGCTCACCGCCACCGTGGCTCCTCGCCGCCGTGGCCAGGGCACCCAAAGCTTGCGTCCGAGCACATGGTTGTGCTCCTACTGGTCCGTAGCTGCCGCCCCGCTGCTTAACTTGCTCCGCCTCATGCTCTAGCCGCAGCTGCTGCACACACCAAACTCCGGCGGCCGCCCAATTGCTCGCCGTCGGCGAACCAGGCCACCCCGCGACTTTCTGACACCTCTTTTGGATGCGGGAGACCACGAGCTTGCCTACCGTGCCCTTGGTGCGTCCAGCCGTGGCCGGAAACGGCCGGCCGGCGATCGCCGCCGCGCCGGATTAGCGCCGCCGGTTAGCCGCTGGTTAACTCCGCCATTAGCACTAACTAACCCCCCCTAGAGTCACTGACAGTGGGACCCGCATGTTTAACTCAGCGGGCTTATTTTCCTAGTTAAGATTAGTTTATAACCCAGCGGGACCCATGTGCCAGATTTGACCGTGCTGACTCGGCAGTTGACCGACCCCACACGTCAGTTTAACCTGGCCACGTCACCTGTTGACCTGACCCCACAAGTCTGTGACCCAGACAGCACCGTGTCACTGACTAGTGGACCCCACTGGTCAGGTTTGACCTGGACCGAGTCAGTTGATCTGCAAGCGTCACCACTCGACCTTAATGTTGTGTGAAGATTTGATTCTGGATTTAAAATAAATCAGAAATTCCAGAAAATGTCCTAAACTTCTAAAAAATCATATGAATTCAACCGTAACTCCAAATGAGATAAATTATATATGAAAAATGATCAAAAAAATCCAATCTATCCATCTGTATCATTCTCAGGCATGTTTGAGCAAGTTAACTTCACTGTTTAGGATGAAACATGAATAGGATAACTTTGATAATAGTTTTTGAGTTGGAATTTGATGTAGTTTTGAATTCCACTTCAATCAAAATGACTTGCTATTGCATTAGCCCAAATCACAGCATATTTCCATTTCATTATCATGCATCATATTGTGCATTGCATTGATTGTGTTCTTCCTTGTTTGCCGGTGTTTGTTCCCTCTCAGTAGACGACGTACCAACGATGAGTTCGATGACACCGATGAAGAACTATACTATCTTCAGAAGTGCCAGGCAAGCAAAACCCCCTTGTTCATTTTGATACAATCCCACTCTCTCGCTCCTGCTCTCTTTTACTGCATTAGGACAACAATGATTCATCTGTTATTTGCTGCGGTAGTTGAACCCCTTTATCCTCTGCATAACCTGTCATTGCCACAGTAAATAGATGAAACCCACTAGCATGAGTAGGAGTTGTTTGAGCCCTGATGTTCCTACTCATTCATGCTTGTTTGTCGTGCCTGCTATTGCTTAGAGTTGTGTCAGGTATTATTCATCGGGGATGAATCGGATGTGTGTGAACATGTCCTACTGTTGAGAGCTAAGTGTGTGAACACGATTTGGTAAAGGTAGCGGTGAGAGGCCATGTAGGAGTACATGGTGGGTTGTCTCATTGAAACCGTCCTCAGGAACTGAGTTATGTGTTTGTGATCCATGAACAGTAATTACCACACATTGGGTTCTGGTAACTCGGCCCCTCTCGGCTTATTAATCAACTTGATCTCTGTCCAGGAGTTGCAACTAGTTTCTGGTGTTTGTAGGTAGTGTTAGTAGTCTACCAAGTGGCACCCGATACAGTGGGCTTGGGACGAGACTAGGCACTGATGGTCGGTTTACCAAGTGGCACCGGATGGTGGACTTGGGAACCCCACACATCGCTTGGGGCCGTGGCGACACCCGGCGGATCTCCTTGCGGATGGAACCCGAATAGGCGATAAACACTGGACGAGAGACTTGTGTGATTAGTCGGTCGTGGCCGACACCTCGCTGGGCTTCCACTTGAAGGTTGCGAGTACATGTCGTGTAAACGGCGATAAGTGGTGAGAGCGTGTGTGAAGAAGTACACCCCTGCAGGGTTAACATTATCTACTCGAATAGCCGTGTCCGCGGGAAAGGACTTCTGGGTTGCCTGTACGGTTCATAGACAAGTGAAAGTGGATACTCTAAAACTCGCAAGATAAGCATGAGTGGTATGGATGGCGTTCTCGTAGGTAGACGGGAGCGGATCCATAGTGGTGTATTGGTATGGTGAATATGTGGACTCGTGTGCGCCACCTCAAAGAGTTACTTGCGGTCATAGTTCAGGATAGCCACTGAGTCAAAGCTGGCTTGCTGCAGTCAAACTCCACCACCCCCTTTGTTAATACTGATGCATATGTAGCTAGTTCTGATGTAAGTCCTGCTAGGTACATTTGTACTCACGTTTTCTTAATTTATGTTTTTGCGAGAGGCGTCGGTCTACGCTAGCGATTCGTTTGGACTTCGACGTTTAGCTTGATACCTCAGCTACGATCTTGTGCCCTCGGCAGGATCTGGTAGATAGTCAGGCTTCTCAGCCTTTTTCATTTGTAGATGTCTGTACTCAGACATGTTAAGCTTCTGCATGTGCTTTGACTTGTATGCTCTGAATGTTGGGTCATGAGACCCATGTTTGTAATATCTCGCTCCTCGGAGCCTAATGATTAAATACTTGAGTCGTAGAGTTATGCTGTGATGCCATGTTGTATTTACACATATCGCGCATATTGTGTGTATGATTGAAATGCTTGGTATGTGTGGGATCCGACAACCTAGTTGTTTATCCTTGGTAGCCTCTCTTATGGGGAAATGTAGTCTTGTGCTTCCATGAGCCATAGTAGTCCGCTTCTGGCCGGTTCACGGAGTCACGCTAGCCCAGACACTCTTGCTCGGAACCTTTGGGTGGCGGCATGTGATTCACTTCGTTCTGTATACGTCCCTTGAAATGTCACTTGGTGACATCCGAGTCCTGCCTAGCCTGCTACAGCCCGGGTTCCGAGTCTGTTAGCCAGTGCTACAGCACTGGATTCGACGCTGTTGACCGACATGCTCGATGTTCATTCATGTATGCATGTCCCCGTAAGTTAGTGCCACTTTGGGTTCATGACAAGTCATGTCGGCCCGGGTTCTCTGTCATATGGATGCTAGCGGCACTATCATATACGTGAGCCAAAAGACGCAAACGGTCCCGGGCCATGGTAAGGCGACACCCGTGGGAATACCGTGTGTGAGGCCGCAATGTGATATGAGGTGTTACAGGCTAGATCAGTGTGACTTAGAATCAGGGTCCTGACAGTTTTGGTATCAGAGCCTGACTGCCTGTAGGATTACCAAGCCAAAATGGTCGAAGTTGAGTCTAGAAATGCTTTAGTTATATAAGGGAATTGATTGTGGAAGGGAACGTAAGGCTCTTTTTACTCCTTATACCTTATGCCCTTCTGATCCGAGTCATCTTATCTTTCCTACGGGGTTAAGGAACTAAGCTCTCTCTTCCTTCTATCAGGATCACGTGTTACTAATCTATAGACTCTCAAGATTGTTAGATTTAAGCCCCAGTTCAGTTTCTATTACTTCCGTATGTTCATAGCTGGCCTCAGAACCTTGATATGATGTTGTTGAGTGGTTATGCCACCATTTTGCATGATGTCTCAAATCTTTTTGAGCATTTACAACCGTTATGTTGTCCGAGTCATCCCAGGTTTCTAAACTATCTGATGCATTTGCAAATTCTTCCTTCCTATTCACGGTGTCCTTTTGGTCAAAATAAGCACACTAATCGGTCTATTGAGGTACTCTATTGCCTCGACACATATGTTGGAACTATTATTATGACCATAGGTGTCTTAGAGGATCATCTAGTAATCTATCCATGCTTTATATTCCTAGTGTGATGATTCTGGGCATTATTCTCGAAAGCATCCCGTGATGCCATTTAGTTAGTAGGCATTCTATTTCATGGCTCTTAAGCCCAAGATTCACTCTACTTACTTCATGTTGTTAGTGTTGCTCGTATCTTTAGGTTATTAGTAACCTTTGCCATAGTCCTCGAGGTTCGTGGTATTACCTTCTCCAAGTACCATGAGCTGTTTATGGCAGAAGTTCCTTGTTGAACCGAAAGATCACAACAAGAGTGCTCTTGATGAATTCTCCATTCCACATTGTGAATCTGCCAGTTCTATCTTTCTGCATGGGTTATTCGAAAGAAATGTTGAGCTTTGCTCGACATACTAATCTATGCATTCACAACTCAGAAAAGATATATGTCCCTTTTAGTTGTCTCTCTTTAGTTGTATTCTGACCTCTGTCTATCAATTGATAGCCAGGACTAGTTGTGCATTCGTGTTATCGATGCCTATTATTCTTGTGGTCCGTCAAGCCATTCTACTTCAGAATGACTAGGAGAAACAAACTCCAGTACCTCATCCATATCCAGGATTGGGTCAAAGCAGTTGTATTCCGTAGATCAAATGCCAATCCAGCTTCTAATCTGTTCTACCCGGGAGTATTGCCATCTTATGTCAAGAATGTCATGAGAATTGCACCATGTCTTATGAATCCTTGACGCAGTGATACTTCTCACCGTCATCATTCATTTCTCGGTCCCGTGTTGTCGCAACCAGAATGCCGACAAGTGTACCGTGATGTGCGAAATCAATACTCCTAGCTACTCCGTTTCTTGGTAGTTAATGGACAATACTCTCATTATTAGCGTGCTGGTTATTGAATTATCATTCTAAGACTGATCGTGCTACCTAGTCCATTTTTCCTGGTGCACCCTTCGATCAATGAGTTAGGATTGTGTCAATCCCTTGCTCGTTTGATCATATCGTCTTGCTCTGGAAAGCAAGATTGTTCTCGAGCTTAATAACATATCGGTGGTTCGTGATTTTTTGAATATCTTCTCGAAAGTATTACCAGGTTGTCACCTGACTGCTATGTTGGGTTCGTGATCAAGTTGGTTTTCCATAAACCACCCTTTCTCCAAGGATCTGTGTTGGATACCCCTGAACTAGTTGGATAAGCTAAACAATAAATTGGAGAGTTGGAAGATAAAAGCTTTATTTGACCCAGTTCATTAAAAGGGATATCCTTAGGTGTGTGGGTGTGTTGAAGAAAGATGATATCTTCATCGACTGATCCCCGTGATCAGTTGTTGAACCTATCGTCTTGCCCAAACCTTGACTTGAGTATGGGCTATTTTCAAGTCAAATTATAACCAACGATGTTCGTAATGTTGTCTTACTCGCGGCTGATCCCTCGAGCATACACCATTACATCCTTGGTCTGACCAATACTATCACCATGTTCACATAATGGTGGAAGTCCAGTGATATGGAAATTCCGATGAGTTGTTGTTGCGCCCATCAACAGCATCTTGTTTCCTCCATGATTCATGTTGAACATCCAGCTAGTGTTGGAAACTTGTGTAAGCATTTTCTTCATGCCCCGTTCATGAAGTATATGTTTGGATGAAAGAAGTGACTTCCTATCATTCATGTGCATTTGATGCAAGTTGCCGCCATGAATTTGAGAAGGCTTGTTTTACCTCCTCTGGAATCATCCCAAGTCAGTCATGCACGTGTGAAGTATTCTATGGTCTGATAGACTGATCATCTTCATTCCATACGTATCCCTAGCACACAAGCCACTGATTGATTTGTTCAAGGATAAGAAGTTCATCGATAAGTGCACAAGGACTTTGATATCTTCGATGATGGTTCCCAACCAGAATTCGGTAGTGTTCTATTATAACACTACCATGTGGTCATGCTTGTCTAGGACAACGTGTTCACATGTGAGTAGCAGAATCAGCTCATGTTTTGGAGCTTGCTATCGTAGTTCATTCCCTGAGAATCTCGCAATGCCATCTCGTCGATTTGTGTTGCAAACTTTCATTTTTCTTTCTAGACTCGATGAGTCCGGATTATTCTGACACCAACCAGATCTAAATCTCAGGCAAATATGATGGTTGGAACATTTCCCAAGAACTGCAATATTGGTCTCTCTGTAACCGGTAAAGTGGATGTCATGGACAACACACCCAATCGGAAGACCTATTATTTTAGTATCTTGTTGAGGAAGTTGGCCAACTCCCCATAAGGATCTCGTAGAACTTATTCCAGAAGTTGTTCCTTATGGATTTTTGTGCTCCCGAAGTCCGACCTTTTTACTTGATGTTCCAGATATCAAGCCATATCTATGAATGGGTTACGCTAGCACATCAAAGATAACATTAGAAGCGGAGTGCTAAATGTCTCTCGGTCGATCATCCAGATTTCATCCCCTTGGCCTCGCTAAGGTGACATCCGAGAAAGTGTTATCTTCCTTTGCATCTGCATCGTCCATCACCATTCATCATGGTAGTATGATGTGTTGCCAGGATCCTCGACACGGATATTGGCAAGACCCCGATGAATATGGAAATGCTCAAGTTCTTGAGAGCACGCTCAGTCACTAGGTTATATTCTCGGTAACAATCGAATGTGCCTTCCATTGCCGAGTTGTCTCAAAACCCTAGCTTTCTTTTCAAACTAGGTATGCCATTTCTTATAACTCCTTCAATCGATCGTTTGTGAATTGCCTTAGCCTGGTATGGAGAGTCTCAATGATCTCTATGTCAAAAGTAATTCTCTCTGCCACTTACGGGATGATTCTACGAGTCACTTTTCCTAAGGTGCCGCATTGTGGAATCACGACAGTCAACTCCTCGCTACGTCGTGATCAAGCGTGGATTTGTTGCCTACCTAGTGAACCTTCATCATCCGTTACACCCCATCCCTCTGAATGTATGTTTCGTGTCTCAGCTCAAGAGATGTTTTACATCTCACCCCATGAGTTGATCTTGAGTTACCAATATTCGAGAAGATGGATTCCTGTAGGGTTTCTGTCCGTCGTCATTGCGTTGGTTGAAGATCTCTAAAGGAAGGACGCCAAGATCGATCTGAAGCAATGGATCATGAAGAGCATGCTAGCTTGTGCCCCCTCTGTCTTCTTACCTCACGTCTTGAATCTCGGGACGAGATTCTTGTTTAGTGGGGGTGAGTTGTCACATCCCTAGTTCTGGTCTGCTCTGGGTTAGCTAGTCTCGTGTTGCATCATGTTTAAATTTCTCTTAAACCTGAAATGAGGATCAACAAACCCCAGCAACCCCCCTGAAAATACCAGGTTCAACTAAGAAAAATTTAGTGAACCCAAAATGCCCATCATAAAAGTTCATCATTTTTGAATTGGTCCAGAACCTCTGTCGAAAATGGTGCACATATTTCTAGGACATGTTGGATTTTTGAATTAATCCGTATTGCATTTGAGTTGGAGCTAATAAAAGCTATAAATAATTTTATAGCTCCAGATATTTTGAAAATAATTGTGGGTCACTTGTATATTGCAGAGAGCTCCCACAAATAATTTCAGAATTCATAAAAAATGGTTTAGTGCCTAAACTAAACTAGAACAGAGAAAGAAAAATAAAAAAGGGAAACAGAAAAGGTAGAAAACCCACCTGGGCAGCTTACCTGTAGCAGCAGCCCAGCTGCAGGCCCAACCCACCAGGGGCAGCACTGTCTTCTTCCTCCTGCCAGGAGGAGAAGCAGCTGCGTGCCGGCGCATAGCCGAGCCACGCCAGCCCCTGCTTGCCACCTCACGGCGTTTCGGCGCTTCCAACCGTGCCACGGAGATGCCCTCGTTTCCCTCTGTCTTTCTCCCCTCTCACATCCCCCTCTGGCCCTCTCTCTCGCAAGAACAGAGCGCAGCCGAGAGTGCCGATGAGCATCGCCGCGTCCACCGCCTCCCCCTCGACCTCTCACCATGCCCGAGAGCTCCGCAACGACGTCTTCTACGCCCTCGACCAGCCAACCAACCAGGGACACGCTGTATCGCCGCCATCGACATCATCTTCAACCTCCCGACGCCGGAGATCTTCACCATCGTTTCGTCGCCTCCAGGCCTCCCCCAAGCACGCTGACCATCCCATCGCTCCCTTGGTGAGTTCACGGACCAAACTCCCCTTCCCCGCCTCGATTTCTCGCCGTAGCCGTCGCCCCCTTGAAGACTGAATTGCGCCGCCGCACGAGCTCGTCGCCGGCCATGCTTCGGTGACCAGTTGGTCCCGTGCGTGTGCCCGTTGCACTCACAGCAACGCGTAGCACCTCCCTAGCCTGCTACTTGCTCGAACGCAAGCCGTAGCACCAAATCCGCGAGCACCTGAGCTCCGGGCGCCGCTGACTTCGTTGCCGCCGCCGCCGGAGCCAACCCCCACACAAACCGCTACCACCATTGGATGCGCCGCTCCGTGGGCGTTCCATCGAGCTCTTCCGTGCTTCGTTTGGCTGCCCGTAGCTCAAACCCGAGCATCTCCGGCGAGCCACTGCCGTGCTTTTGGTCGCCGGCGTCAACCGCTGACGTGGTCGCTTATTTAGGGCTAATCACCACTAAGCCCCCCCTAAGAGACGCTGACAGAGCGGCCCCACCACGCTAATTAGCTACCGGGTAAACCCCTGTTTAGCTTTTAACCTAACCACGGTGGCCCCATGCATCCGATTTGACCATGCTGACGTGGCCGTTGACTGGACCCACACGGCAGCGACCGTAGACAGCACTGTGACACTGACCAATGGGACCCACTAGTCGATTTGACTCGACAGGCCCGTTGACCAGGTGGCGTCCACAGTGGCGATCTTGACGTTAATAACTCATTTTACGGATTAATTTTAATTCAGGAAATTCAGAAAATACCAAAACTTCAAAAATTCATATAAATTCAATCGTAGCTCAGAATGAAATAAATTATATATGAAAAATGATAAGAAAAATCCAATTTATCCATCTGTACTGGTTTCATGCATGTTTAAACAAGTTAACCTGATGTTTAGTGCAGAACAAGATAAATCACTAATAATGACCATGGATGAGTTTGAACTTTGAATCTTTGGTTCAAAATAGCTCAAACTCTTCTGGTTGTAGCTGCATTAGGCCAACACACTCATATTGCCATGTCATGAGCATGCATCATATTGTGCATTGCATTGACTGTGTTTCCTTCTCTGTTGCCGGTATTTGTCCCCTCTCGATAGACGTATTCCGACGATGAGATCGATGACACCGATGAAGAGTTATACTATCTTCAGAAGTGCCAGGCAAGCAAAACCCCCTTGTTCATTCCGATACAATCCCACTCTCTCGCTCCTGCTCTCTTTTACTGCATTAGGACACCAACGATTCATCTGTTGTTTGCTGCGGTAGCTGAACCCCTTTATCCTCTGCATGACCTGTCATTGCCGCAGTAAATAGATGAAACACACTAGCATGAGTAGGAGTTGTTTGAGCCTGATGTGCCTACTCATTCATGCTTGTTTGTCATGCCCGCTACTGCTTAGAGTTGAGTCAGGTCCGATTCATCGGGATGAATCGGAGGTGTGTGAACATGTCCTACTGTTGAGAGCTAAGTGTGTGAACACGATTTGGTAAAGGTATCGGTGAGAGGCCATGTAGGAGTACATGGTGGGTTGTCTCATTGAAGCTGTCCTCCGGAACTGAGTTCTATGTTTGTGATCCATGACCAGTTACTACCACGCATTGGAATGCATAAGTGCCCCTCTCGACTTCTTAACCACCCTTATCCTCTGTCCAGGAGTTGCAAGTAGTTTCTGGTGTTTGTAGTATCTTTGGAGGCCGTGGGCGATCTTGACCGAGGGTGGGCTGTGATGCGGTAGGCACGTGGCGGGTATGTTTGGCGCCCGTTTGGTGTCGCGGAACCCTGTATACTTCGTTCGGGGCCGTATGTGGAAACCTCGGCCGGACTCCCTGCGGATGGAACCTGAGTAGGCGACAACCTGGAGTAGAGACTTGAGTGTTTAGGTAGGTCGTGGCCAACACCCTCGCTGGGCTTCCGCTTGAAGGTTGCCGAGTACATGTCGTGTAAACGGCGATAAGTGGTGAGAGCGTGTGTGAAGAAGTACACCCCTGCAGGGTTATCATCATCTATTCGAAAAGCCGTGTCCGTGGTAAAGGACTTCTGGGTTGCCTATAACAGTTCATAGACAAGTGAAAGTGGATGCTCTAAAATGCGCAAGATAAGCGTGAGTGCTATGGATGGCCTTCTCGTAGGGAGACAGGAGTGGATCCATAGTGGTGTATTGATATGGTGAATATGTGGACTCGTGTGTGCCACCTCAAAGGAGTTGCTTGCAGTCATAGTTCAGGATAGCCACCGAGTCAAAGCTGGCTTGCTGCAGTTAAACTCCACCACCCCCTTTGTTGATACTGATGCATATGTAGTTAGTTCTGATGTAAGTCTTGCTGGGTACATTTGTACTCACGTCTACTTATTTTATGTTTTGCAGATAGACATCAGTCTCGCTAGTAGTTTTGTGTGGACTTTGACGTTTAGCTGGTAACACCGATTGACTTCATCGGTGTCATCGATCTCATCGTCGGAATACGTCTATCGAGAGGGGACAAATACCGGCAACAGAGAAGGAATCACAATCAATGCAATGCACAATATTATGCATGCTCATGACATGGAAATATGAGTGTGTTGGCCTAATGCAGGTACAACCAGATGGGTTTGAGCTATTTTGAACCAAAGATTCAAAGTTCAAACTCATCCATGGTCATTATTAGTGCTTTATCTTGTTCTGCACTAAACAGCAGGTTAACTTGTTTAAACATGCATGAAGCCAGTACAGATGGATAGATTGGATTTTTCTGATCATTTTTCATATATAATTTATTTCATTCTGAGCTACGGTTGAATTTATATGAATTTTTGAAGTTTTGGGTATTTTCTGGAATTTCCTGAATTAAAATTAATCCAGAAAATGAGTTATTGCGTCAGCACTACATCATTGTGACGTCAGCTGGTCAACAGGGCCGGTCCAGGTCAAATCTGACTAGTGGGTCCCATTGGTCAGTGTCACGGTGCTGTCTACGGTCGCTGCCGTGTGGGCCCACTCAACGGCCACGTCAGCATGGTCAAAACGGACGCGTGGGGCCACCGTGGTAAGGTTAAAGCTAAACAGGGGTTTACCCGGTAGCTAATTAGCGTGGTGGGGCTGCTCTATCAGCGTCTCTTAGGGGAGGGATTAGTGGTGATTAGCCCTAAATAAGCGACCACGTCAGCGGTTGACGCCGGCGACCAAAAGCATGGCGGTGGCTCGCCGGAGATGCTCGGGTTTGAGCTATGGGCGGCCAAACGAAGCGCGGAAGGGCTCGATGGAACACCCGCGGAGCGGCGCATCCAATGGTGGTAGCGGTTTGCGTGGGGGTTGGCTCCGGCGGTGTCAACGAAGTCAGCGGCAGCCAGAGCTCGGGTGCTCACGGATTTGGCGCTACGGCTTGCGTTCGAGCAAGTAGCAGGCTAGGGAGGTGCTACGCGTTGCTGTGAGTGCAACGGGCACACGCACGGGACCAACTGGTCACCGAAGCATGGCCGGCGACGAGCTCGTGCGACGACGCGATTCGGTCTTCATTGGGGCGACGACTACGGCGAGAAATCGAGGCGGGGAAGGGGGGGTTTGGTCCGTGAACTCACAAAGGGAGCGATGGGATGGTCAACGTGCTCGGGGGAGGCCTGGAGGCGACGAAAGGACGGTGAAGATCTCCGGTGTCGGGAGGTTGAAGATGATGTCAATGGCGCGATACAGCGGCCCCCGTTGGTTGGCTGGTCGAGGCGAGAAGACGCTGCCCGAGCTCTCGGGCATGGTGAGAGGTCGAGGGGAGGCGCCGACGCGGGCGGTTCTCGGCTAAGACTCTCGGCTGCACTGCTCTTAAGTAGAGAGAGGGCCAGAGGGGGATGTGAGAGGGAAGAGAGACAGAGGGAAACAAGGGCATCTCCGTGGCGTGGTTGGAAGCGTCGAGACACCATGAGGTGGCAAGCAGGGGCTGGCGCGGCTCGGCTGTGCGCCGGGCACGCAGCAGCTTCTCCTCCTGACAGGAGGAAGAAGACAGTGCTGCCCCTGGAGGGCTGGCCCTGCAGCTGGGCTACTGCTACAGGTAAGCTACCCAGGTGGGTTTTCTACCTTTTCTGTTTCCCTTTTCTATTTTTCTTTCTCTGTTCTAGTTTAGTTTAGGCACTAAACCATTTTTATAAATTCTGAAATTATTTTTGGGAGCTCTCTGCAATATACAAGGACCCACAATTATTTTCAAATATCCTGAGCTATAAAATTATTTATAGCTTTTATTTGCTCCAACTCAAATACAATATGGATTAATTCAAAATCCAAAATGTCCTAGAAATATGTGCACCATTTTCGGCTGCAGGTTCCGACCAATTCAAAAATGATGAACTTTTATGAAGGGCATTTTGGGTTCACTGAAATGTTTTTCAGTTGAACCTGGTATTTTCAGGGGGGGGGGTGCTGGGGTTTGTTGATCCCCATTTCAGGTTGAAGAGAAATTTAAACATGATGCAACACGAGACTAGCTAACCCAGAGCAGACCAGAACTAGGGATGTGACAACTCACCCCCACTAAACAAGAATCTCGTCCCGACATTCAAGACATGAGGTAAGAAGACAGAGGGGGCACAAGCTATCATGATCTTCATGATCCATTGCTTCAGATCGATCTTGGCGACCTTCCTTTAGAGATCTTCATCCAACGCAATGACGACGGACAGAAACCCTACAGGAATCCATCTTCTCGAAGATCGGTAACTCAAGATCAACTCATGGGGTGAGACGTAAAACATCTCTTGAGCTGAGACATGAAACATACATTCAGAGAGATGGGGTGTAACGGATGACGAAGGTTCACTAGGTAGGCACCAAATCCACGCTTGATCACGACGTAGCGAGGAGTTAACTGTCATGATTCCACAATGGGGCACCTTAAGAAAAGTGACTCGTAGAATCATCCCTTAAGTGGCAGAGATAATTACTTTTGACATAGAGAACATTGAGACTCTCCATACTAGGCTAAGGCAATTCACAAACGATCGATTGAAGGAGTTCTAAGAAATGGCATACCTAGTTTGAAAAGAAAGCTAGGGTTTTGAGACAACTCGGCAATGGAAGGCACATTCGATTTTTACCGAGAATATAACCCAGTGACTGAGCATGCTTTCAAGAACTTGAGCATTTCCATATTCATCAGGGTCTTACCAATATCCGTGTCGAGGATCCTGGCAACACATCATACTACCATGATGAATGGTGATGGAGATGCAGATGCAAAGGAAGATAACACTTTCTCGGATGTCACCTTAGCAAGGCCAAGGGGATGAAATCTGGATGATCGACCGAGAGACATTTAGCACTTCGCTTCTAATGTTCTCCTTGATGTGCTAGCATAACCCATTCATAGATATGGCTTGATATCTGGAACATCAAGTAAAAAGGTCGGACTTCGGGAGCACAAAAATCCATAAGGAAAAACTTCTGGAATAAGTTCTACGAGATCCTTATGGGGAGGTGGCCAACTTCCTCAACAAGATACTACAATAATAGGTCTTCTGGTTGGGTGTGTTGGCCATGACATCCACTTTACCGGTTACAGAGAGACCAATATTGCAGTTCTTGGGAAACGTTCCAACCATCATATTTGCCTGAGATTTAGATCTGGTTGGTGTCAGAATAATCCGGACTCATCGAGTCTAGAAAGAAAAATGAAAGTTTGCAACACAAATCGACGAGATGGCATTGCAAGATTCTCGGGGAATGAACTACGATAGTAAGCTCCAAAACATGAGCTGATTCTGCTACTCACATGTGAACACGCTGTCCCTGACAAGCATGACCACATGGTAGTCTTATAATAGAACACTACCGAGTTCTGGTTGGGAACCATCATCGAGGATATCAAAGTCCTTGTGCACTTATCGATGAACTTCTTATCCTTGAACAAATCAATCAGTGGCTTGGTGTGCTAGGGAAACGTATGGAATGAAGATGACCAGTCTATCAGACCATAGAATACTTTGCACGTGGATGACTGACTTGGGATGATTCCAGAGGAGGTAAAACAAGCCTTCTCAAATTCATGGCGGCAACTTGCATCGAATGCACATGAATGATAGGAAGTCACTTCTTTCATCCAAACATATACTTCATGAACGGGGCATGAAGAAAATGCTTACACAAGTTTCCAACACTAGCTGGATGTTCAACATGAATCATGGAGGAGACAAGATGCTGTTGATGGGCTCAACAACAACTCATCGGAATTTCCATATCACTGGACTTCCACCATTATGTGAACATGGTGATAGTATTGGTCAGACCAAGGATGTAATGGTGTATGCTCGAGGGATCAGCCACGAGTAAGACAACATTACGAACATCGTTGGTTCTAATTTGACTTGACGATAGCCCATACTCAAGTCAAGGTTTGGGCAAGACGATAGGTTCAACAACTGATCACGGGGATCAGTCGATGAAGATATCATCTTTCTTCAACACACCCACACACCTAAGGATATCCCTTTGAATGAACCGGGTCAAATAAAGCTTTTATCTTCCAACTCTCCAATTTATTGTTTAGCTTATCCAACTAGTTCAGGGGTATCCAACACGGATCCTTGGAGAAAGGGTGGTTTATGGAAAACCAACTTGATCACTTAACCCAACATAGCGGTCGTCGTGACAACCTCGTAATACTTCCGAGAAGATATTCGAAAATCACGAACCACCGATATGTTATTAAGCTCGAGAAAATATTGCTTCAGAAAGAAGACGATATGATCAAACGAGCAAGGGATTGACACAATCCTAACTCATTGATCGAAGGGTGCACCAGGAAAAATGGACTAGGTAGCACGATCAGTCTTAGAATGACAATTCAATAACCAGCACGCTAAGAATAAGAGTATTGTCCATTAACTTCCAAGCAACGGAGTTTCTAGGAGTATTGATTTCACACATCACAATTCACTTGTCGGCATTCCGGTTACAACAACACAAAGACCGAGGAATGAATGATGATGGTGAGAAGTATCACTACATCAAGAATTCATGAGAGATGGTGCAATTCTCATGACAATCCTGACATAAAGAGGGTAATGCTCCAGGGTAGAACAGAGCAAAAGCTGGATTGGCATTTGATCTGCAGAACACAACTATTTTGACCCAATCCTGGATATGGATGAGGTACTGGAGTTTGTTTCTCCTAGTCATTCTGAAATAGAATGGCTTAACGGACCACAAGAATAATAAGCATCGATAACACAGATGCACAACTACTCCTGACTATCAATTGATAGACGATGGTCGGAATACAAATGAAGAGTGACAACTCAAGGGGACATATATCTTTTTGAGTTGTGGATGCATAGATTAATATGTCGAACCAAGTTCAACAGGTTTCTTCCAGATAACCCATGCAGAAAGGTAGAACTGGCAGAATCACAATTATGAATGGAGAACTCATCGAGGGTACTCCTATTGTGATTTTTTGATCCAACAAACTTCTGCCATAAGTGGTTCATAGTATTTGGAAGAAGGAAATACCACAGACCTAGAGGACTAATGCAAAGGTTACTAATAACCTAATGGAACGAGCAAACACTATCAGCATGAAGTAAGTAGGATGAATCTCGGGCTCAAAACCTAGAAGTAGAATACCTACTAGCCAATAACATCACATGATGCTTTCGAGAATGATGGCCAGAATCATCACACGGGGAACACAAAACATGGCTAGTTTACTAGGTGACTCCCTAAAACACCTAGGGTCATAATAATAGCTCCAACATATATGCCGAGGCAATAAATTACCTCAACGCACCGGTTAGTGTGCTTATTCTAACCATAAAGGACATCGGGAACGGAAAGAAAGGATTTGCTAATGCATCAGACTATTTAGAAACCTGGGATGACTCGGACAACATAACGACTGTAAATGCTCAAAAAGATTTGAGACATCATGCAAAATGGTGACATAACCACTCAACAACATCATATCAAGGTTCTGAGGCCAGCTATGAACATACGGAAGTAATAGAAACTGAACTGGGGCTTAAATCTAACAATCTTGCAAGTCTACAGATTAGTAACACGTGATCCTGATAGAAGGAAGAGAGAGCATAGTTCCTTAACCCCGCAGGAAAGATAAGATGACTCGGATCAGAAGGGCATAAGGTATAAGGAGTAAAAAGAGCCTTACGTTCCCTTCCAAAATCAATTCCCTTATATAACTAAAGCATTTCTAGACTCAACTTCGACCAGTTTGGCTTGGTAATCCTACAAGCAGTCAGGCTCTGATACCAAAACTGTCTGGACCCTGATTCTAAGTCACACTGATCTAGCCTGTAACACCTTATATCACTTTGCGGCCTCACACACAGTATTCCCACGGGTGTCGCCTTACCATGGCCCGGGACCGTTTCCATCTTTTGTCTCACGTATATGATAGTGCCGCTAACATCCATATGACAGAGAACCCGGGCCGACATGACTAGTGATGAACCCAAAGCAGCACTAACTTATTGGGACACGCATACATGAATCAACATCGAGCATGTCGGTCAACAGCGTGCGAATCCGGGCTGTAGCACTGGGCTAACACGACTCCGGGAACCCGGGCTGTAGCAGGCTAGGCAGGACTCCGGATATCACCGCGTGACATTTCCCTGAAGGGACAGGCACAGAACGAAGTGAATCACATGCCGCCAGTCCAAAGGTTCCGAGCAAGAGTGTTGGGCTAGCAGGACTCCTGCTAACCGGGCCAGAAGGACTACTATGGCTCAAGGAAGCACTAGACTACATTTCCCCATAAGAGAGGCTGCCAAGGATAAACAACTAGATTGTCGGATCCCGCACATACCAAGCATTACAAACATACACACAATATGCTCGATATGTGTAAATACAACATGGCATCACAACATAACTCTATGACTCAAGTATTTATTCATTAGGCTCCGAGGAGCGAGATATTACAAACATGGGTCTCATGACCCAACATACAGAGCATACAAGCAACAAGCACATGCGGAAGCTTAACATGTCTGAGTACAGACATCTACAAATGGAAAAGGCTGAGAAGCCTGACTATCTAGCAGATCTTGCCGAGGGCACAAGATCGTAGCTGAGGTAACAAGCTTAACGTCGAATTCCACGCGGAACTACTAGCGATACGGAAGTCTCTCTGCAAAAACATGAATTAAGCAAACGTGAGTACAAATGTACTCATCAAGACTTACATCAGAACTAACTACATATGCATCATTATCAACAAAGGGGTGGTGGGGTTTAACTACAACAAGCCAGCTTTGACTCGGTGGCTATCCTAAACTATGACTGCAAGTAACTCTTTTGAGGTGACGCACACGAGTCCACATATTCACTATATCAATACACCACTATGGATCCGCCCCGCTCCCTACGAGAACGCCATCCATAGCACTCACGCTTATCTTGCGATTTTAGAGTATCCACTTTCACTTGTCTATGAACCGCACAGCAACCTGTAAGTCCTTTACCATGGACACGGCTATTCAATAGATGATGCTAACCTGCAGGGTGTACTTCTTCACACACGCTCACCACTTATCGCCGTTTACCGACATGTACTGCAACCTTCAAGCGGAAGCTCACGAGGTGTCGCCACGACCTACCTAAACACTCAAGTCTCTAGTCCAGGTTATCGCCTATTCATATTCCATCCGCAGGGAGTCCGGCCGAGGTTTCCACATACAGCCCCGAACGATGTGTACAGGGTTCCGCGACACCAAACGGGCGCCAAGATACCCCGCAAGACGTGCCTACCGTGATCACAGCCCACCCTCGGGTCAAGATCGCCCACGGCCTCCAAAGATACTACAAACACGTAAACTACTTGCAACTCCTGGACAGAGGACAAGGGTGGTTAAGAAGTCGAGAGGGGCACTTAAGCATTCCAATGCGTGGTAGTAACTGGTCATGGATCACAAACACAAAGACTTCAGTTCCGAGGACGGCTTCAATGAGACAACCCACCATGTACTCCTCGCATGGCCTCTCACCGATACTTTTACCAAATCGTGTTCACACACTTAGCTCCCCAACAGAGGACATGTTCACACCTCCGATTCATCCCCGATGAATCAGACCTGACTCAACTCTAAGCAGTAGCAGCATCACAAACAAGCATGAATGAGTAGGCACATTAGGGCTCAAACAACTCCTACTCATGCTAGTGGGTTTCATCTATTTACTGTGGCAATGACAGGTCATGCAGAGGATAAAGGGGTTCAGCTACCGCAGCAAACAACAAATGAATCATTGTTGTCCTAATGCAGTAAAAGAGAGCAGGATCAAGAGAGTGGGATTGTATCGGAATGAACAGGGGGTTTTGCTTGCCTGGCACTTCTGAAGATAATATAGTTCTTTATCGGTGTCATCGAACTCATCGCTGCAGACGCCGCTCATCGAGAGGGACAAACACCGAAAAAAAGAGGGAACATAATCAATGAAATGCAACAATATGATGCATGATAATGACATGGAAATATGTTGTTGTTTGGGCTAATGCAACTAGCAACCAGATTAAATGAAGTTGGTTTGAATACAAGATTCAAATTCAAACTCCATATGTGATTATTCAAATGCCATTTAATTGATTTGACCTGATCAGCACGCATAAGTTGTTCTAACATGCATGAAAATGGTACAGATGGATATATTGAATTTTTTTGATCATTTTTCATATATAACTTATTTCATTCTGAGCTACGGTTATTTTTCTATGATTTTTAGAAAGTTTGGGCATTTTCTGAAAATAATAAATCATTTCTGATTTATTAAAATCCCAGAAAATCATTACTACGTCAGCACCACGTCATGCTGACCTTAGCAGGTCAACAGCACAAGTCCAGGTCAAACCTGACCAAAGGGGGTCCACCGTCGCTGTCACAAAGGTTAGCTAGAGTCAATGACATGCGGGTTGTCAACGCCACGCCACTGGTCAAAGCTGACTGTGGGCCCATCAAGAAGTTAAAATTTAACAGAAAAAATAAACTATGTTTAGTTAGGAAGTGGGACCCAGCTGTCAGTGTGAGAGAGGGTTAATTAGCTGGGTCATTAGCCCCTAATGACGACGCCACGTCAGCGTCACCGGGACCTCGACGGCGGCGCGGCTCGGAAACACGCTACGGGCGGCGGTTTGGCTTGCTGAGGGTACCAGGGCATAGCCCTTGCGCCCGCGCATCCAGCAGAGGCAGCGGCAGGTCGCGGGGTGACCGGAGCTCGCCGGAAACAAGCTCACGGCGGTGGCCGGAGTTCGGAAGGGGTCGGGTTCGGCGTTACACGGCACTGCGAGATCAGCTGAGGGGCTCTACGGGTTCCTGGGGTCACCAGGAGCACGCCGGTGCAACAAACGCAAGTGCAGGAGCTCGGGAGCGCGGGGCTCGCCGGCCATGGCAGACGGCGAGCTACGGCCATGGCAGCGCAGCTAGCTAGGGGACGGACCAGAGAGGGAGAGGTGAGGGGAAATACCCCGGTGCTCACAGCGAGGTCGAAGAGCAAAGCTGTCGGGACCCCGATTCTGAGTCACACCGATCTAGCATGTAACACCTCATATCACTTTGCAGCCTCACGCACGGTATTCCCACGGGTGTCGCCTTACCATGGCCACGGACCGTTTGCGCCTTTTGGCTCACGTATATGATAGTGTTGCTAGCATCCATATGACAGAAAGCCCAGGCCGACATTACTAGTCGTGAACCCAAAGTGGCACTAAGTTACGGGGACAGGCATACATGAAACAACATCGAGAATATCGGTCAGCAGCGTGTGAATCCGGGCTGTATCAACTGGGCTAACAGGACTCCGGGAACCCGGGCTGTAGCAGGCTAGGCAGGACTCCGGATGTCACCGCGTGACATTTCCCGGAAGGGACAGACACATGAACAAAGTGAATCACATGCCGCCGCCTAAGTGTTCCGAGCAAGAGTGTCGGGCTAGCAGGACTCGTAAACCGGCTGTACCGACTACCATGGCTCGTGGAAGCACTAGACTACATTTCCCCATAAGAGAGGCTACCAAGGATAGACAACTAGGTTGTCGGATCGCACACATAGCAATACACGTTACACGTACGCATAACATGCAAGTATGTGCTGTACAACATGGCATCACAACATAACGCAAACTTATATAGATAAAGGCCCAGAAGAGCCACATAGCATTAAATACAAACAGGGGTCACATGACCCAACATTCAGAGCATAGAAGCAACGGAAGCATTACATGTCTGAGTATAGACAACTACAAAAGAAAAAGGCTGAGAAGCTTGACTACCTACAAGACCCTCCCAAGGGTACAAGATCGTAGCTGAGGTAACAAGCTACTCGTCGAAGTCCAAGCGGAACTACTAGTAAGACCGAAATCTCTGCTGCAAAAACATAAATAAAGCAACGTGAGTACAAAGGTACTCAGCAAGACTTACATCAGATCCTATCATACATGCATTTGTATCAAGAAGGTAATGTGGGGTTTAGTTGCAGCAAGCCAGCTTTGACTCAGTGGCTATCCTGTTCTACGACTACGAGAAACTTCTTTGAGGTGAAGCAGCGCACACGAGTCCAATAATCACCACATCAATACACTACTATGGATTCATTCCCGTCTCCCTACGAGAAGGCCATCCATAGCACTCACACTTGTCTTGAGCATTTTAGAGTATCCACTTCAAGTTGTCTATGTACCATGTAAGCATCCAAGAAGTCCATAACCGTGGACCCGACTATTCGAATACATCATGTTAACCCTGCAGGGGTGTACTTCTTCACACATGCTCTCGCCACTTACCGCCATGTACACGTCTTGTATCTCGGCAACCTTCAAGTGGAAGCATGGCGAGGGTGTCGGCCATGACCTGACTAACCACACAAGACTCTAGCCCAGGTTTATCGCCTATTCGGGTTCCATCCGCAAGGAGATCCGGCTGGGGTGTCGCCACGGCCCCAACGATGTGTGCGGGGTTCCCGAGCCCACCATCCGGTGCCACTTGCACACCAGCCACGTGTGTTTAGTCTGTCCCTAAGCCCACCTCGCCAAAAGCCACTTGGTAGAAAAATAGCACTACCTACAAACACCAGAAACTAGTTGCGACTCCTAGACATAGATCAAGTTGGTTAATAAGTCGAGAGGGGCCGAGTTACCGGAACCCAATGTGTGGTAGTAGCTAGTCATTGGACAACATACATAGAACTCAGTGCTTAAGGACGGTTCAAGTGAGACAACCCACCATGTACTCCTACATGGCCTCTCACAAACTACCTTTACTAAATCGTGTTGACACACTTCACTCTCAAAGATCGTAACGTAGCACTGCACTCCAATTCATTCCCAATGAATCAGACCTGACACAACTCTAAGCAATAGCAGGCATGGCATGGTATGAACACAACATGGCTCAATCAACTCCTACACATGCTAGTGGGTTTGAACTATTTACTGTGGCAATGATAGGTCATGCAGAGGAATGGGTTCAACTACCGCAGCACAAAGTAGCAGATGAATTGTTGTTGTCCTAATGCAATAACTGAGAGCAGGAGCGAGAGAGTAGGATTGTATCGGAATGAACAAGGGGATTTGCTTGCCTGGTAGATCAACATGGGGCACTGATCCTCTGACAGGTACTCTGGATCGGTCTCCGGAGCAGGACCTATCGAGAAGGAACGGTGTCGGCAATCAATACACAAGCATATGCAACAATACGATGCATGAACATGGCATGAAGATGTGATGTTGTTTGAGCTAATGCAACTAGCATTCATTTGGTTGAAGTTCATTTGAACCAAGAGTTCAAATGCAACTCCAAATTAACTCTTTATAAATGCCATATATATGTTTTCACCTATAAAGCAGGTTTAGGTTGGTTTGTCATGCATGAAACTAGTACAGATGGATAGATTGAATTTTGCTGATAATTTTTCATATATAACTTATTTCAATGTGAGCAACGGTTGAATTTCTATGATTTTTTGAAGTTTACAGCGTTTTCTGGAATTTCCTGATTTAATTTAAATCCAGAAAATGGATAACTGCGTCAGCATGACGTCATGCCTGCATCAGCAGGTCAATGGTGCTGACCAGGTCAAACCTGACGTGTGGGGTCCACACGTCAGTGACACAGTGTTTGTCGGATTTCGGGTTCCGGCAGACCCTTGAGGTTCGAACACTGGGGTGCGCACGGAATCTCGCCCTCTACCTACCTGCACCCCGCCGCCTCGCTAGGATCTAAACTACGAAAGGAACAACACAAGAGACACATGGTTTATACTAGTTTGGGCCACCGTTGTGGTGTAATACCCTACTCGAGTTTGTGGTGTGGTGGATTGCCTCTTGGGCTGATGGTGATGAACAATACAAGGAAGACCAGCCTCGCGAGGGTCTATTCCTGGCCGGGGGGATGAACTGCTAGGAGGAGTTCAGTCCCTCTCTCTCTCTCTCTCTCTCTCTCTCTCTCTTTGATTCCAGATCTCAGATCCCCCCCTTACTAAGGTGGCTAGCTCTACTTATAGGTGGAGGCCCTGGGCCTCTTCCCAAATATTGAGCGAGAAGGGCGCCAACAATTGGCCATTTTGAAGGGGAACACCTGGTACACTTATCCTGACTAAAGTTGGTCCTCGCTTGTCAAAGGCTCTTGGTGACGCCGGCTTGGGCTCCACAATCACTTCTTTCCTGTCGTTGGACTGGTCTTGGTCTTGTTGCACCAAAATGAACGCCTTTACTTGATGCTCTCGCCTGCGCTTGCTCCCTTTGCACCAAAGAGGAAAGGAGGACATCGCTGGCTGGCGCCACCGGCGCCTTGGTCGCCATGGCTTGCGCCATGGGCACCTCGTGAGGTACCCCGCCTTGATCTCTCCGGCACCTCGCGAGCCAGCCTGATGAGGCCGTGCCTAAGGAAGCTCCCTATCGTCCGCCCCGTGAGGGTCTTGAGCTTGTGTTGATGAAGATGGGCCGTGATGGGCCCCCTATGAGCCACGCCAGAGGCCGCAGTGCAAGTCTGGGGACCCCTGTTCCTGTAACGCCGACAGAGCCCCGGCCCAAGCGCGCCGGACTTGGCTGAGCAGAGGCGAAGGGCAAGTCTTGGCGCCACGGGCCCTAACATCCTGCGGCCTTGGGCGCCGCGTGGTGGTTGATTGGACGGGCGCACTGTTCCCCATGCCTCCTTATTTTGTGCCGTGCTAGGCGGACTCAGAGCCACACACCGCTCCCCTTCCGCTGCTCGACCGCCCCCACTCTTCCTCCTCTCGAACTCCAGCTTCGCTCCCAATCCAATCTCAAACCTTCCTCCCCCTTCCGCTGCCATGGTCCGGACTTAATAAGGGAAGAGGGAAGAAACCCATGCCTCCGCCTCGCTTCGCCGCCGACGGCCCCGCCACGATCGGTCAATCATACTCAATCGAGAGGGCCTGGGCAAGGTCAGCTCGGCTTTGGCTACCATCTTCAATGAATGCGGGCGGACGACGGCCTGGCCCGCGTCCCACTTCGCCATTGACAAGACAATCACCGAGGTCCGGTATTTTGCCAACGCCCTGTGGGCGGGGCTGGTTCCCCCCTTCTCCGATTTCTTCAATGTTGTGCTCTCCCACTATCAGATCCATATGATGCACTTGGGTCCGGAATCCATCACTCTTCTTGCGGTCTTTGCCTTTGTTTGCGAGGCGATGATGGGCATCCTTCCCTCAGTTGCCTTGCTGCGCCACTTCTTCTCTCTGCGCCTTGTTGACCCCACCCAATGTTCGGGGTGTGTGAGCTTCATTGCTGCATCTGAAACAGCGACTTCAGGGATTGACTTCACCCTTCCTCCGCCCGCGCCTGGGTTCCGCGAGCGATGGCTGTACATGGACGTGGGGGTGCCCAGCCCCCTGCTGTCGGAGCCAACATCACCCGCTGTCCCCAATTCAGGCTGGGGCCAGGAGACACTCACGAGCCCCGGCTGCGCTCGCCGTCTGGCCGTCGCTTGGCGTTCGAGGGCGCCGAGGTGACGGGCGCCCAAGGTGGTGAAGGAGTTCCTGTTGTGTCAAGATTGCCCTCTCTCCAGCCATTCCCGCCGGATGTGGGCCTTCACGGGCGTGAAGACCGCATGAGGCTCCGTGAGGAGGACTTGACGCTGGCTACCGAGGAAGGTGCTCTTGGTCTTGATGGGATCCCAACCACGGTAGCGTCCCGCAAGGGGTGCTTTGGCTGTACTTTTGCTCAATCAGGGGTGACTTTGTGAAGCAGATGCCCAGCTTCGATGAATGGGGGCTGCGCCCCGCAGGCCTCATGGGGTCTCGCGAGAACCCGGTGGTGGTGAATGCCCTTCCAGTCGGCCGTGGCGGCTCTTCCTCGAGTGGTGAAGCAGGAGGCACGAGCTGGAGGCCGAGGGGCCTCCTGCAGGTGATGGTCCCAGCGGCGCTCTTGAGGGAGCAGCCTCGAGGCCCAGCTGCTGCCGCGGTTGGGGGTGGCGAGCAGCTGCCTGTGGAAGCTCGCGCTGAGGCCTCGGGCCCCAGCTACCCTTCTTGGTGAGGCGACGGCGGCGGCGCCAGACGACGCCCGACGCCCGGTCGCCTTGATGCTCCTTCCTCGCCGCAGGTTGACCTCGCGCCAACTCTTGGGTCGCCTCCGCATGGACTTCGAGGCTCTCCGGAAGAGAAGGGAAGCCTTGGGTGACGACACCCTTTGTCGCTTTCTTGAAGCGCAGGAAGTACTTCGCCACCGGCGAGTAAGCTTTCCCTTTTCGCCCCTGATTCTCCTGTTGCTTTTACTGATCCTTGCTCTGCAGGGCCCTTCCTGCCGAGCTCACGGAGATGGCTGAGGAGCCATCCCCCTGGGCTCCGCCTTCTCCGCCGTCTTCGAGCACTCTGAGCAGCAGGGCCCTTATGGTGAGGCTGGCCGGAGAGACAAGCCATCCTGAGGCGCATCGCGTCCCCGCGCGCCTCGCGACCCTCCTTCGCGAGCCCTCTCGTGGCATAGCCGGCCTGCCGTGGGCTTCTCGTCTCGTCGTCGATCGTGATTGGCTGAGGCATTCCCTGCGCTCTTCTTTGGGGGATGGGCTGGCTCCTGGCCGGGCTTCTGGCGAGGCGTGCCCAGCCGTGGCAAGGGCGCCAGCCCCCAGCCCCCTGCCCGGAGGGGGAGTGCTGATCCGTGGCCCTCAGCGCTCACCTGGGGCGGATGATGGTGTGGAGGATGTACTTGAGCGCGCACGGGAGCGTCGCGCTCTTCGCCAAGGGTTTCTTCGGAGGGCGGCTGATGTGGTGAGCCTGCTTGGTGACGAGCTTGCCGATGAAGACGCGTGCCTCGAGGCCGAGGGCCTGCGCCTGGCCGCAGAGAGGCACGAGCTGAAGGCGGCTGTCGCCCTTGCGCGCCACCAGCGTGATCTTGACGATGAGGAGGCCAAGGCGTCGCTGGCGGCTTCTCGGGAGGTCCGTTCTTGGGCCGTTGAAGAGGCTCGGGAAGCTGACCGGCGGCGAGAGGCGGCGGAGGAGCGGGCGCGGGAACTCCTGGCCCGCTGCCGCCACCTTTGGAGGAGCAGGTGGAGCTGCGCGAGATGGCCCTTGTGTCGGCGAGGGTGGCCTCAGCGCACCAGCGTAGCTTCAAGCTGGAGGAGGCGCCGACGGAAGCCGCCGAACGCCAAGACGCGAGTACGAGCGCCTGGAAACAAGGGGGCGCTGGTGACGAGGGCGGAGGATGATGTCGCTGCTGGAGGCCCGTGGTCTCGGAGGAGGTCAGGCCGGTGGCGAGGGCGCGCTTGAACTTTGAGCGCGAGTTCGAGGAAAGGCTGGGGTTGATCCGGGCTGAGGCCGAAGGTAGGACCGCTGCCTTGAGGGCCAAGCAGGAGGAAGCGACACCGGCGGGCCGATGCTTTTCGGGCCGCCCTTGAGGTGGCGCAGGAGGAGTTAACTACCTCCCGTGCCGAGGTGCTTCTTCTTCGCCAACGTGTGGACGAGGCTGAGGCCGTTGCGCGACAGAATGCGGACGAGATGCGCCAGCGGCGGGTCCTAGAGCATGAGCACGGCCCCATGCTCACCACACTCCGGGAGAGAGCCAACACAGCCTTGGGTAACATCTGCGAGGTGGCTGTTGGCGAGCCGCACGCAATTAACTACACCGGCAACCTTCAGTTCTTCACCCATGTGGTGACTCGGCTGGAGGCGCGGTCGCCAGGCCGATGTGTTGGTGGAGGAGAGGAGCCGCGCTTCGCTCGGGCGCCGCTTTTCGCGTCTTCAGCCATCTCCGGAATATGGACCCCCACTTCGACTTCGACGCAGTTATCGCCTTCAGACCCCAGCCGTCCGGGACGACTCCGGCGACCGGTGGAGGACAACGTGGACACCCTTGTCAGGGCCTTTGCTTCAGACAACGATGGCGTGATTATGGCTGCTGACGAAGGCGGCGTGGTGAACGGCCCTGACGCCGCTGGTGACGATGCAGAGAGCGACGGCGAGGCCAGCGACGCCAACGACAATTTAGGAGGTGCCCCTGAGGATGCATTGGGGGATTTATTCGACGGACTGAGCACCGTTCCTGTTTCCTGCACGAATAGAGCTCAGGTTTTGCCCTGACGGTTGTGAGAGCATTTTGGGAGGGGGAGCCCCTCATGTAAAACTTGTGTTCTGCGTATTAGTAGATGCTATACCACCCGTACGCCTGTGCCAAGTGGCTAGCTAGTTTACCTTTGTCCCGCGCGGGCCCCGAGATAGCCTGTGGAGGGCTGTGTCATTTTGAGCATCTCCCAATCGAACCCATAGGATCTGCAGTAAAAGCCTCCTGAGAGGATGCGGCGGCGGTAGTCTGGGCTGCATGCAAGCTAGGCCCAACCCGGCTCGCGAGGGGCTCACGAGGGGAGGCAGCTGAGGCAAAGCGGTAACCGGAACGCGAGAGATTGCTCGAACGATACTAAACACCCCCTTCCCCAAACACACGCAAATCTCGAATTCGAATCCAACTTAAATCCAGCGGGGGAAAGTGACAACCAAAGGGAAAAGCAATGAAAGCAAACCAAAAAAGGGCGCGTCCGCACCTAGTCTAGTCTTGGACGTCTTCTCACCACATGAGCTAAGTGCTGCCATCGGGCGTGGGAGAGAGCCCCAGGCCCGAGGCCGGCACCTCGAGACTCGGCGCGTACAGCCCCACTCATTATTACGTGAGAGTGTCATGGGCGGCGAGCTTCACAGCACTGGCCTTCTTCACAGTACCGGACTTGTTTATATCGCCAGATGAGGGCCCGCCTTGCACCAACTCTAGTGCCATCGACAACGACCGGAAACCAGGACGCCGATGGGGTAGAGCGGTCGCCAGCGGTTCCCCGACGACCACGGGTCCTCCGCCAGGCAGGCCCCGAGGCACCTCCCCAGCAGAGGGCCTACCTCCCGAGAACGCCTTTGTTCGAACGCGGTGGTGATGCCGGATCTCGCCCTCTCCTGCAGCCCCGGCGCCCTCCCGAGGGGTAGGAGATGCGGAGCGGGCAGCCGCTGTCGTGGGCGACCTGCACCTCCTGTGATTCATGATTAACGATGCTTGCTCCTCGAGGAATTAGTGGTACCGAGCATCGCTGCTTCGCGGGCGTGGCGTGGGGCCTTCACGGGCTCTGGAAGAGCTCAGCTTGTTGTTCGCCCCCACCGGGCTGAGGAGCGAGCCTTGTTCGCTTTCGTGCTGGTGCCCTTGGTCCATCATGGGGCACGATTCTTCGGGGCCGCCATCCCAAGGTCGCGCCATAGTGCTCCGCGTGCCATGCGGTTCGCTTGAGCGCCCACTGGGTGGTAGCGCGCCCATCGGGGCCGTGGGTCGCGGCGAGTCCTTCTTCGCTGGCCGGGAGCGGAGGCAGCGCTGCCGCTGGCCCGATGCTGATAGCTTCGGCGTTGAGTACCTTGGGGTTCGCGTCGCGTGTGGAGCTCAGCTGGCCGCCTCGACCCGAGGTGGGAGCTGGTGCAGAAGGGATGAGCTAGCTCCCGGGCCACCATGAGCGAGGCCCTCGAGTTCGCCTGCTCCCGGCGGGTGTACGGTGCTGCGGCCGCGGCATGGTTGGAGGCCCTCGCTGCCGACCGCGCCTGCCATGGCGTGAGAGTTGTCGGCTCGTCGCGCCGCCTGCCTGCAGCGCCTGCGGACCGCAAGCTGCCTGGGCATGGGGTCGCCCGAATCGAAGCGGGCTCTGCGTGGGCGGGCCAAGCCGCCAGGACTGGGTTGCCCGCCTGTCACGGACATGATGAGGACGATGCGACGGGACACGAAGTGGCGGAAGGATGGATCGACTTTACCGGGCGCGCCAAATGTCGGATTTCGGGTTCCGCAGACCTTGAGGTTCAACACCGGGTGCACGCGAATCTCGCCTCTACCTACCTCACACCGCCGCCTTGCTAGGATCTAAACTACTAAAGGAATAACACAAGAGACACAGGGTTTATACTAGTTCGGGCCACCGCTAGGTGTAATACCCTACTCTAGTTTGTGGTGTGGTGGATTGCCTCTTGGGCTGATGGTGATGAATAATACAAGGAAGAACAGCCTCGTGAGGGTCTGTTTGGCCGGGGATGAACTGCTAGGAGGAGTCCCCTCTCTCTCTCTCTCTCTCTCTCTCTCTCTCGATTCCAGATCTCGATCCCCCCTTACTATGGTGGCTAGCTCTACTTATAGGCGGAGGCCCTGGGCCTCTTCCCAAATATTGAGCGGGAAGGGCGCCAACAATTGGCCATTTTGAAGGGGAACACCTGGTACACTTAACCTGACTAAAGTTGGTCCTCGCCTGTCAAAGACTCTGGTGGTGACGCCAGCTTGGGCTCCACAATGACTTCCTTCCTGCCATTGGACTGGTATTGGTCTTGTTGCACCGAAATGGACGTCTTTGCTTGATGCTCTCGCCTGCGCTTGCTCCCTTTGCACCAAAGAGGAAAGGAGGACACTGCGCGGGCTGGCGCCTGCCTGGCGCCCTTGGTCGTCATTGCTTCCGTCATGGGCACATCGTGAGGTACCCCGCCTTGATCTCTCCGCCACCTCGCGAGCCAGACTGATGAGGCCGTGCCTGAGGAAGCTCCCTGTCGTCCGCCCCGCGAGGCTTGGCCCCTCGCAAGGGTCTTGAGCTTGTGTTGATGAAGATGGGCCGTGATGGGCCCCCCTTTGAGCCACGCCGCAGGCCGCAGGAAGGCAAGTCTATGGACCCCCGTTCCCAAAACGCCGACAGTGTTAAACAGGGGGGTTTTACTAATCTAATTAAAAGATTAGGGAGCAGGGGCCCGTTGTCAGTGCCAGGTTTAGCTTAAATGGTGATTAGCGCGAAGCTAATCACCTGGCCGACAGGGCCCGCATGTCAGCCGGCGAGGTCGTCGGCGGCGACCTCAGGACGCGGCGGTGTCCGTGTTACAGGCCACGGGGGTGGTGGCTATTGGCACGGCTTCGAGCGGGGGCGGCGACAGGGCACGGGGAGGCCACCCGAGGGGCTTTGCAGCAACCTAGTGGCACCAGGAGCACGGTGACGCACTCGATTGCGGGCTGCGGTGGACAGGGCGACGGCGGCGACATGATCGGCGGCGAGGAGCTATGGCCATGGCGGGGGAAGGGGGCTACGGCGCGAAAACGGGGAACGGAGAGAGGGAAACGAAGTAGAGGCTCGCTGCGACTCGAGGGCATCAACGGCGAGCTCGGGGAAGGGCTGGAGTCGGCGGGGCGGCGAAGACGATCTTCGGCGACCGGAGATGAAGACGGCGTCGATGGAGGCGCTCCAGGGCCTCCCGAGGCGCGTGGCTTGACGGAGAGGATGAGGGAGATGCGGCGAAGCTTCTGAGCTTGTCGGAGAGGCGAGGGGGAGGCGGTGGCTGCGGCTACGGTGAACGGCGGTGACGGCAGCGCTCGGCCATTCGCGCGAGAGAGCGAGGGAGAGGAGGCGAGGCCACGAGAGAGAGAGAGAGAGAGAGAGAGAGAGAGAGAGAGAGAGAGAGAGAGATGCGGGGCGGCGCGTGGCGTTGTCCAGGCGACGAGACGGAGAAGCAGGCGGTGGCGGGGAGACGTGGCTGCGGGACGCTGGGTGGCGCTGCAGGCCGGGCGCTGTGCCCGCCCTTCCTGTCGTGGCAAGGAGGACAACGGTTGGCGGTTGGGCCAGTGGCCGCACCGCTGGGCCGGCTGAGGCGCCAGATGGCTGTAGGCATGCGCCAGGTAAGCCTTTTCTATTTTTGTTTCTTTCTATTTGTCTGACATTTGTTTGGTTAAATAAAAATACTAAACCATTTTATTTTCTTCTGCCAATTTTTGTAGGGGCTAGTGTTATTATTACAGAGCTCCTCAATAACTGGCATAATTTTTGGACAATATTATATATATATAACAATACATATCCAAAGCAAATAATACTTCATTAATTCCAAATGCCCAAAATAAATATCTATGAGCTCCTAATAATATTGGTTTGATTTTTATCTCTGTCCAATATTTTCAGAGAGCAACATGAACATTTTCTTGGAGCCTTTTGGAGCACTTTTTATTTGGGTCATTTTTAGAAATGATTCTGAGGGTTTCACAAATCCTCATTTCAAATTAAATGGAATTGAAACAAGATGCACCCATGACTAGCTAGTCTAGGTCATACCAAAACTAGGGATGTGACAACTCGCCCCCACTTGAAAGAATCTCGTCCCGAGATTCAGGGGTCGATGGAAAGAAGGTGGGGTACTCCAGTCGAAGACGATCTTCTCACTCCCAAGTAGCTTCTCTCTTGGAATGATGGGACCACTGAACCTTGAGAAACTTGATCTTGTGACGTCGAGTAACATGCTCTGCTTGATCAAGAATGCGAACGTGGTACTCTCAATATGTGAGATTATCTTGGATCTCAAGCATTTTGTGGTCCACTCCGCGGATGGGATCCGAGAAGCAACGCCTGAGTTGAGAGACGTGGAAGACATCATGAACTCGAGAAAGATGTGGGGGTAGTTCCAACTGGTAGGCAACATCTCCTCGTTTAGCGAGAATGCGAAAAGGACCAATGTAACGAGAAGCCAACTTGCCGTTGATACCGAAACGATGGGTACCCTTCAAAGGAGTAACCCGAAGGTAAGCTTTGTCGCCAACTTCATAAGTTATATCCTTATGACGATGATCATACTGGCTCTTTTGACGAGATTGGGATGATCTCAAATTCTCACGAATGATGCGAACTTGCTCTTCTGCCTCCTGGATCATGTCCGGTCCAAAGAATTATCTTTCACCGGTTTCTGACCAGTTCAAAGGTGTTCGACATCTTCGTCCATAGAGAATCTCAAAAGGAGCTTTCTTGAGACTGGATTGATAGCTATTTTTATAAGCAAACTCGGCAAAAGGAAGACATTTCTCCCAATCCATACCGAATGAGATAACGCAAGCTCTAAGCATGTCTTCGAGAATTTGGTTGACCCGTTCCACGTGACCACTTGATTGAGGGTGGAAAGAGGTATTGAAAGAAAGATGGGTGCCCATGGCAGCTTGGAAACTCTCCCAGAAATGAGAAGTGAAGAGACTGCCACGGTCTGAATTGATCTCTAGTGGAACACCATGAAGTGAAACTATTCGAGAAATATATAAGTCAGCAAGCTGACTAGGAGTGATACTCTCTCGAACAGGTAGGAAGTGCGCCACTTTGGAGAGACGATCAATGACTACGAAGATAGCATTATTCCCTTTCTTGGTCCTGGGAAAGCCGGTGATGAAGTCCATACCAACTTTATCCCATTTCCACTCAGGAATGGCTAAAGGCTAAAGGGTGCCAGCAGGCCTTTGATGCTCTGCCTTAACACGACGACAAACGTCACAATTAGCAACGAAGTCGGCGATTTCTCTCTTCATCCTAGTCCACCAAAACCTCTGGCGTAGGTCCTGATACATCTTAGTACTACCAGGATGAATCGTGAGAGGGGATTCATGCGCCTCCTTAAGAATCAGTTGCTGCATCTGCTGACTCTTGGGAACCACCAAGCGGTTCCCAAAGTAAACAACACCTCGTTCATCCATAGAGAAACAACCAGCTACTCCCTTGGAGATATTTTTCTTGATTCGGGAGATTCCCGTATCATGCTTCTGGACTTCTATGATATGATCCACAATAGTAGGCTTCGCCACCAAGGTAGAAAGGAATACATGAGGAGCAATGTGAAGGTTAAGCTTATGGAATTCCTCATGGAGAAGTGGTTGTCCCTGCTGCAACATGAGATTGTTGCAATAGGATTTACGACTTAGCGCATCAGCCATGACATTGGCTTTGCCTGGAGTGTAAGTAATCCCTAGATCATAATCTGAGATCACCTCCAACCAACGTCTTTGCCTAAGGTTCAAATCTGGTTGGGTGAAGATATACTTGAGACTCTAGTGGTCGGTGTAGATCTCGCAACGTTTACCAAGAAGGTAATGTCGCCAGGTCTTGAGTGCATAGACTACGGCTGCAAGCTCTAAATCATGTGTAGGATAATTGTCCTCATGTGGATGCAACTGTCGAGATGCATAGGCAATCACATGACGATCTTGCATAAGAATGCAACATAGTCCCTGTCGTGAGGCGTCACAGTAGATAACAAAGTCCATCATGAAATCCGGTGGCACAAGTATGGGAGCAGAAGTCAGGCGCCTTTTCAGTTCCTGAAAACTGTACTCACACTGTGGGGACCACTCGAATTTCTTATCCTTCTTGAGAAGTTCCGTGAGAGGTTTGGCCACTTTGGAGAAGTTCTCAACGAAGTGGCGACAATAACTGGCTAGACCAAGGAAACTCCTAACTTGTTTAACTGTTTCAGGTGGAGTCCAATCAAGAACGACCTGAACTCTCTCGGGATTGACAGCAATGCCCTTACCAGAGATCACGTGGCCGAGATAGGTCACTTCTGGCAACCAAAATTCGCACTTGGAGAACTTGGCTTAAAGGCCGTGCTCTCTGAGTTTTTCTAGCACAAGTCTAAGATGTTCGGCATGCTCTTCCTCGTTCCTCGAGTAAATAAGAATATCATCGAGGTAAACCACGACGAACTTATTTAAGTACTCCTTGAAGATCGAGTTCAACAAGCGGGAGAAAGTAGCTGGAGCGTTGGTTAGACCGAATGACATGACGGTGTACTCATACTGGCCATAACGAGTGACAAAGGCTGTCTTGGGGATGTCCCCGTTTCTGATCTTGATTTGGTGGTAGCCTAACCTCAAATCCATCTTAGAAAAGACTGAGGATCCAGCGAGCTGATCATACAGGTCGTTGATCCTGGAGAGCAGATATTTGTTCTTTATCGTGACCAAATTAACGGGACGATAGTCTACAACCATCCGGTCCTTACCATCCTTCTTCTTGACGAAGAGGACGGGGCAAGCCCAAGGAGAAGAACTAGGACGGATGAAACCCTTTTGCAAGGACTCATCAAGTTGTTTCTTAAGCTCGGCTAGCTCTTACGGTGCCATCTTGTAAAGTCTCCTAGAAATTGGGGCCATTCCTGGGATAAGATCTATGACGAACTCTACATCTCTGTCAGGTGGAGCACCTGGCAGTTCCTCTGGAAAGACATCCGGAAAGTCACGGACTACCGGGATATCTTCAAGGTCTGGAAGAGGGCTGGCATTAAGAGAATAGAGTTGACACTTTGCAACTCTAGTGGAGACAGTGACTATCTTGCCAGATGGGTGTGTAAGCTGAACAAACCTGGAACCTTGGCATGATGGGCTGTCATCCAGTCCATACCCAAGATGATGTTAATATCTGAGGACTTGAGGGCTACAAGTGATGCAAGGAATACAAGTCTATCAACAAGGTTTTCATTACCATGGCTGATTCTAGTGGTTTTCCATCTAGACCCTGGGGTTTGGATTTCAAGCGGAGTTGGCATATCAGAAAAATGACATGTCGTGCAAACGAGCATAGCCTTCAGAAATGAAAGAATGAGATGCTCCAGTATCGAACAGAACCGAGGCTGGATGACAATTGACAAGGAGTGTACCAAGAACGACATCTGGATCATCATGAGCGTCTTTAGCTGAGACGTGATGCACACGTCCACGTTCAGTGGGAGCTGACTTGACACTGATCATCTTGCGTGTTGGCTTACCATGGCCAACAGACTTCTCAGGATGGGGTGGGGCATAACTGGCCTGAGAGCAGTCACGTGCATAGTGTCTTGGCTCTCCACATGTGAAGCAAGTCCCTGAGGTTGGACGTGGTCCCGCACTGACAAGCGGTCTACCAATAGGCCTTGGTGGAGCATACTTCTGAACTGGGTGAGCTGCCTGATAAGATGGCCTCGGTGAATATCCGGGTGGAAGAGCAGAGTTCAGAATCCAAATCCGGCGCTTCTAAGAACTAGAACCGGAGGAAGATCCCAAATCACGGGTGTGCTTACGAGACTCCTCGTAAGTGAGCTGAGCTGTCTCTGCATTAATGGCCTTGTTCACAAGAGCCTGGTATGTATCACAATGATGCAGGTGGAGATCACGACGCAACTTGGGATTGAGACCCTTCAAACCTAGCCTGCTTCTTGGCGTCCGTGGACACTCTTCTAAAGCATAGCGGGCAAGGTTCTCGAACTCTCTACTGTAAGCATCAACATCCATCTTACTATGGATGAAACTACAGAACTCTTCTCTCTTGCGATCGATGAGGGCCTGAGGAATGTGATGCTCACGAAAAGCCTCGGTGAAATCCTCCGGTAGGAATCGCCAGTGGAAGCATAGCCTCATAGTTTCGCCACCAAAGACTAGCAGTGACCTTCCGGTGGTATGTGGCATAGGTGACCTTGTCATCTTCAGCTACGTTTGAGGAACGCAGCCTATGAGTGATGCTACGGAGCCAGTCATCTGCATCGAGTGGCTCAATGGAATGATGAAAGGTAGATGGGTGCAAGCGAATGAAGTCATGAATGGTTGCAGACCCTTTGAACTGATGTGCGGTGTTCTCCTCGATACGTGCCAACAAGCGGTTAGACTCACGCTTGTTCCTCTCCATTTCTAACACTCTGTCAATGAAGGCTGGTCGGGAGGATCCTCATCCCTACCATCTCCGTGGTTCTGGCTACGAGCAGCAGAACTTTGTTTAACTGATGACATCCTGAGAAACGAAACCAAGGACGGATCAGCATCAACTATCGACTGTAGAATGTAGGACAAAGAAATTAGTAACTCTCGAACTCCTAGGGCAATTCCGGCAGTATAACGGCAGTAAAATGCTTAGAATGAGACATCCTGCCAACAATGGGGTAGTACAACAACTCAACATCACCACTCAAGGTTCTGGGACAGTACTAAACAGGCTACACCGAAAGTACTCCAAACTGAGATATGACTCTGGTCAACCAATCCTATGGAACTACGGAGTAGTAACACGTGATCCTGATAGACGGAAGAGAAAGCCTAGTTCCTTAACCCCGTAGGAAAGGTAGGATGACTCAGATCAGAAGGCCATGAGGTAAAGGAGTAAAAAGAGCCTTACGTTCCTTCCCACAATGAATTCCCTTACATAACTAAAGAATTTCTAGAATCAACCTCGACCAGTTTGGCTTGGTAATCCTACAGGCAGTCAGGCTCTGATACCAAAGCTGTCGGGACCCCGATTCTAAGTCACACTGATCTAGCATGTAACACCTCATATCACTTTGTGGCCTCATGCACGATATTCCCACGGGTGTCGCCTTACCATGGCCCGGGACAATTTGCGATTTTTGGCTCACGTATATGATAGTGTCGCTAGAATCCATATGACAGAGAACCCGGGCCGACATGACTAGTCGTGAACCCAAAGTGGCACTAACTTTCGGGGACAGGCATACATGAAACAACATCGAGCATGTCGGTCACAGCAGTGTGAACTGGCTGTAGCAATCGGGCTAACAGACTGGGAACTAGGGTCAGCAGGCTAGGCAGGACTCAGGATGTCACCGCGTGACATTTCCCCGAAGGGACAGACACAGGAACGAAGTGAATCACATGCCGGCCAGTCTAAGTGTTCCGGAGCAGTAGTGCTGGGCTAGCAGGACTGCGATAAACCGGGCTGTAGTGGACTACCATGGCTCGGTGGAAGCACTAGACTACATTTCCCCATAAGAGAGGCTACCAAGGATAGACAACTAGGTTATCGGATCCCACACATAGCAATACACGTTACACGTACGCATAACATGCAAGTATGTGCTGTACAACATGGCATCACAACATAACGCAAACTTATATAGATAAAGGCCCAGAAGAGCCACATAGCATTAAATACAAACAGGGGTCACATGACCCATCATTCAGAGCATACAAGCAACGGAAGCATTACATGTATGAGTACAGACAACTACAAAAGAAAAAGGCTGAGAAGCCTGACTACCTACAAGACCCTCCCAAGGGTACAAGATCGTAGCTGAGGTAACAATCTACTCGTCGAAGTCCAAGCGGAACTACTAGTAAGACTGAAATCTCCGCTGCAAAAACATAAATAAAGCAACGTGAGTACAAAGGTACTCAGCAAGACTTACATCAGATCCTATCATACATGCATTTGTATCAAGAAGGTAATGTGGGGTTTAGTTGCAGCTAGCCAGCTTTGACTCAGTGGCTATCCTGTTCTACAACTACGAGAAACTTCTTGGAGGTGAAGCAGCGCACACGAGTCCACTAATCACCACATCAATACACTACTATGGATTCATTCCCGCCTCCCCACGAGAAGGCCATCCATAGCACTCACACTTGTCTTGAGCATTTTAGAGTATCCACTTCAAGTTGTCTATGTACCACGTAAGCATCCAAGAAGTCCATAACCATGACCCGCTATTCAATAGATCATGTTAACCCCGCAGGGTGTACTTCTTCACACACGCCTCGCCACTTACCGCCATGTACACGTTATGTATCTCGCAAACTTCAAGCGAAGCTTCGGCGAGGGTGTCGGCCATGACCGACTAACCACACAAGACTCTAGCCAGGTTTATCGCCTATTCGGTTCCATCCGCAAGGAGATCCGGCCGGGTGTCGCCACGGTCCCAAACGATGTGTGCAGGGTTCCCGAGCCCACCATCCGGTGCCACTCTGCACACAGGCCACTTGTGCCTAGTCTGTCCCAAGCCCACCCTGCCGGGTGCCACTTGGTAGAAAAATAGCACTACCTACAAACACCAGAAACTAGTTGCAACTCCTGGACAGAGCCAAGTTGGTTAATAAGTCAAGAGGGGCCGAGTTACCGGAACCCAATGTGTGGTAGTATCGAGTCATTGGACAACGTACATAGAACTCAGTGCTTAAGGACTGTTCCAGTGAGACAACCCACCGTGTACTCCTACATGGCCTCTCACCGCTACCTTTACCAAATCGTGTTCACACACTTCACTCTCAGCATCAGAACGTAGCACTGCACTCCAATTCATTCCCAATGAATCAGACCTGACACAACTCTAAGAAATAGCAGGCATGGCATGGTAGGAACACAACATGGCTCAATCAACTCCTACACATGCTAGTGGGTTTCAACTATTTACTGTGGCAATGACAGGTCATGCATAGGAATGGGTTCAACTACCGCAGCACAAAGTAGCAGATGAATCGTTGTTGTCCTAATGCAATAACTGAGAGCAGGAGAGAGAGTAGGATTGTATCAGAATGAACAAGAGGGTTTGCTTGCCTTGTAGATCAACAGGGGGGCACTGCTCCTCTGACAGCTACTCTGGATCGGTCTCCGGAGCAGGACCTATCGAGAAGGAACAGTGTCGGCAATATACACAAGCATATGCAACAATATGATGCATGAACATGGCATGAATATGTGATGTTGTTTGAGCTAATGCAACAAGCATTCATTTGGTTGAAGTTCATTTGAACCAAGAGTTCAAATGCAACTCCAAATTAACTCTTTATAAATGCCATATATATGTTTTCACCTATACAGCAGGTTTAGGTTGGTTTGTCATTCATGAAACTAGTACAGATGGCTAGATTGAATTTTGCTGATAATTTTTCATATATAACTTATTTCAATCTGAGCTACGGTTGAATTTCTATGATTTTTTGAAGTTTACAACATTTTCTGGAATTTCCTGATTTAATTTAAATCCAGAAAATGGATAACTGCGTCAGCATGACGTCATGCCTGCATCAGCAGGTCAATGGTGCTGACCAGGTCAAACCTGACTTGTGGGGTCCACATGTCAGTGGCATAGTGTTAAACAAGGGGGGTTTTACTAATCTAATTAAAAGATTAGGGCGCAGGGGCCCGCTGTCAGTGTCAGGGTAAGCTTAAATGGTGATTAGCGCTAAGCTAATCACCTGACCGACAGGGCCCGCATGTCAGGCCGGCGAGGTTGTCGGCGGCGACCTCGACGCCGCGGCGGCGTCCGCATGTGCCACGGGCAGCGGCTAAGGGCACCGGGGCGTAGCCCGGGCTCGTCCGCATCCAGGGGATCAAACGGGAGGCTGCGGGGGCGGCGGAGCTCGCTGGAGCGAAGCTCGCGGCGGCGGCCGGAGCATAGCTTCGAGCGGGAGCGGGCTGCGGTGCACGGGGAGGCCACCCGAGGGGCTTTGCGGCACCCTAGTGGCACCAGGAGCACGGTGGCGCGCTCTGTTGCGGGCTGCGGTGGCCAGGGCGACGGCGACGACATTATCGGCGGCGAGGAGCTTCGGCCATGGCGGGGGAAGGGGGCTACGGGGCGAAAACAGGGAACGGCGAGAGGGAAACGGAGCAGAGGCTCACTGCGGACTCGACGGCGTTAACGGCGAGCTCGGGGAAGGGCTGGATTCGGCGGGGCGGCAAAGAAGATCTCCGGCGACCGGAGATGAAGACGGCGTCGATGGAGGCGCTCCAGGGCCTCCCGAGGCGCGTGGCTTGACGGAGAGGATGAGGGAGATGCTGCGAAGCTTCTGAACTTGTCGGAGAGGCGAGGGGGAGGCGGTGGCTGCGGCTACGGTGAACAGTGGCGACGGCAGCGCTCGGCCATTCACGCGAGGGAGCGAGGGAGAGGAGGGGACGCCACGAGAGAGAGAGAGAGGGAGAGAGGTGCGGGGCGGCGTGTGGCATCGTCCGAGCGATCTAGGTGACGGGAGGGAGAAGCAGGAGGTGGTGGGAGACGTGGCCGCGGCTGGACGCGAGGCCGCGCGCGCCGGCGCGTGCCCCTGTCCTTTTGTCGTCGCCAGGAGGATGACGGTTGGCGGTTGGGCCAGTGGCCGCACCACTGGGCCGGCTGAGGCGCCAGATGGCTGTATGCAAGCGCCAGGTAAGCTTTTTCTATTTTTGTTTCTTTTCTATTTGTCTGATATTTGTTTGGTTTAATAAAAATACTAAACCATTTTATTTTCTTATGCCAATTTTTGTAGGGGCTAGTGGTATTATTACAGAGCTCCTCAATAACTGGCATAATTTTTGGAAAATATTTTATATTTATAACAATACATATCCAAAGCAAATAATTACTGCATTAATTCCAAATGCCCAAAATAAATATCTATGAGCTCCTAATAATATTGGTTTGATTTTCATCTCTGTCCAATATTTTCAGAGAGCAACATGAACATTTTCTTGGAGCTTTTTGGAGCACTTTTTATTTGGGTCATTTTCAGAAATGATTCTGAGGGTTTCACAAATCCTCATTTCAAATTAAATGGAATTGAAACATGATTCACCCATGACTAGCTAGTCTAGGTCATACCAGAACTAGGGAGTGACAACTCGCCTCACTTGAAAGAATCTCGCCTCGAGATTGTGGGTCGATGGAAAGAAGGTTGGGTACTCCAAATGAAGACGATCTTCTCGCCCCAAGTAGCTTCTCTCGGAATGATGAGACATCGAACCTTGAGAAACTTGATGTTCGACGTCGAGTAACACGCCTCGCTTGATCAAGAATGCGAACAGGGTACTCTCGATATGTGAGGTTATCTTGGAGATCAAGCGTTTTGTGGTCCACTCCGCGGATGGGATCCGAGAAGCAACGCCTGAGTTGAGAGACGTGGAAGACATCATGAACTCGAGAAAGATGTGGGGGTAGTTCCAACTGGTAGGCAACCTCTCCTCGTTTAGCAAGAATGCGAAAAGGACCAATGTAACGAGAAGCCAACTTGCCCTTGATACCGAAATGATGCGTACCCTTCAAAGGAGTAACCCGAAGGTAAGCTTTGTCGTCAACTTCATAACTTATATCCTTATGACGATGATCATACTGGCTCTTTTGACGAGATTGGGCTGATCTCAAATTCTCATGAATGATGTGAACTTGCTCTTCTACCTCCTGGATCATGTCCGGTCCAAAGAATTGTCTTTCACCGGTTTCTGACCAGTTCAAAGGTGTTCGACATCTTCGTCCATAGAGAATCTCAATAGGAGCTTTCTTGAGACTGGATTGATAGCTATTGTTATAAGCAAACTCAGCAAAAGGAAGACATTTCTCCCAATCCATACTGAATGAGATAACGCAAGCTCTAAGCATGTCTTTGAGAATTTGGTTGACCCGTTCTGACCACTTGATTTAGGGTGGAAAGCGGTACTGAAAGAAAGATGGGTGCCCATGGCAGTTTGGAAACTCTCCCAGAAATGAGAAGTGAAGAGACTGCCACGGTCTGAATTGATCTCTAGTGGAACACCATGAAGTGACACTATTCGAGAAATATATAAGTCAGCGAGCTGACTAGGAGTGATACTCTCTCGAACAGGTAGGAAGTGCGCCACTTTGGAGAGACGATCAATGACTACGAAGATAGCATTATTCCCTGTCTTAGTCCTGGGAAAGCCGGTGATGAAGTCCATACCAACTTTATCCCATTTCCACTCAGTAATGGCTAAAAGCTGAAGGGTTCCAGCATGCCTTTGATGCTCTGCATTAACACAATGACAAACGTCACAATTAGCAACGAAGTCGGCGATTTCTCTCTTCATCCTAGTCCACCAGAACCTCTTGCGTAGGTCCTGATACATCTTAGTACTACCGGGATGAATCGTGAGAGGGGATTCATGTGCCTCGTTAAGAATCAGTTGCTGCATCTGCTAACTCTTGGGAACCACCAAGCGGTTCCCAAAGTAAACAACACCTCATTCATCCATAGAGCAACAACCGGCTACTCCCTTGGAGATATTTTTCTTAATTCGGGAGACTCCCGTATCATGCTTCTGGACTTCTATGATACGATCCACAATAGTAGGTTTCACTACCAAGCTAGAAAGGAATCCGTGAGGAGCAATGTGAAGGTTAAACTTACATAATTCTTCATGGAGAAGTGGTTGGCCCTGCTGCAACATGAGATTGTTCCAATAGGATTTACGACTTAGCGCATCAGCCATGACATTGGCTTTGCCTGGAGTGTAAGTAATCCCTAGATCGTAATCTGAGATCACCTCCGACCAATGTCTTTGCCTAAGGTTCAAATCTGGTTGGGTGAAGATATACTTGAGACTCTGGCGGTCGGTGTAGATCTCGCAACGTTTACCAAGAAGGTAATGTCGCCAGGTCTTGACTACATAGACTATGACTGCAAGCTCTAGATCATGTGTAGGATAATTCTCCTCATGTGGATGCAACTGTCGAGATGCATAGGCAATCACATGACGATCTTGCATAAGAATGCAACCTAGTCCCTGTCGTGAGGCGTCGCAGAGATAACAAAGTCCTTCGTGAAACCGTGGCACAAGTATGGGAGCAGAAGTCGTGTCTTTTCAGCCTCGAAAACTGTACTCACATCGTGGGCACCACTCAACTTTTTATCCCTCTTGAGAAGTTCCGTGAGAGGTTTGGCCACTTTGGAGAATTTCTCAATGAAGCGGCGACAATAACTGGCTAGACCAAGGAAACTCCTAACTTGTTTAACTGTTTCAAGTGGAGTCCAATCAAGAACGGCATGAACTCTCTCGGGATTGACAACAATGCCCTTACCAGAGATCACGTGGCCGAGATAGGTCACTTCTGGCAACAAAAATTCGCACTTGGAGAACTTGGCATAAAGGCGGTGCTCTTTGAGTTTTTCTAGCACAAGTCTAAGATGTTCGGCATGCTCTTCCTCGTTCTTCGAGTAAATAAGAATATCATCGAGGTAAACCACTATTTAACTTATCTAAGTACTCCATGAAGATCGAGTTCATCAAGCGGGAGAAAGTAGCTGGAGCGTTGGTTAGACCGAAGGACATGACGGTGTACTCGTACTGGCCATAACGAGTGACAAAGGCTATCTTGGGGATGTCCCCGTTTCTGATCTTGATTTGGTGGTAGCCTAACCTCAAATCCATCTTAGAAAAGACTGAGGATCCAGCGAGCTAATCATACAGGTCATTGATCTTGGGAGCGGATATTTGTTCTTTACCGTGACCAAATTAACGGGACGATAATCTACAACCATCCGGTCCGAGCCATCCTTCTTCTTGACGAAGAGGACAGGGCAAGCCCAAGGAGAAGAACTAGGACGGATGAAACCCTTTTGTAAGGACTCATCAAGTTGTTTCTTAAGCTCGGCTAGTTCTAAGGGTGCCATCTAGTAAGGTCTCCTAGAGATTGGAGCGGTTCCTGGGATAAGATCTATGACAAACTCTACACCTCTGTCAGGTGGAACACCTGGCAGTTCCTCTGGAAAGACATCCGGAAAGTCACGGACTACCGGGATATCTTCAAGGTCTGGAAGAGGGCTGGCATTAAGAGAATAGAGTTGACGCTTTGCAACTCTAGTGGAGACAGTGACTATCTTGCCAGATGGGTGTGTAAGATGAACAGACCTGGTGTAACAATCAATCTTGGCATGATGGGCTGTCATCCAGTCCATACCCAAGATGATGTTAATATCTGAGGACTTGAGGGCTACAAGTGATGCAAGGAATACATGTCTATCAACAAGGATTTAATTACCATGGCTGATTCTAGTGGTTTGCCATCTAGACCCTGGGGTTTGGATTTCAAGCAGAGTTGGCATATCACAAAATAACATGTCGTGCAAACGGGCATAGCCTTCAGAAATGAAAGAATGAGATGCTCCAGTATCGAACAGAACCGAGGTTGGATGACAATTGACAAGGAGTGTACCAAGAACTACATCTGGATCATCATGAGCATCTTTAGCTGAGACGTGGTGCACACGTCCACGTTCAGCGGGAGCTGACTTGACACTGATCATCTTGCGTGTTGGCTTACCACGGCCAACAGACTTCTCGGGCTGGGGTGGAGCATAACTGGCCTGAGAGCAGTCACGTGCATAGTGTCCTGGTTCTCCGCATGTGAAGCAAGTACCTAAAGTTGGACGTGGACCCGCATTGACAAGCGGTCTACCAATAGGCCTGGGTGGAGCATACAGCTGAACTGGGTGAGCTGCCACATAAGATGGCCTCGGTGAATATCCGGGTGGAAGAGCAGAGTTCGGAACCAAATCTGGCGCTTATGAGAACTAGAACCGGAGGAAGATCCGAAATCACGGGTGTGCTTACGAGACTCCTCGTAAGTGAGCTGAGCTGTCTTTGCATTAATGGCCTTGTTCACAAGAGCCTGGAATGTATCACAATGATGCAGGTGGAGATCACGACGCAACTTGGGATTGAGACCCTTCCGAAACCTAGCCCGCTTCTTGGCGTCCGTGGACACCTCTTCTAAATCATAGCGGGCAAGGTTCTCGAACTCTCTACTGTAAGCATCAACATCCATCTTACTATGGGTGAAACTACAGAACTCTTCTCTCTTGCGATCGATGAGGGCCTGAGGAATGTGATGCTCACAAAAGCCTCTGAAATCCCTCCGTAGGAATCGCCAGCTGGAAGCATAGCCTCATAGTTCGCCACCAAAGACTAGGTGACCTTCCGTGGTATGTGACATAGGTGACCTTGTCATCTTCAGCTACGCTTATGAACGCAGCTTATGAGTGATGCTACGGAGCTACCATGTGCATCGAGTGGCTCAATGGAATGATGAAAGGTAGGTGGGTGCAAGTTAATGAAGTCATGAATGGTTGCGACACTTTGAACTGATGTGCGGTGTTCTCCTCGACACGCGCAACAAGCGATTAGACTCACGCTTGTTCCTCTCCATCTCTAACATGAACTCTGTCAATGAAGGCTGGTCGGGAGGATCCTCATCCCTACCATCTCCGTGGTTCTGGCTACGAGCAGCAGAACTTTGTTTAACTGATGACATCCTGAGAAACGAAACCAAGGACGGATCAGCATCAACTATCGACTGTAGAATGTAGGACAAAGAAATTAGTAACTCTCGAACTCCTAGGGCAATTCCGGCAGCATAACGGCAGTGAAATGCTCAGAATGAGACATCCTGCCAACAATGGGGTAGTACAACAACTCAACATCACCACTCAAGGTTCTGGGATAGTACTAAACAGGCTACACCAGAAGTACTCGAAACTGAGATATGGCTCTGATCAACCAATACTATGGAACTACGGAGTAGTAACACGTGATCCTGATAGACGGAAGAGAAAGCCTAGTTCCTTAACCCCGTGGGAAAGGTAGGATGACTCAGATCAGAAGGCCATGAGGTAAAGGAGTAAAAAGAGCCTTACTTTCCTTCCCACAGTCAATTCCCTTATATAACTAAAGAATTTCTAGACTCAACTTCGACCAGTTTGGCTTGGTAATCCTACAGGCAGTCAGGCTCTGATACCAAAGCTGTCGGGACCCCGATTCTAAGTCACACAGATCTAGCATGTAACACCTCATATCACTTTGCGGCCTCATGCATGGTATTCCCATGGGTGTCGCCTTACCATGGCCTAGGACCATTTGCGCCTTTTGGCTCACGTATATGATAGTGTCGCTAGCATCCATATGACAGAGAACCCGGGCCGACATGACTAGTCGTGAACCCAAAGTGGCACTAACTTACGAGGACATGCATACATGAAACAACATCGAGCATGTCGGTCAGCAGCGTGTGAATCCGGCTGTAGCAACTGGCTAACAGACTGGGAACCCGGCCGTAGCAGGCTAGGCAGGAACTGGATGTCACCGCGTGACATTTCCAAGGGATGTATACAGAACAAAGTGAATCACATGCCGCCAGCCTAAGTGTTCCGGAGCAGTAGTGTTGGGCTAGCGGACTCCGGTAAACCGGGTTGTAGCGGACTACCATGGCTCGGTGGAAGCACTAGACTACATTTCCCCATAAGAGAGGCTACCAAGGATAGACAACTAGGTTGTCGGATCCCACACATAGCAATACACGTTACACGTACGCATAACATGCATGTATGTGTTGTACAACATGGCATCACAACATAACGCAAACTTATATAGATAAAGGCCCAGAAGAGCCACATAGCATTAAATACAAACAGGGGTCACATGACCCATCATTCAGAGCATACAAGCAACGGAAGCATTACATGTCTGAGTACAGACAACTACAAAAGAAAAAGGCTGAGAAGCCTAACTACCTACAAGACCCTCCCATGGGTACAAGATCGTAGCTGAGGTAACAAGCTACTCGTCGAAGTCCAAGCGGAACTACTAGTAAGACCGAAATCTCCGCTGCAAAAACATAAATAAAGCAACGTGAGTACAAAGGTACTCGGCAAGACTTACATCAGATCCTATCATACATGCATTTGTATCAAGAAGGTAATGTGGGGTTTAGTTGCAGCAAGCCAGCTTTGACTCAGTGGCTATCATGTTCTACGACTACGAGAAACATCTTTGAGGTGAAGTAGCCCACACGAGCCCACTAATCACCACATCAATACACTACTATGGATTCATTCCCGTCTCCCTATGAGAAGGCCATCCATAGCACTCACACTTGTCTTGAGCATTTTAGAGTATCCACTTCAAGTTGTCTATGTACCACGTAAGCATCCAAGAAGTCCATAATCGCGGACCCGACTATTCGAGTAGATCATGTTAACCCTGCAGGGGTGTACTTCTTCACACACGCTCTCGCCACTTACCGCCATGTACATGTCATGTATCTCGGCAACCTTCAAGCAGAAGCCTGGCGAGGGTGTAGGCCATGACCTGACTAACCACACAAGACTCTAGCCCAGGTTTATCGCCTATTCGGGTTCCATCAGCAAGGAGATCCGGCCGGGGTGTCGCTCACGGCCCCAAATAATGTGTGCAGGGTTCCCGAGCCCACCATCCGGGTGCCACTCGATACACCAGGCCACGTGTGCCTAGTCTGTCCCAAGCCCACAGTGCCAGGTGCCACTTGGTAGAAAAATAGCACTACCTACAAACACCAGAAACTAGTTGCAACTCCGGGACAGAGACCAAGTTGGTTAATAAGTCGAGAGGGGCCGAGTTACCGGAACCCAATGTGTGGTAGTATCGAGTCATTGGACAACGTACATAGAACTTGGTGCTTAAGGACGGTTCCAGTGAGACAACCCACCATGTACTCCTACATGGCCTCTCACCGCTACCTTTACCAAATTATGTTCACACACTTCACTCTCAGCATCAGAACGTAGCACTGCACTCCAATTCATTCCCAATGAATCAGACCTGACACAACTCTAAGCAATAGCAGGCATGGCATGGTAGGAACACAACATGGCTCAATCAACTCCTACACATGCTAGTGGGTTTCAACTATTTACTGTGGCAATGACAGGTCATGCAGAGGAATGGGTTCAACTACTGCAGCACAAAGTAGCAGATTAATCGATGTTGTCCTAATGCAATAACTGAGAGCAGGAGCAAGAGAGTAGGATTGTATCGGAATGAACAAGGCGGTTTGCTTGCCTGGTAGATCAACAGGGGGGCACTGCTCCTCTGACAGGTACTCTGGATCGGTCTCCGGAGCAGGACCTATCGAGAAGGAACGGTGTCGGCAATCAATACAAAAGCATATGCAACAATATGATGCATGAACATGGCATGAAGATGTGATGTTGTTTGAGCTAATGCAACAAGCATTCATTTGGTTGAAGTTCATTTGAACCAAGAGTTCAAATGCAACTCCAAATTAACTCTTTATAAATGCCATATATATGTTTTCACCTATACAGCAGGTTTAGGTTGGTTTGTCATGCATGAAAGTAGTACAGATGGATAGATTGAATTTTGATGATAATTTTTCATATATAATTTATTTTAATCTGAGCTACGGTTGAATTTCTATGATTTTTTGAAGTTTACAGCATTTTCTGGAATTTCCTGATTTAATTTAAATCCAGAAAATGGATAGCTGCGTCAGCATGACGTCATGCCTGCATCAGCAGGTCAACGGTGCTGACCAGGTCAAACCTGATGTGTGGGGTCCACACGTCAGTGACATAGTGTTAAACAGGGGTTTTTACTATTCTAATTAAAAGATTAGGGCGCAGGGGCCCGTTGTCAGTGTCAGGGTTAGCTTAAATGGTGATTAGCGCTAAGCTAATCACCTGACTGACAGGGCCCGCATGTCAGGCCGGCGAGGTTGTCGGCGGCGACCTCGTGACGCGGGCGGCGCTCTGATCCACGGAGCGGCGGCTAAGGGCACCGGGGCGTAGCACGGGCTCGTCCGCATCCAGGGGATCAGACGGGAGGCTGCGGGGGCGCGGAGCTCGTCGGAGCGAAGCTCGCGGCGGCGGCCGGAGCACGGCTTCGAGCGGGAGCGGGCTGCGGGGCACGGGGAGGCCACCCGAAGGGCTTTGCGACACCCTAGTGGCACTAGGAGCACGGTGACGCGCTCGGTTGCGGGCTGCGGTGGCCAGGGCGGCGGCGGTGACATGATCGGCGGCGAGGAGCTACGACCATGGTGGGGGAAGGGGGCTATGGCGCGAAAACAGGGAACGGGGAGAGGGAAACAGAGCAGAGGCTCATTGCGGACTCGACGGCATTGACGGCGAGCTCGGGGAAGGGCTGGAGTCGGCAGGGCGGCGAAGACGTTCTCCGACGACCGGAGATGAAGACGGCGTCGATGGAGGCGCTCCAGGGCCTCCTGAGGCGCGTGGCTTGACGGAAAGGATGAGGGAGATGCGACGAAGCTTCTGAGCTTGTCGGAGAGGAGAGGGGGAGGCGGTGGCTGCGGCTACGGTGAACGGCGGCGACGGCAGCGCTCGGCCATTCACGCGAGACAGCAAGGGAGAGGAGGGGAGGCCACGAGAGAGAGAGAGAGAGAGAGAGAGAGAGAGAGAGAGAGAGAGAGAGAGAGAGAGAGAGAGAGAGAGAGAGAAAGAGAGGTGCGTGGCGGTGCGGGGCAGCGCGTGGCGTCGTCCGAGCGATCCAGGCGACGGGAGGGAGAAGCAGGAGGAGGCAGGAGACGTGGCATGCTGGGCCGACGCGGGGCAGCCGCAGGCCGGGCCGCTGCCCTCTGTTCTTCGCTGCCGCCAGGAGGACGACGGTTGGCGGTTGGGCCAGTGGCCGCACTGTTGGGCTGGCTGAGGCGCCAGATGGCTGTAGGCAAGCGCCAGCTAAGCTTTTTCTATTTTTGTTTCTTTTCTATTTGTCTGACATTTGTTTGGTTTAATAAAAATACTAAACCATTTTATTTTCTTATGCCAATTTTTGTAGGGGCTAGTGGTATTATTACAGAGCTCCTCAATAACTGGCATAATTTTTGGACAATATTTTATATATATAAAAATACATATCCAAAGCAAATAATTACTGCATTAATTCCAAATGCCCAAAATAAATATCTAAGAGCTCCTAATAATAATGGTTTGATTTTTATCTCTGTCCAATATTTTCAGAGAGCAACATGAATATTTTCTTGGAGCCTTTTGGAGCACTTTTCATTTGGGTCATTTTCAGAAATGATTCTGAGGGTTTCACCAATCCTCATTTCAAATTAAATGGAATTGAAACATGATGCACCCATGACTAGCTAGTCTAGGTCATACCAGAACTAGGGATGTGACAACTATAAGCTGTCAGGACCCCGATTCCTAGTCACATCGATCTAGCCGGTAACACCTCATATCACTTTGCGGCCTCACGCGCGGTATTCCCACGGTGTCGCTTACCATGGCCCGGGACCGTTTAGCCTTTTGGCTCACGATATGATAGTGTCGCTAGCATCCATATGACAGAGAACCGGGCCGACATGGATAGTCGTGAACCCAAAGCGCACTAACCCATGGGAACAGGCATACATGAATCACATCGAGCATGTCGGTCGCAGCGTGTGAATCCGGCTGTAGCACTGGCTAACAGACTCCGGGAACCCGGGCTGTAGCAGGCTAGGCAGGACTCCGGATGTCACCGCGTGAAATTTCCTCGAAGGGACAGACACAGGAACGAAGTGAAACACTGTCAGGACCCCGATTCCAAGTCACATTGACCTAGCCGGTAACACCTCATATCACTTTGCGGCCTCATGCACGGTATTCCCACGGGTGTCGCCTTACCATGGCCCGGGACCGTTTGCGCCTTTTGGCTCACGTCTATGATCATGTCGCTAGCATCCACATGACAGAGAACCTGGGCCGACATGGCTAGCCGTGAACCCAAAGCGGCGCTAACCCATGGAGACAGGCATACATGAATCACATCCAGCATGTCGGTCATCAGCGTATGAATCCGGGCTGTAGCACTGGGCTAACAGGAATCCGGTAACCCAGGCTGTAGCGGGCTAGGCAGGACTCTGGAGGCTGTGACATTTCAAGGGATGTATATAGGAACGAAGTGAAACACATGCCAGCCAGTCAAGTGTCCAAAGCAGTAGTGCTGGGCTAGCAGGACTCCGTGAACCAGTCAGAAGCGGACTACTATCGCCAGAAGCACTAGACTACATTTCCCCATATGAGAGGCTGCCAAGGATAAACAACTAGATTGTCGGATCCCACACATACCAAGCATTTCAAACATGCACACAATATGCTCAATATGTGTAAATACAACATGGCATCACAACATAACTCTACGACTCAAATATTTATTCATTAGGCTCGAGGAGCGAGATATTACAAACATGGGTCTCATGACCCAACACTCGAGCATACAAGTCAAAGCACAAGCGAAGCTTAACATGTCCGAGTACGTACATCTACAAATGAAAAAGGCTGAGAAGCCCGACTATCTACCACATCCGCCGAGGGCACAAGATCGTAGCTGAGGTAACAAGCTAAACGTCAAGTCCAAGCAGAACTACTAGCGAGACCGACGCGTCTCTCGCAAAACATAAAATAAGCAAACGTGAGTACAAACGCACTCAGCAAGACTTACATCGTAACTAACTACATATGCATCATTATCAACAAAGGGGTGGTGGAGTTTGACCGCAGCAAGCCAGCTTTGACTCGGTGGCTATCCTGAACTACGATCGCAAGTAACTATTTTGAGGTGGCGCACACGAGTCCACATATTCACCATATCAATACACCACTATGGACCCGCTCCCGTCGCCTCACCACGAACGCCATCCATAGCACTCACGCTATCTTGCGCATTTTAGAGTATCCACTTTCACTTGTCTATGAACTGTTATAGGCAACCCGAAGTCCTTTTCCATGACACGGCTATTGAATAGATCATATTAACCCTGCAGGGTGTACTTCTTCACACACGCCTCACCACTTACCACCGCGTTTACGACATGTACTCGGCAACCTTCAAGCGGAAGCCCAACGTGGGTGTCGGCCACGGCCTACCTAAACACTCAAGTCCCTAGTCCAGGTTTATCGCCTATTCGGGTTCCATCCGCAGGAGTCCGCCGAGGTTTCCACTAACGGCCCCGAACGATGTGTGCAGGGTTCCCGAGATACCAAACGGGCATTCGGTACACCGCCACGGTGTATCTACCGCATCATAGCCCACCCCTAGGGTCAGCGCCACTAACGGCCTCCAACACATATCCTACAAACACCGTAAACTAGTTGCAACTCCCGGACAGAGAACAAGGGTGGTTAAGAAGCCGAGAGGGTCCATTGGTGCGGGCCCAATGCATGGTAGTAACTGTTTCTGGATCACAAACACGTAACTCAGTTCACGAGGACGGCTGCAATGAGACAACCCACCATGTACTCCTATATGGCCTCTCACCGCTACCTTTACCAAATCATGTTCACACACTTAGCTCTCAACAAGAGGACATGTTCACACCCTCCGATTCATTCCCGATGAATCAGACCTGACTCAACTCTAAGCAGTAGCAGGCATGACAAACAAGCATGAATGAGTAGGCACAACAGGCTCAAACAACTCCTACACATGCTAGTGGGTTTCATCTATTTCTCGTGGAATGACAGTCATGCAGAGGATAAAGGGGTTCAGCTACCGCAGCAAGTAAAGATGAATCGTTGTTGTCCTAATGCAGTAAAAAGAGAGAGGCGAGAGAGTGGGATTGTATCGAATGAACAAGGGGTTTTGCTTGCCCGGCACTCGAAGATATTATAGCTCTTCATCGGTGTCATCGAACTCATCGCCGATACGCCGCTCATCGAGAGGGGACAACATCGCAAACAAGGAAGAACACAATCAATGCAATGCACAATATGATGCATGATCATGACATGTCAAAATGCTGTGATTTGAGCTAATGCAACTAGCAGCAGATTAAATGAAGTTGGTTTGAATCCAAGATTCAAATTCAAACTCCATATATGGATATTAAATTGCCATTTATATGCTTTGTGCTAAACAGCAGCTATAAGTTGTTCTAACATGCATGAAAATGGTACAGATGGATAGATTGGATTTTTCTGATCATTTTTCATATATAATTTGTTTGATTTGGAGTTACGGTTGAATTTCTATGAATTTTAGAAGTTTAGATCATTTTCTGGAATTTCCTAAATAATAATAATTCTAGAAAATGAGTTATTGCTTCAGCATTAGGTCATGCTGACCTCAACAGGTCAACAGGCGGGTCCAGGTCAAACCTGACCAGTGGGGTCCACTGGTTAGTGACTGGGGCTGGTTAGTGTCAATGACAGGTGGGGCCGGGTCAACAGACACGTCAGCAAGTCAATACTGACGTGTGGGGTCGGTCAACGTGTGACGTGGCCAGGTCAAACTGACCTGTGGGGGTTAGTTTAATCTAAACGCAAATAAAACCTGGGTTAGTTAGTGCGTGGGGCCCAACTGTCATTGGCTCAGGTGGTTTTTTAGTGGCGGTGGTTAGTACTAATAACGCGGCCACGACAAAGACGCCGAATTTGGCCGTGGCGACCATCCAAAGACAGCGGAGGCGCGCCGGAATCGTGCTACGGGCGTCGGCTGCACGTGCCGAGGGCACCAGGGCGTAGCCCTTGCTTGCCCGCATCAAGGAGCAGGGGAGTTGGACGCGGGGGTCGCCGGAATCATGCCGGCGACGAGCTTTGGCGGCGGCCGGAGTTTGGGCGGGGTTGGGTTTGATGCTACGGTGCACGGGAGGAGGAGCTGGTGGTGGCTACGGGCTCCTGGTGCTGCACTGAGCACAAAAGTGAGGTTGGCTTCGAGCCATTGTGGCTCTAGCCACGACGGTGCCATGGCCGGCAGCGGGGAGCTTTCGGGTGAGGTGGAAACGGTGGCTATGGAGGCCAAACGAGCATGGGAGCTAGGGGGAGAGGAAGAGGAGCTCACAGCGGGGTCGGAGAGGGGGTCAGCGAGCTCGGGGAGGCCCTGTGGATTTATTTAATCGGGCGACGATCTCCGGTGCCGACGGTGAAGACGATGATGCTGGCGACGTTCCAGGGCTTCCGGGCTTGCCTCCGTTGGCTTGGAGCTCCAGGGCGATGTGGCGGAGCCGATGGATACGTCGGGGAGGCGAGGAGGTGGCTCAGGACACGGCAGCAAGAAGCGGCGGCGCTCAGCCGGGCGGCGCAAGGGAGAGAGCAGAGAAGGGGGAGGAAGCCGAGGGAGAGTGAGAGAGGTCCATGGGAGGGTCGGGCGATGCACGTGGCGCTCGGGCCGACTCCAGCAGCGGCAAGCAAGCAGGAGGTGGCCGGACGCGTGCTCGCGCGCGCCAGCCACGCGCTCGTCCTCCTGGCAAGGGGAAGACGACAGGGAGGAAAGCGGTGGTGGGCTGGGCCGGCCAGCTGCAGTGCTGGGCCGGTCAGGTGAGCTGTGCAGGTGGGCTGGAGAGGTAAGTCGAGGTAATGTTTCTCTCCTCTCTGCTTTTCCTGTTTTTGTTTTTATTTGTTTCTGTTCTGTGTTTTGAAATAGTAAAAATACTATTCCATTTATGAAAAACCTGAAAATATTCGGCACATTTGAAAATATTCTCAACAGCCTAAAAATACCTTCAAGATTATTTGGGCATTTTAAATTATTTATCTGGTTTAAATTGCCCAAATGCAAATACTTATGGCTTGGTGCAAAAATCCAGAATAGCCTCCAAAAATATGAAACCATTTTTGGCAGAGGGTTTAGCCAGTACCAAAGATGGTGAACATTTATGAAGGGCATTTTGGGTTCATTGAAAAGTTTTAAGTTTGAACCTAGTTGAATTCATTTGGTGCTAGGGTTTCAACATCCCCATTTCAAAATTAATTAAAATTGGAAAAGATGCATGGTTGCCATGCCACTAATTACAAGAAGAATTCTAGGGCTGTGACAACTCACCCCCACTAAACAAGAATCTCGCCCCGAGATTCAAGCTTAGGGTAAGATGAACGGGGAACACAAACTAACACAAACGCAAACTAACACAATCTTCACGATCCAGGTTGCACTTGATAAGGACGTAGATTCGATCACGATCTTTGTCTCGATGTCATGCTCTGAGAACTTCATCCAACATGACGATGACAAAAAGAGATTCTACGGAACTGATCTCCTCAAAGATCGAGCAACTGACGATCAGCTCATGAAATGAGACATAACATCTCTTGAGCTGAGACACGATACACACATCAAGAATGATGAAAATGGCATATGACAAGGTTTAAATAAGTAGCGAAATTTCCACACTTAGGAGGGTGGTGAACGGTGTCAACGTAGTAAGGAGTTGGTTGCCCTTCGAAACAAACGGGGCACCTTTGGAAAGATGACTGGTAGAATTATTCCCTTAAGTGGCAAAAAGAATTACTTTTGATCCATAGATCATTTAAACTCTTCATACCAGCTTAAGACAATTTACAATTGATCGTTTGAAATAGCTCGAAGAAATGGCATACTTGGACTAGGAGGGATGGTGTGGACTACCTTGTTGAAGACAACGCAATGGATGATTTTGCTTATCATCGGAAATGGATGGGACCCATGACGGGTGCAAGCTGGAAACAAAATGCAAATAATGGGAATGACCCAACCATCATATCTGCCTGAGATTCAGATCTGGTTGGTATTGGGATATTTCAGACAACATGTCTGGAGAAGAAAGTTTGCAACACAAACCGGCGAGATAACATTGCGAGACTCTCAGGAGATGAACTATGGTAGCAAGCTCCAGAACATGAGCTGGTTCTGCTACACACATGTGAACATGTTGTCCTAGACAAACATGATCACATGGTAGTCTTATAATGAAACACTACCGAGTTCAGGTTGGGAACCATCATCGAGGATAACGAAGTCCTAACATAAGTCATGACTAGTTGTTATGAAGGAACTCCTTCTCCTTGAACAAATCAATCAGTGGCTTGGTGTGTTAGGGATACATATAGGATGAAGGTTGCAAGTCTCCAGACTAAAGAATACTTCGCACGTATGCATGACTGATTTGGTATGATTCCAAAGGAAACAAAACAAACCTTTCTCATATTCATGGCGGCAACTTACACCTAAAGCACATGAATTCGAGGAAGTCACTTCTTCCATCCAAGCATAGGCTTCATGAATAGAACACGAAGGCATTGCTTACAAAGTTTCCAATACTAGTGTAGCGTTCAACATGAATCATGGGGGAGACGAAATGCTGCTGATGGGCTCAACAACAACTCATCGGAATTTCCATATCACTGGACTTCCACCATCATGTGAACACGGTGATAGCATTGGACAGACCAAAGGATATAATGGTATATGCTCGAGGGATCAACCACGAGTAAGACAACATTACGAGCATCATTGGTACTAATTTGATTTGACGATAGCCCACTCTCAAATCAAAGGATTGATAAGACAATAGGTCCAGCAACTGATCACAGGGACCAATCGATGAAGATATCATCTTTCTTCAACACACACTACACAAGAATATCCCTTTGGAACGAACTAAGTTAGGCAAGCTTTTATCTTCCAACTCTTCAAGTTGTTGTCTATCTCAACCAACTGGCTCAGGGGTATCCAACACAGATTCTTGGAGAATGGGTGGTTTGGAGGAAAACCAACATGATCACGAACTCAACATAGCGGTCAGGTGACAACCTGGTGATACTTCCGAGAAGATGATCGGAAAATCATGAACCACCGGTATGTTACTAAGCTCGAGAACAACCTTGCTTTTCAGGGCAAGATGATATGAACAATAAGCAAGGGATTGAATAATCCTAACTCATTGGTCGGAGAGTGCACCGAAAATAAGGACTAGGTAGCACGATCAATCTTAGGATGATGATTGAATAACCAACATACTAAGAATGAGAATATTGTCCATTAACTACCAAGCAACGAGTTGCTCGGAGTACTGATTTCACACATCACAATTCACTTGTCGGCATTTCGGTTACAACAACACGAGGACCAAGGAATGAATGATGATGGTGAGAAGTATCACTACGTCAAGAATTCATGAGAGTTGGTGCAGTTCTCATGACAATTCTGACGTAAAGGGGGTAATACTCCAAGGTAGAACAGAACAAAGCTGAATTGGCATTTTGATCTGCGGGATACAACTACTTTGACCCAATCCTAGAAATGGATGAGGTACTGGAGTTTGTTTCTCCTAGTCATTCCGACATAGAATGGCTTGACGGACCACAAGGATAATAGGCATCGATAAACACGATCGCACACATACCCTTGACTATCAATTGATAGACGAGAGTCAGAATACAACTAAAGAGGGACAACTCAAGGAACATATAACTTTTCGAGTTGTGGAGGCATGGATTAGTATGTCAAGCAAAGTTCAACATTTCTTCCGGATAACCCATGCGGAGAAGATAGAACTGGCAGAGTCACAATATAGAATGGGGAACTCATCGAAAGCACTCTTGTTGTGACCTTTTGGTTCAAAGGAACTCCTGCCAAGGATGGTTCATGGTATGTGGAAGAATGAGATACCACGGACCTCGAGGACTGTCGCAAGGTTACTAATATCCTAAATGAACTAGCAAATACTAACAACATGAAGTACGGTGAATCTCTGGTTCAGAAACCTAGGAGTAGAATGCCTACTACTAAATGGCATCACGGGATGCTTTCGAGAATGGTGGCCAGAGTTATCACGCCGGGACACAAAACATGGCTGGATTACTAGGTGACTCCCTAAAACACCTAGGGTCATAATAATAGCTCCAACATATATGTCAAGGTAATAAATTACCTCAACGCACCGGTTAGTGTGCTTATTCTGACCAAAAAGGACATCGAGAATGGAAAGAAGGAATTTGCAAATGCATCAGATTGTTTGGAAACCTGGGATAACTCGGACAGCATAACGGCTGTAAATGCTCAAAAAGATTTGATACATGATGCAAAATGGTGGCATAACCACTCTACAACATCATAACAAGATTCCGAGATCAACAGTTAACAAACAAAAATAGTAGGAACTGAACTGAGGCTTAAAACCAACAATCTTAAAAGTCTATGGATTAGTAACACGTCATCATGAGAGTAGATGAGAAGCCTAGTTCTTAAACCCCGTAGAAGAGAAGAGGATGACTCATATCAGAGGGCCATGAGGTATAAGGAGTAAAAAGAGCCTTACGTTCCCTTCCACAATCAATTCCCTTACATAACTAAAGCATTTCTAGACACAACTTCGACCAGTTTGGCTTGGTAATCCTACAGGCAGTCAGGCTCTGATACCAACGTTGTCAGGACCCCGATTCCAAGTCACATTGACCTAGCCGATAACACCTCATATCACTTTGCGGCCTCACGCACGGTATTCCCACGGGTGTCGCCTTACCATGGCCCGGGACCGTTTGCGCCTTTTGGCTTACGTATATGATCGTGTCGCTAGCATCCACATGACAGAGAACCGGGCCGACATGGCTAGCCGTGAACCCAAAGCGGCGCTAACCCATGGGGACAGCATACATGAATCACATCGAGCATGTCGGTCATCAAAGTATGAATCCTGGCTGTAGCACTAGGCTAACAGACTTCGTAACCCAGTCAGAAGCGGGCTAGGCAGGACTCGGATATCACCGCGTGACATTTCCCAAGGGACAGACATAGGAATGAAGTGAAACACATGCCGGCCAGTCAAGTGTCCAAAGCAGTAGTGCTGGGCTAGCAGGACTCCGGTGAACCGGGCTATAGCGGACTACTATCGCTCAGGAAGCACTAGACTACATTTCCCCATATGAGAGGCCGCCAAGGATAAACAACTAGATTGTCGGATCCCACACATACCAAGCATTTCAAACATGCACGCCATATGCTCAATATGTGTAAATACAACATGGCATCACAACATAACTCTACGACTCAAATATTTATTCATTAGGCTCCGAGGAGCGAGATATTACAAACATGGGTCTCATGACCCAACACTCAGAGCATACAAGTCAAAGCACAAGAAGAAGCTTAACATGTCTGAGTACAGACATCTACAAACGAAAAAGGCTGAGAAGCCTGACTATCTACCACATCCTGCCGAGGGCACAAGATCGTAGCTGAGGTAACAAGCTAAACGTCGAAGTCCAAGCGGAACTACTAGCGAGACTGACGTCTCTATGCAAAACACAAAATAAGCAAACGTGAGTACCAACGTACTCAGCAAGACTTACATCAGAACTAACTACATATGCATCATTATCAACAAAGGGGGTGGTGGAGTTTGACCGCAGCAAGCCAGCTTTGACTCGGTGGCTATCTGAACTACGATCGCAAGTAACTCTTTTGAGGTGGCGCACACGAGTCCACATATTCACCATATCAATACACCACTATGGACCCGCCCCGCCTCCCTCACGAGAACGCCATCCATAGCACTCACGCTTATCTTGTGCATTTTAGAGTATCCACTTTCACTTGTCTATGAACTGTTATAGGCAACCCGTAAGTCCTTTTCCGGACACGGCTATTCAATAGATCATATTAACCCCGCAGGGTGTACTTCTTCACACAAGCTCACCACTTACCGCCGTTTACACGACATGTACTCGGCAACCTTCAAGCGGAAGCCCAACGTGGGTGTCGGCCACGCCTACCTAAACACTCAAGTCCCTAGTCCAAGTTTATCGCCTATTCAGGTTCCATCCGCAGGAGTCCGCCGAGGTTTCCACTAACGGCCCGAACGATGTGTGCAGGGTTCCCGAGATACCAAACGGGCATTCGTACACCGGCCACGTGTATCTACCGCATCATAACCCACCCCTAGGGTCAGCGCCACGCACGGCCTCCAACACATATCCTACAAACACCGTAAACTAGTTGCAACTCCGTGACAGAGAACAAGGGTAGTTAAGAAGCCGAGAGGGTCCATTGGTTTCGGGCCCAATGCATGGTAGTAACTGTTTCATGGATCACAAACACAGAACTCAGTTCCTGAGGACGGCTGCAATGAGACAACCCACCATGTACTCCTACATGGCTTCTCACCGCTACCTTTACCAAATCGTGTTCACACACTTAGCTCTCAACAGTAGGACATGTTCACACCCCTCCGATTCATTCCCGATGAATCAGACCTGACTCAACTCTAAGCAGTAGCAGGCATGACAAACAAGCATGAATGAGTAAGCACAACAGGGCTCAAACAACTCCTACTCATGATAGTGGGTTTCATCTATTTACTGTGGAATGACAGGTCATGCAGAGGATAAAGGGGTTCAGCTACCGCAGCACGTAACAGATGAATCATTGTTGTCCTAATGCAGTAAAAGAGAGCAGGAGCTAGAGAGTGGGATTGTATCGGAATTAACAAGGGGGTTTTGCTTGCCTGGCACTCCTGAAGATATTATAGCTCTTCATCGGTGTCATCGAACTCATCGTCGGTACGTCGTCTACTGAGAGGGGACAAATACCGGCAAACAAGGAAGAACACAATCAATGCAATGCACAATATGATGCATGATCATGACATGTCAAAATGCTGTGATTTGAGCTAATGCAACTAGCAGCAGATTAAATGAAGTTGGTTTGAATCCAAGATTCAAATTCAAACTCCATATATGGATATTAAATTGACATTTATATTATTTGTGCTAAACAGCAGCTATAAATTGTTCTAACATGCATGAAAATGGTACAGATGGATAGATTGGATTTTTCTGATCATTTTTCATATATAATTTGTTTGATTTGGAGTTACGGTTGAATTTCTATAAATTTTAGAAGTTTAGATCATTTTCTGGAATTTCCTGAATAATAATAATTCCAGAAAATGAGTTATTGCGTCAGCATTAGGTCATGCTGACCTCAACAGGTCAACAGGCGGGTCCAGGTCAAACCTGACCAGTGGGGTCCACTGGTCAGCCAGGGGCTGGTTAGTGTCAATGACAGGTGGGGTCGGGTCAACAGACACGTCAGCAAGTCAATACTGACATGCGGGGTCGGTCAACGTGTGACGTCGCCAGGTCAAACTGACCTGTGGGGCCCATGGGGGTTAGTTTAATCTAAACGCAAATAAAACCTGGGTTAGTTAGGGCGTGGGGCCCAGCTGTCATTGGCTCAGGTGGTTGTTTAGTGGCGGTGGTTAGTACTAATTACGCGGCCACGATAGCACGCCGGAATTTGGCCGGCGGCGACCATCCAGCACGGCGGAGGCGCGCCGAAATCGTGCTACGGTCGTCGGCTGCACATGCCGAGGGCACGAGGGCATAGCCCTTGCTTGCCTGCATCAAGGAGCAGGGGAGTTGGACGCGGGGGTCGCCGGAATCATGCCGGCGACGAGCTTTGGCGGCGGTCGGAGTTCGGGCGGGGTCGGGTTTGACGCTACGGTGCACGGGAGGAGGAGCTGGTGGTGGCTACGAGCTCGTGGTGCTGCGCTGAGCACAAAAGTGAGGTTGGCTTCGAGCCATTGTGGCTCTAGCCACGACAGCGCCATGGCCGGCGGCGGGGAGCTTTCGGGTGAGGTGGAAACGGCGGCTATGGAGGCCAAACGAGCACGGGAGTTAGGGGAGAGGAAGAGGAGCTCACAGCGGTGTCGGAGAGGGGGTCAGCGAGCTCGGGGAGGCCCTGTGGACGACGAATCGGCGGCGACGATCTCCGGTGCCCGACGGTGAAGACGATGATGCTGGCGATGTTCCAGGGCTTCCGGGCTTCCCTCCATTGGCTTGGAGCTCCAGGGCGATGTGGCGGAGCCGATGGATACGTCGGGGAGGCGAGGAGGTGGCTCAGGACACGGCAGCGGCGAGCGGCGGCGACTAGCTCCGCTCGGGCGCGTGCGGGGAGAGAGCAGAGAAGGGGGAGGAAGCCGAGGGAGAGTGAGAGAGGTCCAGGGGAAGTTCGGGCGATGCACGTGGCGCTCGGGCCGACTCCAGCAGCGGCAAGCAAGCAGGAGGTGGCCGGACGCGTGCTCGCGTGCGCCGGCCACGCGCTCGTCCTCCTGGCAAGGGGAAGACAACAAGGAGGAAAGCGGTGGTGGGCTGGGCCGGCCAGCTGCAGTGCTGGGCCGGTCAGGTGAGCTGCGCAGGTGGGCTGGAGAGGTAAGTCCAGGTAACGTTTCTCTCCTCTCTGCTTTTCCTGTTTTTGTTTTTATTCATTTCTGCTCTGTGTTTTGAAATAGTAAAAATACTATTCCATTTATGAAAAACCTGAAAATATTCGGAGGCACATTTGAAAATATTCTCAACAGCCTAAAAATACCTTCAAGATTATTTGGGCATTTTAAATTATTTATAGGGTTTAAATTGCCCAAATGCAAATACTTATGGCTTGGTGCAAAAATCCAGAATAGCCTCCAAAAATATGAAACCATTCTTGGCAGAGGGTTTAGCCAGTACCAAAGATGGTGAACATTTATGAAGGGCATTTTGGGTTCATTGAAAAGTTTTAAGTTTGAACCTAGTTGAATTCATTTGGTGCTAGGGTTTCAACATCCCAATTTCAAAATTAATTAAAATTGGAAAAGATGCATGGTTGCCATGCCACTAATTACAAGAAGAATTCTAGGGCTATGACAAACACATGCCGGCCCGTCAAGTGTCCTGTGCAGTAGTGCTGGGCTAGCAGGACTCCGGTGAACCGGGCTGTAGCGGACTACTATGGCTCAAGGAAGCACTAGATTACATTTCCCCATAAGGGAGGCTGCAAAGGATAAACAACTAGATTGTCAGATCACACACATACCAAGCATTTCAAACATACACACAATATGCTCGATATGTGTAAATACAACATGGCATCACAACATAACTCTACGACTCAAGTATTTATTCATTAGACTCCGAGCAGCGAGATATTACAAACATGGGTCTCATGACCCAACATTCAGAGCATATAAGTCACACAAATGCGGAAGCTTAACATGTTTGAGTACAGACAACTATAAATAAAAAAGGCTGAGAAGCCTGACTATCTACCAGATCCTGCCGAGGGCACAAGATCGTAGCTGAGTTAACAAGCTAAACGTCGAAGTCCACACGGAACTACTAGCAATACTGACGTCTCTCTGCAAAACATAAAATAGGCAAACGTGAGTACAAATGTACCCAGCAAGACTTACATCAGAACTAGCTACATATGCATCATTATCAACAAAGGGGGTGGTGGAGTTTAACTGCGGCAAGCCAGCTTTGACTCGGTGGCTATCCTGAACTACGACTACAAGTAACTCTTTTGAGGTGGTGCACACGAGTCCACATATTCACCATATCAATACACCACTATGGATCCGCCTCCGCCTCCCTACGAGAACGCCTCCATAGCACTCACGCTTATCTTGCGATTTTAGAGTATCCACTTTCACTTGTCTATGAACTGTTATAGGCAACCCAGAAGTCCTTTACCGCGGACACGGCTATTGAATAGATGATGATAACCTGCAGGGTGTACTTCTTCACACACTCTCACCACTTATCGCCACACGAGATGTACTCGGCAACCTTCAAGCGGAAGCCCAGCGAGGGTGTCGGCCACGACCTACCTAAACACTCAAGTCTCTAGTCCAGTTATCGCCTATTCAGGTTCCATCCACAGGAGTCCGCCGAGGTTTCCACATACGGCCCGAACGATGTGTACATGGTTCCATGACACCAAACGGGCGCCAGCATACCCGCCACGTGCCTACCGTGATCACAGCCCACCCTCGGTCAAGACGCCCACGGCCTCCAAAGATACTACAAACACGAAACTACTTGCAACTCCCGGACAGAGGACAAGGGTGGTTAAGAAGTCGAGAGGGGCACTTAAGCATTCCAATGCGTGGTAGTAACTGGTCATGGATCACAAACACAGAACTCAGTTCCTGAGGACGGCTTCAATGAGACAACCCACCATGTACTCCTAAATGGCCTCTCACCGCTACCTTTACCAAATCATGTTCACACACTTAGCTCTCAACAGTAGTACATGTTCACACACATCCGATTCATCCCCGATGAATCAGACCTGACACAACTCTAAGCAGTAGCAGGCATGACAAACAAGCATGAATGAGTAGGCACATCAGGGCTCAAACAACTCCTATTCATGCTAGTGGGTTTCATCTATTTATCGTGGCAATGACAGTCATGCAGAGGATAAAGGTTCAATGATCGCAGCAAACAAATGATGAATCGTTGTTGTCCTAATGCAGTAAAAGAGAGCAGGAGCGAGAGAGTGGGATTGTATCGGAATGAACAAGGGGGTTTTGCTTGCCTGGCACTTCTGAAGATAATATAGTTCTTCATTGGTGTCATCGATCTCGTCGTCGGAACATCGTCTACTGAGAAGGGACGGTTACCGGCAAACATAGAAGGACACAATCAATGCAATGCGACAATATGATGCATGCTATGACATGGCAATATGATGTGTGATAGGTCTAATCAACTTGGGACGGAAAGGTTTGAGTCCATTTGAACCAAGGATTCAAATGATCACCCAAAATAATAAGTGATATAAGTGCATCAGCTTGTTTCACCTAAACAGCAAGGTTAAATTGTTCTGACATGCATGAAACTAGTACAGATGGAAAGATTGGATTTTTCTGATCATTTTTCATATATAAATCTTTGCATTTGGAGTTACAGATTAATTTCTATGAATTTTTGAAGTTTGAACTATTTTCCGGAATTTCCTGTATAAGAATAATTCCTGTAATTGGATTAATGCGTCAGCATTGCGTCAGGGTGACGTCAGTGGTCAAAGGGGACGTCCAGGTCAACCTGACCAGTGGGTCCCGCGTGTCAGCAGTTATCTTAACTAACTAATATTAGTTAGCGCTAACCCTAGGTTAATTAGCAGAGCGGGCCCCACTTGTCATAGGCTCAGGGGAAGCCAACCTGGGCCCGCCCAGTCAAAGTCAACGGGTCAAACCCGCCGGCGACTAGACACCGGCGAGGCCCGAGACGGCGGCGCGGCTCGGAAAACGCCCACAGGGCACGGACGAGGCCGTTCTTGGGCTCGTTGGAGAGCTCTTGCAGACGCACGTCGAGTGGTGGTGGCGGCCGGGCCTATGGTGGCCGGAGCCGACGACGGCGAGCTCCAGGGCGGCGGCCGGAGTTCGGGTTAGCACGGGGGCGGCGTTAGGGAGCATGACAGGGGGTGCAGAGGGGTGCTATGGCCTCCTGGGGCTGCACTGAGCATGACTGCATGCTTGGTTTAAACAGAGGCGAACCAAAACGACGACGGCGACAAGTCCGGCGCCGGTGAGGTCTCTGTCTCGACGGAAACGAAGGCTACGATGAGCTAATGGACATGGGAGAAGGGGGAATCGGTAGAGGGGCTCACGACGAGTGCAGAGGTGGCCTCGGTGTGCTCGGGGAAGCACTGGAGTGAGCGGGGCGGCGAGAGGGATCTCCGGTGGTCCGAGGTTGAAGACGGCGACAGGGCGGTGCTGCGGTGCGTCCCGGCTTGCTTGACTTGGTGGAGAGGTCGGGGATGATGTGGCGGAGCTCCTAAACTGGTCGTGGAAGCAAGGGGGAGGCGGTGGACACGACAACAACGAGCGGCGGCGACGGCTCCGCTTGGCTTTGGGAGAGAGAGCGAGCCAGGGAGAGAGGGGATCGGTCGAGGGGGGTCCAGGGGGTCTCCGTGGCAACGCCAGAGGCGTCCAGGCCGTCGAGGAGGCATGTGAGTAGGGTGGAGGTGGCGCGCGCGTACGCCATGCCCAGCTTCTCCTCTGCCTACTGGCAAGAGGTAGAAGACGAGGCTGCCCCTGGTGGGCTGGGCCGCCAGTGTCTTGCTGCCACTGGCTGAATGGCGCCAAAGCCGTAAGTGGCTCAGGTACTCTCCTCTCCTTCTAAAATGTTTCTGTTTTCTATTTCCTTCTCTGTTATTTGTTTTGATTTAGTTTTAAGCACTAAACCATTTTTCTTGCTTCTGATAATTTTGTACGGGCTAAAGGGATTATTCCAAAGCCCCTCACAATTTCTCAGAATTATTGGACACATATTCGATATATAGTAAATATAAATCCAATGCAAATAGTTATTGCATTAGCTTCAGATGCCAAAATAAATATTTATGAGCTCCTAAAAATATTGGTTTGAATTTTACTTCTGTCCAATATTTTCAGAGAGAAACATGAACACTTTCTTGGACCTATTTGAAGCAATTTTTATCTTGGTCATTTTCAGAAATGATTTCTGAGGCTTTCACATGTCCCCATTTCAAATTCATTGAAATTTAAACTTGATGCATCACTCTAATGCAAGCACTAAGCATTACCAGAACTGGGGATGTGACAACTCGCCCCCACTAAACAAGAATCTCGTCCCGAGATTCAAGACGTGAGGTAAGAAGACAGAGGGGACACAAAGCTATCACAATCTTCAAGATCCAATTGCTCTTCTCGAAAATGTTGATTCATTGCATCATTTTGATCTTGACATCTTTCTTTGAGAACTCCATTCAACATGACCACGAGAAGAAATGAAAACTCTAGAGGAATCCATCCTCTTGAGTATCGAGCAACTGACGATAAACTCACGGAATGAGGCACAAAACACCTCTTGAGCTGAGATGATCAAACACACTTCAGGAGGGATGGAAGAACTGATGACGGGGGTTCAATTTGGTAGGCAACAATTCCACGCTTGAGGAGATGGTGAATGGTTTCAAGATAGCGATGAAATAACTGCCATGATTCCATAACGGGGCACCTTAGAGAAGGTGACTCGTAGAATTATTCCCTTAAGTGGCAAAAGAATTACTTTTGATACAGAGATCATTGAAACCCTTTATGCCAGCCTAAGGCAATCACAAACGATCGTTCGAAGGAGTTGGAAGGAACGGCATACTCAGATTGGAAAGAAACTATGGTTATAGAACAACTCGGCAAATGGAAGGCACATTCCAGTTGATACCAAGGATATAACCTAGTGACTGGGCGTGCTTTCAAGAACTTGAGCATTTCCATATTCATCAAGGTTTTACCAACATCCGTGCCAAGGATCCTGGCAACACATCATACTACCATGATGAATGGTGATGGAGGATGCAGGTGCAAAGGGGGACATCACTTTCTCGGATTTTTCCTTAGCAATGCCAAAGAAGCAAATTTAGATGATCGACCGAGAGACATTTAGCACTCCGCTTCTAATGTTCTGCTTGAAGTGCTAGCTACCACAGTCATGCTTAAAAAGGATCAACATGGCCATCAAGTAAAGGTCGGACTTCGGGAGCACAAAATACATAAGGAACAACTTCTAGATTAAGTCAGGAGAAATCCTCATGGGAAGTGACCAAACGGCTTAAATAAGATACTACAATAATAGTGCTTCCAGCTAGGTGCGTCCACTTCACTGGAACTTATATCATAGTTCTTGGGAGAAGTTCCAACCATCATATCTGCCTGAGATTCAGATCTGGTTGGTAACAGGGTAATTCAGACAACGTGTCTGGAAAAGAAAGATGTCAACACAAATCGACGAGATGACGTTGCGAGATTCTCGGGGAGTGAACTACGATAGCAAGCTCCAAAACATGAGCTGGTTCTGCTACAACATGTGAACACATTGTCCCGGACAAGCTTGACCACATAGTAGTCTTATAACAAAACACTATCGAGTTCCGGAGGGAATCATTAGCGAGGGTAGCGAAGTCCTAGCATAAGTCATGATTCTTAAGAAGGAACTTCTTCACCTTGAACAAATCAATCAGTGGCTTGGTGTGCTAGGAACACATATGGAGTGGAGGTAATTAATCTACCAAACCATAGAATACTTTGCACATATGCATGACTGACTTGGGATGATTCCAAGGGAAACAAAACAAACCTTTCTCAAATTCATGGCGGCAACTTACACCTAATGCACGTGAACTTGGAGAAAGTCACTTCTTTCATCCAAGCATAAGCTTCATGAACGGAACACGAAGGCATTGCTTACAAAGTTTCCAACACTAGGTTGATGTTCAACATGAATCATGGGGGAGACAAAATGCTGTAGATGGGCTCAACGGCAACTCATCGGAATTTCCATATCACTGGACTTCCACCATCATGTGAACACGGTGATAGCATTGGTCAGACCAAAAGATGTAGTGGTGTATGCTCGAAGGATCAACCACGAGTAAGACAACATTACGAACAGTGTTGGTATCAGAGCCTGACTGCCTGTAGGTTTACGAAGCCAAACCGGTCGAAGTTGTGTCTAGAAATGCTTTAGTTATGTAAGGGAATTGATTGTGGAAGGGAACGTAGGGCTCTTTTTACTCCTTATACCTCATGGTTTTCTGATCTGAGTCATCCTCTTCTCTTCTACGGGGTTTAAGAACTAGGCTTCTCATCTATCTATCAGGATGACGTGTTACTAATCCATAGACCTTTATGCCATGTTGTATTTACACATATCGAGCATATTGTGTGTATGTTTGAAATGCTTGGTATGTGTGGGATCCGACAATCTAGTTGTTTATCCTTGGCAGCCTCTCTTATGGGGAAATGTAGTCTAGTGCTTCCTTGAGCCATAGTAGTCCGCTTCTGACCGATTCACCGGAGTCCTGCTAGCCCAAAGACTACCGCCAGACGCTTGACTAGCCGGCATGCGTTTCACTTCGTTCCTGTGTCTGTCCCTTCGGGGAAATGTCACGCGGTGACATCCGGAGTCCTGCCTAGCCTGCTATAGCCCGGATTACGGGAGTCCTGTTAGCCCAGTGCTACAGCCTGGATTCACACGCTGCTGAGCGACATGCTCGAAGTTTATTCATGTATGCATGTCCCCATGGGTTAGTGCCTCTTTGGGTTCACGACTAGCCATGTCGGCCTGGGTTCTCTGTCATATGGATGCTAGCGACACTATCATATACGTGAGCCAAAAGGCGCAAACGGTCCCGGGCCATGGTAAGGTGACACCCGTGGGAATACCATGCGTGAGGTCGCAAAGTGATATGAGGTGTTACCGGCTAGATCGATGTGACTCGCAATCGGGGTCCTGACAGCTTTGGTATCAGAGCCTGACTGCCTATAGGATTACCAAGCCAAACTGGTCGAAGTTGAGTCTAGAAATGCTTTATTTATATAAGGGAATTGATTGTGGAAGGGAACGTAAGGCTCTTTTTACTCCTTATACCTTATGCCCTTCTGATCCGAGTCATCTTATCTTTCCTGCAGGGTTAAGGAACTAAGCTCTCTCTTCCTTCTATCAGGATCACGTGTTACTAATCTATAGACTTGCAAGATTGTTAGATTTAAGCCCCAGTTCAGTTTCTATTACTTCCGTATGTTCATAGCTGGCCTCAGAACCTTGATATGATGTTTTTGAGTGGTTATGCCACCATTTTGCATGATGTCTCAAATCTTTTGGAGCATTTACAACCGTTATGCTGCCCGAGTCATCCCAGGTTTCTAAACTATCTGATGCATTTGCAAATTCTTCATTCCTGTTCACGGTGTCCTTTTGGTCAGAATAAGCACACTAATCGGTCTGTTGAGGTACTCTATTGCCTCGACATATATGTTGGAACTATTATTATGACCATAGGTGTCTTAGAGTATCATCTAGTAATCTAGCCATGCTTTATATTCCTAGTGTGATGATTCTGGCCATTATTCTCGAAAGCATCCCGTGATGCCATTTAGTTAGTAGGCATTCTATTTCTGGGCTCTTAAGCCCAAGATTCACTCTACTTACTTCATGTTGATAGTGTTGCTCGTACCTTTAGGTTATTAGTAACCTTTGCAATAGTCCTGGAGGTTCGTGGTATTACCTTCTTCCAAGTACCATGAGCTGTTTATGGCAGAAGTTCCTCACTGAACCGAAATACCACAATCAGAGTGCTCCTGAGGAGTTCTCCATTCCACATTGTGATTCTGCCAGTTCTACCTTTCTGCATGGGTTATCTGGAAGAAACATGTTGAACTTGGTTCGACATGTTAATCTATGCATCCACAACTCAGAAAGATATATGTCCTCTTGAGTTGTCCCTCTTAGTTGTCTTCTGACCCTCGTCTATGAATTGATAGACATGAGTAGTTGTGCAACCGTGTTCATCGATGCCTATTATTCTTGTGGTCTGTCAAGCCATTCTATTCTAGAATGACTAGGAGAAACAAACTCTAGTACCTCATCCATATCCAGGATTGGGTCAAAGCAGTTGTAATCCACAAATCAAATGCCAATCCAGCTTCTGATTCTATTCTACCTCGAAGTATTACCCCCTTTATGTCAGGATTGTCATGAGAATTGCACCATTTCTCATGAATTCTTGACGTAGTGATACTTCTCGCTATCATTATTCATTCCTCGGTCCCGTGTTGTTGTAACCGGAATGCCGACAAGTGAACTATGATGTGTGAAATCGATACTCCTAGCAACCTCGTTGCTTGGTAGTTAATGGACAATATTCTCATTCTTACCGTGTTGGTTATTAAATCATCATCCTAAGATTGATCGTGCTACCTAGTCCTTATTCCTGGTGCACTCTTCGATCAATGAGTTAGGATTATTCAATTCCTTGCTTATTTGATCATATCGTCTTGCTCTGAAAGGCAGGATTGTTCTCGAGCTTAGTAACATATCGGTGGTTCGTGATGTTCCGAATATCTTCTCAGAAGTATTAACAGGTTGTCACCTGACTTTTATGTTGAGTTCGTGATCATGTTGCTTTTCCTCCAAACCACCCATTCTCCAAGAATCTGTGTTGGATACCCCTGAGCTAGTTGGATAAGCCAAACAACAACTTGGAGAGTTGGAAGATAAAAGCTTGTCCGACTTAGCTCATCACTAAGGGATATCCTTGAGTGTGTGTGTGTGTTGAAGAAAGATGATATCTTCATCGATTGTTCCCGTGATCAGTTGTTGAATCTACTGCCTTGTCAAAACTTGACTTGAGTATGGGCTATCGTCAAGTCAAATCAGCACCAACGATGTTCATAATGTTGTCTTACTCGTGGTTGATCCCTCGAGCATACACCATTACATCTTTTGGTCTGACCAATACTATCACATTGTCACATAATGGTGGAAGTCCAGTGATATGGAAATTCCGATGAATTGTTGTTGAGCCCATCAGCAGCATTTTGTCTCCTCCATGATTTGTGTCGAACATCCAGCTAGTGTTGGAAACTTGTGTAAGAATTTTCTTCATGACCGTTTGTGAAGCATATGTTTGGATGAAAGAAGTGACTTCCCCTAACTCATGTGCATCTGATGCAAGTTTCCGCCGTGAGTTCGAGAAAGATTTTTTTTGATTCCTCTGGAATCATCCCAAGTCAGTCATGCATGTGCGAAGTACTCTATGGTCTGATAGGTTGGCCGCCTCCATTCCATATGTGTTTCCTAGCACGCCAAGCCACTAATTGATTTGTTCAAGGAGAAGAAGTTCCTTCTTAAGAGCAAGACTTATGCAAGGACTTCGATATCCTCGATGATGGTTCCCCTTCTGAACTCGGTAGCGTTTTATTACAAGACTACTATGTGTTCATGCTTGTCTTGGACAGCGTGTTCACATGTTGTAGCAGAACCAGCTCATGTTTTGGAGCTTGCTATCATAGTTCATCTCCTGAGAGTCTCGCGACGCCATCTCGTCGATTTGTGTTGCAAACTTCAATTTTTCCTTTCTAGACTTGATGAGTCTAGAATACCCTGACAACAACCATATCTGAATCTCAGGCAGATATGATGGTTGGAACTTCTTCCAAGAACTATGATATAGGTTCTAGTGAAGTGGACTCACCTAGCTGGAAGCACTATTATTATAGTATCTTGATTAATTCGTTTGGACACTACCCATGAGGATTTCACATGACTTATTCTAGAATTTGTTCCTTATGAATTTTGTGCTCCCGAAGTCCGACCTTTACTTGATGGCCATGTTGATGTTTTTTTAAGCATGACTGTGGTAGCTAGAACATCAAGGAGAACATTAGAAGCGGAGTGCTAAATGTCCCTCGGTCGATCATCCAGATTTGCTTCTTTGGCATTGCTAAGGAAAAACCTGAGAAAGTGATGTCCTCCTTTACACCTGCATCCTCCATCACTATTCATCATGGTAGTAAGATGTGTTGCCAGGATCCTCGGCACGGATGTTGGTAAAACCTTGATGACCATGGAAATGCTCAAGTTTTTGAGAGCACACTCAGTCACTAGGTTATATCCTCGGTATCAATTGGAATGTGCCTCCCGTTTGCCGAGTTGTTCTATAACCATAGTTTCCTTTCTGAACTAAGTATGCCATTTCCCCGAACCCCCTTCAAACGATCATCGTGAATAGCTCGATCTTCGAGAAGATCGATTCTTCTCGAGTTTTTCCTTTCTTCTCATGGTCATGTTGGATGAAGTTCTCAAAGCAAGACGTCGAGATCAAGATGATGCAAGGAATCAACGTTCCTATGAAGTGCAACCTAGATCGTGAAGATTGTGCAAGCTTTGTGTTCCCTCTGTCTTCTTACCTCCCGACTTGAATCTCGGGACAAGATTCTTGTTTAGTGGGGGTGAGTTGTCACATCCCTAGCTTTATCCTGGCCTTGGACTAGCTTGGTTCCTGCATCATGTTTAATTTCAAATGAAATTTGAATTGAGGGATTTTCAAAGCCTCAGAACTATTTTTAAAATGATCAAGATAAAATTGCTTAAAATAAGTCCAAGAAAATGTTCCTGTTATCCTCTGGAAATATTGGCAAGAGGTAAAATCCAAACCAATATTCTTGGTATCTCAGAAACATTTATTTTGGGAATTGGATTTATTTCTACTATTAAATAAATATAGGTCCAATAATTCTGAAATATTTTGTGGAGCATTGGTTTAATTCTTTTAGCTCCTAAAAATATTTTCAGAAGCAGAAAAAATTGAATTGGTTTCAAAACCAAATTCAAAACAAACCTGCAAAATAGAAAACAGAACAGTATTAGAAAAAAAACAGGAAAGGACAAAAACCTTACCTGCAGCCCACCTGGCGGCCCAGTAGGCCGACCCAGCCCACCAGGGGTAGAGGCGTCTTCCACCTTGCGCCAATAGGATGCAGATCATGTGCCCGACGCGCGCGTGCCCGTAGCTCGCCACCTCCTGCTTGCCGCTTAGCTTGGCTTCTTCGGGAGAAGCCACGCGGCCCCCTCGGACCCATCTCACTCTCCCCCGTGCCCATCCCCTCCCCTGGACCTCTCTCTCTCACCCACCCGAACGGGTTCGTCGCCGCTGTTCGCCACCACCGCGGCCACCCCCTCCCCCTCGCCTATCCTACATGCCCAGAAGCTCTGCCACCGTCGCCTACGCCTCTCTGTCGACTCACGCTACGCCAAACGCCTCGAAGCGCCGGCCCTGACCTCTTCTTCCTCCTCGGGTCGCTGAGATCGCCAGCGTCGCCCTGCTCGCTCGGGACCTTCCCCGCGCCCACTGACCTTCCCATCGTGCTCGCGGTGAGCTTCTCTTCCTCCTCCCTCGAACCCCGTTGCTCGCCGCCTCCTCTAGGTCAGAAGTTGCTTGGACGCTTGGCTTCGCCCGGCGCCGTACCTCATCGCCACCGCGGCCACAGCTGCTGCCACTCGCGTCCGAGCGCTGCCCCGTGCTCAGCACGCTCCCAGGAGCCGGGCGCGCCCACCTGTTCGACCTACCGTTCCCCCCAGCGCCAACCCGCACCATCCCTGAACTCCGGCAGCCGCCGCGGGCTCCACTCCGGCGAACTCCGGCCACCCGACGCCCTTCCGCTGATTCCCCTGGTTGCTGCGGGCATGGGCTACTCGGTGTTTTCAAGGCCCAACCACAGCCCATAGCGCCACTCCGGCGAGCCACCGCCGCCCTGGGTCGTCGCCGTCGTCTAACCGTCGGCGTGCTGACGTGGCACACTTAATTAGCACTAATGACACCGCTAAGCACCCGTTGAGCCACTGCCACATGGGCCCCTATGATTGTTTAGGTCATTTTTAACCTCTGTTTAGATTAGTTCATAACTGAAAGGGACCCACACGTCAGAGTTGACCGTGCTGACATGGCCCTTGACCGGCCCCACATGTCTATGACCCTAACTAGCACCGTGACGCTGACCAGTGGGCCCCGTTGGTCAGGTTTGACTTGGACCGGGTCGGTTAACCGCTGACGTCACACTGACGCCAGGCTGACACAGTAAATCCTTTTCTCGATTTATTCTTATTTGAGAAATTCCAGAAAATAGTAACTCAGTTTATATATGAAAAATGATCAGAAAAATCCAATCTATCCATCTGTACTAGTTTCATGCATGTTAAAACACTTTAACCTTGCTGTCTAAGTGAAATAAGTTAATGCACCTTTATGACTTCATAAAATGGGTTTGCATTTGAATCTTTGGTTCAAATGGACTCATCTCAATCTGATCTAGCTTGCATTAGCCCAAAACACATTCATAATGCCATGTCATAGCATGCATCATATTGTGCATTGCATTGATCGTGTTTCTTCTCTGTTTGCCGGTATTGTTCCCCCTCGGTAGATGTTGTCCCGACGTTGTGATCGTTGACACTGATGAAGACTCAATGCTATCTTCAGAAGTGCCAGGCAAGCAAAAACCCCTCATTCATTCCGATACAATCCTACTCTCTCTCTCTCCCGCTCTCTTTTACTGCATTAGGACAACAACGATTCATCTGTACTTGCTGCGGTAGCTGAACCCCTTTATCCTCTGCATGACCTGTCATTTCCACAGTAAATAGATGAAACCCACTAGCATGAGTAGGAGTTGTTTGAGCCCTAATGTGCCTACTCATTCATGCTTGTTTGTCATGCCCGCTATCGCTTAGAGTTGAGTCAGTCCGATTCATCGGGATGAATCGGAGGGTGTGAACATATCCTCTTGTGTGTGAGCTGAGTGTGTGAACACGATTTGGTAAAGGTATCGGTGAGAGGCCATGTAGGAGTACATGGTGGGTTGTCTCGTTGAAGCCATCCTCGAACTGAAGTTACGGTCTGTGATCCATGACCAGTTACTACCACGCATTGGAATGCTTAAGTGCCCTCTCGACTTCTTAACCACCCTTGTCCTCTGTCCGGGAGTTGCAAGCAGGTTACGTGTTTGTAGTATCTTCGGAGGCCGTGGGCAGTGCTGACCCGAGGGGTGGGCTGTGTTGCGGTAGGCACGTAGACGGGTATGCCGGGCGCCCGTTTGGTGTTGCGGAACCCTGTACACATTGTTCGGGGCCGTATGTGGAAACCTCGGTCGGACTCCCTGCGGATGGAACCTGAATAGGCGACAACCTGGACTAGAGACTTGAGTGTTTAGGTAGGTCGTGGCCGACACCCTCGCTGGGCTTCTGCTTGAAGGTTGCCGAGTACATGTCGTGTAAACGGCGATAAGTGGTGAGAGCGTGCGTGAAGAAGTACACCCCTGCAGGGTTAACATCATCTATTCGAATAGCCGTGTCCACGGTAAAGGACTTCTGGGTTGCCTGTACAGTTCATAGACAAGTGAAAGTGGATACTCTAAAATGCGCAAGATAAGCGTGAGTGCTATGGATGGCGCTCTCGTAGGGAGACGGGAGCGGATGCATAGTGGTGTATTGATATGGTGAATATGTGGATTTGTGTGTGCCACCTCAGAACGAGTTACTTGCAGTCGTAATTCAGGATAGCCACAGAGTCAAAGCTGGCTTGCTGCAGTTAAACCCCACCTTCCCCTTTTGTTGACAATGATGCATATGTAGTTAGTTCTGATGTAAGTCTTGCTGGGTACATTTGTACTCACGTTTTCCTATTTTATGTTTTGCAGAGAGATGTCAGCCTCGCTAGTAGTTCCGTGTGGACTTTGACGTTTAGCTTGATACCTCGGCTACGATCTTGTGCCCTCGGCAGGATCTGGTAGATAGTCAGGCTTCTCAGCCTTTTTCATTTGTAGATTTCTGTACTCAGACATGTTAAGCTTCCACATGTGCTTTGACTTGTATGCTCTGAATGTTGGGTCATGAGACCCATGTTTATAATATCTCGCTCCTCGGAGCCTAATGAATAAATACTTGAGTCGTAGAGTTATGTTGTGATGCCATGTTGTATTTACGCATATCGAGCATATTGTGTGTATGTTTGTAATGCTTGGTATGCGTGGGATCCGACAATCTAGTTGTTTATCCTTGGCAGCCTCTCTTATGGGGAAATGTAGTGTAGTGCTTCCTTGAGCCATAGTAGTCCGCTACAGCCCGGTTCACCAGAGTCCTGCTAGCCCAGCACTACTACTCAGGACGCTTGACTGGCTGGCATGTGTTTCACTCCGTTCCTGTGTCTGTCCCTACGGGGAAATGTCACGCGGTGACATCCGGAGTCCTGCCTAGCCTGCTACAGCCCGGGTTCCTGGAGTCCTGTTAGCCCAGTGCTACAACCCGGATTCACATGGGTTAGTGCCGCTTTGGGTTCACGACTAGCCATGTCAGCCCGGGTTCTCTGTCATATGGATGCTAGCGACACTATCATATACGTGAGCCAAAAGGCGCAAACGGTCCCGGGCCATGGTAAGGCAACACCCGTGGGAATACCGTGCGTGAGGCCGCAAAGTGATATGAGGTGTTACCGGCTAGATCGATGTGACTTGGAATCGGGGTCCTGACAGCTTAAGTTGTCACAGCCCTATAATTTGGTTGCAGATAGTGGCATTGCATCCATGCATCATGTCTAAAGTTTTGTGAAATTGAAATGGGGATTGTTCCAAACCCTAGCACCAAAATTAAATCAACTAGGTTCAACTGAAAATTGCATTCAATGAACCCAAAATTCCTTCATCAATGTTTGATATTTTTGGCAAGGCTTTGAGTCCAAACCAAAAATGGTGAACATTTTTTTGGAATATTTTGGGCACTAAATTTAAATCATTATTGTATTTGAATTTGGAATTATATTCATAATATATGGAATATGTTTCAAATAACTTTGAAATATTTTATGTGCTATTGGAAAAGTCCATCCAGCAACATAAAAATATTCAAAGGGTTTTTGTCACTGTTTTGAAATTGTTCTGAATTTTAAACAGTGGCAGAATGTTAACTAAAAGAAAACAAAACAGAAAGTTAAAAAAAGGGCAGAAACCTTACCTGGCCTCCCTGTAGCCTGGCCTAGCTTCTCTCGGCCCAGCCCACCAGCCCAACTGCCAGGAGCTTCTTCAAGCTCCTTCCAGTATGAGCTGTTGCGTGCCCGCATCACAGCCGACCGCGGCCACGTCTCCCTGCCACCTCCTGCTTGCCTCCCTCGACCTGATCCGCGCCTGGAGACGCCCGAGCCCTCCTGGTCCTTCCCCTCTCTCGCAGCTCACTCTCCTTTCCCCTGCTCTCTCTCTCTGTAGCATGCCCGAGCGCGTCTGTCGTCGCCGCTCGCCGTAGCCACGGCCACCGGCCACCCCACGCCTCGCCAGCGCGCTAGGAAGCTCCTCTATTTCGTCCTCGTCCCTACTTGCTGAGCCACGCGACGAGGAGAGCCTCGAAGCGACGCCCGCAACATCATCTCCAACCACGGCCGGCCGAGATCGCCGCTGCCGTCTCGTCGCCCCCAGGCCTTCCCCGAGCACACTGACCTTCCCTACGTCTCCGCTATGAGCTCACAGACCGAACACCCCTCTCCTCCGCCTTGATTGCTCACCGTAGTCATCGATTCATCGGATACAGAAACCCGCCGCCGCCCGAGCTCATCGCCGGTGATGCTCCAGTGGCCTTTCAATCTCAATGACCTATCCAACACACTCGCACACGCATGTAGTTGCTGCCCCGCTGCTCGCTTTGCTTGCCCACTTGCTCTAGCCGCAGCTGCCTTACACACTGAACTCCGGTCGCCGCCCAACTCGCTGTCCCCGCCGTTGCACGCCACCCCAGCACCGCCCGAGGCCAGCAACGGACAGGCCTCGTTGTGCCGCTTCCAACGCACCCGGTCGCTCGACCTCTCGTCGCCGGAGTTGGCCGGACGGGCAACCCCGCCGTGTCCCGATTAGCACCGGCGGCTAACCGCCGGTTTGGATGACGTGGACACGTCATTAGCGGCTAATGAGGCCACTAACTAACCCACATGCTCACTGACACATGGGCCCACATCCTAATTAACCCCTGTTTTGTTTCTGTTTAGATTAGTTTAAAAATCCGTCGGGACCCACACGCCAGAGTTGACCGCGCTGACGTGGCTGTTGACTAGGCCCACCTGTCTGTGACACTAGCCAGCTCTGTGCCACTGACGTGTGGACCCCACACGTCAGGTTTGACCTGGACCAGTCAGCTGACCTGCTGATGTCAGTCTGATGTCATGCTGATGCAGTAAGCATTTTCTGGAATATTTCTAATTCAAAAATGATTTGGAAATTTCAGAAAATGTTGCAAAACTTTGAAAAATCATAGAAACTCAGCCGTAACTCCAAATAAGATAAATGATATATGGAAAATGATCACAAAAATTCAATCTATTCATCTGTAGCATTTTCATGCATGTTTGAGCAAGTTAACCTCACTGTTTAGGATGAAACATGATTAGGACAAATTTGAAAATAGACTTGGAGATGGAATTTGATCTAGCTCTGAATTCCACTTCAATCAAAATGTCTTCCTATTGCATTAGACAAATCACAGTATATTGCCATGTCATGATCATGCATCATATTATTGCATTGCATTGATTGTTTTCTTCCTTGTTTGCCGGTGTTTGTCCCCTCTCGATAGACGTGGTTCCGACGATGTGATCGATGACACCGATGAAGAACTATACTATCTTCAGAAGTGCCAGGCAAGCAAAACCCCCTTGTTCATTCTGATACAATCCCACTCTCTCGCTCCTGCTCTCTTTTAGTGCATTAGGACAACAACGATTCAACTGTTACATGCTGCGGTAGTTGAACCTCTTTCCTCTGCATGACCTGTCATTGTCACAGTAAATAGATGAAACCCACTAGCATGAGTAGGAGTTGTTTGAGCCCCGATGTGCCTGCTATTCATCCGAGCTGTAGCACTGGGCTAACAGGACTCCGGGAACCCGGGCTGTAGCAGGCTAGGCAGGACTCCGGATGTCACCGCGTGACATTTCCCCGTAGGGACAGACACAGTAACAAAGTGAAACACATGCCGGCCAGTCAAGCGTCCTGAGCAGTAGTGCTGGGCTAGCAGGACTCCGGTGAACCAGGCTGTAGCGGACTACTATGGCTCAAAGAAGCACTAGACTACATTTCCCCATAAGAGAGGCTGCAAAGGATAAACAACTAGATTGTCGGATCCCACGCATACCAAGCATTACAAACATACACACAATATGCTCGATACGTGTAAATACAACATGGCATCACAACATAACTCTATGACTCAAGTATTTATTCATTAGGCTCGGAGGAGCGAGATATTACAAACATGGGTCTCATGACCGAACATTCAGAGCATACAAGTCAAAGCACAAGAGAAAGCTTAACATGTCTGAGTATAGACATCTACAAATGAAAAAGGCTGAGAAGCCTGACTATCTACCAGATCCTACCGAGGGCACAAGATCGTAGCTGAGGTATCAAGCTAAACGTCGAAGTCCACGCGGAACTACTAGCGAGACTGACGTCTCTCTGCAAAAACATAAAATAGGCAAACGTGAGTACAAATGTACTCAGCAAGACTTACATCAGAACTAACTACATATGCATCATTATCAACAAAGGGGTGGTGGGGTTTAACTGCAGCAAGCCAGCTTTGACTCGGTGGCTATCCTGAACTACATTTGCAAGTAACTCTTTTGAGGTGGCACTGCAGTCCACATATTCACCATATCAATACACCACTATGGATCCGCTCCCGTCTCCCTACGAGAACGCCATCCATAGCACTCACGCTTATCTTGCGCATTTTAGAGTATCCTCTTTCACTTGTCTATGAACTATTATAGGGAACCCAGAAGTCCTTTACCGCGGACATGGCTTTTCGAATAGATGATGTTAACCCTGCAAGGGTGTACTTCTTCACACACGCTCTCACCACTTATCGCCGTTTACACGACATGTACTCGGCAACCTTCAAGCGGAAGCCCAGCGAGGGTGTCGGCCACGACCTACCTAAACACTCAAGTCTCTAGTCCAGGTTGTCGCCTATTCAGGTTCCATCCGTAGGGAGTCCGGCCGAGGTTTCCACATAAGGCCCCGAACGATGTGTACAGGGTTCCGCGGCACCAAACGGGCACCCGGCATACCCGGCCACGTGCCTACCGCAACACAGCCCACCCCTCGGGCCAGCACTGCCCACGGCCTCCTGCATACTACAAACACCAGAAACTACTTGCAACTCCTGGACAGAGGACAAGGGTGGTTAAGAAGTTGAGAGGGGCACTTAAGCATTCCAATGCGTGGTAGTAACTGGTCATGGATCACAAACACAGAACTCAGTTCCTGAGGACGGCTTCAATGAGAGACCCCACCATGTACTCCTACATGGCCTCTCACCGATACCTTTACCAAATCGTGTTCACACACTTAGCTCACACGAAGAGGATATGTTCACACCCTCCGATTCATCCCGATGAATCGGACTGACTCAACTCTAAGCGAGCAGGCATGACAAACAAGCATGAATGAGTAGGCACATCAGGGCTCAAACAACTCCTACTCATGCTAGTGGGTTTCATCTATTTACTGTGGAAATGACAGGTCATGCAGAGGATAAAGGGGTTCAGCTACCGTAGCAAGTACAGATGAATCGTTGTTGTCCTAATGCAGTTAAAGAGAGCAGGAGCGAGAGAGTAGGATTTTATCGGAATGAACAAGGGGGTTTTGCTTGCCTGGCACTTCTGAAGATAACATTGAGTCTTCATCAGTGTCAACGATCACAGCGTCGGGACAACATCTACCGAGGGGGAACAACACAGGCAAACAGAGAAGAAACACGATCAATGCAATGCACAATATGATGCATGCTATGACATGGCATTAAGAATGTGTTTTGAGCTAATGCAAGCTAGATCAGATTGAGATGAGTCCATTTGAACCAAAGATTCAAATGCAAACCCATTTTATGAAGTCATAAAGGTGCATTAACTTATTTCACTTAGACAACAAGGTTAAAGTGTTTTAACATGCATGAAACTAGTACAGATGGATAGATTGGATTTTTCTGATCATTTTTCATATATAACTTATTTCATTCTGAGTTACGGTTGAATTTATATGAATTTTGAAGTTAGCACTATTTTCTGGAATTTCCCAAATAAGAATAAATCCGAAAAGGATTTATATGTCGACCTAAGCGTCGATGTGACGTCGTGTCAACTGACCCGGTCCAGGTCAAACCTGACCAACAGGGCCCACTGGTCAGCATCATGGTGCTATTTAGGGTCACAGACATGTGGGGCCGGTCAAGGGCCACGTCAGCACGGTCAACTCCGACGTGTGGGTCCCTTTCAGTTATGAACTAATCTAAACAGAGGTAAAAAATAACCTAAACAAGCATAGGGGCCCACGTGGAAGTGGCTCAACGGGTGCTTAGCGGTGTCATTAGTGCTAATTAAGTGTGCCCGCGTCGGCCGCGGCGGTTAGGCAGCAGCGATGACCGGCGGCGGTGGCTCCGGAGTGGCGCTATGGGCTGCGGTTGGGCGAAGAGCACCAGAGGTAGCTCACGCCGCAGCGCAACTGTGGGAATCAGCGGAAGGGCGTCGGGTGGCCGGAGTTCGCCGGAGTGGAGCCCGCGGCGGCTGCCGGAGTTCGGGGCTGGTGCGGGTTGGCGCTGGGGGGAACGGTAGGTCGAACAGGTGGGCGCGCCCGGCTCCTGGGAGCGTGCTGAGCATGAGGCAGCACTCGGACGCGAGTGGCAGTAGCTGTGGCCGCGGTGGCGATGAGGTACGGCGCCGGCGAGCTTCGATGTCCGCGCAACTACGGCCTAGAGGAGGCGGCGAGCAACGGGGTTCGAGGGACGAGGAAGAGAAGCTCACCGCGAGCACGATGGGAAGGTCAGTGGGCGCGGGGAAGGTCCGGAGCGAGCAGGGCGACGGTGGCGATCTCGGTGACCCGAGGAAGAAGAAGAGGCGAGGGCCGGTGCTTCGAGGCGTTTGGCGTAGCGTGAGTCGACAGAGAGGCGTAGGCGACGGTGGCGGAGCTTCTGGGCATGTAGGAGAGGCGAGGGGGAGGCGGTGGCCGCAGTGGTGGCGAACGGCAGCGACGAACCCATTCAGGTGGGTGAGAGAGAGAGGTCCAGGGGAGGGGATGGGCACGGGGGAGAGTGAGAGGGGTCCGAGGGGGCCGCGTGGCATCTCCCGAAGAAGCCAGGCGAAGCGGCAAGCAGGAGGTGGCGAGCTACGGGCGCGCGCGTGTCGGGCACACGCTCTGCATCCTACTGGCGCGAGGTGGAAGACGTCTCTACCCCTGGTGGGCTGGGTCGGCCTACTGGGCCGCCAGGTGGGCTGCAGGTAAGGTTTTTGTCCTTTCCTGTTTTTTTTCTAATATTGTTCTGTTTTCTATTTTGCAGGTTTGTTTTGAATTTATTTTTAAACCAATTCAATTTTTTCTTCTTCTGAAAATATTTTTAGGAGCTAAAAGAATTAAAGCAATGCTCCACAAAATATTTCAGAATTATTGGACCAATATTTATTTAATAGTAGATATAAATCCAATTCAAATAGCTATTGATTTAATTCAAATGCCCAAAATAAATGTTTCTGAGATACCAAGAATATTGGTTTGGATTTTACCTCTTGCCAATATTTCCAGAGGATAACAGGAACATTTTCTTGGACTTATTTTAAGCAATTTTATCTTGATCATTTTAAAAAGAGTTCTGAGGCTTTGAAAATTCCTCAATTCAAATTTCATTTGAAATTAAACATGATGCCGGAACCAAGCTAGTCCAAGGCAAGGATAAAGCTAGGGACGTGACACGCCAAGACTCCAGTCGGGCACCTTCTCCAGGGAGACGGCGAGCGACCAAGACGGCAGGAAGGAGCGCCTCTCGTCGACGTCATCCCCAAGACCTCCGGGAGGGGCAGTGCTGGGATTGCCAACAATCTCCAGCCCTTCCTCCTGGGCGAGTCTCAAAGACATCAAGAGATTCACCACAGCAAGGACCAGGCTCACTCCCCGGGCACCAGCACCAACATCTGGCAATGCCAGCCTTAACCAAGAGCCCGGGGGCTGGCCCCAGGCCCTTCTCTTCAGTATAACCATGAAGAAGCAGAAAACAGAGGAGGGGGAGTGCATGGGTGGATGGCTCCGGCCTCCCTTCACCCCTCCTTTTACAGGCAGGCCAGAGAGGGGAGCTGCTCCCTCAATGGGCAGCCACCATCCTCCTCCACCAATTCAAGAGGGCCGAGCCCTCGCCTTGATGCTCTCCCGCGCCACGTGCCTCTGTTACCTACCCTACGTGATTCATGCCACATACGTGGTTGAGGATAAGGGCGTGGTGGGAAGAGTGAATTGGCAGTTTCTACCCTGTGCATTAAATTCATTCATGGTCCATTACAAGGGCGGCCCCACCACCATTGGTTTTACACAACGCACGGGGAAATCAGAAATTCACCCAAGCTCAAGATTAATGAAGAAGCAAAGAAGACCTCAAGAGATCATCCTCTTCTGCACCCCCGCCTGTGCACTTATTAGGCCCTACCCCGACGATGGTCGGTAGCGTGTTCGTGGCAAGTTCGGGGGCTTCTGTCGCTCAACAAACATTGGTTCCATTTCCCTGACTGTGCACAAGCACGGGGACAAGTTTATAGCACCAGGTCATGCCAAGACACAAGAGACCGAGATCATCGAAGAACCAACATGCGGATCAAGAAGACCAAGATCAAGCCAGAAGAGCGAGATGCCACCAGGAGAAAACCCTCCCTTGCTGGGCAGGCGAGAACAGCGATGGCAGGGTGTCGGCGTTCTGGGAACGGGGGTCCCCAGACTTGCCTTCCTGCGGCCCACGGCGTGGCACTACGAGCGGGCCCGTACGACCCATCTTCACCAACAAGCAAGACCCTCGCGAGGGGCCAAGCCTCCCAGGGCAGATGACACAGGACCTCCTCGAGAGCGACCTCACCAGGCTGGCTCGCGAGGGGCAGAGAGATCAAGGCGAGGCAAACCTCGCGAGATTCTCATGACGCAAGCCATGAAGATCGAGACCAGGCGGGCGCCAGCGCGCATAGTGTCCTTGCTTCCGCTTTGGTGCTAAGGAGGCAAGCGCAGGCGAGGAGTACCGAGGCATCAAGCAAAGGTTTCCATATTGGTGCAATGAGACCAAGACCAGCGGGACGGCAAGACGGAGGTCATCGTGGAGCCCGAGCCGGCGTCACCACCAGAGCCTTTGGCAGCCAAAGACTGCTTTTGTCAGGATAGCTTGTACTAGTTGTCCCCTTTCAAATTGGCCATTGTGGCATCCCTTCCCGCTCAATATTTGGGGAGAGGACCAGGGCCTCTATAAATAGGGCTAGCCACCACAGTAGGAGGCATCAGATCCTCGCCCACGAGATCTCATCTTGAGTAATCCTCACCCACACACATTCACCAAGCATAAGAACACCTCACCTCAGGAGGCTGTTCTTCCCCTTTTACTATTCATTCTCAGCCCAAGAGGCAATACACCACACCACACTCGAGTAGGTTATTATACCACAACGGTGGCCCGAACCAGTATAAATCTTGTGTCTCTTGTGTTGCGAGTTTGTCGAGCTAAGCTTAGAGATCCCGGTGAGGTTAAGGGCGTGATTTGGTAGGGAGAGATCTTCGTGCGCACCCCAGTGTTCAAAACTTGAGGGTTTTGCCGGAACCCGAGATCCGACATGGGGCCACCCCCGAAAGAAGGCATCCAAGACATCCCGGCAGGGCCTGACGGGACTCACAGAGGCAACACCACCTCACCCGACCACTCCGCCATGACCCACATCATCTATCAGTGTGGTGTCAAGCCGCGAAGTGACTGAGTGGCTGCCATTTGCCACATGGCGGCCACTTTCTACCAGAAATGCATACAGATGACACTCGTCCTGCGACGTGTCAAGTGAGCAGGCATGGAGCTGGCGAGACCGCCGGGAAAGGCTTGCCGGGAAACCAGTGACGTGATGTTAAGCGGTGCATTTAATGCACCCTGTCAGCCTGTAGAGTTAGGTATGATAGCACTATTTGCAATCTTATCAGTGCATAATGACTACTTTGCCATCATGATAACCCGTTTGATCTATAAAAGGAGGCCCATGGCAATCATATAAAGGGTTGGAAAGTTAGACAATGCACACACCCATACGCGCGTAGCCACTATCGCCCCGAGGCAACCCCTGCCCGATAGTTTAATGCGCCTCACCAACAGTTTTTCCACCATCAATCCACCAAACCAGGAGTAGGGTTTTACGCCTCACGATGGCCCGAACCTGGGTAAAATTGCATGTGTGACCTCGACCGTGCTACCCCACGCTCGTCTGCTATTTCTGCAACGCGACGTCCCCCCTACCGAACCAGCAAGGGGCCCTCCGATCCAATAGGTGGCCACAGTTTCCTAAGACACCTTCTGAAGATAACAATGGTGTTTCTATCTCTGATGCTAAAACTCAATCTAGTAATGAACATTCACCTAGTGGTAATGAAAATGAAAATGATGATGTTCATGAAGATACTCAACGAGAAAATGATAAAGAACCACATAATGATGTTGAAATAGAACTTGTTTTTGATGTTGAAACCCACAACATAAAAATAAATGTTATGGTAAAAGAGACTTTATTGCTAGAAAACATGGCAAAGAAGGAGAGCAATGGGTTCAGAAACCCATGCCCTTTCTGTTGGCGCTCTGCGAACCAGGGTACCCAGAGTTGCCTGCCTGTAGTCCACGGCGTGACTCCATCAACGGCCCAGTACGGCTCATCTTCAGCACCAGCAAAGATAAGAGCCTCGCGGGACGGACGATTCCAAGACCTTCGGAGGGAGCGGCCTCCCCAGGCTGGCTCCCGAGGAGCGGAGATTCCTATGCAAGTTCCCAGCTCATGAGGTTGAGGTGACGCAAGCGATCACAACCAAGTCCAGGCGGGCGCCAGCGGGTGCAGAGCAGCAGGTTTCCTCTTTGGTGCTAAGGAGGCGGGCGCAGGCACGGGGTCCCAAGGAATCAACCAAAGGTTTCCATACCCGTGCAACAAGACCAAGACCGCAAGGACGGTAGGACGGATGTCATCGCCGAGCCTACCGCGGCGTCACAACCGGAAGCTTTGCAGGCGAAGACCACCTTTCGTCAAGATAGTATGTACTTCTTGTCCCCTTCAAAATTGGCCACTGTGGGATCCCTTCCTGCCTACGTACGGAGGAAGAGGACCAAGGCCACTATAAATATAGCTTAGCCACCACCGTAGATCGGACATGGGATCCTCACTAGCTCACACCCACACAAGAACAGCCTCCTGAGGTTGTTCTTCCTCTGTACTAGTTCATCCTCAGCCCCTCGCGATGTAAATCCACCCAAAAGCAGGAGTAGGGTCTTACACCGCAAGGTGGCCCGAACCTGGTGTCGGGGAGGCTGATCGTAACCCACGAAGACCTATGGGACCGGCGGACCGAGTCCCTTTTGGTTCGGTGGGGGGCGGAGATTGCACGAAGAGCAGATCGAGGCGATGCACACGAGCAGTTTACCCAGCTTCGGAGCTCTCCGGAGAGATAATACTCCTACTGCTGCTTGTCTGATTGTATGGTGTTCTTGCTAGGGAGCAATGAGAGCTACAAAACCTAGGTCGAGTGTGTGTAGTCTCGAATGGGTCGAACCAGCCGAACCCTTTCTACGTTGCGCATGGGCCTCCTTTTATAGGCTCAAGGGGTCACCACAGGTGGCAACGTAAACAAGGGCAAAATGGGAAAAATGAGTTGCGGTTGGTACAGCTACTTTGTACAGTGTATTCTACCTAACTCTGACGGCAAGGGACAAAAGCATTAAATGCCCGTCCATGTCGCCTAAACAGTGCAGAAAGGGACCGTCAGGGGCGCCACTGCTCGCCACGATGGCACCCCTGTTAACGCCGCTTACCGCTGCTCTCCGCTGGCTGCACTGACCTCTTGACACTGCGCTGGAATGGCCCCATGGCGACACGTTGGTGGATGAGCTGGAGCGGAGATGAAGAGAGGTTGCCTGCCGCGGCAAGCACCTTGCCGCGGCTGAATCCTTGTCGCGCTCGGGAGCTAGTCGCTCACCGAGCCTTCCCGGCAAGCTTCTCTTGCCGGGGTCTTGTCTTCTGCATGCCTTGAGTGGTCTTCCCGACAAGCTCCTCTTGCCGAGGCCTTGTCTCCTTGACTTGAATACTTTGTTCTTGAATGGCTCCAAAGGAACCGCGGAGGACCTTGGCGGTCACTAGGCAAGCCTTGCCGCGGGGTGCTGCGACTGCCCGTGCACGAGTTTGGGATACTAGGGTACCCCTACTCTAGTACACCGATAGGAGCCCCCGGGCCTGGGCCACACACGGCGCCGAGCTCTGTTGGGCCAGGCCCAAAACAGTGCACGGGCATGCGCGGCCTAGATCACGCCGTTACTCGCCCGGACCCACCACGCCCCCACAGACAGCCACGCGCCGAGCGTGGCGTCGTGGGAGAGATCGTGGGGCTTTCTTTAATTGGAAAAGCGGGCGTCCGCCCCTCTCCTCCTTATAAACAGGGGAAACAGGGGCAGGTCGCCCACCTCGCCATTGCTGTCACATCTCAAAACCACCGTCGCTCCTCCCTCCTTCTCGAGTGCGAAGAGAGCGGCGCTCCGCCCCATCGCCACCAACACCATCAACGCCGCCGCCTCCTCCACCACCTCCACCATGGCTCAAAGCCGACAAGGGAAGGGCGTGAAGTCGGCCGGCGCAGCGGCTCATGGGCGCTGCGAAAGGCGGGCCACCTCGACCCCAGCTCGGCGCAAAGGAGCCGAGGGAGGGCTACTACCTCTTCTGGTCGATGGAGACGCGGGCGCATCCGCGCACGAGGGTAATCTCTGCCGCCACATCAGAGTTGGTTTCTGTCAGGTACCCCTTCTTCACGCTCTTCTTCTATTGCGGGCTCTGCCCGCCCTTTTCTGAATTCTTTTGCGATATCATGAACACCTACGGGCTTCGCCTCCTTGATTTCACCCCCAATGTTGTCCTGACCATGGCGGTTTTCGCACACCTTTGCGAAAACTTTGTCGGAGTCCACCCAAACGTAGCCCTCTTCCGCCACTTCTTCATGACCCGCGTTGAGAGAGGAGAGCCACTTGCCGGAGGGATCGCTTGGATACGCACGAACACCTATGGGACCGGCGGACTGGCGGACCGAGTCCCTTTTGGTTCGGTGGGGGGCGGAGATTGCACGAAGAGCAGATCGAGGCGATGCACACGAGCAGTTTACCCAGCTTCGGAGCTCTCCGGAGAGATAATACTCCTACTGCTGCTTGTCTGATTGTATTGTGTTCTTGCTAGGGAGCAATGAGAGCTACAAAACCTAGGTCGAGTGTGTGTAGTCTCGAATGAGTCGAACCAGCCGAACCCTTTCTACGTTGCACATGGGCCTCCTTTTATAGGCTCAAGGGGTCACCACAGGTGGCAACGTAAACAAGGGCAAAATGGGAAAAATGAGTTGCGGTTGGTACAACTACTTTGTACAGTGTATTCTACCTAACTCTGACGGCAAGGGACAAAAGCATTAAATGCCCGTCCATGTCGCCTAAACAGTGCAGAAAGGGATCGTCGGGCGCCACCGCCGCCACGATGGCACCCTGTCGGCGCCGCTTACCGCTGCTCTCCGCTGGCTGCACAGCCTCTTGACACGCACGCCTGGAATGGCCCCATGGCGACACGTTGGTGGATGAGCTGGAGCGGAGATGAAGAGAGGTTGCCTGCCGCGGCAAGCACCTTGCCGCGGCTGAATCCTTGTCGCGCTCGGGAGCTAGTCGCTCACCGAGCCTTCCCGGCAAGCTTCTCTTGCCGGGGTCTTGTCTTCTGCGTGCCTTGAGTGGTCTTCCCGACAAGATCCTCTTGCCGGGGCCTTGTCTCCTTGACTTGAATACTTTGTTCTTGAATGGCTCCAAAGGAACCGCGGAGGACCTTGGCGGTCACTAGGCAAGCCTTGCAGCTGGTGTCAAGGATGCCGTGCACGAGTTCGGGATACTAGGGTACCCCTACTCTAGTACACCGACACCTGGGTAAACTGTTTGCACCTTTCCTTTCTTGTTCATCAAGCTAGGCCATGGGGGCAGTGAACTGGTTGGCTGGATAGGTTGAGTTCTTCGCACTCGCCCCAGAGCTCGAACCTTTCTTGGGTCTGCGGAGCCCTGAATTTGACACTTTCCACCGAAACCATCTAGGAAAAAGGATGATGAAGAATTTGAACACTTTTGCTGAAATGCTTAGGCCAGTCTGTTTGCGTACTCGTTTGACTGATATTTTAAAGATGACACCTTATGCTAAATATATGAAAGATATTGTTACTAATAAAAGAAAAATACCTGAAGCTGAACTCTCCACCATGCTTGCTAATTATTCTTTTAAGGCTAGAGTACCTAAGAACCTAGGAGATGCAAGAATACCAACTATACTATGCTCCACTAAAAGAAACTATGTCAAAACTACTTTATTGATTTCGGTGTCGGTGTTAGTGTTATGCCTTTCTCTTTATATAAAAGACTTGATTTGAATAAACTCACACCTGCTGAAATATCATTTCAAATGGCTGACAAATCAACTAACATACCTATTGGTATTTGTGAGGATGTGCTCGTTGTTGTTGGAAATGTTACTATGTTAACAAACTTTGTTATACTTGAGATGCCCGAGGACGTCAACATGTCGATTATCCTGGTAGACCCTTTTTGAATACTGCAGGGGATGCCATTGATTGCAATAAAAGCAAAGCCAGTTTTCATATCAATGTTAAAGATCATATGATGCATTTTCCAAGGAAATAATTTCAAGTTGATGGTATTAATGTTATTGAGTAGTCTCCGACAATTACTATTGGAAGTTTTCAACTCCCTTTTCCTAATGCCAAAAAGATATATGAAATACTTATTGTTGGCAATATGCATATACTTGTTGAGGAAACTTAGTGTTTTACGAAGATTCTTCGGGTTCATGCTAATCGACAGTGGTTGTTAATAAGACTTGATGAACCTTATTAATGGATTATTTTCGAGAGGCAAGTGGTCGATTAATTTAGTAGGCACAATTCTCTGTACCTACTTTTGTTTTCTGTTATTTCTAGTTGAATAAAATAAAATGCCATGTTTTTTTTCCGTTTTTTGAACATTCCATGCAATAAAAAACATGCCCAAAAATAAAATTGCTCGGAATGACCTGCAATTTTGGCATGATTTTTTTCTGAATATTTAAGAATTTATGATACAAAAAGCATCGCAGGGGGGTGCCCCTGATGCCCACTAGGCACCAAGGCGCGCCAGCTACCCCAGGAGCGCCCTGGTGCGTAGTGGGCCCCACAAGGCCCCCTCACTTATCCCTTTAGCTCACTTCGCCACCTACCTCCAGAAAAAATCACTCTAGCTCTCTCTCTCTCTCATGTTCTTGCTCACAAATCCTCGGATTTTGACCTCTTTTCTTGATGCTCCAATTCCTAAAGTGTTTTAGGGGATTGCTACCTTGTATGTGACTCCTCCATTGCTCCCATTAGTTTTTGTTCTAGTGGTTTATATTTTGAGTAATTAGATACTCTTGGTGCTGCTGTCAATGAGCTTGGATGTTGAATTCTTTGAGTTCCAAGTAGCTTGAAAATGCTTGATATAGCCTCTAGACATCCATATTAGTAGTTGATATCAATCTTCTGAAGATTTGTTGACCAAATTTTGTGGCTCAAAAATTTCAGAAATTTGCTCTTAGGCAGATGGACCTTTTTAGAAGGAGTTCATCAAGAAAGAATGCCAAGGGAGTCATGGTGAATCTTCAGTTGGTGGCATCAACACTCCGCGTTGGACGGAGGTCCGGCCGTGAGAATGATCGCACATTGCTTTCATGGAAGAAGCCGAGTTCTGACACGTCTCCATCGTATATACTTTTCCTAACGACGTTGCTCTTGTTTTGGACTCTAAGTTGCATGATTTGAATGAAACTAACCCGGACTGACGTTGTTTTCACCAGAACTACCATGGTGTTGTTTTTTGTGCAGAAATAAAAGTTCTCAGAATTGGACGAAACTTTTTGGAGAATTATTTTGGAATAAATAAGAAATACTGTAACCAAGACCCGGTGGAGGGGGGCCAGCTGCCCACTAGGCACCGGGCCGCGCCACCCCCTCTGCTGCGCCCTGGTGGGTAGTGGGGCCTACAAGGCTCCGCTAACCATAATTCCAACGCTATAAAATCCTATTTTTCCATAAAAAATAGGAGAGGCAGTTTCATCGCATTTTACAATACGGAGCCGCCGCCCCCTCCTGTTGTTCATTCGGTGGCCAGATCTGGAGTCTGTTCAGGGTTCTGGAGTGGGGGGTCTTTCGTCTTCATCATCATCAACCAACCTCCATCGCCAATTCCATGTTGCTCACTACCAGTAGTGAGTAATTCCTTCGTAGGCTCCCTGGTCGGTGAGGGGTTGGATGAGATTCATCATGTAATCGAGTTAGTTTTGTTAGGGATTGATCCCTAGTATCCACTATGTTCTGAGATTGATGTTGGTATGACTTTGATATGCTTAATGCTTGTCACTAGGGCCTAAGTGTCGTGACTTTGCTATGTTCTGAGATTGATGTTGCTATAACTTTGTTGTGCTTAATGCTTGTCACTAGGGCCTAAGTACCGTTTATGTTTCCAGCATTATATCTATGTTCTTGATCTGATCTTGCAAGTTATACACACCTATTATGTGTTATGATCCGTAAACCCCAAGGTGACAATAATTGGGATACTTTTCGGTGATGACCGTAGTTTGAGGAGCTCATATATTCACTATGTGTTAATGCTTTGTTCCTCTTCTCTATTAAAAGGAGGCCTTAATATCCCTTAGTTTCCTTATGGACCCCGCTGCCACGGGAGGATAGGACAAAAGATGTCATGCAAGTTCTTTTTCATAATCACATATGACTATTTATGGAATACGTGCCTACATTATATTGACGAACTGGAGCTAATTCTGTTTCGCACTACGTTATGACTGTTATATGATGAATATCATCCAACTAAATCACCGATCCAATGCCTATGAGCTTTTCATATACTGATCATGCTAAGTTACTATTGTTACAACTACTACAAAATTATTGCTACTGCTGTTACTGGTACTATTGCTCCAACTACTATTTCTATCGCTATCAAACTATCGTACTACTGTGCTACTGATCATTTTGCTGCATATATTTAGTCTCTAGGTGTGGTTGAATTGACAACTCAACTACTAATACTTGCAAATATTCTTTGGCTCCACTTGTGTCGAATCTATAAATTTGGGTTGAATACTCTACCCTTGAAAACTGTTGCGATCCCCTATACTTGTGGGTTATCAGATGCCACCAAGAATTCGAGCAACTCATTGCAAGCGCCAGACTTACCAACTTCCTCGTAGATGATTTTGACCAACACCACACCCTCACGAACTACTTTGTGCAAAAAATTTATTTCCTGAATAGGCTTAAACTCCTGCGGTGCGATTTAGTTTATACTCTGAAACCCATCAAATACCGCTTACTGAATTTCGTGAGATATGTTTAATTCCTTCTGATGAGGAATTAAGAGAGCCTAGACCGACGGTGTTTGAGGACTTCCTCCTCACTTTGACAGTGGGTGAGGAAAGGGGCGTGTCGAAAGCCACAACCACTAGTGTGCAATTTCCTTCTATGCATTACTTTCCCTTATTTATCACGAAGTGTTTGACTGCTAGAGAGAAGGAAAATATACTTAGTGCCCCTGAGCTAGCCATTTTATGCCGTGCACTTCACAATGATCACACCTTTATCCTAGGGGCTATTATTGCACGTCGTCTGCACATTAACAGAACTAAGGGTAAAATCCTTGGTGGTATTTATGACACTCGCTTAGCAAGACGTTTTAATGTTCAGATACGGCACCATGACTATGCTTTACCTAGAGTTTATCTAGATCACCAGGCGATGGAGGCTCACCACTTTAGTGATGCTGCCGATTCTTTTAACTATATTCGTTACAACTTGGTATTCAATGATAAAACGCGTGATATTATCCTATTGCCTGCACCTACTTTGTTTGATTCTCATGACAGGAATGGATACATCATCCTACCAGCAGACATTGTCACCTACCGGAACAACCTGGCAATAGCAGAGGAGGAGCCCCTTGGAGTGGGACGCTCAGGTGCTGCCGCCTCACCACTTTTACATGGGACCGGATAGCTACTACGGATGGTGATTACCAAGCTAGGCCAAAAGCGTAAGCTTGGGGGAGTACGTATTTCCACCGAGATTACATTCATGTTCACACACTTCATTTCAGTTGTTGGTGTACACACTTTTGCATTGTATTATCAATGATAGATTCATTTTCTCGCTTTCTTCTTGTGTGTTTGAAAAACTTTGAGAAAATCCAAAAATATGTCTTTCTTCTTTTCGGCTTTTCTTTCTAGTTTAAATTTGTTCTAGTATTCAAAGAAAACCCAAAAAGATTTCCCATTTATTCTTTTGCTTGTTGGGAGATTTCCCATGTAAATAGTTTTTCTCGTTTTATTTTTCTTTCTTTAAATTTGCTTCTTTCCAGAAAAACTAAAAACTCCAGAAATATTTCAGTGTGTTTCTTTGAAACTCTTTTCTTTTTGTTGAGTTGTACCAAGGAGAAGACCAGAATGAAAATGTTGAGTGGATCTCATATGCATTATTGTTGATCTAACAAAGGGCCAAATTATTTTGTCTTCTCCTTTAAATAAAATGTTTGCAGATTCCATCTTAGTCCAAGGCACTCTTGCACTACTGTTATCTTCATATCGTTCGGTCGTGCAAGTTAAATGCAATAATGAAGATATATGGTGAAGTGACTGAAGCAAGGAAAGGCGGGCATGAAATCAACTTGTTTTTGTTTTTGTAAATATTTTTAACTCAGTATCCATGATTCAGCATATTATGATTAAACATGTTTCTGATGACAATTAGAGATTATAGTTGTTCATGCCATGCTTAAGTAGCTAGGAGTTGATAATGATTTATCTTGGGTGTCAACATGCATTAAAATTATTGTGATGTAGTATGATGATATGGTATCCTCCTCTGAATGTTTCGAGTGGCTTTACTTGGCACATGTTATCACATGTAGTAGAATCAAAACGAACATAGCCTCCAGGACATTTATGTTGATGGTGTTTATATCCTACCCATGCTAGTACTCAATGTTAATTATACATAATGCATGATCATGACCTTTTTCACTCTCTAGTTGGTGGCTTCTCAACCTTATTTCTAGCCTTCGCATGTAATAAGCGGGAATACTGATTATACATTAAAATCCTTAAACCAAAGTTATTCCAGATGAGTCCACTATATCTACCTATATGCGGTATTACCCTACCGTTTCAAGTAAATTTGCATGTGCCACTTCTAAATAATCAAATGAGCATATGGTTTGTGTGCCCGTACTGCTCATGGAGCAACAAGGGGTGGTCAGTATCTTCCATGCAAAGCGGGTTATTCTCATGATGACTGTTTATTCACTCATCCATGCACGAGAGGGGCTGGTAATTGGGCTCAGTCCCATGATGAAAAAATTCAAATAATTAAACAAAACTCCCCAGACCGTTGTTGGTATGGAGGGCACCCGATGATTCGGCTACCCATGGCTTGTGTTTGTTGGTGGAGGGGGAGGAAACTTTACTTTTACCGCTTGGGAACCGCCACTAATTTGTTTAGCATGGAAGATATTGAAAACTCTTGGTCGTAATGTTGATAGGAAAGGTATACCTCCCAAAATTATATTTATCTCTGATTTAAGCTTTGAGCATTGGCACCTCTGCAAATCACCGCTTCCCTCTATGAAGGGCCTACCTATTTACCTTTATGTTATTTTAATTTTAATATTGAGTCATCACTTTCTCAAATAAGCGCCAGTCCTGAGAGCATTATTGCCAGCCTCATGCATTGTGTGTAGTTAATATTTAGTGCATCATTGGTAACCCACAAGTATAGGGGATCGCAACAGTTTTTGAGGGTAGAGTATTCAACCCAAATTTACATTCGACATAAGGGGAGCTAGAGAATATTTGCAAGTATTAGCACCTGAGTTGTCAATTCAAGCACGCCTGGAGATTAATTATCTGCTGCAAATTGATTAGTAGCAAAGTAATGCGATGGTTTTGATAGTAGTAGCAACAACAATAGTAACACTAACAGTGATAGCAATGATTTTGCAGCAAGTGTAACGGTAACAATAGCAGTAGTAACCTAGCAAGAACAATAGAAAATAAATTCTTAGGCATTGGATCGGTGGATTCGTTGGATGATATTTATCATATAACACTCCTGACCTAGGGTTCTACAAAACTAGCTCCAGTTCATAAATATAATCTAGGCCCGTATTCCGTAAATAGTCATACGTTCTTATCGAAAGAACTTGCATGAAATCTTTTGTCCTACCCTCCCGTGGCAGCGTGGTCCATATAGAAACTAAGGGATATTAAGGCTTCCTTTTAACAGAGAACCAGAACAAAGCATTAGCACATAGTGAATACATGAACTCCTCAAACTACGGTCACCACCGAAAAGTATCCCCACTACTTTCGCTCCAGGGTTTATGGATCATAACACGTAATAGGTGAATATAACTTGCAAGATCGTATCTAGAGCATAGATATAATGGTGATAACATAAACAGATCAGATCTGAAATCATGGCACCCGGGCCCAAAGTGACAAGCATTAAGCATGGCAAAGTCATATCAACATCAATCTCAAAACATAGTGGATACTAGGGATCAAGCCCTAACAAAACTAACTCGATTACACGATGAATCTCGTCCAACTCTTCACCGACCAGCGAGCCTACGAAGGAATTACTCACTCCCGGTGGGGAGATTCATCGAATTGGCGATGAATGAGGGTTGGTGATGATGAAGATCGAAGGTCCCCCTCTCCGTAGCCCAAAATAAACTCTAGACCTGGCCTCTCGACGAAGAATAGGAGGTGGCGGTGGCTCCGTATCGCGAAATGAGATAATTCTTCCTCCCTCTTTTTTTCTAGAAAAATAGGTATTTATGGAGTTGGACTTAGGGTCTGCGGGGCCACTAGGTGGGCAGAACCCACCTAGGCGCGCCTGGGGGGGCGCCCTAATGGGGTGTGCTCACCCAAGGGTCCCCCTCCGGTGGTTCTTGGCTCCATTATTTTTTTATTGTATAAAAATTCTCCAAAAAGTTTTGTTCCAATCCGAGAACTTTTATTTACGCAAAAAAACAACACCATGGTAGTTCTGCTAAAAACAACATCAGTCCGGGTTAGTCTCATTCAAATCATGCAAATTAGAGTCCAAAACAAGAGGAAAAGCGTTAGGAAAAGTAGATCCATGAAGACGTATCAACTCCCCCAAGCTTAAACCTTTCCTTATCCTCAAGCAATTCAGTTGGTAAACTGAAAGTGAAGAAGAAAAACTTTTATGAACTCTTTTGCTCTTGTTTATATAAATTAGCTTAAGTAGGACCCATGTTTTCAACAAAGATTATAACTAACCATGTCAATAATAACTCTTAAAAATTATATTAACTCATATTAATGACATAATCAACTAGCGAGCAATAATAAAATATCTCAAATGACAACACCTTGTCAAAACAATCATGATATAATATGACAATAGTGGTATCTCGCTATCCCTTTGTGGCACCGCAAAACATAAATGCAGAGCACCTCCAAAGTTCAAGAAGCGACTATTCATTGTAATTCATGGTAGAAAAGATCCAGTCATGATGTATCCAACATTAACTATACACAATGCATGACGATGAAAATAGTGCTCTCAGAATTTGGCACTTATTTGAGAAGGTGATGACTCAATAGATAGTCCCTTCATAGAGGGAAGCAGGGATTTGTAGCGGTACCAGAGCTCTGTTTTTAAAACAGAGGTAAATGACAATGAGAGAAATGCACCCTTCCTGTTTACTTCACGACCATTAGTTATTGATATCTTCCATGCTAAACACATTAGTGGCGGTTACCAAGCAATAAAAATAAAGGTTTACTCCCCCTCCACTATAACCACACTCCACGGCTAGCCGAATCCTCGGGTACCGTCCACTACCAACATGAGTCCTGGGGGAGTTTTGTTTAATTATTTGCAATTTGATTTCGGGACTGGGAATCCCTATTACCGCTCCTCTCATGCAAGGACAAGTGAATAATTACTCATCTTGAGAATAACCGCTTAGCATGGAAGATACCGACTACCTCTTGTCGCTCTACGAACAATCCAGGCACACCAAAAAAATGGATATTTATTTGAAGTTTTGAGAGGTGGCACCTGCAAATTTACTTAGAATGGTGGGGTAATATCGCATATACGTAGGTATGGTGGACTCATCTGGAATAAGTTGGGTTTTAGGATTTTGATGCACAAGCAATATTTCGCTTAGTACAGGCGAAGGCTAGCAAATAGGTTGGGATGCGGCCAGCTGGAGATCGAAAACGGTCATGAACATGCATTTATGCATAATGAAAATTGGATACTAGCATGAGTAGGATAGAACACCATGAACATTAATATCATAGAGGCTATGTTGGTTTTGATTCAACTACATGTATGAAAATGTGCCAAGTCAAGCCACTCGAAACATTCGGAGGAGGATACTATATCATCATACTACATCACAATCATTTTAACACAATGTTGACATCCAAGATAAATCATTATCCACACCTAGCTACTTCAGCATGGCATGAGAAACTATAATCCGTAATTGACATTGCAAACATGTTTGATCATAATATGCGGAATCATGGATAATAGGTTACACCACTAGAATCAGAAGATTTTCCAGCAGCCACTTCTTTGTCGTCTGCTAGTAGATGCCAAAGGATGGCTTTGCCACCAGCTTCCAAAAAAACAGATGACAAAGAACTGGCTGATGGCAAAGATCATATTTTCCATCAGCCACTTCTTTGCCAGAAACCCGAACGGGCCTTCTCTTTAACGTCTGCTAGCAGACGGTAAAGAGCAAAATAGCAGACGGCAAAGGCGTGGCAGATGGCAAATGTTTATTTTTACTAACGGCCGTGCCCACCCTGTCCCCCCTCTCTCTATTTCTCTCCCTCTTCCTCCCCCACGACCACCGCCGCTCCGTCGCCTCCACCGCCCTGCCGGCTCGGTGTCGCCGCACCCGCCCGCCGCGCCCCACCGCCAGCCCCCTGCCCGTCTTCCGTCCGTCCTGCCAGCTCGGCGCCGCCCTCGCCCCCAGCCCCACCGCCCTGCCACCGTGGCCCCCTAGGCCCATCGACCTCGTCGCCACCGCCGCCTGCCGCTCAAAGCCCTGGCCGACGCCATCTCCGGTGAGCCAATTTTTTCTTGTTTTTTTGCTGTTTAATTGTTATATAAGATATGTGAATTGTAGGTTTATGCTAGATTAGATTAGATTAGTTCTAAGTTTTAGTTAAATAGTCCTAATTAAAGGAAGTAAAAAACGAGGAAAAAAGAAGAAGAAAAGTAGAACAAGTAGAAGGGGGAAGAAGAAGAAGAAGTAGTAGTAGTAGAAGAGGAGGAGGAGGAGGAGGAGGAGAACAAGAAGAAGAAAAAGAGGAGAAGTTGAGAAGAAAAGAGGAAAAAGGAAAACAAGGAAGAAGAAAAAGAAGAAGAAGAATACAAAGAAGAGGAGTAGAAGCAAACAAGAAGAAGAAGAAGAAGAAGAAGAAGAAGAAGAAGAAGAAGAAGAAGAAGAAGAAGAAGAAGAAGAAGAAGAAGAAGAAGAAGAAGAAGAAGAAGAAGAAGAAGAGGAGGAGGAGGAGGAGGAGGAGGAGGAAGAAAATGACACCCCAACACCGACACGGTACCACGACCCCGACATGGCACCCCGACACCCCGACACCCCGACACCCCGAAACCCAGACACGACAGCCCCGACACCCGACCCCGACACGACACCTCGACACCCAGACATGACACCCTTAACCCCCGACACCTCTTCGGCCTCCTGTTGACCAAAAGGTGTACTTCGGCCTTCCAAAGGCCGACGGGGTCATATATTTGTGAATTATGAGTTAGGTAATATTTTGTCCATTTTGTTATAAAAACATCATGTTTGTGTTGATCGGATGGTTTTAAATGTGCAGTTGTTTTATCGTTGAGAGGGTCTGTTGTTCGACGACCTCCCCATGCGTTCGACGAGCTCCGCCCCTGCGTTCGTTGGTGATCACAAATGACATCTCCTCCTCCCCCTTCATTTGCTCTGTTCCGGTCTTCGTGCCGATGAAACTTGCTAGCTATACGTGTCTTCAATCATCAGTATGCATGACCACTATGTGTATCCCGTTCGAAAGGGTTACATCTTTATATATGCATGCATTAGCATATTTATAACCGTGATTCTTTCGAATTGTCCAACGTTATCAATGGAAAGCCCGAGTATGTGTAGATTGGGTTCGTTTTCCCATATGCTCTGCTCCGAATCCGATGCAGAATTTTGTCAGTACCTCCCTATTGTTCGCCGGGTACACATACTCTCTGCTTATTGCCGAGACGTGTATCAGGAGAACAGCGGGGAGGTGCTGCCAAAATTTTGTGTCGGATCCAGAGCAGAGCATGGGAAAACGAACCCAATCTACACATTCTCGGGTGGGATTATGACCTATCTTTACCTATTAGCGTCTAGGTTGGATGGACGTAATAAAACTGACAAACTCCATTAACTGATGAATATGGTTTGCTGAATTATGTATATATTTGTTGTGTGTCCAGTAGCTAGGCAAGATGAGTGATCGTGCATGGATGTACATCGGTCACACTAGTCAGGAAGACATGACTGATGAATGGTTAACAAAAACCAAGGGGTTTGTGAGAGCCGCATTTGCAAATGGCCAGAGGAAAACCTGGTGCTCCTGTGTTCGATGCGACAACTATCATAGGAGGAACGATCTTGAAATGAGTAAACACCTGCAGAAGTTTGGTTTTATGCTGCTTATATGGTCTGGAAATTTCATGGTGAGTCTGCCCAACGTGCCAGAGCCGAGGTGATTCGTCGTTGCACCGGCGAGCATGGTACCGAGATGGAAGACATGGTGCAAAACTTTCATGATGCTCGGGTCTCGGTCAATGAGATGGAGGAATCTGCAAAGGCCTTCAATGAAATGTTGGAGTCTTCAAAATGTCCTCTCCACGAGCACACTGAGCTTTGTCAGCTGGATGCCATCTCACAAATAATAGCTCTGAAGGCTCAATTAAACTTGGGCAGAGAATGCTACGACACGATGATGGCAGTATTTGGACGTTTTCTACCCAAAGTCCATGTACTACCTGCAAACCTGTACCAGTCAGACAAAATCCTCCGTGCTCTTAAGATGCCCTATGAGAAGATACATGCCTATGAGAAAGAATGTGCCTTATTTTGGCTTCAGTATGCGTACTTGAACTATTGTCCCATTTGCAAGTCATCCAGGTATGTTGTGGTAGACAACGGCATGGGTGAGAAGACCCGAACAAAAATCCCCTTTAATATTCTTTGGTATATGCCAATCGAACCAAGACTTCAACGTCTTTTCATGGTCGAAGAGATGGCCAAATTGATGACATGGCACAAAACAGGCAAAGGAACCCAACTAGATGCAGATGGGAATTTGATGATGGTGCACAGATCGGATGGTGAAGCGTGGAAGCACTTCGATGCATTACATGCGAAAAAAGTGGCAGATCCAAGGCATCCTCGAGTCGCCATCAGCACGGATGGGTTCCGTGTGTTTGGTCTGACGGCAGCCGAGTAAAGTTGTTGGCCCGTATTTTTCATTCCACTCAATCTCCCCCCGGACAGACTATGCGAAGAAAGAACATTTTCTTGACGTTGATAATTCCAGGGCCCAACTATCCGGGAAAGAATATGAATGTGTACATGCAGCCGCTTAAGGATGAATTGCAAGAAGCTTGGGATAATGGGTTCAAGACATACGACGCCTTTTGCAAACAGAACTTCTTAATACGTGTCTGGTACATGTACTCAATGCATGACTTGCCAGCGTATGCGCTATTCGTTGGCTGGTGTGTGAATGGTAGGTTCCCGTGCCCCACATGGAAGGCATCTCTTGAGTTTCGTTGGCTGCAGGCCAGTCGCAAGCTTTCTTGCTTCGACTTGCATACACAGTTCCTGGATCCTTGCCATAAGTTTAGGAAAGACAAGAAGAACTTCATGAAAGGTAGAGTTGTCAAAAACTCTTCACTACCTGCATTGACAGGCCAAGAGACCCTGGATCAGTTAAACGCTCTCGAGCCAGATCTAGAGCGTATAGGGTATTTCAAGGGTTATAATTCGAAACACGCCTGGACTCACAAGACATGCTTGTGGGATCTATCTTACTTCAAAGACCTTCTTTGCCACAGAACTTCGAGGTGATGCACACTGAAAAGAATATCGCCCAGGCACTTTTTGGTATATTGTTTGGCATGGAGTGGAAGTCTAAGGATAATACTAAGGCTGGAGTCGATCATGAGGCGCTATGTGATAGACCATTACAAAACATGCAAGAACCAAAAGGAAAGCAGAACTGGACAAAGCCAATGGCATGGTTGAATCTTGGAAGACCAGCTATGAGGGAAATTATCAAAGAGTTCAAATGCAGTTGATGTTCCCCGATGGGTATGCAGCGAATCTAAAGAGGGGAGCGAGTCTTGAAAAATTGAAAATATTTGGTCTCAAGAGTCATGATTGGCACATATGGATTGAGCGAGTAATGCCGGTGATGTTGAGTGGCTTCATCCCTGAGGATGAATGGCTAGTACTGCAGAGCTGAGCTATTTTTTCCGTGTTGTTTGTGCAAAACAACTATTGCCATGCCTGCTAGAAGAAATGGAAGAGTTGGCGTAGGAGTTGATCTGCAAGTTAGAGAAGATCTTTCCACCAGGCTTCTTTAGTCCAATGCAGCACTTGATTTTGAATCTCTTGATCGAGGCAAGATTTGGGGGGGGGGGGGCGTGCAAAATCTTTGGTGCTACGCAACTGAGAGGATGCAGAAGATGCTTTGAGCAAAATGTAAAAATAAACATAGAATTGAAGCATCGATGGCCGAGGCATTCATTACTAAGGAGGCCGCAAACTTCGTGACAACACACTATGAAGCCAAAAATCGTCATTTGCATACTTAGCTTAAGAAATGACCTATTTAGCTCCAAAATGACCTATAATTAGCTTATTTTCCTCGAAAATTTCATAATAACCTTACTTAGCTCCAAAATGACCTATTTTACCCAGGTTAGCTCAAAAATGACCTATACTTAGCATTTTATTCCTCCAAAATGTCTTAATATGCCTAGTTAGCTCAAAAATGGGATAACTACCTAGGTTAGCTCAATAAAGACCTAAACTTAGCTTATTGAGTTCATTTATGACGTACTTAGCATACTTAGGTCAAAATGGCATAATAATCTTGGTTACCTCCAAAATGACATATACTTAGCTTATTTTCCTCGAAAGTGACATAATAACCTTACTTAGGTCCAAAATGACCTATTTACCTAGGTTAGCTCTAAAATGACCTACACTTAGCATTTTTTCTCCAAAATAACTTAATATGCTTAGTTAGCTAAAAAATGGCATAATTACCTAGGTTACCTTAGTTAGAAGAAGAAGAAGATAAAGAAGAGGAGAAAAAGAAAGAGAAGAAAAAAATTTCTTCTTCTTCTTCTAACTTTCTTCTTTCCCAATTTGCAGATTTGCTTCAGATCACGGAAGCTTGCATTGATGGAGTCTACTCTTCTCCTTGTCCTTCCTTTTTGTTTTGATTTTGTAGGATGAACAATGTGAAACTTGCTACCTATATATGTATGTATGGATGAAACCATTGTATATGGACTTTTTGCTTAATTTTTGGATATGTTGGCTATATATGTTGGATATGGACTTTTTGCTTAATACGTTGGATATGGACTTTTGATTTGGTATATATATGTGTTGGATGATCATATCCATGTGGCAGGGATATGTACGCTTGTTGAAAGTATTTTGAAATGAATATATATATATATATATATATATATATATATATATATATATATATATATATATATATATATATATATATATCTGTGAAATTGATTGAATTTAAGAAAAAAAACAGAATTAACAGGGGCAATACAGGCACTTTGCCATCTGCCCGCAGACGACACAACACGCCGTTAGCCACCTAACAGACCTGACCCTATCCCTCGGCCGTCAAGGCCCATTGCCATCTGCTTGCTTAGGATGGCTGACGGCAAACTTCTTTGCCATCCACTTTATTAAAGCAGACGACAAAGCAGCCCTTTGTCATAGTTCACTCAGCCGGACATGGGGCCGTCTGCTGGCTGATGGCAAAGGACTTTGCCGTCCACCAGGCATGCCTATGCCGTCAGCCATGGCAGAAGGAAAAATGCCTAATTCCTGTAGTACTAAACATATTTACAAAAACAAAACAAGTTGAGGTCATACCAATTTCTCTCTACCACAGCCAGTTCACCAAATATCATCATTATTGCCTTTCACTTGCACGACCGAACAATTTGAAAATAGTAATAGTGCAAGAGTGCCGTGGACAAAGCTGGAATCTGCAAACATTTTATTCAAAAAGAGAAGACAAGGTAATTTGGGCTCTTGTCAGATCAACAATAATGCAAATGAGAGCCACTCAACATTTTCATCGTGGTCTTCGACTTGGTATGACTCAATAAACAAAAAATAAATTCAGAGAAACACACTCAAACATTTTTGGTGTTTTTAGTTTTTCTAGAAGAAAGCAAACTAAAGTAGGAAAAACAAAAAAGAGAAACACTATTTACACGGGAAAGCTCCCAACAAGCAAGAAGAAGAATCAAGAAATCTTTTTGGTTTTTCTTTTAATACTACAACTAATCAAACTTAGAAAGAAATACCGAAAAGTAGCAGGAAATATTTTTGGGTTTTCTTTAAGTTTTTCAAACACACAAGAAGAAAGCGAGAAAAATAAATCTAAGATGGATAATACAATGAAAAAGTGTGGACACCGACAACTGGAATGAATTGTGTGACCATGAATCTAATGTCGGTGGAAATACGTACTCCCCCAAGCTTAGGCTTTTGGCCTAACTTGGTAATCATCGTCAGTAGCCTGGGTAACAATCAGAGTGATAACTCACGGAGGCTCTAGGTGCAGCCTCCTCAACCCGCCGAGCAGCTACAACCTCTACGTTGTACGCGCGGGCCTCGCTCTCAAGAACGTAATATCTTCCCTTGATGTGATAATCAAATAAACCAGGAGCAGGCAAAAAGGTGTGCACCACAAAAGTTTTATTAAACATCAGGTTATAAATATAATCAGTGGTGTCGCCCTTAAGGAATTTATGGCGCTTCATGGCCTCAAAGTCTAAGTACTAGGTGGGTAGGATAGGGTCAATAGGCCAAGGTGATACGCCCAGCCCCCTTGCTAGGCATGATGCATAAATCCCACCATAATAATCTCCACTGCCAGCGTTGCATTACAGTCTTTGTGCAACAATTGCTCCAAGGTTATAACATTTATTACCGGTGAAAGCAGTTTGTAAAAGACTCATGTCAGGAGCACAAAGTATGCTACAATCCTATTTGCCTACGATGCATTTGCTATTAAAGAGTGCAAAGTACTGAATTGATGGGAAATTAATGCTCTTTATTTGACCTTGTGTCACCCATCTAGTATCACCAAAGCAAAGGCTAGTCAAGAATGTCTCGTACTCAGATCTTGGTGGTTCATCGACTGAACCCCAAAATGGAATTTTGCAATGGTTAGCAAATCTCTCTAGAGGTGTGGTAAATGGATTGTCATATAGTTTAAACGATACTCTACACTCACAAGGATGAAATGTAAATTCTTTAGTAATGATTTGTGAGGCTGAGATGTTGGTTGCACTTATCTTCCATGTCGGGACCGAGCTCGGCGTTGTGAACATATTGCTGAAACTCTTCTTTAATACCTGCTCTCACCATAAAATTGTTGCATGGCCATAGGCATGATTTGGTAGTCGCTTCCCGTAGCGAACTCGCGCTAGGTTCAATATAAGACCGATGCACCAAGAACTACTAGATGATGCCTCTGAATAATTCCTCCATGAAGAACTCCTAAAGAAACTCATCTTATTCCTATGAAAAAAATTCTAAAATTTTTAGTACACAAAATTTTCTCTCAAAAAAACTTCACAAGATTGATAGCAACTCTTAAGCATGCGCATAGGCTATATTGAGCATTGAAACTACTTATAACTCTAAGAATTCAACAGGCAAGCTCATCTACACCAGCGCCAAGAGCATATAATTATTCAAAATATAATCCACTAAAGCAAAAACTAATTGGACCAATGGAGGAGTCACATACCAAGTAGCAATTCCCCAAAACAGTTTTGCAAACGAAGCTTCGAGAAAATAGATCGATATCCGCGGGTTTGAGAGCAAGAACACGAGGAGAGAGCAATGGTGAATTTTTTCTGGAGGTAGGTGATGACATGGGCTAAAGAGATAACTGAGGGGGGCACGTGGGGACCACAACCCACCAGGGTGCACCCAGGTGTATTGTGCCCACCAGGGTGCACCCTCTCTGATGTTATTTGCACTAAAAGTTCAGAATTATTCAGAAAAAAATCGTATTAAATTTTCAGGACATCCTGAGAACTTTTATTTTTGGGTCATTTTTTATTGCATGGAAATTCCAAAAAATAGGATAAACATGGCATTTTATCTTATTTAACTAAGAAAAACAGAAAATAAAAGGCAAGGACAGAAGGTTGTGCCTACAAGACTCATCAACTTCATACTTGTCAAAAGTGATCCATTCATAAGGTTGATCAAGTCTTATTAACAACCACCTTTGATTAGCATGAAACCGAAGAACTTCCGTAAAACACTAAGTTACCTCTATAGGAATATGCATATCCGCAACAATAAGTATATCATATTTCTTTTTGGCAGTAGGTAGAGGTAGTTGAAAACTTCCAATAGTGAGTGCCGGAGGTTTTTCATTAACATTTATATCATTCACTTGGAATTGTTTCTTCAAAAAGTGCACCATATGCTCATTACCATTGATATGGAAAGTGACCTTGCTTTTATTGAAATCAATAACATCCCCTGCAGTATTCAAAAAGAGTCTACCAAGGATAATCGACATGTTGTCATCCTCGGGCATCTCAAGTATAACAAAGTCAGTTAAGATGGTAACATTTGGAACAACGGGCACATCCTCACAAATACCGATAGGTATGGCAGTTGATTTATCAGCCATTTGCAAAGATATTTTAGTAGGTGTGAGTTTATTCAAACCAAGTCTTTTGTATAAAGAGAAAGGCATAACACTAACACCAGCTCCTAAATCACATAAAGCAGTTTTCACATAGTTTCTTTTGATAGAGCAAGGTATAGTTGGTATTCCCAGATCTCCATGTTTTTTGGTACTCCATCCTCAAAAGAATAGTTAGCAAGGATGGTGGAGATTTCAGCTTTAGCTATTTTCCTTTTACTAGTGATGATGTGTTCCATATACTTTGCATAAGGGGCCATCTTTAAAATATCAGTCAAGCGAGTACGCAAAAAGACTGGCTAATCATTTCAGCAAAGCGTTCAGTTTCTTCATCATCTTTCTTCTGAGTTGATTTAGGTGGAAAGGGCATGGGTTTTTGAACCCACGGTTCTCTTTCCCTTCCATGTTTCCTAGCAACAAAGTCTCTTTTATCATATCTTTTATCTTTAGGTTGTGGGTTATCAAGATCAACAACCGGTTATATTTCAACATAATTATCTGGTTCTTTATTGTTTGGTTGAGTGTCTTCATGAACATCAGCATTATCTTTTTCATTATCACTAGGTGAATGTTCATTACCAGATTGAGTTTCAGCATCATAAATAGAAATATCTTTATTAGCTTTAGGAGGTTTTTCTATCTCAGGTTCACTAGAGGCATGCAAAGTCCTATCATTTTTCTTTTTCTTCTTCTTTTTGGAAGGACTAGGTGCATCAGTGTTGATTCTTTGAGAGTCTTGTTCAGTTCTTTTTGGGTGTCCATTGGGATAGAGTGGTTCTTGAGTCATTCTATCTCCTCTAGTCATTACTCTAACATCATGATCATTGATATTATTATTCATTTCATCAAGCAATTCTCTTTGAGATTTACAACCTTGTTCTAGTTGAGTTTGAACCATAGAAGCATGTTTTCCTACACCTCTAAAATCATTTGATATCCTAAATAACAAGTCACTCAAGCGAGCAATCATATCAGAATTATATTTCAATTGTTTCACAACATTTGCATTGAAGTGATCTTGTTTTCTAATGTAGTTATGAAACTCGTAAGGGCATTAACTAGGATGCATATTGTAAGGATTTTCATTATCATTAAATTTCATTAGAGAGTTTACCTCTACCACCTTAGGTGGTGGTGTATCAAGCCCAATTTATTTCTTCAATAGGAGGTAAATTTTTGACATTCTTGGATTTAATACCCTTTTCCTTCATACATTTCTTTGCCTCTTGCATAACTTCAGGACTGAGATATAAGATACCCCTCTTTTTCATAGTGGGTTTAGGTGGTGGTTCAGGAAGAGTCCAATCATTATAATTTTTCAATATGTTATTCAATAATTCCTCAGCTTGTTCAACAGTTTGCTCCCTGAAAACACAACCAGCACAATGATCTAGAAAGTCCCTAGAAGCATCGGTTAGTCCATTATAGAAGATATCAAGTATTTTGTTTTTCTTAAGAGGATGATCAGGCAAATCATTCAGCAATTGGAGAAGCCTCCCCCAAGCTTGTGGGAGACTCTCTTCTTCAGTTTGCACAAAGTTAAATATTTCCTGTAAGGCAGCTTGTTTCCTATGAGTAGGAAAATATTTTTTAGAGAAGTAGTAAATCATATCATGGGGCCTACGCACACAACCAGGAGCAAAAGTATTATACCAAGTCTTAGCATCACCCTTTAATGAGAACGGAAATAACTTGATAATATAATAGTAGCAAATTTTCTCATCATGAGCAAATAGGGTGGCTATATAATTCAGCTTAGTAAGATGTGCCACAACAGTTTCAGTTTCATAACCATGGAAAGGATCAGATTCAACCAAAGTAATTAACTCTAGGTTGACAGAGAAATCATAATCCTTATCATCAACAAAGATAGGTGAAATAGCAAACTTAGGATCACATTTCATTCTAGCATTCAAAGATTTCTCCTTCAGTTTGCATAATAATTTCTTAAGATCATCCCTATCATTGCAAGCAAGAAAGTCTCTAGTTGTCTCCTCATCCATAGCACATCCTTCTAGTATCTTAGGCAATTCATATCTAGGAGGACTAGGTCTAATAGGTGTCTCAAGATTTTCAGATTCAACGATTTCATCAGTTTCAGCATTCTCAATAACTTTAGCTCTAGCAATTTGTTCGTCAAGAAATTCACCTAGAGGCACATTATCATCAAGCAAGGTACTAGCATCATCATAAGCATTATCCATAGCACAAGTGGCATCACCAATAACTTGCGACATATCAGAATTAATAGCATGTGGTGGTGTTGCAAGTTTATTCAAAATAGATGATGAATCAAGTGCAGACCTAGATGGCAGTTCCTTACCTCCCCTCATCTTAGAGGGAAATATCTTAGTCTTGGTATCCTTCAGATTCTTCATAGTGATAAATTGATAATAATCCCAAGTGACTCAACAAATATAGCTATGCTCCCCGGTAATGGCGCCAGAAAAAGGTCTTGATAACCCAGAAGTATAGGGGATCAAAATAGTTTTCTAGGGTAGAGTATTCAAACCAAATATATTGATTCGACACCAGGGGAGCCAACGAATATTTGCAAGTATTAGTAGTTGAGTCAATTCAACCACACTTGGAGACTAATTATCTGTGAAAAGTGATTAGTAGCAAAGTAGTATGATGTTTTTGATAGTAGTAGTAACATCAATAGTAACGGTAACAGTGATAGCAATGATTTTGTAGCAAGTCTGACGGTAACAATAGCAGTAGTAACCTAGCAAGAACAATATAAAAGAAATTCGTAGGCATTGAATCGGTGGATTCATTGGATGATATTCATCATATAACAGTCATAACCTAGGTGTAACATCCCAAAATTCTAAATTTTGGAATGTTATAATAAATAGATTTTGATTGATTGTTTGATTGATTGACTGAAAGTGAGTGAATTCGAAACTTTTTGAAAGTTAAATGAGAGGGAATAAAAGGACTTTCCCAAACATTCATTTTTGCATTTTATGATCTCCGTGAATTCAAATTCTTTTCACCACAAAACCCTGGAGAGAAGATGACATGACTTCTTCCATTTATTTAAATGACAAGGGGTGTTGAAAATATTTGAATTTCGTTTGGAAAATATTTCCAATTCTGAAACTTTATGCAACTCAATGATTTTCACGAGCGAAGATAAAATGACTTCTTCAAAACATATGAAATATGAGTTGGGAGTTTCAAAGAATTAAATTCAAAGTTCTTTTGAATTTATTTTCAATTGGAGTTATTTGAGTTTTATTCAAATTATTTTTCTCCAAAATAAAATATATGGAAAATAGGGTAACATGATTCCCTACATCGAGAAAATTGAGAGAAATTAATTTGAAACCATTTTGGTATTTTGAAAATGATTTTATTGGGTTTTAAATAGGTCAATAGCACTGGTTGAATTATTTGAATTTTTGTGGATTTTATTCTAAACTAGAATAATGTTCATCATGTAGGAAATCTTTTTCTGAAAATTTTGATATATTATATGCCTATATAAGTTTATTATTTATTTTGTTTTTATTATTTTTGTTTGTCTGGAAAAAAATGTTTATAAAAAAAATCTCTCTTCCGCCGACTGGGCCGGCCCAGCTCCAATCGGGCTAGGCCAAGGCCCAGCCCAGCCAGCGCCCCGACCGCCTCGTCCCCGACGCGGGACGACTCCCGCCGCCGCACGCCGGCGAGTCCGCCTCGGCTACGCCACCGCCACCGCCTTACCCCGCCCCCTCCTCCACGTCTCGCCGTCCCCCTTAAATACCGGAGCCCCGGGCCCCGTTTCCCTTCTCCTCCCCGTCCCGCAGCTCCGCAGCGCCGCCGCCGCCGGATCTCGCCACCGCTGCCGAAGCCGCTGCTCCGCCGCACTCCGCCACCACTGCCACCTTCGCCCCTCGCCGCCGTCTCCGCCCCTCACCGCCGACCCCGGGGCCACCGTCCCCGAGTTCGCCGGAGCCGCACCGCCCTCGCCGGAGTCCGTCGCTAACCGCCGCCGCTGGTTTTCGACGGCAAACCGCCATGAACCGGTACAAACCGACCCGGTTTATTTTATTTTTTTAGGTTTTTTTCCTTTTAGTTCGGTTTAATTTTATTAGATCGAATTTTCTTTTTAGCATAGTTATTTCAAGAATGTTCGCTGGTTAGGTCTTCAAAACAAACGGATTCGTTAGTTAAACGTTCGGCACCGAACGTTCGTTATTTAGTTCTTTTCTTTTTCTGTTAGTTTTAATCAGGGACTTCTTTGTAGATGTTTTATTTACAATTTACCCCTGTACTTCAAACGGCTATAACTCTTTACTCGTTAGTCCAAATTCAACGAAACCAACGCCCACTTCTTCGTTACAATCCGCTCTATCCTGTAATCCAACTCAAACATGTTTTTGAAAGTTTAAAAATTTGAATTAGATCAGATTTGAATTTGAACTTTGTTTGATCATAACTTGAGTTTCGTAACTCCGATTTAGTTGATTCTTTTTTTAAATCGAAGCTCTTGACCTAAACTTTCTGATAAGGCCAAATTCACATAATTTTGGTACTGTTAGAAATTGTTTTATGTTGCAAGAGTTATTTGCTTGGTTTTGATGTTTTCCGAATTGTTTTCTTCGTTCTTTCCGATCTTTTGAGTGATTGCTTATGTGTGGTTACTATTGCTTTCTTACGATAGATTGACCGGAGTGTGACGAGTAGAACTATCAAGAGTTTTGATTGCGAATCATCTTCATCAACATTGCAGGCAAGTAACACTTTGATTATACTTGTTTTACTACCCAGTTTTATTGCATTAGATCAATCCTCAAACATTGCATTGATTAGGATCTAATTAAATTGTGGGTTTGGGAAAAGTAGTTTGAGGTAGTACCTATTACCTGTTTATTTTCAAACCCTTGGGAGTTACTTCTACGTTTGCTTATTATGCCATGCTATGCTAGTAGACGTGGATTGGGTGAGTGTATTCCATGACAGATGTGAGATTGTTAAATTAATGGTTTATTTAAGGTGGCAACTTAAACGCACATCTGGGTGGATTGAGGCACCTGGTTTCCATCAGGACTTGCCTGTTTTTCTTCGGACCGCCACCGAGACTCAAAGGGATCATGAGATTATTCATGCTAGAAACTTCCGTGTGCAGCCACATGCTACTATGGGCTCTAGCATAGTTGACTAAGTTGTGCGAACTCTTACGGGTGGACTAGCTGATGTAGGGGTTGTAGGTTGGTACGGTCTACCCACTTGTAAGGTGCTAGCGCTTCTGAAAGACTATGTCTCGGTCATCCGTTTCTCAAACACCATGTAGTGCGAGAAACCAAACGGAGGAGATCGAGTCTTGTGGGGAAAAGTGCACAAACCTCTGCAGAGTGTATAAACTAATCATGATTAGCCGTGTCCCCGGTTATGGACATCTTGAGTATCTAGTACTTGGATTATCAAGTGAATATCATCATGTTACTCTAATTAATATTGTTGGGTTGTTAATGAGTACTTTTAATTGGGATTGAGGATGCTGTCAACCATTCTCAATGTTTAACAACCACCATGATAGTCAAATAAATTTATTCCTTTGCAGAGGGAAAAATTGGCTTTTCGCAAAAAGCAGTAACCATAGAGCTTTCCACCAGCCATATATGCATGTAGTATAGCTTATTCTTTCATTACTCTCTATGTGTTACTTTGCGGCATATTCCATGTCTTGACCGCGTTTCGGGCTGCAACGTTTCATGTTGCAGATTTTTCAGACGACGAGTAAGTGATACGTTAGGGTTACGATTTCTACACTCAACTTTGCCGTTGGTGTTGATGGGAATCCACAACCTTGTTACTTCTGCTATTTGGATTGAGGTAATAGTATTTACATTACTTTATACATGTGATTTACCTCTGTTATAAATCCTCGAGTACTGTGTCTGTCAGAATACCGATCCAGGGATGACACTTAAGCACAGAGACTTGATCCATTCGGGTCTGGTCACTACAAGATGGTATCAGAGCACATGTTGACTGTAGGACGTGACCCTAGAAACTAGCAAGCCCATAGGAAAGATTTTTCTCTACAACTTCATTTTCAAAAAGATCTTTTACCTCTCTTCTCTTCTAAAAATTCCCTTTTAGTGAGACCATACCCCTCTCCCCTTTTGAGCACTCGAAGATTCGACTGATGAGACCACTCCAAGGAGAAAAGATATCAGACAACTAAGACCATTTGGAATGAAGAGAATTTTTACCGTGCATTACAATGACGGAAACTACAACGGTGAAGACTCCGAAGACTAGGAGAATTTGAAGGCTTGGAAGAATTTCCGAATTTGTATGACCTAGGAAGGCTACCCTTATAGAACTTGGCAGACTATGGAAGTTGTCAATATCCAAGATCAAGGTGTATCGGAGAAAGACCGGAGCATGGAGAGTTAAAAACTCAAAGTTCTGTCAAGGAAAACCCTAAGTGTCGGTGTACTAGAGTAGGGGTACCCTAGTATCCCGAACTCGTGCACGGGCGATTCTGACACCCAGCGGCGGGGCGGCCTAGTATTGCCAAGTTCCTCCATGGCTCCTTTGGAGCCATTCAAGAACAAAGTATTCAAGGCCCGGCAAGAGGAGCTTGCCGGAAGGCCACTCAAGGCACGAAGGAAGCAAGACCCGGCAAGAGGGGCTTGGGAAAACAGTGGCGACAAGCTCCCGAGCACGACAAGGATTTCGGCGCGGCAAGGAGCTTGCCGCGCAGCAACCTCTCTTCATCTCCGCTCCAGCTCATCCGCCAACGTGTCGCCGTGGGGCTATTCGAAGCACAGCGTGTCAAAGGCTGTGCAGCCAGCGGGAGCGGCGATAAGCGCGCTGACGAGCTACCATCGTGGCAAGCGGAGGCGCGCTTGACGGTCCCCTTTGTAATCGGCAGCGAGGGACGGGCATTTATTACTCTTGTCCCTTGCCGTTAGAGTTAGGTAAAAATCACTGTACACTGTACAAAACGGTGTACCAACCATTGTTTTTCCTATTTTACCCTTGTCTACTTGCCACCTGTGGTGACCCCTTGAGCCTATAAAAGGAGGCCCAAGTGCAACGTAGAAAGGGTTCGGCTCCGGTTCAGTTCATTCGACTCATTCGAGACCACATTCAATCAGGCTAGGTTTTGTAGCTCCCATTGCTCCCTAGCAAGAATACAATCAACCAAGCAGCAGTAGGAGTATTATCTCTCCGGAGAGCTCCGAAGCTGGGTAAATCTGCTCGTGTGCATCGCCTCGATCCGCTCTTTGTGCAATCTCCGCCCCCTCCGAACCACAAGGGACTCGGTCCCATAGGTGTTCGTGGGCCACGATCAGCTTCCCCGACATCTTTGGCGCGCCAGGTAGGGGGCGTCGAGGCTGTGTGAACCCGATCCGGCGTTCACGCGAGCAGTTTCTTCAACATCTTCGTCAACATGCCACCGAAGAAGAAGGCCTCGGCAGCAGCAGAGCCGTCCGCGTCAAACCCACCACCACCGGAGCTGACGAGTGGTGGGGAGGACGCTGGCGGAGGAACGGGCGTCGTCGAGAGAGCCCACGACGCCGCCAGGTCCAAGGACAAGGCGGCGCAAGCTTCAGCGTCCGAAAACGTACCGCGTCCGTCTCAGGAGGCGCGGGACCGACAGCGTCATGATGCTCGCAGCACCATACGCTCGTTGGATCAAGGCCAAGCTGGAGGATCCGGAGGCCCTCGAGACCCACATGCACGCCAGCATGCTGGTACGAGCGGAGTACGATCGCTTGGGCGGGATGCTGCTCCTCCTAACTTGGTTAGAAGTTCGAGCACATCCCGTTCCTCGCGCCGTACGCCTTTGCCACCCACCACTCCAGCGGAAGCCTTGGCGAGAGCTCAACTACTTCTAGACTACCCTCCAACGGCCGACAAGGTCGACGAATGGAGGGCCACCATCCAGAGCCTCATCGGCTTTGCCAACGGCGACACTCCGCGGCAACCAAATGTATCCTTGCCGCGGCAAGACGACAAGGCACGAGCCGGTGGTGACGAAACCTATGGGGGTGCACCCACCGTGCACTCCCCTTCCCGAAGGCCAAGATCACCAGCTCCTCGGATCCACCTCGACAGCGACTCCACCGCATCGTCGGATCCACGAGCTCGCCGTGATCAGCGCCACGTTCTTAAGGAACGGCAACAAGAAGACGCTCGAACTCGCATCGAGCGCCGAAGAGAAGCACGGTGTCAGTCCGACCAGTGCGCCGGGCCCGCTGTTGACATGCATGCGCCAGGGGAACCACGTGACTTGCCGTACGCGGTAGGTTGCCCTGCGTTCACTCGTGAGCTGCGGCAAGTCCAGTGGCCCGACAAGAAAAACTTCAAGCCAGATGTGCCAGAGAAGTATGATGGCAGGACACACCCATCGGAGTTCCTCAGCATCTACACCATCGCGGTACAGGCTGCGGGGGGACGAGACGACAAGATCCTTGCCAACTACTTCCCGCTGGTACTCAAGCCAAATGTCAGATCTTGGCTCATGCACTTGCCGGACAGTTCCATATCTTCTTGGGCAGATCTGTGCCACCAGTTTGTCGGCGCCTTCACAGGCGGCCACAAACCTCATGGCCAAGAGAGTGACCTTCACCTGCTCGCCCAGAAGGAAGGAGAGTCCCTGCGCAAGTTCATCCAGAGATTCAGCCGTGTGCACTACAACATCCTAGATGTCCACCCTGCCGCGGTGATCAGCGCATTTCACCAGAATGTGCGAAACCGCAGGATGAGGGAGGAGATGGCGATGTGCAAAGTCAAGGACGTCAGTGAACTGTATGCCTTGGCCGACAAGTGTGCACGTGCTGAGGAGGTAAGAAGACTCCCAAGAGAGAATGTTGGAGCAGGATCTGACAGTGAGGAGATCGCCCCGGCAAAGAAGAGCCGGCGGCATAACAACATAAAGAAGAAGAGCAAAGAGGTATTAGTTGTCGAGCAGTCCGGCAACGAAGGTGGCGCCAAGAAGGCCAAGGTTAGTGGCTCCGGCAAGGAGGTTGCCGCAGACACCGACCGCCAAGCTGTGGCTGCCGCCGACAAGCCGGGCAGCTGCAACAAATAGTACTGTAAGATTCACCGCACCAAGGGCCACGATCTCTAGAGCTGCAAGAAAGTCGAGCAGCTCGTTCAACTACAGAAGGCTGAGTATGAGCGGCGAGACAAGGAGAAGGCCTAGGAAGGTGCTGTGGCAGCTAGCAAGAAGAGACCCGGCCGGGGAGGACGCCGCGGCAAGGCCAAGCAGCGACAAGGAGACAGACCTCCCCGCGTCCGCGACAAGGATGAAGACGACGACGAAGACGAAGACATGGAAGACAATGAAGCTGACGAGCAGGAATTTCAGAAGGCAACAGAGGTTCTCTGCGTAGACGGTGGTGCTTCTCTGCATACCTCACACCGCCAACTCAAGCAATGGATGCGGGAGGTCAATGCAGCAGAACCATCCGTGGAGTCACGTAGACCTCTGAAGTGGTCTAGCACGCCCATCGTCTTTGACATTGAGGACCACCCTGATCGCATAACTGCGGTCGGGTGCTTGCCGATGTTGGTCTCACCAACCATCTGCAAACTCAAGGTCACTAAGATGTTGGTTGACGGCGGGGCCGGCCTGAACCTGATCTCCTCTGCAGTGCTCCGGAAGCTTCAAATCCTCGACGGCGAGCTCAAGAGGCGGCACTTTCAAGGAATCAACCCGGAAGGAGCAAGCCGGAAGGGAAGATCACATTGCCGGTACATTTGGCCGTGAGCTGAATTTCAGGACCGAGAGGGTCACATTCGACGTTGCTGATTTCCCATTGCCCTACAATGGAATACTTGGCCGTCCAGCACTTCGCCACGTTCATGGCAGCCTCTCATTACGCCTGCAACTTACTCAAGATGCCCGCCCGATAAGCGTCATTTCTGTCCATGGCGACAAGAAGGATGCGCTTATCTGCGCCGACAAGATTTACCGGGACGCAGCAGCTGCGACAGATAGCAAATCACTTGCCGCTGAAGCTCCCGGGGGGAAGAAGAATACCACTTTGTCCGTCAAGAGCTCTGATGCCTACTCCGGCAAGCGCACCTCTTCGGAGTGCTGCGCTACCGTCGAGGACGCACCATCGAGCTCCACCGGCAAGTGCAAGAAGATGATGGCAGCTCCGCGAAGACCAAGAAGGTGTCCGCCAAGGAGGACGCCATCGGTGGTACCTTCACCATCGATTGCCACGCTTGACCCTAAATAGGAAGGCGAGCTCGTTGCTTTCTGCGGGCGAATGTCGATGTGTTTGCATGGCAACCATCCGACATCCCCGTGTTCTGTGAAAGTAATTGAGCACCACCTAGCTGTCTGTCCTCACGCGCGGCCCGTCAAACAAAAAGTTAGGAAGTAGGCAGTGGAGCGCCAAGAGTTCATAGCAGAAGAGATCAAGAAACTGGAAGCAACAGGCCTTGTCAAAGGAGTGCTCCATCCCACGTGGTTGGCAAATCTGGTAGTTGTACGCAAGGCAAATGGGAAATGGAGACTTTGTATTGACTTCACGGATGTTAATAAAGCTTGTCCCAAAGACCCGTTTCCCTTGCCGCGTATCGACCAGATCGTTGACTCCACGGCTGGATGTGATTTGCTTTCATTTCTTGATGCATATTCAGGATATCATCAGATCTTCATGGTAGAAGAAGATGAAGAGAAAACCGCATTCATTACACCATGTGGCACATACTGTTTCATACGGATGCCATTTGGTTTCAAGAATGCTGGTTCAACGTTTGCAAGGGTAGTCCATGACGCTTTTGAGCCCCAAATACACAGAAATGTGGAAGCCTACATGGATGACATAGTGGTCAAAAGCAAGGACAAAGCAACTCTGGTTCAAGATTTGGATGAAACCTTTGCAAATCTGCACAAGATCAACCTCAAGCTCAATCCCGAGAAGTGCATGTTTGGAGTCCCTTCCGGCAAGCTTCTCGGATTCTTCGTGTCTCAGAGGGGAATTGAAGCCAACCCCGACAAGATCAAGGCCATTGAGCAGATTGAAGAACCAAAAAGCGTCAAGGATGTAAGAAGGCTTGCGGTTGCGTGGCTGCTCTCAGAGGTTTATCTCTAAGTCAGTTGAGCGCTACCGCCATTTTTCAAGATTTTGAAAAAGGCAGGTCCAATGAAATGGACTCCCGAAGCGGAGGCTGCGCTGCAGGACTTAAAGAGGTACCTGTCCTCCACTCCAATACTTGTCGCACCTAGGCCACAAGAAAAGTTGCTGCTGTATATAGCGGCAACCAATCAAGTGGTTAGTGATGCGTTAGTAGCGGAGAGGGAGGCGGATGATGAGCCGGCAACCGAGGCAGATGCATCCAGCGACAAGCAGGGGGCTTCGCCGTCAAGCTCTGGTCCCGAAAAGGACGGATCTGCGCAGGATTGCGAGAAGATGCAGAAAAGGATGGTGCAGCGCCCAGTCTACTTTGTCAGTTCCCTTCTGCAGGGGGCTAGGTCAAGGTACTCTGGTGTGCAGAAATTGCTTTTCGGCCTCCTCATGGCCTCGAGAAAGCTGCGCCATTACTTCCAAGCACGTGAGATAACAGCTTGTCACCGCTTTCGCTGAAAAGGATATTGCAAAATCCGAAGCAATAGGCAGGATTGTCGAGTGGGCACTTTGGAACTATCAAGCTTTGGCCTCAAGTTTGAAAGCACTTCAACTATCCAAAGCGAGCATTGGCAGAGTTTATAGCAAAATGGACGCCAACGCAAGATGAAGAAATTCGAGACGAGCATCCCGTCAAGGAAGCAAGTAAAGAGTGGCTGATGTACTTTGATGGTGCCTTCTCTGAAGGCGCCGGTGCGGCGTGCTGCTTATTGCACCCACGGAGAGCACCTCAAGTACATAGTCCAAATGCACTTTCCCAAGGAGCAAGCAACAAATAATACTGCAGAGTATGAAGGTTTTCTTGCCGGTCTCAGGATTGCAGTAGACCTTGGGATCAGGAAGCTTATTGTAAGGGGTGACTCGCAGCTTGTCGTCCTCCAAGTAAACAAAGATTATCAGAGTCCATTGATGGAAGCCTACGTCGATGAAGTGAGGAAGCTAGAAGAACACTTTGAAGGCCTGCAAATGGAACATGTTCCAAGAGCTCAGAATGATATTCCTGATGGCCTGTCAAAGTGTGCTGCACTCAAGTTAATTGTGGAACCAGGAATTTTTGTGCTCAAGCTGACTCAACCAACTGTAACACCATCAACCGGACAGAACAAGAAGAGGAAGTTGGTTTCTGGTGACTACTTTCCGGCAGAGCTCCCTGAAGCCGCCGCCAAGAAGGTCCCCAAAATCAACGCAGATATCGCTGAGGAGCAGTCTGCTCCGACAAGCCCTAGGGTTTGTTTCGTTGAAGCAGACGCTCCCGACAAGTTTTGCTCCGGCAAGCTTGCCGGGGGTCATCAAGCTCCGGCTGAGCCACTGGTTCTTGCCGTAGAAGTTGATGTTCCCACAGCGGCGAATGTGCCTTTAGTCCTTATTGTCGAGCCGCAAGCTCCAACATGGGCACAACAGATCGTCCATTTCCTTCAGACAGGAGAACTTCCCGAAGACCAAGAAGAAGCAGAAAGAGTAGCCCGGCAGTCAAGTATGTACCAGTTTGTTGACAACATCCTGTACAGAAGAAGACTCAACGGTGTGAAATTAAAGTGTATTCGCCGTGAAGATGGACAGAAGCTGTTGGCAGAGATACACGGAGGCATATGTGGTCACCACATTGGCGCAAGGGCACTTGCCGGCAAAGCTTTCCGGCAAGGATTCTTCTGGCCAGAAGCCCTCCAGGATGCAACTGCACAAGTAACCAAGTGTGAAGCGTGCCAGTTCCATTCAAAACAGATACACCAGCCAGCTCAAGCTCTCTAGACGATCCCTTTATCCTGGCCATTTTCGGTCTGGGGGCTCGACATCCTCGGCCCCTTCCCCCGAGCTGTCGGGGCTTTGAGTACTTGTACGTTGCAATCGACAAGTTCACAAAGTGGCCGGAGTGGAAGCGATGAGGAAGGTGACAAGACGGTCAAGATCAAGTTCTTCAGGTCAATTGTTTGCCGTTTTGGGATTCCTAACCGGATCATCACCGACAACGGTACACAATTCACGAGTCGCACCTTCATGCAATACGTCCAAGATCTTGGCGCCAAAGTCTGCTTTGCTTCTGTTGCTCATCCAAGGAGCAACGGTCAAGCAGAAAGGGCAAATGCTGAAGTGCTACGAGGACTCAAGACCAGAACTTTTGACAGGCTGCGCAAGTGCGGAAGGAACTGGATTGAGGAGCTGCCGGTGGTTCTTTGGTCGATCAGGACGACACCAAATCGAGCCACTGGCCAGACACCTTTTGCTCTAGTCTATGGAGCAGAAGCAGTTCTCCCCACGGAACTCGTATACGGATCGCCTTGAGTACTCGCTTATGATGAGCTTGAGCAAGAGCAGCTGCGACAGGATGACGCGCTGCTCCTTGAGGAGGATCGTCTTCAGGCTGCTGTGCGAGCTGCTCGCTACCAGCAAGCTTTGCGCCGCTACCATAGCCGCAAAGTTAATGCCAGAAGCTTCAAGGAAGGCGACCTTGTTCTTCGGCGCGTTCAATCCGCCAAGAATTCCAACAAGTTGACACCGAAGTGGGAAGGCCCTTATCGGGTGAAACGAGTCACTAGGCCTGGCGCTGTCCGCCTTGAGACCGAAGATGGCGTTCCGGTGAGCAACTCCTGGAATATAGAGCATCTTCGCAAGTTTTACCCATAAGGCGCGGTTGCCGGAACCCGTTCCGGCAACCACCTTTTGTACAAGTCTTGCCGCTGTTGCATGTAATCCTTTGTACAAAGCCGGGCGCAGACCCCGTGCATCAGTAAAGCTCATGTGTTGCGCACAACTTGTCAAATGCATGCTTTCATAATCCTTTATGCATGTGTTATCTAACATTTTGTGCAGCATCCACACCCGGTAAGCAATAACGAGCCACTAGGCTCCATAACTTTATTTTCTCTTCTTTCTTCTCATAAGAAAAGAAGGTTCATCCGCCCACAAGTTAGCCGGGGGGAAGGAGAAGATAACGGTGTGGGCCACCAAGTATCGCTCGAGGAAGTATCACCTTGCCGGGAAGCAAACGACAGAAAAGCTAAGTTGACAAAGTTTGAGCAATCAGTTTTTAAATTTTTAAGTTATCTTCCTCGAACGATAGTACTTTGTATGGAAAACCTGTGCACGGAGGAACCAACTCGTAGCTAGTCGCACCCTTATTTTGTTTCGAGTCCGCTCAATAACTTAAGTGCGCTACAACTAGTTGCGACAAGGTTGCTTGTCGGAGGCAGCATCGCCAAGAAGTCACCGACGTTCGCACTCAGCGCTTCATGACAAAGGTGCTCGCACCGACAAGTTCCCTAAAAGCGTAGGGCACAAACATACAAAGGAAGAAATCAAGTAAAGGGAATAACATTGCAATCGATGCCTAAGATAGAGTATATTACAAAAATAACTTGTCGCAGACCTAATAGATTTTTCTCCTAAACATGATCTGCAGCGACAAGGGAAAGATAAACTTGGCGGCCTAGTCTACGCGGTCGCCATCGAGCCTCTTGACTCCGCTCACCCTGTCCACGATGGGTGCGACAAGGGCCTTGAGCGCTTCAACGTCAGCAGTTGGAGGCAGGGACTTGAGGACGTTGGCGAAGTTCACGCCTGGATTGCGGAAGGCCACCTTCATCAACACTTTTTGGAGAGCCCCGGCGCAGATTTGGCGCGACTCGTCGGCCAGCTGCTTTGGGATCTTCACCAACAGGCTAAGCTTGGCGCTGGGTTGAAGGCGCTCGTCGGTGGAGTACCCGAGGTCCACCATCCCCAGCTCCATCAGCTCATTGAGGATGGCGGCGGCGGTATCCACAAGACCCTCCGTCCAGTGCATCACGCTGTCTCTGAGAGTATTCTGGGCGGTCACAGCGTTCGCCAGCAGCTCCTCGTTGGCTTTGATTTTCTCCAACAGCCCGCTTCTCGCTCCTTAGCGCCGTCCCGCATCTCCGCTGTGGTGGTCGATTTCAGCTCCAGATCTGCCTTAGAGTCCTTGGCGGCGTCGAGCTCTTTGATCTTTTCAGCGAAACGACCCTGCAACTCACCAAGAGTGTAGGCATCCTTCTCACGCTCGCGCTTCAGCCCGGTGACCTCCTCGCCGCTCTTCTGGAGGGTGGCCTCCAGCTGCGCCACCCTCGTTTCCAATTCCTTCTTGGCAGCCTCGGCAGCCGCGGCGGCGTCCTTTGCCTCTGGAGTGCCCGCCAATTGATTGCTTTCGCTGCAAGATCTTCCTCATAGCTGTCGAGGTTGATCTTCCGCTGCGCCAGCTCATCTTCTTGCGCAGAGAGCTTCTCGCCGGCGAGCCTTTACTGCTCCTCGACCTCGGCCTTCTCCAAGATAAAGGTCGTGCGCTCTTCGGAGAGTTGCTCCCGCGCTTCTGCTATGTCCCAGAGAGTTTCCTTGTTGGCGCGCCGAAGCTCTTCTGCGTGCCTCTCCATGTCAGCTCCCGCCCTCGCGACAAGTGCTTCCCGCGACTCCAGCTTAGCCTGTCGGGCGCGGTAGAGCGACAGCAACCTCTTCAACAGCTGCTCTTCCTCAGGCTCGCCGCTGCTGCTGCTTGGAGCGTCAACCAGCGACAGCCCGGCGGAGGAGAGCAGTTCCGCGTCGAAGGTCTCCCCTTCGGCCGGTGCCCTGGAGCTTGACGCCCATGGGAGCTTGATGAAGACACCGTCGCTGGCCTTCAGATAGGCGCCGGGCTGGGGCTCTTCGGAGCCTGGTGCAGCATCGGTGGCGGGGGGATCGGTGGTTGGCGTAGCACCTGGCGCTCCTGCGGCCTCAGGGCCGTCAGTACGATCACCAGACCCCTCCCCAGCCTCTGCGCCAGCAGCCTTGGCGGCCTCCTCGCCGGCGGACCCGTCGGCGCAGGCCTCCTCCTCCATGTTGGCGGCGTCGTCATTGTTGCCGCGAGCGTCTTCCTCGCCGGCAACCTCAGTCTCCATCGGCTCTCCGGCAGATGGATCGAATGATCAGAGAAAGAAAAGAGCAAGTCAAGCAAATATTCAAAAAGAAGAACAGAAGAAAGAGAACCCAAGGGAGATTTTCAAGTAAGAAGATTACCTGCAATGGGATCTGTAACCGCGGTCTCCACCACCGGAGGGTCGTCGGCGCTGCCCCTTGTCGGAGAAGCTCCCCTTGTCGGAGAGGCCTCTCTTGCCGGAGAGCGCTCCCCTGGCGGAGACTTCTCCCTTGGCGGCGTAGTTGAAGCAGACAGGACTTCAGGAGTGACTTCCGGGACCTCCTGATGAGGCTGCTCTGCTCCTACACAATTCAACAAGTCAGATATCAGTGAAGGAGGAGCACCCATGCACACCCAACCGTAAGAAATAAATCAAATACTTACGCTGGGGGCTGTGCTGGGGGCTGCTCTGTTGAAGGGTCGCCGGGTCCGGCAACGGGGTCTCAGACACGCCTCCTGTCGCCACAGGGGAATCGTCTTCGGACGACAACCACGAGTCTTGGCCTCTTCGACGCCCTCGAGCCAGCGCCCTGAAAAGGAAAGAGCTCGAGAATGAAGCAAGTCGACACAAGACAAAGCAAGAGATTGAAGAATTACAAGTAGCAGCGACAAGATCTTACTCTTCCTCTTCTTCCTCGGGCTGAGGCGGAGAAGTCAAAGTCCGCCCGGTGCGACGAGCTGGAGGAGTAGGCTCCCTCGGACGCTTGGCGGTTGCGGGGCCGTGGCTCGAAGGCCCCGCTCGTTCTTTGTGGCGGCATGAGGCGCTCCGCGGCAATCGTGCTTGCCGCGGTGGAGCGTGTCGGCGGCGAGGCGGCTGTTGGTCCCGTCTGCCGCCCGCCACTTCTCCGGTCTTTGGAGGCGTCTTCTTTGGCGGGGCGCGGGCTCCTCCGCGCAAGCTACTTGACGGCGGAGGGGAGGCGCCCGGCAGGCTCGTTCGGCTCAAGCATCGGGCTCGGCCTGCTCCTCCTCACCGGCGAACTCCTCTCGTCGGCAAGGCTTGCCGCCTCGGCTGCCTCTGCCTCCTCGGACGGTGAACCCAAACACGCCCGGCGGCAGCAGCTGCCGCCTCCTCCAACCTTGTGGCGGCGCGCGCCATCTCTTGCTCGGTGGTGTCGCGGGTGAGCCACTTACGCTTTCGGCACGGATTGGCTCTTCTTCCAAGTTGTCGAAGAAGCTGCGCACGACGTCGGCGGGCTCTGCCAAGTTGGAGCGATTCCATGGGAATCGCTGGCAACGGCATCATCGCGGATGCGGTCAAGCGACGAGTTGTTGCACAAGGGCACGACTCCCCTCGGCAACATGAACCACTCGGGGTGATCTGCATCAGGCTTGAACAGCTCCCGCAGCATGGCATCCAGTTCCAAGACAGTAAAGTTCCAGTTGAGACCCGGACGCAGCCTCATGATGTCCGCCGCGTTTTGGAACTCCCAAGCAGGCCTCCCCCTCTCCTGCAAGGGCGCAATGCGGCGGCGAAGGAAATCCGCGCCAACGGCTCCTACGGTAAGCCCGGCATGCCTGAGGCGCAGGATCCGGGTCACGGCAATCTTCAACTTGGCATCCTCCGGCGCCAAGTTGCTCCAATCGTTGCCGCGCACTATGGGATTTTGGCGCAGGGCAGTGAAAGGCTGTGGGTCCTCCTCTATAATCCAACACCAATCGGCTCTCCACTCTTCCCACTTGCTGCGCAGCTCTCCGTCAAGATATGCTTCCTTCTTGCCGATCCTGGAGATCCATGCAATCCCTCCGGCAAGCGGCTCTCCTCTCTCTACATGGGGCATGAAGTAATGGCGGAAAAGTGCTACATTTGGGTGGACCCCGACAAAGTTCTCGCAAAGGTGTGCGAAAACTGCCATGGTGAGGACGGCGTTGGGGGTGAAATCAAGGAGGCGGAGGCCATATGTGTTCATGACGTCGCAGAAGAATTCGGAAAAGGGCGGGCAGAGCCCGCAGTGGAAGAAAAGCGCGAAGAAAGGGTACCCGACGGAAACCTTCTCGGATGTGGCGGCGGAGATCACCCTCGTGCGTGGATGCGCCCGCGTCTCCGTCGACCAGAAGAGGTAATACAGCTCTCGCATCTCCTTCGCGTCGAGCAGGGGATCGAAGAGGGCCCGCTCCTTCCGCAGCGCCGCGAGCCGCTGCGCCTCGGCCGACTTCACCCCTTTGCCCTTGTCGGCTTTCGGAGCCATGGCGGAGGTGGTGGAGGAATCCGACGGCGTTGGTGGCGCCGGTGGCAATGGGGAGGGGCGGAGCGTCGCTCTCTTTGGACTTGAGAAGAAGGGGGGAGCGGCGGTGGTTTTTGATGTGACAGCAATGGCAAGTGGGCGTCCTGCCCCTGTTCCCCCTGCTTATAAGGAGGGAGAGGAGGCGGGCGTTCCGATTTTCCCATTAAAGAAAGCCCCCACGATCTCTCCCACGACGCCACGTCCGGAACATGACGTTCGTGGGGGACGTGGTGGGTCCGACGCGAATAACTGCGCAATCTAGGCCGCGCGTGCCCGTGCACTGTTTTGGGCCTGGCCCAATAGAGCTCGGCGCCGTGTGTGGCCCAGGCCCGGGGGATCCTGTCGGTGTACTAGAGTAGGGGTACCCTAGTATCCCGAACTCGTGCACGGGCAGTTGCAGCACCCCGCGGCAGGGCCGGCCTAGTGACCGCTAAGTTCCTCCGCGGCTCCTTTGGAGCCATTCAAGAACAAAGTATTCAAGGCCCCGGCAAGAGGAGCTTGCCGGGAAGGCCACTCAAGGCACGAAGGAAACAAGACCCCGGCAAGAGGAGCTTGCCGGGAAGGCTTGGTGAGCGACAAGCTCCCGAGCACGACAAGGATTTCGGCCGCGGCAAGGAGCTTGCCGCGGCAGGCAACCTCTCTTCATCTCCGCTCCAGCTCATCCGCCAACGTGTCGCTGTGGGGCTATTCCAGGCACGCGTGTCAAAGGGCTGTGCAGCCAGCGGGGAGCGGCGATAAGCGGCGCTGACGAGCTACCATCGTGGCAAATGGAGGCGCACTTGACGGTCCCTGTTGCACTGTTCAGGCGACAAGGACGGGCATTTATTACTCTTGTCCCTTGCCGTCAGAGTTAGGTAAAGATCACTATACACTATACAAAGCGGTGTACCAACCACTGTTTTTCCTATTTTACCCTTGTCTACTTGCCACCTGTGGTGACCCCTTGAGCCTATAAAAGGAGGCCCAAGTGCAACGTAGAAAGGGTTCGGCTCCGGTTCAGTTCATTCGACTCATTCGAGACCACATTCAATCAGGCTAGGTTTTGTAGCTCCCATTGCTCCCTAGCAAGAATACAATCAACCAAGCAGCAGTAGGAGTATTATCTCTCCGGAGAGCTCCGAAGCTGGGTAAATCTGCTCGTGTGCATCGCCTCGATCCGCTCTTTGTGCAATCTCCGCCCCCCTCCGAACCACAAGGGACTCGGTCCCATAGGTGTTCGTGGGCCACGATCAGCTTCCCCGACACTAAGGCAGGAGACATCAACTATGGAGAGATAGCTCATGGAAATGACAAGAGCAGAAAGACGGCTATCCATGATGTTATCGTCCATTTATGCTATTGTCACCGTGCTGAGTTAAGCATGCATTTGCATGGAAGGATTGGATGGTAGAAGGCTAATGGAGCACCTATCAGCAAGACGAAGTGTTAACCTTATCTGGTGTATTCACCAGGATCTGGAGTATTACATCAAGAAGTTTAGGGTAGATCTGCAGGAAGCCGTATTTGACAAGGAAATAGTTCGTGAAGAACTCAGGACCCAGAAGCTGCAAGCAGCCAAGCTGGAGGAGCAGAACCACGAGAAACCGGAGATTCGTCAGGAGCTGAAGGATAGAAGGACATGGTTCATGACAAGGAGGTTGAAACCCGGAAGTTTGGAATGCAACTCCAGAAATATGAAGGATGCCACGAGAGACTTTGCGACAACAGAGATGATCTGGCAAAAGAACTTGAGTAGGACAAGCATGATCAGAAGAAGCTATCAGAGACATGAACAAGAATCGAAGAGTTTGATGACTTTAGAGATTTATTGACCATTAGAAGCCCAAACCCCTGTTACATACCTGCGTTAGATGCGACGATTGTGAGCTGTCATTTTTTTGATGTTTTTCCGAGAGCCACAATAAAATCTGCCTTTTCAAAACAATTGTTTGCATTGTGTGCATCCCTCTCGAGCTCTCTTATCCCACCCCAAACCCATGGACCCAATAGAGGATGAATGGAGATGAGCTTATATTTTCTGGACCGATGAGTCAATTGGAGATGGACCGATGGATTCAGAACATGGAGGATCACATGGAGAATAACACTATAGTCGGAAAGGATATGACCCAGCATGCTCTTCCGTTCTTTGAAAGAGGTGCTGCTACTTGGTGGAGGATGTACCAAACCATCAATGGATGGCAAGGAGTAACCGTTTGGGAAGAATTTAAGTTGACTCTGCTAAAGTCTCGGCTTGTGTCCCAGAAGTTGAAGCCTTATGGAAATGATATGGAGAAAGTGCATGCAAGATTTGTGGAGAAATAGGACACAACCATAAAGAACACCAGGATAAATACCCTCATAAGTGGGGGATTACCAAAGGAGTTAGCCGAGGATCTCAGGGAACTTCGGTTGGAGATTGTTCCCAAAGGTTTTGTTGCAACAATGGAAGTTCAGTCTACATTGTTGGGAAAGATCCGTGAAGCTCAGAAGGATGACAAAGAGATTGCTGAGGTAAAAGAGAGAATGAGTAAAGGAAAGGCCGAAGGTTTTCGTAAGGATGAGCACGACACCTTATGGTTCGAGGATCGTGTATATGTGCCCAATAGTGCAAAGATCAGGAAGTTAATACTTCAGGAGGCTCATGACTCACCATACTCGATTAATACGAAACACCAAGATGTATTTGGATTTGAAGGAGCGTTTCTGGTGGACTGGTATGAAGAAGGATATTGCGGAGTATGTAGTCGTAGGTGATGTATGCCAGAGAGTAAAGGCCGAGCATCAGAAGCCAGCAGGATTACTACAGCCTATGCCGATACCCGAATGGAAGTGGGATAAGCTTGGCATGGATTTCATTACCGGATTTCCCATGACCTGATCGGGATATGATTCTATTTGGGTAGTAGTTGATTCGCTTGACCAAAGTGGCTCGCTTTATCCCAGTGAAAACCACCTATACAAGTGCTAAGTTGGCCAAGATATATTTGACAAGGATCGTATGCCTGCATGGAGTTCCGAGGACCATCGAGAGGAACAGTTTACCTCAAAGTTTTGGAATCAGCTGCACGGACTTTGGGTACTAGGCTAGAGTTCAAGACAGCCTTTCATCCATGAGCAGATGGGATGATCGAGAGAGTAAATCATATTCTGGAGGACATGTTGAGAGCTTGTGCGCTAGATTATGGATCTAGTAGGGATGATAATCTACCTTACGCGGAGTTCTCATACAACAACAGTTACCTAGCCAGTTCGAAGATGGCCCCTTTTTAAGCTTTGTATGGGAGAAGGAGCCAGACACCGTTGATGTGGGATGAAATTGGAGACCGTCAGTTGTTTGGACTAAATATGATCAAGGAGTCAGAAGAGAATGTTAAAGTTGATCGAGATAGACTGAAGGTAGCTCAGTCCAGGCAGAAGAGTTATGCAGACTCAAAAACGCAAGGAGGTAGTCTATGAAATTGGAGACAGAGCATGTCTTCATGTGTCCCCTCTACGAGGAGTTAAACGATTTGGAGTTAAGGGAAAGTTAGCCCTGAGATTTGTAGGACCATACTGAGTTTTGGAGCATATGGGAGAAGTGGCCAACAAGTTGGAGTCACCCGAAGGACTGTCAGGAGTTCATGATGTGTTTCACGTTTCCCAGTTGAAGAAGTGCCATGCAGAGATGGCCAATATTCCCTTGAAAGGACGCTTGACCCTGGAAAGGATAATGATGTTCCACGAAGTGGAGTATGGACTTCTTAAGTATAAGTTTTTATCTCGGTATGTGGGACATCCCACGAGGATGAAGAGATAAATTACTATTGGACATAAAGGAGGTATGATGTTGGAAATATGGATCAATGGAAATTCCATGATGAGTCTGAGTAATCACGTCTTAGTTTGGTGCAAATATAAGGAAAAGAGACAGTACAATTGGATGGATTTTAAGTATGCTTGGAAGCTGGAAGTTGGATGTTGGAATAATGATCAGTTGCCCCGAGGATGTGTTCAAGGTTGCAAGTGATGAGATGGGCCATAAACCTCAGGCCCCAGGACCTGCCATGAAGCAAGCACACTCTTGTTGAAGGAAAACCCTGAAGGTTACGATTTTATCGACAGACGATCTTATAGGAGTTTACGCAATACCTGAGAGTTGTGAAGAAACGATAGATGTTTGTTTGGCTTGCAGAATCAATGGATTTTCCGAACTTGGTTCGTCGACAAGAGAAATTCTGCAATGCTCGTGAGGATGACCGAGTGTTAGAATGCGAGATTCGCTAAACCATATACAAGATAATGATTCGGGTGCGGGATGGATTGATCACCATACCGACTTACTCTTATTATTCGCCTTGCTATATGGGATGGTAAATCTGAGTAACTTACCTATTGTAGAGAGACGACGATCAAAACCTTGTTTGAACCTTAGAATGGTATAAGTATTTTCCCTTGTACACGGCAGCTGTTGCCAATCGTAGGATATACGGTGAGGTTCAACCCAGACCCATTTCCTGCAGGGTAAACCATAAATTGATGACCACCATAAGATATCGATAGTTGTTTAGAATTGGCGCCAGACCCGTCAGCTATGAACACCCAATCTCAGAATAACCTTACCAAGAGGAAAGGACAGAAGCATTGTGGTAAAGGTTATGCCTCTACCGGAAAATCCCACAGAAGTAATTATCAGAGGATCTGAGAAGATCGACACTGCCAACAATAAGGATGGAGTATATGAGTTTTGACGGAACCGTAACCATGCTTCTAAGGGTGGTAGCACCCGAGACCCTGGAGACGATCGACGGATTTTTCAGAAGACCCCCAAACCCTAACCTATTTCTTGCTAGCCTCTCCAAATCTCGAGGAAGAGATTCATTTTAAGGGTGGTAGTTTGTAACATCCCAAAATTCTAAAATTTGGAATGTTATAATAAATAGATAGATTTGATTCATTGTTTGATTGATTAACTGAAAGTGAGTGAATTCAAAACTTTTTTAAAGTTAAATGAGAGGGAATAAAAGGACTTTCCCAAACTTTCATTTTTGCATTCTATGATCTTCGTGAATTCAAATTCTTTTCACCACAAAACCCTGGAGAGAAGATGACATGACTTCTTCCATTTATTTAAATGACAAGGGGTGTTGAAAATATTTGAATTTCATTTGGAAAATATTTCCAATTCTAAAACTTTATGCAACTCAATGATTTTCACGAGCGAAGATAAAATGACTTCTTCAAAACATATGAAATATGAGTTGGGAGTTTCAAAGAATTAAATTCAAAGTTCTTTTGAATTTATTTTCAATTGGAGTTATTTGAGTTTTATTCAAATTATTTTCTCCAAAAATAAAATATATGGAAAATAGGGTAACATGATTCCCTACATCAGAAAATTGAGAGAAATTAAATTTGAAACCATTTTGGTATTTTGAAAATGATTTTATTGGGTTTTAAATAGGTCAATAACACTGTTTGAATTATTAGAATTTTGTGGATTTTATTTTAAACTAGAATAATGTTCATCATGTAGGAAATCTTTTTCTAAAATTTTTGATATATTATATACCTATATAAGTTTATTATTTATTTCGTTTTTATTATTTTCGTTTATGCGGAAAAAATGTTTATAAAAAATCTCTCTTCGCCGTTGGGCGGCCCAGCTCAATCAGGCGAGGCCAAGGCCCAGCCCAGCCGGCGCCCGACCGCCTCGTCCCGACGGGACGACTCCGCCACCGACGCGGGCGAGTCCGCCTCGGCACGCCACCGCCGCCGCCTTACCCCCGCCTCCTCCCGTCTCGCCGCCCCTTAAATACGGAGCCGGGCCGTTGCCTTCTCCACCCGTCCGCAGCTCATGAGCTTGCCGCCGCCGGATCTCGCCACCGCCAAGCTGAAGCCGCTGCTCCGCCGACTCCGCCACCACCGCCACCTTCGCCCCTCGCCGCCGTATCCGCCCCTCGCCGCCGACCCCGGGGCCAGCGTCCCCGAGTTCGCCGGAGCCGCACCGCCCTCGCCGGAGTCCGTCGCTAACCGCCGCCGCTGGTTTTCGACGGCAAACCGCCATGAACCGGTACAAACCGACCCGGTTTATTTTATTTTTTAGGTTTTTTTCCTTTTAGTTCGGTTTAATTTTATTAGATCGAATTTTCTTTTTAGCATAGTTATTTCAAGAATGTTCGTTGGTTAGGTCTTCAAAACGAACGGATTCATTAGTTAAACGTTCGGCAGCGAACGTTCGTTATTTAGTTCTTTTCTTTTTCTGTTAGTTTTAATCAGGGACTTCTTTGTAGATGTTTTATTTACAATTTACCCCTGTACTTCAAACGGCTATAACTCTTTACTCGTTAGTCCAAATTCAACGAAACCAACGCCCACTTCTTCGTTACAATCCCCTCTATCCTGTAATCCAACTCAAACATGTTTTTGAAAGTTTAAAATTTGAATTAGATCAGATTTGAATTTGAACTTTGTTTGATCATAACTTGAGTTTCGTAACTCCGATTTAGTTGATTCTTTTTGCAAATCGAAGCTCTTGACCTAAACTTTCTGATAAGGCCAAATTCACATAATTTTGGTACTGTTAGAAATTGTTTTATGTTGCAAGAGTTATTTTCTTGGTTTTGATGTTTTCCGAATTGTTTTCTTCGTTCTTTCCGATCTTTTGAGTGATTGCTTATGTGTGTTTACTATTGCTTGCTTACGATAGATTGACCGGAGTGTGACGAGTAGAACTATCAAGAGTTTTGAGTGCGAATCATCTTCATCAACATTGCAGGCAAGTAACACTTTGATCATACTTTTTTTACTACCTAGTTCTATTGCATTAGATCAATCCTCAAACATTGCATTGATTAGGATCTAATTAAATTGTGGGTTTGGGAAAAGTAGTTTGAGGTAGTACCTATTACCTGTTTATTTTCAAACCCTTGGGAGTTACTTCTACATTTGCTTATTATGCCATGCTATGCTAGTAGACGTGGATTGGGTGAGTGTATTCCATGACAGATGTGAGATTGTTAAATTAATGGTTTATTTAAGGTGGCAACTTAAACACACATCTGGGTGGATTGAGGCACCTGGTTTCCATCAGGACTTGCCTGTTTTTCTTCGGACCGCCACCCAGGCTCAAAGGGATCATGAGATTATTCATGCTAGAAACTTCCGTGTGCAGCCACATGCTACTATGGGCTCTAGCATAGTTGACTAAGTTGTGCGAACTCTTACGGGTGGACTAGCTGATGTAGGGGTTGTAGGTTGGTACGGTCTACCCACATGTAAGGTGCTAGCGCTTCTGAAAGACTATGTCTCGGTCATCCGTTTCTCAAACACCATGTAGTGCGAGAAACCAAACGGAGGAGATCGAGTCTTGTGGGGAAAAGTGCACAAACCTCTGCAGAGTGTATAAACTAATCATGATTAGCCGTGTCCCCAGTTATGGACATCTTGAGTATCTAGTAATTGGATTATCAAGTGAATCTCATCATGTTACTCTAATTAATATTGTTGGGTTGTTAATGAGTACTTTTAATTGGGATTGAGGATGCTGTCAACCATTCTCAATGTTTAACAACCACCATGATAGTCAAATAAATTTATTCCTTTGCAGTAGGGAAAAATTGGCTTTTCGCAAAAACTGTAACCATAGAGCTTTCCACCAGCCATATATGCATGTAGTATAGCTTATTCTTTCATTACTCTCTATGTGTTACTTTTCCAGCATATTCCATGTGCTGACCCGTTTTCGGGCTGCAACGTTTCATGTTGCAGACTTTTCAGATGACGAGTAAGTGATACGTTAGGGTTACGATTTCTACACTCAACTTTGCCGTTGGTGTTGATGGGAATCCACAACCTTGTTACTTCCACTATTTGGATTGAGGTAATAGTATTTACGTTACTTTATACTTGTGATTTACCTCTGTTATAAATCCTCGAGTACTGTGTGTGTCAGCATACCGATCCAGGGATGACACTTAAGCACAGAGACTTGATCCATTCGGGTCGGGTCGCTACACTAGGGCGATGCAAAACTTGCTCCAATTCATAAATATAATGTAGGCATGTATTACGTAAATAGTCATCCATGCTTATGGAAAGAAATTGCATGACATCTTCTGTCCTACCCTCCCGTGGTAGCGGGGTCCATATGGAAACTAAGGGATATTAAGGAGTCCTTTTAATATAGAACCGGAACAAAGCATTAGCACATAGTGAATACATGAACTCCTCAAACTATGATCATCACTGAAAAGTATCCCTACGACTGTTAATCCGGGGTTTACGGATCAGAACACTTAATAGGTGAATATAACTTGCAAGATCGGATCTAGAACATAGATATAATGGCAATAACATTAACGGTGAAGATCTGAAATCATGGCAACCAGGCCCAAAGTGACAAGCATTAAGAATGGCAAAGTCATATCAACATTAATCTCAGAACATAGTGGATACTAGGGATCAAGCCCTAACAAAACTAACTTGATTACATGATGAATCTCATCCAACTCCTCACCGACTAGCGACCCTACGAAGGAATTACTCACTCCCGGTGGGTAGCATCATGGAATTGGCGATGAAGGAGGGTTGGTGATGATGAAGATCGAAGGCCCCCCTCCCCAGAGCCCAAAACGTTCTCCAGATCTGGCCTCCCGATGAACAACAGGAGGTGGTGGCGGCTTTGTATCACGAAATGAGATAATTCTTCCTCCCTCATTTTTTTCTAAAAAAATAGGTATTTATGGAGTTGGACTCAGGGTCTGCAGGGCCACCAGGTGGGAACAACCCACGTGGGCGCGCCTGAGGGGGGGGTGCCCTGGTGGGTTGTGCTCACCCAGGGCCCCCTCCGGTGGTTCTTGTCTCATGTATTTTTCTTTTATTGTATAAAAATTATCCAAAAAGTTTCATTCCGATCCCAGAACTTTTATTTCTGCACAAAAACAACACAATGGTAATTCTACTGAAAATAGCGTCAGTCCGGGTTAGTTTCATTCAAATCATGCAAATTAGAGTCCAAAACAAGAGGAAAAGTGTTAGGAAAAGTAGATACGGCGGAGACGTATCAATCATGTTTTGTCGCTGCTTGAACTTTGGAGGTGTTGTGCATTTATGTTTTGCGGTCTCAAAAAGGGCTAGCGAGATACCAATATTGTCATATTATATCATGATTGTTTTGACAAAATGTTGGCATTTGATATATTTTAAAATTGCTCGCTAGTTGATTATGCCATTGATATGAGTGAATATAATTTCTAAGAGTTATTGTCTATAGGGTTAGTCATGATCTTTGTTAAAAAGCTAGGTATTATTTAAGCATATATATGAACACAAGAACCAAAGAATCTCTAACTGTTTTTCTTTGTCACTTTCAGTTTATCAACTGAATTGCTTGAGGACAAGCGGTAGATTAAGCTTGGGGGAGTTGATATGTCTCCATCGTATCTACTTTTCCTAACGCTTTTGCTGTTTTTTTGGACTCTAATTTGCATGATATGAATGAAACTAAGACCCACTAGAGGGGGGCCGCTGCCCACTATGTACCAGGGCGCGCCACCCCCCTCTAGCGCACCCTAGTGGGTAGTGGGGCGAACGAGGCTCCACTGACCCTAATCTCGACGCTATAAAATCCTATTTTCCAGAAAAATACGAGAGCAAGTTTCATCGCGTTTTATGATACGGACTTGCCGCCTCCTATTCTTCATCGGCAAGCCAAATCTGGAGTCCGTTCTGGTCTTCGGGGAGGGGGATCTAACGTCTTCGTCATCATGAACCATCCTCCATATCCAATTCCATGATGCCCAACACCGGGAGTGAGTAATTCCTTCATAGGCTCGCTGGTCGGTGTGGAGTTGGATGAGATTCATCATGTAATCGAGTTAGTATTTTTAGGGCTTGATCACTAGTATCCACTATGTTTTGAGATTTATGTTGCTATGCTTTGCTATGCTTAATTCTGGCCACTAGAGCCCGAGTGCCTTGATTTCAGATCTGAACCATCTATGCATTCACCATTATATATATGTTCTTTATCCGATCTTCCAAGTTATACGTACCTATTGCGTGTTATGTTCCGTAAACCCCAAGATGACAATAATTGGGATTCTTTTCGGTGATTACTGTAGTTTGAGGAGTTTATGTATTCACTATGTGTTAATGCTTTGTTCTGGTTCTCTATGAAAGGGATGCCATAATATCCCTTAGTTTCCTTATGGACCCCGCTGTCGTGGGAGGGTAGGACAAAAGATGCCATGCAAGTTCTTTTCCATAAGCACGTATGACTATTTACGGAATACATGACTACATTATATTGACGAATTGGAGCTAGTTCAGTGTCGCCCTACGTTATGACTATTATTTGATGAATATCATCCAATGAAATCACCCTTCCAATGCCTACGAGCTTTTCACATATTGATCTTTCCAAGTTACTACCATTGCTTCTACTATTACAAATGCTACAAAATTACTGCTGCTACTATTACCGTTCGTATTGCTGCTACTAGTACTGCTATCACTATCAAACTTTCGTACTACTGTGCTACTGATCACTCTGCTGCAGATATCTAGTCTCCAGGTGTGTTTGAATCCACAACTCAACTGCTAATACTTACAAATATTCTTTGGCTCCCCTTGTGTCGAATCTATAAATTTGGGTTGAATACTCTACCCACGAAAACGGTTGCAATCCCCTGTACTTGTGGGTTATCACTCCACATCATGACGGAGGCTCCCAACCGACACCTAACCAATCTAGGAGACACCACTCTCCAAAAGGTAATAGACGGTGTTTTGATGATGAACTCCTTGCTCTTGTGCTTGAAATGATAGTCTCCCCAACACTCAACTCTCTCTCACAGATTTGGCTATGGTTGAAGATGGATTTGAGTGGAAAGCAACTTCAGGATGGCCAGAAGTTAAGGTTCTAATGGTTGGAATGGAATCTCTTGATCTCAACACATGAGTAGGTGGTTCTTTCTCAGAAAATGAATGGTGGAACTGTAGGCACATTCTGATGGCTCTCCTCCATGAGAAGAAGGGGGTGTAAGGGTATATATAGCCTCCCCACAAAAATCAACCGTTACACACTTTTGACTCATCTTAGTGGCACCGACTAGGAAACTCGGTGGCACCAATCTGTTCAAAAATATGAACATCAGGTATCTTCGTGGGACCGACTGGAACAACTCGGTTGGACCTAGGTGCTAGGGCTTAGGGAAAACTTCATCTTGGTGGCACCAATTGCATCATCTCAATGGGACCGAAGTGCTGCAATGAGCAATAGAGAATTTGTCAAGACAACTTGGTGGGACCGATTGAAACATCTCGGAGAGACCGAAGTGAATGCAACAAGTCATAGAGCATTAGTAAGGCCATCTTGGTGGGACCGAGATCCGTATCAGTATGACCGAAGTGTTAGGGTCTCTGGCAGTGGCTATGTCAAGATGAACTGGGTGTCTCCGGATGGAAGATATCGGTGGGGAGTTTGGAGTTCCTGGTTTTTACATATTTGGAAAGAGAAAGTGGCTAAGGATTTTTGAGCAATATCACTAAGCACTCTGAGCAAGGAGACCATTATGCAACACCTCATCCGCTTTTAATAGTATTGGCTTTCCTATGGACTCAATGTGATCTTGGCTCACATAAACAAAAATAAAGAGTCTTGAGCTTTTGGCAATCCCTGTCCTAAGCATTTTGAGCGGTCCACACTCTATGTCATGCCATGCCAATCATTGAAGATCCTGAAATATTTATCATGAATAGACATTAGTTCAATGAGATATATGTTTTTATGAATTACCAAAACCACTCTGGGATTAGTTGCACTTTTAAAATGCCGAATTGTTGGGCCAGGCCCATGTAGGTGATCATAATTGACAGGGAAACTAATAATACTGGGCTAGGCCCATGTAGAACAGCTAATTGGACCAGGCTGGCTCTAATCAACGACCAATTCAATTGGTCGCAAATTTTCCACGTCGAATCCGACGTGGCCTGGGCAGGCTGCCAATGACCAAACCTATTGGTCGTAGAACCAACGACCTTTTATTTCGATCATAACCTTTTACGACCTTATCCCAAAGAAGGTTCGTTAAGTTTCATTAAAGACGGCCAGCTTTTGACCAACTATTTTTGGTTATGAAAAGGTCACAAATTAAAAACAATGACCACTTAGTTACCAATATAGATGGTCGCAAATTGCCATATTTCTTGTGGTGGTGCCATGGTCTAGCATAACATGTACAAAAAATGAGGAACAGTGGTTGAGCCATAAATACTATGTCAGTCATATGATCATGCAAAGCAGTATGAAAATGATGATTTGTGTCATAATAACATAACAGTGGAGGTTGCATAAAAATATATCTCATAATGCCTATGGAAATGCCATAATAGATAGGTATGGTGGCTATTTTGAGGAAGATATAAGGAGGCTTACGTGTGATAGAGAATACCATACCATGAGGTTTGGATGCACTGGTGAGGTTTGGACCACATCTCAAGGTGATAAAGGGCAATGCATGGTACTGAAGAGGCTCATTGCGGAAGGGTGAGAGTGCGTATAATCCATGGACTCGCATTAGTCATAAAGAACTCACATACTTCATACAAAAGTTTATTAGCCCTCAAATAAAAGTACTGCTATGCATGCCCCTAGGGGGATAGATTGGTAGGAAAAGACCATCGCTCGTCCCCGACCGCCACTCATAAGGAAGACAATCAATAATAAATCATGTTCCAACTTCATAACATAACGAGAGACTATACATGCATGCTTCGGGACTCACAAACCTTAACACCAATATTCTTACTAAACCACAATTACTCACTAGCACAACCCACATATTACCACCGCTATATTGCAAAACTATTGCAAGGAATCAAACTTATCATATTCAGTGATCTACACGAAAGTTTTTTATTATATCCCTCTTCAATACCTATCATATTGGGACAAACTTCATAACCCATACTAATTGCCATTAATATTATCAGCTCTCAAAAAGATATCACTGAAGCATGAGAGTGCAACTATTTCTTTAAAATAAAATCACCGCCGTGCTCTAAAAATATAACTGAAGTGCCTAGCTCAAAAGATATAAGTGAAGCACATAGAGTATTCTAACAAATCAGGAATAATTTGTGTCCTTCTCAAAAAGGTGTTCCAGCAAAGATGATTGTGACAAACTAAAAACCAAACAAAGCAAAGCCTCATATAATACATGACGCTCCAAGCAAAACTCATATCATGTGATTAGTAAAAATATACCTGTAAGTGAAATTACCGATAGTTGGTAGAAGAAAGAGGGGATGCCTTCCGGGAATCACAAAGCTTAGATGCTTGGGCGTCCTTGAATATTACCTTGAGGTGCCTCAAGCATCCCCAATCTTAGGCTCTTGCCACTCGTTATTTCTTCATCCATGGTGATCTCACTCAAAACTTGAAAACTTTAGCAAACAAAACTCAACAAAAACCTTCGTGAGATCCGTTAGTATAACGAAGAAAATTACTACTTTCGGTACTGTTGTAAACCCATTCGTATTTTATTATTGCATTATACATATTGTATTCCAACTTAACCGTGGCTTTTACCCCCGATACAATCCATAGATTCATCAAAACAAGCAAACAATGCAACGAAAACAGAATCTGTCAAAAACAGATCAGTCTGTACTAATTCAAATAATGACCATACTTCTGTCACTCCAAAAATTCTGAAAAACTAGGACAATGTGGAAAATTTGTATATCAATCATGTGTAGAAAATTCAGAATTTTATCAAGCTTCAGAAAATTGTAACAATTCCGCTACTTGATGCAAAACTTTGTGTTTTTTAATAGAATCAATGCAACTATCATCCAAATCATCCCAAATGCGTTTTTGTCGTGGTTCTTGGATCGGGGGTACCCAGACCCGTATGCCTATGGCCCAGCCCGTGGCTCCACCAATGGCTCGGCGTGGCCCAGCACCTGGACTTCACGAGAAAGACCTCTTGACAAGTGCCCCCCCCCCCAAGGCTGCCTCTCGTGGATTCGACATTTCTAGGCTTGCACTCACCTCGCGAAGCATGCGGTGATGTGAGCCATGACGACTAGAACCTAGACGACGGCAGTGGGCATAGGCGAGGATGGTTTCCTCTTTGGTGCTAGAAGGACAAAGCCAGCACGCGAGTTCCCAAGGAATCCCCAAAGCTTGCATCTTCGGTGCAACAATACCAAGACCACGAGCTCGGCAGGACGGAGGTCATCATCGAGCCCCCAAGCGCGTCATGACCAGAAGCTTTGAAGACGAAGATCACGTTTAGTCAGGATAGGTTGTACTCCTGTCCCCCTTCCAATTTGGTCGATGTGGTATCCCTTCCCGCCTAAGCCATGAGGGAAGAGGACCGGGGCCAGTATATATATAGGTTATACTCCACCATAGAGAGGGATACAGATCCACTGTTCGAGCCCTCCAGAGGAAGCTCACCATTGTACTACTTCATCTTCATCCTCCTCACGAGGCAAACCACCACAAAGTAGGAGTAGGGTTTTACACCGCAAGGTGGCCCAAACCTAGGTAAACTACCATGTCCGATCACTCTCCCTTCTCGCACGAACACGACGGAGCATCGCCGTGAGACAGTGAGTGGCAAGCAGTAGCATAGCAAGATTCTTCAGGCACACCCCAGAGTTCGAACCTTTCTTTGGGTCTGCCGAGCCCCAATTCCGGCATTTGGCGCACCAGGTAGGGGTGTGCTGCAGCTCATTCGCTCCGTTCCGCTTCCTCTCAATCGTCCCCATGGCCTACGCTCACCTTATTCGTGTCGAGCGTCGTGCAGCTTGCATCACTATGACAGTGCCGGTTGGCCGCGCTGCCCCCCGCAACCTCGTTTCTGCCGCGGCTAACGCTGCCACTAACCTTGCTGCTCATGAGCAGCAGGACTCCTCTCTGCCACCGTTCGTGCAGCGCTCCAGACACACCGCCACTCCTTCTCTTAATCCGGCCACAACTTCTTCTTCTCATGCTGTCCATGGGCCAGCAAATGCGCTCGCGGCACTGCTCATGGCGTGGGAACTACTGCGCTACTGCCCCGCCAACGAAGGCTACGACGCCTGGCTTGGGCGTGATACGTCCATTTTGCATCATGTTTACCTACTGTTATTTATAGTGTTTTTATGCATAATAATGCTTTTTGGAGTAATTCTAATGCCTTTTCTCTCATAATATGCAAGGTACACACAAAGAGGGAGAGTTCCGGTAGTTGGAAATCTGGACCTGGAAAATCTATGTCAGGCCACCTATTCTGCCCAACTCCACATGAGCTAAAACTTCACAGGGAATTTTTACGGAATATATGAGAAATATTGGAGCCAATAAGTACCAAAGGGGGCTAGCCTGGTGGGCACAACCCACCTGGGCGCGCCCGGGAGCCCAGGTGCGTCCTGGTGGGTTGTACTCCCCTCGGCCCACCTCCGGTGCCCATCTTCTAGTATATAAGTCATTTTAACCTAGAAAAAAATGAGGGGAGGACTTTCAGGATGGAGCGCCGCCAACTCGAGTCGGAGCTTGGGCAGGAGCACTTTTGCCCTCCGATTGGAACGATTCCGTGGGGGAACTTCCCTCTCGGAGGGGGAAATCATCATCATCATCACCAACAACTCTCCCATCTTGGGGAGGGCAATCTCCGTCAACATCTTCAATAGCACCATCTCCTCTCAAACCCTAGTTCATCTCTTGTGTTCAATCTTTGTACCGGAACTATAGATCGGTGCCCGTGGGTGACTAGTAGTGTTGATTACATCTTGTAGTTGATTACTATATGGTTTATTTGGTGGAAGATTATTTGTTCAGATCCAATATGCTATTTAATACCCCTCTGATCTTGAGCATGATTATCATTTATGAGTAGTTACTTTAGTTCTTGAGGTCACGGGATAAATCATGTTGCAAGTAATCAAGTGAACTTGCACTACTGCAGGATGGTCCAAACGCGACACTACGATCAGAGGCCGTTTGACAAAACTGTGTGCGATGCCATAACCAGAAACGGTGGTGTAAAAAACCCGTCAAAAAGGTGGAAAATGTTTGCGATGATAGATGCATCAAACACGATTCAGAATTTAGTTGTGTGTGCAATGTAGGGCATACGGTTCAGCTCAATTAACTATTTGGGATGAGGAGGAACAAAAGAAACGGGCAGCCAGATGAAGGCGTGTGCGATATACAGCATACAGTTCACTCGGATGAACTGTGTGTGATTAGGCAACACAATGGAAACGGTTCAACTAAACAAGATGTGTGTGATATGCGGCAAACAGGTCCGTAATCAAAAATGTGTGCGAAGACCAATAATAACACAGACGAGTGCTCCTAATAAACCATGTGAATTGCTTTGTCAACAGTAGAATAACATGTATATATATAACTGAAATAAACATCCAATTACATAAGTGACTATACAGATCATTCCCACACACCTCATTAGACAATTGCATGCATTCTAAAGTAGGAGAAATGATCGTCTAGTCATCTACTTCTTGTGACGCTCCCGCCACTGCTATGTGGCTCGATCCCTCGACTGGGGTCAGGAAGAAGATAGTTCCTCATGTCAACAATCCGCCTGTACATCTCGTAGCTTGTGTACGCGTCCATGGTCGCGTACTTGACATGTTGTTCATCCAGTCTCTGATGCCACACACTATGCCAGGCGTTCTTATCCTTATTGCTCTCTTCCTTCATCTTTGCATAGTAGGGGTCGATGATGGCCGAGGCGAGGTCAACCAAGGAGTTCAGTTTGTTTTTGTCGCTGCCCCAGACCTTGTAGTGGTGCTGGATGTTGACAAGATTCGGGCATTTCTAGTCCGAAACCTTGGGCGCTTTTAGATCGTTGGTGGTGTCCACCGTAGCGAAACTATAGTCAGAGCTATTGATAAACATGGAGAAACACTCACAAGGCCTTGTGGAAAGGTGGTAGTGGTAGACGAGGACGTCATGTTGCACGCACAACTGGGCAACGACAACCTTCTAATCGTGCCCGGCACGACCAATGGTGTACTCGAGGTCGAAGCCGACCACTCGGTACTTGTCCTCGGCAAGGAACTGCTCCATAGTTTGGATGGAGCTCTCCACCTAGACTAGATCGTTCGTGTACGCCACCAAGAGGGCCTTCCCCCTCACGTGGGTGCCCACTACGTGATGCATGGTGAACTGCCAGCCGTTGTCGTCGTCGGCCGCTGGGAGCGCCATGGAGCCACGGGGAGCGCCATTGGAACTGCTGGATGTCCTCTCTATATGTGTCCTCGTGGGTGTGCTTATTGTGTCATGTGAGACAAGAGATGAAGGTAAATGGCCGCAGGAATAAAAGGGGGTCGGGTGGCGTGGATTCTCGGCACCTCCGCATGGCAGTTTTTGCAGCGGGTAACTGAATCGTCGCGCCGCGCCCGGCGCAACCTATTGCACACAAACGTGCGTGATCGTGCACCAGCCCCAAACACTGGCAGCGCGCATGGAGGGACGAGGGCAGAGCACCCGAAGGGAAGCGAGACCAGAGCGCGCACGGCGGGACGCGAGCAGAGCGCGCCGCGGCTGCCTGAACCACAAGCAACCACACACATAGAGAAGCTGAACACGCGGGAAATGGTCGCCTACAAGCCGGCCGAAGGTTGCGTCGCTGCGTAGAGAGCGGCCATGTGCTACCACCTCCGTCTATTCTATAGTCTCCTTTATATTCTCTGCCATACTTTGCCCTCAAATTTAACCAACAAAATGTTAATGCATGTTTTAAAAATGATATAATTGGAAACTATGTTCAAATACAAATCCAACTATATAATCTTTGGCGACATGCATTCGTATTTTATTAGTTAAATCATACTTATAAACCTGGACAGTGGTATAGTAGGTAATTAAATTGCAAACATTTTTTTATTAACCGTATGTGTACGTGGCCTTTCGTCCTCCTCTCGCACGTCTTGTCACCCCGCTGCCGCAGACGGCTTACAGCGCAAGCTTGAGCAGCGTGCGGGGGCGTTCTTTTGGCCAAACGGTGGCGCCTAGGGATCATCAGTGAGCCCATTCCTGTGCAACCTCGCATGTTCCCGGGCAAGCTTCCCGCCTGACTCGGTGAAATCTCCCAAAATCCCAATGCTTACTGACCTGCTATAAAAACCCTCACCGTCGGCGAGTCCTGCGTCGCATTTCCCCTCCCTCCCTGTAGCTTATCTCGTCTGCTTCTCCCACAATCGCCAGTGACACCGGTCCGTCGAAGTGGCTCAGCCACTCCGTCGTCATCAGAGGACAACTCCAACTGGGAGGCTACACCGTGGCGGCGGCGCAGTCCCCAGCGCAGTGTAGTGCGCGTGGCGTCCCTATTCGGTGTGCACGGAACACTCACCACACGCTCCGCCGCCGGTGCCCGTCGGCAGCTGTTGCCGGCCGCCGTTGCCGCCACACCACCATCGAAAGCTAGGGCCATCGCCTGCTCCGCCACCATGGCCCGAAGGCGGGAGGTGGCCGTCATGGCTGCCACCCCACTGCCGGCCACTGTGGCCATCACCCGCTCCGCCACCGCGGCCCGAAGGCGGGAGGTGCTGGTCATGGCCGCCACCCCGTCATCGGCTGCCGTGGCCGCCAGCCCACCGTCGACCACTGGGGTCATCACCCACTCCGCCACCGCCGCCCGAAGGCGGGAGACGGAGGTGGTTGCCCGCACGTGCGTCATCGACCTTGCGCGCTACACCGAATTCCTGCGGGAGGAGGAGGAGCGCCTCGTGGAACATGCAAAGAACCTTACCGTCGTCGAGGCCGCGGCACACGCCGCCTCAGAGGCGAGGAATAAGGAGATCTACGAGGAGAACCACCGCTTCAAGAGGGGTCATCTGGAGCGGCAGAGGGCGTTCGAGGTGAGCGTCGCTGAAGGTGCAACAGCGGCAGGCACCATATTGCGGTGGCCCAGCTCGTCGGTAGGCTTCTCCTCCTCCGCCTCTTACTGAGCGCGCTCGACAGAGGAGAGGCAGCCAAAAGTAGTTCAAAGCTCCTCCGAAGTAGTAGTAGTATTTAGAGGCTATTTTGTACAGTTCATCTGACTATAGATGTGGTGGAACTGTACAACGTACTTAAAATTAGCAAGTATATATAGTTGAACTAGCTATTTCAGTACGTGGTTGCAACAATTGGGGAAAAGTTTGGTCAGTTCAGCTGTCGAGTTGAACCGTTTGTATAAATTAAGAATGATTGCTTAATCTATGAATTCTATGCTTAATTACTGAATTTTAGTTGCAAAAATTAGATACTGCTAGTGATTTTTAGCTTCATATTTTGACAAGGATTGACAAATCTTACAAAATTGTTTGTACGTGGTTGCACATGGGTCATCCAAAACAACCGTTTGCGTATAAGGGATGCACAAATCCTGCGCTGCTCTCCCTTTGCATACGGGTGTTCTATCTAAAACATTTGCGATCAAGAGCTGTAGAAATCCTGCTCGGTACATTTTCTCTTGGCTTCCTGGGAAAGCTGTCGGTTTGCATACGGGTGTTCTAACTAAAACGTTTGCGATGAGTGTTTTATATTTAAAAAGCGAATTAAACTACGGCTTGGGCGCCATCAATGGAGAGGATGCGAGCAAGGAGGGCGTCCATGGAAGTCAAAGGGCTCGCTTCCCAGTGAGCCTGCGCAGCGTACAACTCGCACGCTTCCCGGTGACCGTGCGCATTCGAGGTTAGCTTGCACGCCTCTCGGTCAGCCTGTGCACCGGACGGCGCTCGCACGCCTCCCGTTCAGTCAAGGTCAAGCAGCTGTCCACACGGCACCTCCTACAACCATTAAAACCAAGACACATGGCATCACATGAATGGCTAACAGAACACACACGGTTTGAATTATACAAATGTTTGAGATATTAAAGTGGCAGCAATTTTTTCAAAATGACTTTGTTGGTTGTCCTTATTCGAGTGCGCCTTCTCTCAAAATGGACCAAAAATACCACAGCATGTCGGGCGCAATTCCATGAAAGAATGCCAAGTTTCATGAATTTCAGATGACTTTTGGATTTAGTAGAATTTAAAAATAAAGTACTCAACATTTTGCCGGCAATCAACGGTGCCCTGGTGTTTGAAATTCATTCCCATTTCTTGCATGTGACCTAAGCATGCACCCAAGGACACAAATTTGATTTTCAACCAATTTATATGCACTAGAGCATGTGCATGTAGTTAAAATTTGAATTATGCACATAAATGCATTGAAAACTCAGTTAATGCATAAAAGTGTCCAAATGAACTCAGAAAAATGACAAAAATTGACACAACACTCCTGTTGTTCTATGTTGACACGAGAAAAAATATGAAAGCAATAAGAGGCAATGGATATCGTTTCGTCCCCAATGGTGGGATGTTCCCTACCGAAAACCATCATGCTTGTTGGGAGAAGCTCTGGTTTGCTAGAATCCTATACCCAAACCTGCCCATGATAGCATGGCATGTTGATGCCGCTCCATGATAGCATGCCAAGTTTCATGAATTTCAGATGAGTTTTGGATTTACTAGAATTTAAAAACCAGGCATCTCAATGTTTTGCCGGCAATCAACGGTGCCCTGGTGTTTGAAATTCATTCTCAATTCTTGCATGGGACCTAAGCATGCACCAAAGGACACAGATTTGAGTTTCAACCAATTTATATGCACTAGAGCATGTGCATGTAGTTTAAATTTGAATTATGCACATAAATGCATTGAAAACTCAGTTAATGCATAAAAATGTCCAAACGAACCCCGAAAAATCACAAAAATTCACACAACACTCCTGTTGTTCTATGTTGACAAGAGAAAAACTTTGAAAGCAATAAGAGGCAATGGATATCGTTTCATCCCCAAAGGTGGGACGTTCCCTACATCATGCTTGCTGTGAGAAGCTCTAGTTTCTGAGAAGCATATACCCAACCTGCCCCAAATGGGACAAAAAATTTACCGCGACATGTTGATGCCGCTCCATGATAGCATGCCAAGTTTCATGAATTTCAGACTAGTTTTGGATTTCCCAGAATTCAAAAACCAAGCATCTCAATGTTTTGCCGCCAATCAGCTGTGCCCTGGTGTTTGAAATTCTTTCCCATTTATTGCATGGGACCTAAGCATGCACCCAAGGACACAGATTTCATTTTTCAACAAATTTATATGCACTGGAGCATGTGCATGTAGTTCAAATTTGAATTAAGCACATAAATGCATTGAAAACTCAGTTAATGCACAAAAATGTCCAAATGCACCTGAAAAATCACAAAAAATTCACACAACACTCCTGTTGTTCTATGATGACACGACAAAAAATTTGAAAGCAATACGAGGCAATGGATATCGTTTCGTCCCCAAAGGTGGGACGCTCCCTACCGAAAACCATCATGCTTGTTGTGAGAAGCTCTGGTTTGTGAGAAGCATATACCCAAACCTGCCCCAAATGGGACAAATGTTTTACTACGGCATGTTGATGCCGCTCCATGATAGCTTGCCAAGTTTCCTGAATGTCAGACGACTTTTGGATTTCCAGAACTTAAAAACCGGGCATCTCAATGTTTTGCCGGCAATCAATGGTGCCCTGGTGTTTTAAATTCATTCCCATTTCTTGCATGGGACCTAAGCATGCACCCAAGGACACAGATTTGATTTTTCAACCAATTTATATGCACTGGAGCATGTGCATGTAGTTCAAATTTGAATTATGCACATTAATGCATTGAACACTCAGTTAATGCATAAAAATGTCCAAACGAACCCCGAAAAATCACAAAAATTCACACAACACTCCTGTTGTTCTATGTTGACACGAGAAAAACTTTGAAACCAATAAGAGGCAATGGATATCGTTTCCTCCCCAAAGGTGGGACGTTCCCTACGGAAAACCATCATGCTTGCTGTGAGAAGCTCTAGTTTGTCAGAAGCATATACCCAAACCTGCCCCAAATGGGAAAAAATTACCTCAACATGGTGATGCCGCTCCATGATAGCATGCCAAGTTTCATGAATTTCAGACTAGTTTTGGATTTCCCAGAATTCAAAAACCAAGCATCTCAATGTTTTGCCGCCAATCAGCTGTGCCCTGGTGTTTGAAATTCTTTCCCATTTCTTGCATGGGACCTAAGCATGCACCCAAGGACACAGATTTCATTTTTCAACAAATTCATATGCACTGGAGCATGTGCATGTAGTTCAAATTTGAATTATGCACATAAATGCATTGAAAACTCAGTTAATGCACAAAAATGTCCAAATGCACCTGAAAAATCACAAAAATTCACACAACACTCCTGTTGTTCTATGTTGACACGACAAAAAAATTGAAAGCAATACGAGGCAATGGATATCGTTTTGTCCCCAAAGGTGGGACGTTCCCTACCGAAAACCATCATGCTTGTTGTGAGAAGCTCTGGTTTGTGAGAAGCATATACCCAAACCTGCCCCAAATGGGACAAATTTTTTACCACGGCATGTTGATGCCGCTCCATGATAGCTTGCCAAGTTTCCTGAATGTCAGACGACTTTTGGATTTCCTGAATTTAAAAACCGGGCGTCTCAATGTTTTGCCGGCAATCAATGGTGCCCTGGTGTTTTAAATTCATTCCCATTTCCTGCATAAGACCTAAGCATGCACCCAAGGACATAGATTTTATTTTTCAACCAATTTATATGCACTGGAGCATGTGCATGTAGTTCAAATTTGAATTATGCACATAAATGCATTAAAAACTCAGTTAATGCATAAAAATATTCAAATGAACCCCGAACTATCACAAAAATTCACACAACACTCCTGTTGTTCTATATTGAAACGAGAAAAAAAATTGAAAGCAATACGAGGCAATGGATATCGTTTCGTCCCCAATGGTGGGACGTTCCCTACCGACAACCATCATGCTTGTTGTGAGAAGCTCTGGTTTGTGAGAAGCATATACCCAAACCTGCCCCAAATTGGACAAAAAATTAACCACAGCATGTTGATGCCGCTCCATGATAGCATGCCAAGTTTCAGGAATTTCAGACGGGTTTTGGATTTCCCTGAATTTAAAAACCAGGCATCTCAATGTTTTGCCGCCGATCAACTGTGCCCTGGAGTTTGAAATTCTTTCCCATTTCTTGCATGGGACATAAGCATGCACCCAAGGACACAGATTTCATTTTTCAACAAATTTATATGCACTGGAGCATGTGCATGTAGTTCAAATTTTAATTATGCACATAAATGCATTGAAAACTCAGTTAATGCACAAAAATGTCCAAATGCACCTGAAAAATCACAAAAATTCACACAACACTCCTGTTGGTCTATGTTGACACGAGAAAAAATTTGAAAGCAATACGAGGCAATGGATATCGTTTCGTTCCCAAAGGTGGGATGTTCCCCACCGAAAATCATCATGCTTGTTGTGAGACGCTCTGGTTTGTGAGAAGCATATACCCAAACCTTCCACAAATGGGACAAATTTTTTACCACGGCATGTTGATGCCGCTCCATGATAGCTTGCCAAGTTTCATGAATTTTAGACGAGTTTTGTATTTCCTAGAATTTAAAAACCAGGCATCTCAATGTTTTGCCGGCAATCAACGGTGCCCTGGTGTTTGAAATTTACTCCCATTTCTTGCATGGGACCTAAGCATGCACCCAAGGACACAAATTTGATTTTTCAACCAATTTATATGCACTGGAGCATGTGCATGTAGTTCAAATTTGAGTTATGCACATAAATGCATTGAAAACTCCGTTAATGCAAAAAAGAATGTCCAAACAAACCCCAAAAATCACAAAAATTCACACACCACTCTTGTTGTTCTATGTTGACACGAGAAAAAAATTGAAAGCAATAAGAGGCAATGGATATCGTTTCGCCCCCAATGGTGGGTCGTTCCCTACCGACAACCATCATGCTTGTTGTGAGAAGCTCTAGTTTGTGAGAAGCATATACCCAAACCTTCCCCAAATGGGACAATTTTTTTACCACGGCATGTTGATGCAGCTCCTTGATAGCATGCCAAGTTTCATGAATTTTAGACGAGTTTTGTATTTCCTAGAATTTAAAAACCAGGCATCTCAATGTTTTGCCGGCAATCAACGGCTCCCTGGTGTTTGAAATTCATTCCCATTTCTTGCATGGGACCTAAGCATGCACCCAAGGACACATATTTGATTTTTCAACCAATTTATATGCACTGGAGCATGTGCATGTAGTTCAAATTTGAATGATGCACATAAATGCATTGAAAACTCAGTTAATGCATAAAAATGTCCAAACGAACCCCGAAAAATCACAAAAATTCACACAACACTCCTGTTGTTCTATATTGACACGAGAAAAAATTGAAAGCAATAAGAGGCAATGGATATCGTTTCGTCCCCAATGGTGGGACGTTCCCTACCGACAACCATCATGCTTGTTGTGAGAAGCTCTGGTTTGTGAGAAGCATATACCCAAACCTGCCCCAAATGGGATTTTTTTCCACGGCATGTTGATGCCACTCCATGATAGCATGCCAAGCTTCATGAATTTCAGACGAGTCTTGGATTTCCCAAAATGTAAAAACCGGGCATCTCAGTGTTTTGCCGGCAATCAACGGTGCCCTGGTGTTTGAAATTAATTCCCATTTCTTGCATGGGACCTAAGCATGCACCCAAGGACACATATTTGATTTTTCAACCAATTTATATGCACTGGAGCATGTGCATGTAGTTCAAATTTGAATTATGCACTTAAATGCGTTGAAAACTCAGTTAATGCATAAAAATGTCCAAACAAACCCCAAAAAATCACAAAAATTCACACAACACTCCTATTGTTCTATGTTGACACGAGAAAAAATTTGAAAGTAATATGAGGAAATGGATATCGTTTCGTCCCCAATGGTGGGACGTTCCCTACCGAGAACCATCATGTTTGTTGTGAGAAGCTCTGGTTTGTGAGAAGCATATACCCAAACCTGCCCCAAATGGGACAAATATTTTACCATGGCATGTTGATGCCGCTCCATGATAGCATGCCAAGTTTCATGAATTTCAGGCGAGTTTTGGATTTCCTAGAATTTAAAAACCAAGAATCTCAATGTTTTGCCGGCAACCAACGGTGCCCTGGTGTTTGAAATTCATTCCCATTTCTTGCATGGGACCTAAGCATGCACCCAAGGACACATATTTGATTTTTCAACCAATTTATATGCACTGGAGCATGTGCATGTAGTTCAAATTTGAATTATGCACATAAATGCATTGAAAACTCAGTTAATGCATAAAAATGTCCAAACGAACCCCAAAAATCACAAAAATTCACACAACACTCCTGTTGTTCTATGTTGACACGAGAATAAATTTGAAAGCAATAAGAGGCAATGGATATCGTTTCGTCCCCAATGTTGGACGTTCCCTACCGACAACCATCATGCTTGTTGTGAGAAGCTCTTGTTTGTGAGAAGCATATACCCAAACCTGCCTCAAATGGGACAAATGTTTTACCACGGCATGCCAAGTTTCATGAATTTTAGGCGAGTTTTGGATTTACTATAATTTAAAAACCAGGCATCTCAGTGTTTTGCCGGCAATCAACGGTGCACTGGTGTTTGAAATTCATTCCCATTTCTTGCATGGGACCTAAGCATGCACCCAAGGACACATATTTGATTTTTCAACCAATTTATATGCACTGGAGCATGTGCATGTAGTTCAAATTTGCATTATGCACATAAATGCATTGAAACCAAGTTAATGCATAAAAATGTCCAAACGAACCCCGAAAAATCACAAAAATTCATACAACACTCCTGTTGTTCAATGTTAATACGAGAAAAAATTTCAAAGCAATAAGAGGCAATGGATATCGTTTCGTCCCTAATGGTGGGGAGTTCCCTACCGACAACCATCATGCTTGTTGTGAGAAGCTCTGGTTTGTGAGAAGCATATACCCAAACCTGCCCCAAATGGGATTTTTTTCCACGACATGTTGATGCCGCTCGATGATAGCTTGCCAAGCTTCATGAATTTCAGACGAGTTTTGGATTTCCCAGAATTTAAAAACCAGGCATCTCTGTGTTTTTCCGGCAATCAACGGCGCCCTGGTGTTTGAAATTCATTCCCATTTCTTGCATGGGACCTAAGCATGCACCCCAAGGACACATATTTGATTTTTCAACCAATTTATATGCACTGGAGCATGTGCATGTAGTTCAAATTTGATTTATGCACATAAATGCATTGAAAACTCGGTTAATGCATAAAAATGTCCAAACGAACCCCAAAAATTCACACAACACTCCAATTGTTCTATGTTGACACGACAAAAAAATTGAAAGCAATAAGAGGAAATGGATATCGTTCTTCCCCAATGGTGGGACGTTCCCTACCGACAACCATCATGCTTGTTGTGAGAAGCTCTGGTTTGTGAGAAGCATATACCCTAACCTGCCCCAAATGGGACAAATATATTACCATGGCATGTTGATGCCGCTCCATGATAGCATGCCAAGTTTCATGAATTTTAGACGAGTCTTGGATTTCCTAGAATTTAAAAACAAAGCATCTCAATGTTTTGCCGGCAATCAACGGTGCCCTGGTGTTTGAAATTCATTCCCATTTCTTGCAGGGGACCTAAGCATGCACCCAAGGACACATATTTGATTTTTCAACCAATTTATATGCACTGGAGCATGTGCATGTAGTTCAAATTTGAATTATGCACATAAATGCATTGAAAACTCAGTTAATGCATAAAAATGTCCAAACGAACCCCAAAAATCACAAAAATTCACACAACACTCCTGTTGTTCTATGTTGACACGAGGAAAAATTTGAAAGCAATAAGAGGCAATGGATATCGTTTCGTCGCCAATGGTGGGTCGTTCCCTACAGACAACCGTCATGCTTGCTGTGAGAAGCTCTGGTTTGTGAGAAGCATATACCCAAACCTGCCCCAAATGGGATAAATTTTTTTCCACGGCATGTTGATGCCGCTCCATGATAGGATGCCAAGTTTCATGAATTTCAGACGAGTTTTGGATTTCCTAGAATTTAAAAACCATGCATCTCAATGTTTTGCCGGCAATCAACGGTGCCCTGGTGTTTGAAATTCACTCCCATTTCTTGCATGGGACCTAAGCATGCACCCAAGGACACATATTTGATTTTTCAACCAATTTATATGCACTGGAGCATGTGCGTGTAGTTCAAATTTGAATTATGCACATAAATGCATTGAAAACTCAGTTAATGCATAAAAATGTCCAAACGAATCCCGAAAAATCACAAAAATTCACACAACACTCCTGTTGTTCTATATTGACACGAGAAAAAAATTTGAAAGCAATAAGAGGCAATGGATATCGTTACGTCCCCAATGGTGGGACGTTCCCTACCGACAACCATGATGCTTGTTGGGAGAAGCTCTGGTTTCTGAGAAGCATATAACCAAACCTGCCCCAATTGGAATTTTTTTCCACGGCATGTTGATGCCGCTCCATGATAGCATGCCAAGCTACATGAATTTCAGACGAGTTTTGTATTTCCCAAAATTTGAAAACCAGGCATCTCAGTGTTTTGCTGGCAATCAATGGTTCCCTGGTGTTTGAAAGTTATTCCCATTTCTTGCATGGGACCTAAGAATGTACCCAAGGACACATATTTGATTTTTCAACCAATTTATATGCACTGGAGCATGTGCATGTAGTTCAAATTTGAATTATGCACATAAATGCATTGAAAACACAGTTAATGCATAAAAATGTCCAAACGAACCCCAAAAAATCACAAAAATTCACACAACACTCCTATTTTTCTATGTTGACACGAGAAAAAATTTGAAAGCAATAAGAGGAAATGGATATCGTTTCGTCCCCAATGGTGGGATGTTCCGTACCGACAACCATCATGCTTATTTTGAGAAGCTTTACCCAAACCTGCCCCAAATGGGACAAATATTTTACCATGGCATGTTGATGCCGCTCCATGATAGCATGCCAAGTTTCATGAATTTCAGACGAGTTTTGGGTTTCCTAGAATTTAAAAGCCAAGCATCTCAATGTTTTGCCGGCAATCAACGGAACCCTGGTGTTTGAAATTCATTCCCATCTCTTGCATGGGACCTAAGCATGCACCCAAGGACACATATTTGATTTTTCAACCAATTTATATGCCCTGAAGCATGTGCATGTAGTTCAAACTACAATTATGCATATAAATGCATTGAAAACTTAGTTAATGCATAAAATTGTCCAAACGAACCCCGAAAAACCACAAAAATTCACACAACACTCCCGTTGTTCTATGTTGACATGAGAAAAAAATTCAAAGCAATAAGAAGCAATGGATATCGTTTCGTCCCCAAATGTGGGATGCTCCCTACCGAAAACCATCATGCTTGTTGTGAGAAGCTCTAGTTTGTGAGAAGCATATACCCAAACCTGCTCCAAATTGGACAAAACTTTTACCATGTCGTGTTGATGCCGCTCCATGATAGCATGCCAAGTTTCATGATTTTCAGACGAGTTTTGTATTTACTAGAATTTAAAAACCAGGCATCTCAATGTTTTACCGGCAATCAACGATGCCCTGGTGTTTGAAATTCATTCCCATTTCTTGCATGGGACCTAAGCATGCACCCAAGGACACATATTTGAGTTTCAACCAATTTATATGCACTGGAGCATGTGCTTGTTGTTAAAATTTGAATTATGCACATAAATGCATTGAAAACTCAGTTAATGCATAAAAATGTCCAAACGAACCCCGAAAAATCACAAGAAATCACACAACAATCATTTTTTTCTACGTTGACACGAGAAAAAATTTGAAAGCAATAAGAGGAAATTATCGGTGTACAAAAGTAGGGGCCCTCCTTTGTACCCCTTTACTTATGCACGAGCAGTCGGAGCCGCGCGACACGGCCACACCTAGCAGGGCAAAGGAGGGGAGCCAGAGAGAAGCCCAAGCCCAAGACAAACAAGGCAACGCCAAGACCAGAAACACCAAAGAACAAGAGGGCGAGGTGGACTCCCCCGGCAAGGCCCTTGCCGGGGCGGCCTCTGCGGCCCCGTTAAGAGCCTTGCCGGGGCAACTTGCCCGATGCCAGCAGAGCAGGCCTTGAGCCCACGGGTTCCAAACGCCGCCAACGACTACGTTGGAACCAAGGCTCTGGAGGCACCTGTGTGGTGACATGCAGATCTTTGTCAAGATCATAAACATGTGAGATCAGATGAGGACCAGAAGACGGCAACCCTCGACGGGATCCCAGCCGAGGGAATCCACAAGACCCCCGGCAAGCATCTTTCCGGGGATGACCGCACCGCCAGGGCAAGACCCTTGTCGGGCCCCCGGCAAGGCCCTTGCCGAGGACATCAGCGGGGCCACAGCCAGGCCCGCGTCGACCAAAACTCCGCCACTGTTCGCATGCAACTGCCAGCCCAACCAGCTGGGCAGGCACCTGCGTGGCAACATGTGGCTACCAAGCCCATTCAGCAAGCACCTGCGTGGTGGCATGCAGATCTTCGTGAAGACCCTACCACCGCGCCACCTCAGCTGCCTACCTGCCTACATGGCGTCACATGCATCGCCAGCCTGGGCGCGTGCCGAAGCAAGGCGAGGCGGCGACGGACGGGACGGGCCCCGTTCCCATACCAGATAAAGATAAGGGACACCTAAGCGATGCATTAAATGCGTCTTGTCCTGTAATACGGGCGATAAGCTCGCAACACTGTAGACCTTTCCACCTCCTGTGTGCCACTATGGCAGCCCCTTTCGACTATAAAAGGAGGCCCATGGCATACTGGAGAGGGATTCGGCTCTTTTAGGCAAGTTACACCCCGTGGCTAGCTGAAGAACACAAAAACACTAAATACATCCATCAAAGCAGGACCAGGGTATTACGCATCCTCGCGGCCCGAACCGGGGTAAACGATCCGTGTGCTTCCTGTTAGACTTGCTCTTCCCACGACCCCGCGCCCGCCAACCGTAGAAGGGATTCCAGTGACCCATAGGTGTCGTTTCCAGACGTCTTGGGCGCGCCAGGTAGGGGCGAGCAGTTGTGAGAATCTGGTTTAGCAACCAGCTTAGCAGTTCCTCGTGGCCATGGCTTCCGGAGAAGAAGACGGCCAAAAGAACGGCGCTGCCTGCATGCGCGAAGGGCGCCAGTGCGGCAACATGAAAGCTAAGTCATGCTGAAATTCAAATATTTCCTTTTTATATAAGGTTATTTCCCTGGAGATCTTGTTCTTTGTATGGAAAACCTGCATGCAAAGGGGCCCTCCCGCGATTGGCAACGCCCTTGTTTTGTTTCGAGTCCGGTCAACAGCTCAAGCGGCCGCGGCGAGAGTGGCAGGGTAGCCTTCCGCAATCGGCAACGCTCTCGATTCTGACTCGAGTCAAGCTCGACAGTTCGAGCGGCCGCGTTAAGTGCGGTAAGGTGGTTCGCCCGGCAGCAAGCACACCCGGCAGGCCATTGGGGATCCGTCCTCAAGATGCCGCCCTGGGTTTACGCGCCGGCAAGCCTACCCGGTTAACGTAGGGTGGACACACAAAGGAAAATCGAACAGGAAAATAACGTGCATTGTATCAAAAGTACTGCAGAGTTATATTACATCACTTGTTGCCGCAGCTCTAACTAAAGATAAAAATTGTCTTGGTTGTGAACCTGCAGCAACAAAAAGTAACGGGGTGCCTAATCCCAGCGCTAGCCCTCCACCCTCTGGATTCTGTCGATGCGTCTGATGATGGGCTTGATACGCTCCTTGAGCGCCGCAATGTCCGCATCCTCCGCAAGCTCTCCAGCGCAGCTTCGAAGTCGAGGTCAGGATTACAGTGCGCCACCTTGGCGAGGACCTTGGTCATGGCACCCCGGCAAAGCCTCTGGGACTCATCGGCCAGGGAGGCCTCCCGGTTGGAGTGAAGCTGCTCCAGGACCCCGAGGACGCCCTCAAAGAACAGGGTCAGCTTGGCGTTGGGACTCCCACTACGCTCCGGGGCATACCTCACATTTGGCATCCCCATGGTAGCCAACTGTGTGGTGATCCTGCCGGCGACGTCCACGAGGCGGCGGATCCCCCGGTTCTTGCCTGCCAAAAAATCCTTGTGGTTGGCAGCCTCGTTTGTCCGCAGCAGCTTCTCCTCCTCCAGATTCTTGGTCAGGGTCTCCTGCCTGGCCCTGACCTCTGAAAGCGTCTCCTCAAGGCCCTCCAGCTTCAGCTTCAGTTCCTTGATGGAGTCGTTGGCCTTGGAGAGCTTCTCAACCTTACCAAGGACTACGCCCTGCGCCTCCACCAGGGCACCGTTGAGCGTGTTCTTCTCCTCGGCCAGCTTCAGGGTCTGGTCCTTCAGCCCGTCCCGCTCCACCTCCAGCTCCTTCACATTGTCGGCGTGAACCAGATCCTAGGCATCGAGCGCCTCCCTGTGCCTCTGCTCCAGCTGTTGGGTCCGCAGCACGACGAGCTTCTCCACCTCCTCGTCCTTGCCGCGGAGCGTTGCGGCAAGCTTCTCCTCACGTGTGGCAAGATCCTCCTCCTGGGAGTTCAGCGCGGCTTGGTGCTGGGTTCGAGCGGCCTCGGCTGCAGCGGCCAAGCTCTCCACTGTCTCGTGGGCCTTCTCGATGTCGGCCCGCTTCATGGTGAGCTCCATGTCACGCTTGGCCAGCTCACCCTGGGTGACCTTCAGCTCCTCACAATCCTGGCGGAACCAAGCCTGCGTCTCGGTGACGCTCACCTTGAGGTCCGCCTCTGCCTTGTCCACCTTGCCATCCTGGACTTGGCCTTGTCCAGGCCGGCGCGATGGTGCGCCTGGAGCTTCCGGAAGTTGGCGCCCATGGCCTGTAGAAGTCGCTCCTCTTGAGAACCGTCGCCACTGGTGCTTGGTTCGTCAACAACCTCGAGCCCGGCGGCGGCAAGCACCTCCTCGTCGAACACCTCTCCCTCGGTGGGCGCCCTGGAGCTCGACGACCCTGGGAGGTGGACGAAAAGGTCGTCGGTCACCCTCCGATACCTGCCGGAGCCAGAGGCAACGGAGGAGGAAGGCAAGTCATCAACCACCTCCTCCTCGGCAGGGGCCTTGCCGGGCTCCCTGGCAGGCCCCTTGCCAGGCTCCCCGGTAGGCCCCTTGGCGGCGTCCTCGGTAGCGCCCTTGGCGGCCTCCTCGGCGGCGATCTTCTCAGCCTCCGCCTCGGCAGCCTTGGCGACATCCTCGATGATGGTGTTTATGTCCTCTCGGTCCGCCGACGGGGGATCTGGATACCAAGGAGGGGGATAAAGCGAAGCCAAGACCAAGATTCAGAAAGAACGGAAAAAGAACAGGGACGGAAAGCGAGCGATTTACCCGTGCCGGGCTGGGAAGCAGAAGTCCCCTCCCCGCCAACATTTGGTGCCAAGGCGAAGCCACCAGCGCCCAGGTTCTCCTCCTCCTCCTCCATGTGCATGGGCTCGGTCCTTCGCGCCCTTGCCGGGGACGCCCCTCGAGGCGGCGTAGTCGATGGGAACGGCATGTTGGGGGTAGCCCTCTGTGGCTCCTCCTGCTGCTGTCCTCCTCCTGCAGCTGCGGCGAGGTCAGCACCAAGAGATCGTGCCCCCAATACACGCCGACGAGGGGTAAGCGATGAACTTATGCTGGGGGCTGTGTCGGGGGCTGCTGTCCGGGCTGCTCAACACCACCAGAGGTGTGCCGGAAGTGCCTGCCAGGGGCTGGCCGCTCGCCGAAGCACTAGCCCTCTTCACCCTCTGGGCCAGAGTCTCTGCATCCCTGCAAAGATGAAGAGGAATCAAGATAAGTGGCATGATGCGAGCAAACGGAGATGACATAAAGGGACAAGATACTTACTCATCCTCCACCTCCTCCTGTACTGCTTTCCTCTTCCTCCTTGGGCTGAGGGACCCGAAGTCAAATGTGACCTCCGCATCAACGTCCGCGTCGACGTCTGCCGGGGGAGGGGAGGGAGGCGGAGTCTTGACGCGCTTGGACGAAGAGGAGGCAGATGCTTTCCTCTTCGCCACCGCGGTCTTCACCAATTTCTTCGCAGCCGCGGCCCTCGCCTGGCGCGTGAACACCTCCTGAGCTTGCCGGGGATGCCCGACCCTGCCGGGCCGGACCGGCTCGCTAGAGATGGCCCGCCGCAGGACTAGCCCTCTACCTGTGGCCGGAGGGTCGACAGCCTCGGCCTCCTCCTCCGATGACTCGTCGACCACATCTTCGACAAGAGGGGCCCCGGTGCCGGCGATGCTGGCCTCCCCAGTGGCCTCCGCCCACTGGGCAAGCTCCTTCTCCTCCGCCTCCATCGCGGCCTTGTCCTCCACGCCACCGGCACTGCCGGCCTCCTTGGCGAGCTCTGCCTCCACCGCCCTGGCGGCGATGTAATCTAGCTCCGCCTGGGTGGTGTCTTGGACGAGCCGCGGCTCGTTGGTGACGTACCCCTCATGCAAGGTGTCGAAGAACTCCTGCACTTGAATTTCCTCCGGCTCGACCCAGCTCGGGTCAAGGACATGCGCTTTGAAGTCCGGCATCATGGCGATGATGTCGGTCCGGCGAGAGTGGTTGCTCAGCGGGACCACTCTGCCGGCAACTTAAACAAGGGCCCCTTGGCGACCTTGCCGGCCTTCGCGGCGGCCCTCGCGGCCTTGCCGGACCGCTCGACCTTGCCATCGCGGTTCACGTCGAGCTAAAAGAGCCGCTGGCAGAAGTGGGCATGCCCCATCACCGTGAAGTTGTGGTCGAGGCCGGGGCAAAGCCTCATGATGTCGGCGGCGTTCGTGAAAAGCCCGGCCGGCCTCCCCTTGTTGTGCAGCGGAGTGATTCAGTGGCGGATGAAATCCGCCCCGGTCATCTCAAGGGTGAGCCCGGCCTCGGTGAGGCGAAGAATCCTGGTGGTGCCGACCGTGAGCTTTGCATCGTCGGCATCAACATCGCTCCAGTCACTCCGCCGAACCGGCGGCGCCTGGCGGACCCGGCAGAAATCTTGTGGATCATCCTACTCAATCCAGCACTAGCGGCCCTGCCATTCTTCCCACCTCTCCTTCTGAGCACCCTCCGGGTATGCCCCCTTGGAACATGGGATCCAGGCGACTCAACTGGAAATGGCGCCCCCCGGTTGGATCCAAGGGAAGAAGTAGTGGTGGAAGAGCGCCGTGTTGGGATGCACCCCGGCGAAACCCTCGCAGAGGTGCGCAAAGAGAGCCATGCACGCCACGACATTTGGAGTAAAATCCAGAAGGTGGAAGCCGTAGGTGTGCATGACGTCATTGAAGAACTCAAAGAAGGGGGGGCAGAGGCCGCAAGAGAAGTAATGGACGAAGAATGGATACCGATTTGGGGCGGCCTTCGTGCAATTGGCGGGGATGACACGCGTGGCTGGATGCCCCGTCGTCTCCCCCATCTTGCACCCCAGAGGGGCTTGAAGCAGTCCCGGAGTTCAAACACGTCGACCGTCGAGGGGAAGTAGGCGAGCTGCGTCCGTCGCGCCGCCTGCTCACTCTCCGCGGCTCCGTCGCCCCGGCATCTTTGGCCACTCCCTTGCCCTTGGTGGATTTGGAGGCCATGGCGGCTGCGAGAAGTTAGGGGCGGAGGACAGTGAAGACGCAGCGGCGGCTCTGAGATTGGAGAAGACACAAGAAAAGGGGTAAAGTGAGCAGCGCGCCCGCGGTTATCCCTTTTTACGGGGAAGGCGCGGGCCGCCTCCTTTCCCATTAACTGCGACGTGACGCATGCGTGCAGAGACCGCACCATGCATGCCCTACACGTCACGCACGTCCCTCCACGTCGCGCGTTCAACGCGGGTCATGGGGAAGCGCAACGGACGAAACAGTTACTGCGGTAAAAATCCGCCCCGCCTGCCCGCGCACCGTTCTGGGCCTGGCCCAACAACGCGTCGCGCTTATGTGTGACCCAGGCCCGGGGGCTCCTGTCGGTGCACAAAAGTAGGGGCACTCCTTTGTACCCCTTTACTTGTGCACGGGCAGTTGGATCCGCGCGCCACGGCCACACCTAGCAGGGCAAAGAAGCCGGAGTGAAGCCGAAGCCAAAGACAAATAAGGCAACGCCAAGACCAGAAACACCAAAGAACAAGAGGGCGAGGTGGACTCCCCCGGCAAGGCCCTTGCCGGGGCGGCCTCCGCGGTCCCGACAAGAGCCTTGCCGGGGTAACTTGCACGATGCCAGCAGAGCAGGCCACCCTTGAGCCCACGGGTTACAAACGCCGCCAACGACTACGTTGGAACCAAGGCTCGGGAGGCACCTCTGTGGTGGCATGCAAATCTTTCTCAAGATCATAAACATGTGAGATCAGATGAGGACCAGAAGATGGCGACCCTCAGCGGGATCCCAGCCGAGGGAATCCACAAGAGCCCCGGCAAGCGCCTTGCTGGGAACGACTGCAACGCCACGGCAAGACCCTTGTCGGGGCCCCGGCAAGGCCCCTGCCGAGGACATCAGCGGGGCCACAGCCATGCCCGCGTCGACCAAAACTCCGTAGCCGTTTGCATGCAGCTACCAGCCCAACCAGCTGGGCAGACACCTGTGTGGCAACAAGCGGCTACCAAGCCAATTCATCAAGCACCTGCGTGGTGGCATGCCGATCTTTCGTGAAGACCCTACCACCGTGCCACCTCAGCTGCCTGCCTGCCTACATGGCGCCACATGCATCGCTGGCCTGGGCGCGTGTCGAAGCAAGGCGAGGCGGCGACGGACGGGACGGGCCCAATTTCCAGTCCCCGATAAAGCTAAGGGACACCTAAGCGATGTGTTAAATGCATCTTGTCCTGTAATACGGGTGATAAGCTCGCAGCAGTGTAGACCTTTCCACCTCCTGTGTGCCACTATGGCAGCCCCTTTAGACTATAAAAGGAGGCCCATGGCATACTGGAGAGGGATTCGGCTCTTTTAGGCAAGTTACACCCCTTAGCTAGCTGAAGAACACAAAAACACTCAACATCCACCAAAGCAGGACTAGGGTATTACGCATCCTCGCGGCCTGAACCTGGATAAATGATCTGTGTGCTTCCTGTTAGACCTGCTCTTCTCACGACCCCGCGCCCGCCAACCGTAGAAGGGATTCCAGTGATCCCATTGGTGTCCTGTTCACCGACAACAATGGATATCGTTTCGTCCCCAATGGTGGGATGTTCCCTACAGAACACCATCATGCTTGTTGTGAGAAGCTCTGGTTTGTGAGAAGCATATACCCAAACCTGCCCCAAATGGGACAAATTTTTTACCACGGCATGTTCATGCCGCTCCATGATAGCATGCCAAGTTTCATGAATTTCAGACGAGTTTTTGGATTTACTATAATTTAAAAACCAGGCATCTCAAACGTTTTGCCGGCAAACAACAGTGCCCTGGTGTTTGAAATTCATTCCCATTTCTTGCATGGGACCTAAGCATGCACCCAAGGGCACATATTTCATTTTTCAACCAATTTATATGCACTGGAGCATGTGCATGTAGTTCAAATTTGAATTATGCACATAAATTCATTAAAAACTATGTTAATGCATTAAAATGTCCAAACGAACCCCGAAAATTCACAAAAATTCACACAACACTCCTGTTGTTCTATGTTGACATGGGAAAAAATTTAAAAGCAATAAGAGGCAATGGATATCGTTTCGTCCCCAATGGTGGGACGTTCCCTACAGAAAACCATCATGCTTGTTGTGAGAAGCTCTGGTTTGTGAGAAGCATATACCCAAACCTGCCCCAAATGGGACAAAATTTTTACCAGGGCATGTTGATGCCGCTCCATGATAGCATGCCAAGTTTCATGAATTTCAGACGAGTTTTGGATTTACTATAATTTAAAAACCTGTCATCTCAATGTTTTGCCGGCAATCAACGGTGCCATGGTGTTTGAAATCATTCCCATTTCTTGCATGGGACCTAAGCATGCACCCAAGGACACATATTTGATTTTTCAACCAATTTATATGCACTGGAGCATGTGCATGTAGTTAAAATTTGAATTATGCACATAAATGCATTGAAAACTTTGTTAATGCATAAAAATGTACAAATGAACCGCGAAAAATCACAAAAATTCACACAACACTCCAGTCGTTCTACGTTGACACGAGAAAAAAATTGATAGCAATAAGAGGCAATGGTTATCGGTTCGTCCCCAAAGGTGGGACGTTCCCTACCGAAAACCATCATGCTTGTTGTGAGAAGCTTTGGTATGTGACAAGCATATCCCCAAACCTGCCCCAAATGGGACAAAACGTTTACCACGGCATGTTTATGCAGCTCCATGATAGCATGCCAAATTTCATGAATTTTAGACGAGTTTTGGATTTACTAGAATTTAAGAACCAGGCATCTCTATGTTTTGCCGGCAATCAACGGTGCGCTGGTGTTTGAAATTCATTCCCATTTCTTGCATGGGACCTAAGCATGCACCCAAGGACACAGATTTGAGTTTCAATCAATTTATATGCACTAGAGCATGTGCGTGTAGTTCCATATTAGAATTGTGCACATAAATGCATTGAAAACTCAGTTAATGCATAAAAATGTCCAAACAAACCCTGAAAAATCACAAAAATTCACACAACACTCTTGTTGTTCTATGTTGACATGTGAAAAAAATATGTAAGAAATAAGAGGCAATGGATATTGTTTTGTCCCCAAAGGTGGGACGTTCCCTACCGAAAACCATCATGGTTGTTGTGGGAAGCTCTGGTTTGTGAGAAGCATATTCCCAAACCTGCCCCAAATGGGACAAAAAATTTACCATGGCATGTTGATGCCGGTCCATGATAGTGATGACCCACAAGTATAGGGGATCGCAACAGTTTTCAAGGGTAGAGTATTCAACCCAAATTTATTGATTTGGCACGAGGGGAGCCAAACAATATTCTCAAGTATTAGCAACTGAGTTGTCAAATCAGCTGCACCTGGATAACTTAATATCTGGAGCAAAGTATTTAGTAGCAAAGTAGTATGGAAGTAACTGTAATGGTAGTAAAAGTAATATTTTTGGGTTTTGTAGTGATTTTAACAGTAGCAACGGAAAAGTAAATAAACGAAGAACAGTATGTGAAAAGCTCGTAGGCATTGGATCGGTGATGGAGAATTATGCCGGATGCGATTATTCATGCAGCAATTATATCATAGGGTGACACAGAACTAGCTCCAATTCATCAATGTAACGTAGGCATGTATTCCGAATATAGTCATACGTGCTTATGGAAAAGAACTTGCATGACATCTTTTGTCCTACCCTCCCGTGGCAGTGGGGTCCTATTGGAAACTAAGGGATATTAAGGCCTCCTTTTAATAGAGTACCAGACCAAAGCATTAACACATTGTGAATACATGAACTCCTCAAATTATGGTCATCACCGGGAGTGGTCCCGATTATTGTCACTTCGGGGTTGCCGGGTCATAACACATAGTAGGTGACTATAGAATTGCAAGATAGGATCAAGAACTCACATATATTCATGAAAACATAATAGGTTCAGATCTGAAATCATGGCACTCGGGCCCTAGTGACAAGCATTAAGCATCGCAAAGTCATAGCAACATCAATCTCAGAACATAGTGGATACTAGGGATCAAACCCTAACAAAACTAACTCGATTACATGATAAATCTCATCCAACCCATCACCGTCTAGCAAGCCTACAATGGAATTACTCACGTACGGTGGTGAGCATCATGAAATTGGTGATGGAGGATGGTTGATGATGACGATGGCGATGGATTCCCCTCTCCGGAGCCCCGAACAGACTCCAGATCAGCCCTCCCGAGAGAGTTTAGGGCTTGGCGGCGGCTCCGTATCGTAAAATGCGATGAATCTTTCTCTCTGATTTTTTTCTCCCCGAAGACGAATATATGGAGTTGGAGTTGAGGTCGGTGGAGCTCTAGGGGGGCCACGAGGCAGGGGCGCCCCCACCCTCGTGGAAAGGGTGTGGCCCCCCTGGCCTTGATTCTTTCGCTAGTATTTTTCATTATTTCCAAAAATAATCTCTGTGAAGTTTCAGGTCATTCCGAGAACTTTTGTTTCTGCACATAAATAACACGATGGCAATTCTGCTAAAAACAACGTTAGTCCGGGTTAGTTCCATTCAAATCATGCAAGTTAGAGTCCAAAAAAAGGGCAAAAGTGTTTAGAAAAGTAGATACGACGGAGACGTATCAACTCCCCCAAGCTTAAACCTTTGCTTGTCCTCAAGCAATTCTGTTTATAAACTGAAAGTGATAAACAAAAACTTTCACAAACTCTGTTTTCTCTTGTTGTTGCAAATATTTAAAGCCAGCATTCAAGTTTTCAGCAAAGATTATGAACTAACCATATTCACAATAACACTTAGGTCTCATGTTTACTCATATCAATGCCATAATCAACTAGCGATCAATAATAATAAATCTCGGATGACAACACTTTCTCAAAACAATCATGATACGATATAACAAGATGGTATCTCGCTAGCCCTTTTTGAGACCGCAAAACATAAATGCAGAGCACCTTTAAAGACCAAGGACTGACTAAACATTGTAATTCATGGTAAAAGAGATCCAGTGATAGTCATACCCAATATAAATTAATAGTAATGGACGCAAATGACAGCGGTGCTCTCCAGCTGGTGCTTTTTAATAAGAAGGTGATGACTCAACATAAAAGTAAATAGACAAGCCCTTCGCAGAGGGAAGCAGGGATTTGTAGAGGTGCCAGAGATCGATTTTGAAATAGAGATAAATAAATAATATTTTGAGCGGCATACTTTCATTGTCAACATAACAACCAAGAGAGGGCGATATCTTCCATGCTACACACATTATAGGCGGTTCCCAAACAGAATGGTAAAGTTTATACTCCCCCTCCACCAACAAGCATCAATCCATGGTTTGCTCGAAACAACGAGTGCCTCCACCTAACAACAGTCCCGGGGGAGTTTTGTTTGCAATTATTTTGATTTGTTTTGCATAAAGCATGTGGCTGGGCATCCCGGTGACCAACCATTTTATCCTGAGTGAGGAGCGGAGTCCACTCCTCTTGAGAATGACCCGCCTAACATGGAAGATACGAACAGCCCTAGTTGATACATGAGCTATTCGAGCATACAAAACAGAATTTCATTTGAAGGTTTAGAGTTTGGCACATACAATTTTACTTTGAACGACAGGTAGATACCGCATATAGGAAGGTATGGTGGACTCATGTGGGATAACTTTGGGGTTTAAGGGATTGGATGCACAAGCAGTATTCCCGCTTATTACAAGTGAAGGCTAGCAAAAGACTGGGAATCGACCAACTAGAGAGCGACAACAGTCATAAACTCCTAGATAATTAAGCATGGAATAAGCAACTATAATCTCTAATTGTCATTGCAAACATGTTTATTCATAATAGGCTGAATCAGGAACGATGAACTAATCATATTTACACGAGAGAGCTCCCAACAATGAACTAATCAAAACAAGAGAGGTCGAGTTCATACCAGCTTCTCTCATCTCAATCAGTCCATCATATATCGTCATGATTGCCTTTCACTTGCACGACCGAACGATGTGAATAATAATAATAGTGCACGTGCATTGGACTAAGCTGGAATCTGCGAGCATTCAATAAACAGGAGAAGACAAGGCAATATGGATTCTTGGTTTAATCAACAACAATGCATATAAGAGCCATTTTAACAGTTTCATCATGGTCTTCTCCTATCGACCCCCAAAGAAAAGAAAGGAAATAAAACTATTTACACGAGAGAGCTCCCAACATGCAAAAGAAGAACATGAAATATTTTTGGGGTTTCTTTTAATTATTACTACTACAAGCAAGAAAGTAAACTAGCTAAACGCTACAACTAATTTTTTTTGGTTTTCTTAAAGTTTTTCAAACACACAAGAAGAAAACATAAAAAGAAAAATAAACTAGCATGGATATTACAGTGAAAAGTGTTAGCACCAACAACTAGCAATGATTGTGTAAACATGAATGTAATGTCGGTGAGAAATACGTACTACCCCAAGCTTAGGATTTTGGCGTAAGTTGGTCTATGGCCACGGCTGGCCTGGCGGATATCCGAAGTGATTGTTAGGGTCGCACTGAGAAGAAGAAGCCTCCGATTGCCACTGGTTGTCAATCGCCTCCGGATCCCACTGGTAATTAGAATGTCGTGGAGGATCAAGTTGTGGTTCCGGCTCTGGCTCTGTGGCTGATGAAGGGTTCCGGTACACTTGGATGGTCGCTAGCGGAACGAGATACTGGCCTGCAGATAAATCAAACAAGGAAGGAGCAGGCAAGGTAATAATCTCAGGGTGATTTTGATCAAATAACCATTTGTATTTAAGCGCCCTTTCCCTATTCATAACAATAAAATCATGTGCTACCATACTCTTATAATCTAAATAAACAATAGGCAGCAATTTTTCTTATTTCTCATAGTGCCTAATAGGTATCCTATAATATGTGATGTCTACTACGCAACCTTCTCCTTGTAGACGTTGTTGGGCCTGCAAGTCCACAGGTTTGTAGGACAGTAGCAAATTTCCCTCAAGTGGATGACCTAAGGTTTATCAATCCATGGGAGGCGTAGGATGAAGATGGTCTCTCTCAAGCAACCCTGCAACCAAATAACAAAGAGTCTCTTGTGTCCCCAACACACCGAATAAAATGGTAAATTGTATAGGTGCACTAGTTCGGCGAAGAGATGGTGATACAAGTGCAATATGGATGGTAGATATAGGTTTTTGTAATCTGAAAAATATAAAAAACGGCAAGGTAACAAGTGGTAAAAGTGAGCGTAAACGGTATTGCAATGCTAGGAAACAAGGCCTAGGGTTCATATATACTTTTACTAGTGCAAGTTCTCTCAACAATAATAACATAATTGGATCACATAACTATCCCTCAACATGCAACAAAGAGTCACTCCAAACTCACTAATAGCGGAGAACAAAAGAAGAGATTATGGTAGGGTACGAAACACCTCAAAGTTATTCTTTCCAATCAATCCATTGGGCTATTCCTATAAGTGTCACAAACAGCCCTAGAGTTCGTACTAGAATAACACCTTAGGATACAAATCAACCAAAACCCTAATGTCACCTAGATACTCCAATGTCACCTCAAGTATCCGTGGGCATGATTATACGATATGCATCACACAATCTCAATTCATCTATTCAAACCAACACATAGAACCTCAAAGAGTGCCCCAAAGTTTCTACCGGAGAATCACGACGAAAACGTGTGCCAACCCCTATGCATAGGTTCATGGGCGGAACCCGCAAGTTGATCACCAAAACATACATCAAGTGAATCACGTGATATCACATTGTCACCACAGACAGGCACGACCATACATACATCAAGTGTTCTGAAATCTTTAAAGACTCAATCCGATAAGATTACTTCAAGGGGAAAACTCAATTCATTACAAGAGAGTAGAGGGGGAGAAGAAACATAAGATCCAACTATAATAGCAAAGCTCGCGATACATCAAGATCGTGCCAAATCAAGAACACGAGAGAGAGAGAGAGAGAGAGATCGAACACATAGCTACTGGTACGTACCCTCAGCCCCGAGGGTGAACTACTCCCTACTCATCATGGAGAGCGCCGGGATGATGAAGATGGCCTCCGGTGAGGGTTCCCCCCTCCGGCAGGGTGCCGGAACAGGGTCCCGGTTGGTTTTTGGTGGTTCTGGAGGTTTTGCAGCGCCGGAACTCCCGGTCTAATCTCTGTTCTGGAAGTTTTACGATACGTAGGTATATATGGGTGCAGGGGGTACGTCGGTGGACCGAAGGGGGCACGAGCGGGCGTGCCCGGGGTGGGCACCCCCCACCCTCATGAGCACCTCCTTCTTTCCGACGTGCACCCCAAGTCCATCGGGTGGCTTTCCTTCCAAAAATAATTTCTCCAGTTGATTTCGTTCCGTTTTGACTCCGTTTGATATTCCTTTTCCTCGAAATACTGAAAAGGCATAAAATAGCAAATCTAGGCTGGGCCTCCGGTTAATAGGTTAGTCCCAAAAATAATATAAAAGTGGATAATAAAGCCCAATATTTCCCAAAACAATAGATAATATAGCATGGAGCAATAAAAAATTATAGATATGTTGGATACATATCAAGCATCCCAAGCTTAATTCCTGCTCGTCCTCGAGTAGGTAAATGATAAAAAAGATAATTTTTGATGCGGAATGCTAGTTGGCATAATTTCATTGTAATTCTTCTTACTTGTGATATGGATATTCAGATCCGAAAGATTCAAGACAAAAGTTCATATTGACATAAAAATAATAATACTTCAAGCATACTAACAAAGCAATTATGTCTTCTCAAAATAACATGGCAAAAGAAAGTTCATCCCTACAAAATCATATAGTCAGGCTATGCTTCATTTTCGTCACACAAAGATGTTCCCAACTTCTATACCCCCGATGACAAGCCAAGAAATTGTTTCATACTTAAATAATCTCAAACTTTTTGAACCTTCATGCAATACATGAGCGTGAGCCATGGATATAGCACTATGGGTGGAATAGAATATGATGATGGGGATTGTGTGGAGAAGACAAAAAAAGGAGAAAGTCTCACATTGACGAGGATAATCAACGGGCTATGGAGATGCCCATCAATTGATGTCAACATGAGGAGTAGGGATTGCCATGCAACGGATGCACTAGAGCTATAAATGAATGCTCAACAAAAGAAAACTAGTGGGTGTGCATCCAACTTCCTTGCTCACGAAGACCTAGGGCATTTGAGTAAGCCCATTGTAGGAATATACAAGCCAAGTTCTATAATGAAAAATTCCCACTAGTATGAAAAATACAACTTATGAGACTCACTATATGAAAAACATGGTGCTACTTCGAAGCACAATATATGAGACTCACTACATGAAGAACAAGGTGCTACTTTGAAGCACAAGTGTGGAAAGAGAGATAGTAACATTGCCCTTTTTATTTTTATTTTTTTTGGTCCTTTCTTTTTTTTTCTTTTTGGCCTTTCTCTTTTTTTTTGATTGGGCAATGCTCTAATAATGATGATCATCACACTTCTATTGATTACAACAAATGAATTACAACTTGAAACTAGAACAAGATATGACTCTATATGAATGCCTCTGGCGGTGTACCGGGATGGTGCAATGAATCAAGAGTGACATGTATGAAAAATAATGCATGGTGGCTTTGCCACAAATACGATGTCAACTACACGATCATGCAATGGAAATATGACAAAAGTAAAGTATGTCATGATGATGATGAACGAAACGGTGGAAAGTTGCATGGCAATATATCTCGGAATGGCTATGGAAATGCCATAATAGGTAGGTATGGTGGCTGTTTTGAGGAAGATATATGGAGGTTTATGTGTGATAGAGCGTATCGTATCACGGGGTTTGGATGCACCGGCGAAGTTTGCACCAACTCTCAAGGTGAGAAAGGGCAATGCATGGTATCGAAGAGGCTAGCAAAGGCGGAAAGGTAAAAGTGCGTATAATCCATGGACTCAACATTAGTCAAAAGAACTCATATACTTATTGCAAAAATTTAGAAGTCGTCAAAAACCAAGTACTACGCGCATGCTCCTAGGGGGATAGATTGGTAGGAAAAGACCGTCGCACGTCCCCGACCGCCACTCATAAGGATGCACAAGCCAGGTACACTTCATGTTTCAAATTTGTTACACAACTTTAACCATACGTGCATGCTATGGGACTTGCCAACTTCAACACAAGTATCTCTCAAATTCACAACTACTCAACTAGCATGACTCTAATATCACCATCTTCATATCTCAAAACAATCATCAAGCATTAAACTTCTCTTAGTATTCAACACACTCATAAGAATTCTTACAAATCTTGTATGCTTAGCATATTAGGATTATTTAAGCAAATTACCATGCTATTTAAGACTCTCAAAATAATATAAGTTAAGTATGAGAGTTCATCTATTTCTTCAAAATAAAACTACCACCATGCTCTAAAAGATATAAGCGAAGCACTAGAGCAAATAACAAACTACTCCGAAAGATATAAGTGAAGATCAATGAGTAGTCGGATGATTACGCAACTATGTGAAGACTCTCTAACATTTAAGAATTTCATATCTTGATACTTTATTCAAACAGCAAGAAAAACAAAATAAAATGACATGACGCTCAAAGCAAAACACATATCATGTGGTGAATAAAAATATAGCTCCAAGTAAAGTTACCGATGACAGAAGACGTAAGAGGGGATGCCTTCCAGGGCATCCCCAAGCTTAGGCTCTTGGTTATCCTTGAATATTACCTTGGGGTGCCTTGGGAATCCCCAAGCTTAGGCTCTTGCCACTCCTTATTCCATAGTCCATCGAATCTTTACCCAAAACTTAACAACTTCACAACACAAAACTTAACAGAAAACTCGTGAGCTCCGTTAGCGAAAGAAAACAAAACACCACTTCAAGTTACTGTAATAAACTCATTCTTTATTTATATTGGTGTTAGACCTAATGTATTCCAACTTCTCTATGGTTTATAAACTATTTTACTAGCCATAGATTCATCAAAATAAGCAAACAACACAATGAAAACAGAATCTATCAAAAACAGAACAGTCTGTAGTAATCTGCAACTAACGCAAACTTCTGGAACTCCAAAAATTCTAAAATACATTGGTGGACCTGAGGAATTTTTCTAGTAATAATCTGCAAAAATAATCAACTAAATAGCACTCTCCAGTAAAAAGTTGAAGCTAATCTCGTGAGCGCTAAAGTTCCTGTTTTTTACAGCATGATCATAAAGACTTCACCCAAGTCTTCCCAAAGGTTCTACTTGGCACAAACACTAATTAAAACACAAAACCACATCTAAACAGAAGATAGATGGATTATTTATTACTAAACTGAACCAAAAAGCAAGGAACTAAAATAAAATTGGGTTGCCTCCCAACAAGCGCTATCGTTCAACGCCCCTAGCTAGGCATGATGATTTCAATGATGCTCACATAAAAGATAAGAATTGAAACATAAAGAGATCATCATGAAGAATATGACTAGCACATTTTAGTCTAACCCACTTCCTATGCATAGGGATTTTGTGAACAAACAACTTATGAGAACAATAATCAACTAGTATAGGAAGGTAAAACAAGCATAACTTCAAAACTTTAAGCACATAGAGAGGAAACTTGATATTGTTGCAATTCCTACAAGCATATATTCCTCCCTCATAATAATTTTCAGTAGCATCATGAATGAATTCAACAATATAACCAGCACCTAAATCATTCTTTTCATGATCTACAAGCATATAAAATTCACTACTCTCCACACAAGCAAAATTCTTCTCATTCGGAATAGCGGGAGTATCATAAGAGACTTGAATACTATAAATTGTTTCCACATTAAAAGAGTAATGTTCTGAAAAAGGGTAATCATAATCATGACAAGTTTTATAAATATAATCATCACTACTTTTTATAGCATAAGTTTTATCACAATAATCATCATAAGTAGTAACTTTGTTCTCATCATAATCGATTGAAACCTCTTCCAAGATAGTGGAATCATCACTAAATAAAGTCATGACCTCTCCAAATCCACTTTCATAAATATTAAAAGATTCAACATACTCCAAAATAGTAGGATCACTACTTCCTAAAGTTTACACTCTTCCAAACTCACTTTCGTAAATATAATCATCATAGGTAGAAGGCATGCTATCATCATAACTACTTTGCATATCAAAACTTGAGAGGCTAAAAATATCATCATTATTAAACATAGAATCCCCAAGCTTGGGACAAACATTAATTACAACAAATATATTCTCAAATATATCATCCTCATCAAACATAGCTTCCCCAAGCTTGGGCCTTTTCGTATCATAAGCATAATCACTCTCATCATTAATAGTATGGCTAGCACCAATAGTATAGCAAACATTATTATCATATTTTTTCAAGCAAGTGCTAAAAAGATTTTCAAGATCATAAGAAGTATCATTATCTTCCCAATCATAATCATCACAATAAGCAATAGGCATAACGAGATCATCATCAAGTGTATCATCTTCATTTTCATGAGGCATAACAATAATAGGAGCAACCTTATTTGGGAGAGATACCTTTTTACCTCTCTTCCTTTTTCTTTTCTTCTTCTTCACCACATCTTGTGTGGGTTTAATCCTCTTTTTGGAGCTCCTTATTAATGAGATTGGTTGAATAGAAGGCTCCTCCTCGTTACTTGATTCATCATAAGAAATAATAGTAGGATATTGGGAAGTCTCTCCCCTTTCGTTAGCATTTTCTTCATCTTCTATTTGTTTTCTTTTCTTTATGTAATTGGCAATATAAGGATTATCAATGCAATTCACCGCACAATACATATAAATCTTTTCCAGATCAAAATCAAGAAATTTCTTATGGGCAAATTCTGGAAGGTCCTTAAGTAAACATTTCAACTCATCATAACCCAAAAGCAAACTAAGTTCATTATAATGTGCAAGGGAAATCAAATCATCACAATTTTTGGACACAATTCGGTCATGAAACAATTTGCATTGGAGATGTAAATGACCACGTTCATTGCAAAGTTCACAAGTACGGCAAAGGAAATTCAAATTTTCAGCACTCACATCTAGCCTTTCTTGCAACCATTTAGTTTCTAAATGCTTATGCTTCTTGCAATAAATATCTTCACTATTTGGCGTGTTCATGCAAACATGCACTCCACAAAAGTTGACATGCTCATAAGAGATATTTTCATCATAACTAGTGCAATCATCATTAGTACTATGGATATTGAAGGAATTCGTACTAACAACATTGCAATCATGCTCATCATTCAAAGATTTAGTGCCAAACAATTTAATGCATTCTTCTTCTCACACTTTGGCACAATTTTCCTTTCCATCATTCTCATGAAAGATATTAAAAAGATGAAGCGTATGAGACAAACTTAACTCCATTTTTTTGGTAGTTTTCTTTTATAAACTAAACTAGTGATAAAAGAAGAAACAAAAAGATTTGATTGCAAGATCTAAAGATATATCTTCACTTACCTAGCCTCCACGGCAACGGCGCTAGAAAAGAGCTTGATGTCTACTACGCAACCTTCTCCTTGTAGACGTTGTTGGGCCTGCAAGTGCACAGGTTTGTAGGACAGTAGCAAATTTCCCTCAAGTGGATGACCTAAGGTTTATCAATCCGTGGGAGGCGTAGGATGAAGATGGTCTCTCTCAAGCAACCCTGCAAACAAATAACAAAGAGTCTCTTGTGTCCCCAACACACCCAATACAATGGTAAATTGTATAGGTGCACTAGTTCGGCGAAGAGATGGTGATACAAGTGCAATATGGATGGCAGATATAGGTTTTTGTAATCTGAAAATATAAAAACAGCAAGGTAACAAGTGGTAAAAGTGAGCTTAAACGGTATTGCAATGCTAGGAAACAAGTCCTAGGGTTCATACTTTCACTAGTGCAAGTTCTCTCAACAATAATAACATAATTGGATCACACAAATATCCCTCAACATGCAACAAAGAGTCACTCCAAAGTCACTAATAGCAGAGAACAAACAAAGAGATTATGGTAGGGTACGAAACCACCTCAAAGTTATTCTTTCCAATCAATCCATTGGGCTATTCCTATAAGTGTCACAAATAGCCCTAGAGTTCGTACTAGAGTAACACCTTAAGATACAAATCAACCTAAACCCTAATGTCACCTAGATACTCCAATGTCACCTCAAGTATCCGTGGGCATGATTATACGATATGCATCACACAATCTCAATTCATCTATTCAAACCAACACATAGAACCTCAAAGAGTGCCCCAAAGTTTCTACCGGAGAATCACGACGAAAACGTGTGCCAACCCCTATGCATAGGTTCATGGGAGGAACCCGCAAGTTGATCACCAAAACATACATCAAGTGAATCACGTGATATCGCATTGTCACCACAGATAGGCACGGCCATACAAACATCAACTGTTCTCAAATCTTTAAAGACTCAATCCAATAAGATTACTTCAAGGGGAAAACTCAACTCATTACAAAAGAGTAGAGGAGAAGAAACATAAGATCCAACTATAATAGCAAAGCTCGCGATACATCGAGATCGTGCCAAATCAAGAACACGAGAGAGAGAGAGAGATCAAACATATAGTGAATACAAGAGAGAGAGAGAGAGAGAGATCAAACACATAGGGGAGCACGAGAGAGAAAAATACGTGAAAAGCACGTAGGCATTGTATCGGTGATGGAGAATTATGCCGGATGCGATTATTCATGCAACAGTTATAACATAGGGTGACACAGAACTAGCTCCAATACATCAATGTAATGTAGGCATGTATTCCGAATATAGTCATACGTGCTTATGGAAAAGAACTTGCATGACATCTTTTGTCCTACCCTCCCGTGGCAGCGGGGTCCTATTGGAAACTAAGGGATATTAAGGCCTCCTTTTAATAGAGTACCGGACCAAAGCATTAACACATAGTGAATGCATGAACACCTCAAACTATGGTCATCACCGGGAGTGGTCCCAATTATTGTCACTTCGGGGCTGCCGGATCATAACACATAGTAGGTGACTATAGACTTGCAAGATAGGATAAAGAACTCACGTATATTCATGAAAACATAATAGGTTCAAATCTGAAATCATGGCACTTGGGCCCTAGTGACAAGCATTAAGCATAGCAAAGTCATAGCAACATCAATCTCAGAACATAGTGGAGTCTAGGGATCAAACCCTAACAAAACTAACTCGATTACATGATAAATCTCATCCAACCCATCACTGTCCAGCAAGCCTACGACGGAATTACTCACGCACGACGGTGAGCATCATGAAATTGGTGATGGAGGATGTTTGATGACGATGATGGCGACGGATTCCCCTCTCCGGAGCCCTGAACGGACTCCAGATCAGCCCTCCCAAGAGAGTTTAGGGCTTGGCGGCGGCTCCGTATCGTAAAACATGATGAATCTTTCTCTCTGATTTTTTTCTCCCCGAACACGAATATATGGAGTTGGAGTTGAGGTCTGTGGAGCTCCAGGGGGCCCACGAGGCAGGGGGCGCGCCCCCACCCTCGTGGAAAGGGTGCGGGGCCCCTGGCCTTGATTCTTTCACAAGTATTTTTCATTATTTCCAAAAATAATCTCCGTGAAATTTCAGGTCATTTCAAGAACTTTTGTTTCTGCACATAAATAACACAATGGCAATTCTGCTGAAAGCAACGTTAGTCCGGGTTAGTTCCATTCAAATCATGCATGTTAGAGTCCAAAACAACGGCAAAAGTGTTTGGAGAAGTAGATACGACGGAGACGTATTAGACGTATGCAGACGAATTTTGGATTTCCCAGAATTTAAAAACCAGGCATCTCAATGTTTTCCCGGCAATCAACGTTGGCCTGGTGTTTGAAATTCATTCCCATTTCTTGCATGGGACCTAAGCATGCAACCAAGGACACGGATTTGATTTTTCAACCAATTTATATGCACTGGAAGATGTGCATGTAGTTCAAATTTGAATTATGCACATAAATGCATTGAAAACTCAGTTAATGCATAAAAATGACCAAACGAACCCCGAAAAATCACAAGAAATCAAACAACAGTCCAGTTGTTCTATGTTGACACGAGAAAAAAATTTGAAAGCAATAAGAGGCAACGGATATCCCCAAAGGTGGGACGTTCCCTACCGAAAACCATCATGCTTGTTGTGAGAAGCATATCCCCAAACCTGCCCCAAATGGGACAAAAAATTTACCATGGCATGTTGATGCCGCTCCATGATAGCATGCCAAGTTTCATGAATTTCAGACGAGTTTTGGATTTACTATAATTTAAAAACCAGGCATCTCAATGTTTTTCCGGCAATCAACGGTGCGCTGGTGTTTGAAATTCGTTCCCATTTCTAGCATGGGACCTAAGCATGCACCCAAGGACACAGATTTGAGTTTCAACCAATTTATGCACATAAATGCATTGAAAACTCTATTAATGCATAAAAATGTCCAAACGAACCCGAAAATCACAACAATTCACACAACACTCCTGTTGTTCTATGTTGACACGAGAAAAAAATTTAAAGCAATAAGAGGCAATGGATATTGTTTCGTCCCCAATGGTGGGATGTTCCCTACCGAAAACCATCATGCCCATTGTGAGAAGCTCTGGTTTGTGAGAAGCATATCCCAAAACCTGCCCCAAATGAGATAAAACTTTTACCATGGCGTGTTGATGCCGCTCCATGATAGCATGCCAAGTTTCATGAATTTTAGATGAGTTTTGGATTTTAATAGAATTTAAAAACCAGGCATCTCAATGTTTTGCCGGCAATCAACGGTGTGCTTGTGTTTGAAATTCATTCCCATTTGTTGGATGGGACCTAAGCATGCACCCAAGGACACAGATTTGAGTTTCAATCAATTTGTATGCACTCTAGCATGTGCATGTAGTTCAAAATTAGAATTCTGCACATAAATGCATTGAAAACTCAGTTAATGCATAAAAATGTCCAAACGAACCCCAAAAAATCACTAAAATTCACACAACACTCCTGTTGTTCTATGTTGACACGAGAAAAAAATTTAAAGCAGTAAGAGGCAATGGATATCGTTTCGTCCCCAATGGTGGGACGTTCCCTACCGAAAACCATCATGCTTATCGTGAGAAGCTCTGGTTTGTCAGAAGAATATCCCCAAACCTGCCCCAAATGGGACAAAAATTTTACCACGACATGTTGATGCCGCTCCATGATAGCATGTCAAGTTTCATGAATTTCAGGCGAGTTTTGGATTTACTAGAATTTAAAAACTAGGCATCTCAATGTTTTGCCGGCAATCAACGGTGGGCTGGTGTTTGAAATTCATTCCCATTTCTTGCATAGGACCTAAGCAAGCACCCAAGGACACATATTTGATTTTTTAACCAATTTATAAGCACTAGAGCATGTGCATGTAGTTCAAATTTGAATTATGAACATAAATGCATTGAAAACTCAGTTAATGCATAAAAATGTCCAAACGAACCCCGAAAAATCAAAAAATTCGCACAACACTCATGTTGTTCTATGTTGACACGAGAAAAAATTTGAAAGCAAGAAGAGGAAATGGATATAGTTTCGTCCCCAATGGTGGGACGTTCCCTACCGAAAACCATCATGCTTGTTGTGAGAAGCTTTGGTTTGTGAGAAGCGTATACCCAAAGCTGCCCCAATTGGGACGAAATTTTTACCACGGCATGTTGACGCCGCTACATGATAGCATGCCAAGTTTCATGAATTTCAGACGAGTTTTGGATTTACTATAATTTAAAAACCAGGCATCGCAATATTTTGCCGGCAATCAACGATGCCCTGGTGTTTGAAATTCATTCCCATTTCTTGCAAGGGACCTAAGCATGCACCCAAGGACACATATTTGATTTTTCAACCAATTTATATGCACTGGAGCATGTGCATGTAGTTCAAATTTGAATTATGCACATAAATGCATTGAAAACTCTGTTAATGCATAAAAATGTCCAAACGAACCCCGAAAAATCACAAAAAATTCACACAACACTCCTGTTGTTCTATGTTGACACGAGAATAAATTTGAAAGCAATAATAGGCAATGGATATCATTTCGTCCCCAAAGGTGGGACGTTCCCTACCGAAAACCATCATGCCCATTGTGAGAAGCTCTGGTTTGTGAGAAGCATATCCCAAAACCTGCCCCAAATGAGACAAAACTTTTACCACGGCATGTTGATGCCGCTCCATGATAGCATGCCAAGTTTCATGAATTTCAGAAGAGTTTTGGATTTTAATAGAATTTAAAAACCAGGCATCTCAATGTTTTGCCGGCAATCAACGGTGTGCTTGTGTTTGAAATTCATTCCCATTTGTTGGATGGGACCTAAGCATGCACCCAAGGACACAGATTTGAGTTTCAATCAATTTGTATGCACTCTAGCATGTGCATGTAGTTCAAAATTAGAATTGTGCACATAAATGCATTGAAAACTCAGTTAATGCATAAAAATGTCCAAACGAACCCCAAAAAATCACAAAAATTCACACAACACTCCTGTTGTTCTATGTTGACATGAGAAAAAATATGAAAGAAATAAGAGGCTATGGATATCGTTTCGTCCCGAAAGGTGGGACGGTCCCAACCAAAAACCATCATGCTTGTTGTGAGAAGCTCTAGTTTGTGAGAAGCATATCCTTAAACCTGCCCCAAATGGGATAAAAAATTTACCACAGCATATTGATGCCGCTCCATTATAGTGATGACCCACAAGTATAGGGGATCGCAACAGTTTTCAAGGGTAGAGTATTCAACCCAAATTTATTCATTCGACACAAGGGGAGCCAAAGAATATTCTCAAGTATTAGCAACTGAGTTGTCAATTCAGCCACACCTGGATAACTTAATATCTGCAGCAAAGTAGTATGGAAGTAACGGTAACGGTAGCTAAAGTAATATATTTGGGTTTTGTAGTGATTGTAATAGTAGCAACGGAAAAGTAAATAAGCGAAGAACAATATGTAAAAAGCTCGTAGGCATTGGATCGCTGATGGAGAATTATGCCGGATGCGATTATTCATGCAACAATTATAACATAGGTTGACACAGAACTAGCTCCAATTCATCTATGTAATGTAGGCATGCATTCCGAATATAGTCATAAGTGCTTATGGAAAAGAACTTGCATGACATCTTTTGTCCTACCCTCCCGTGGCAGCGGGGTCCTATTGGAAACTAAGGGATATTAAGGCCTCCTTTTAATAGAGTACCGGGTCAAAGCATTAACACGTAGTGAATACATGAACTCCTCAAACTATGGTCATCACCGGGAGTGGTCCCGATTATTGTCACTTCGGGGTTGCCGGATCATAACACATATTAGGTGACTATAGACTTGCAAGATAGGATAAAGAACTCACATATATTCATGAAAACATAATAGGTTCAGATATGAAATCATGGCACTCGGGCCCTAGTGACAAGCATTAAGCATAGCAAAGTCATAGCAACATCAATCTCAGAACATACTGGATACTAGGGATCAAACCATAACAAAACTAACTCGATTACATGATAAATCTCATCCAACCCATCACCGTCCAGCAAGCCTATGATGGAATTACTCACACATGGCGGTGAGCATCATGAAATTGGTGATGGAGGATGGTTGATGATGACGATGGCGATGGATTCCCCTCTCCGGAGCCCCGAACGGACTCCAGATCAGCCCTCCCGAGAGAGTTTAGGGCTTGGCAGCGGCTCCGTACCGTAAAACGTGATGAATCTTTCTCTCTGATTTTTTCTACACGAACAAGTGTATATGGAGTTGGAGTTGAGGTCGGTGGAGCTCCAGGGGGCCCACAAGGCAGGGGCGCGCCCAGCGGGGCAGGAGCGCCCCCCCACCCTCGTGGAAAGGGTGTGGGCCCCCTGGCTTTGATTCTGTCGCCAGTATTTTTCATTATTTCCAAAAATAATCTCTGTGAAGTTTCAGGTCATTCCGAGAACTTTTGTTTCTGCACATAAATAACACCATGGCAATTCTGCTAAAAACAGCATCAATCTGGGTTAGTTCCATTAAAATCATGCAAGTTAGAGTCCAAAACAAGGGCAAAAGTGTTTGGAAAAGTAGATACGATGGAGAAGTATTGTAACACCCCAGATCTTAACTCTACTATTAACCTAGACCACATGCCTTGTCATCATGATCATCAACATTAAAATTGCAATTAGGAAATAATTCAAACTCAAAATTCAAATTCAAATCACAACTGAACTTTGAAGTTGCAATAAAGTTGCTGCAAAAATGTTCATCCTCTAGTTAAACTTCCATAACATTTATTTGGTAAGGAAAACAACATCACATAAGTGCTAGTGTGGACAGCAGCAATATAATCAGAGTCATTTCAGCATTTTTCAGTGCTATTTCAATTTTGGAAAATGCAAACCAATTCAACTTGCTCCAAAAATAATTGTGGCACCGTCTAAGTTAGTGTTTGATTTGTTGGGCCTAGATCCATATTTTTCCTACACTAAATGGTTACCCAAATAATTCCATCTCTCTCTCTCTCTCTACTGCTAAATAAAAGAGAAAACAGTAAGACAAAAAAAGGGAAAAGCCACACTGTGCACTGCAGCCCACTGTTATAGTGCACAGCCCAGCCAATCAGTTCCCCTTTTCTTCTTTCCTGTTCACTATAGGCGCCGTGGCCCCTGCAACACGTCCATGGCGTGGATCCTCCACGCGTAGCTCATTTGCCTTCACCCCTAGGAGGATAAGGAGGCCGTCCCCGACGCCGCTGTCAAACCCTAGCCCCACTCAGCCATCTCCTCGCCCCTCCCCCTCTCGTTCCCGATCACAACTGTAGGTGCGTCGTCGCCGTTCACCGCGCCCACCGAGCACCCTGCCGCCTAGGACTGCTCCAGGAGCACCGGCGCCGTCCTCTGCTTCGTCTCCAACTACGAGTTCAAGCTCGACACCTCTACAACACCGGGATCGATGCCTTCGTCTTCCTCTATTTCGGCCGCCGCCGTCCCTCTGGGTCGTCCCGCCTCTCCGACCCGTCGCTGGCCTCCCCGAGAACGGCAACCGCCTCGTGGTGAGCTCCTCCTTCGATTTCCCTCGTCCTTGGTCTAGATTCGTTGCCGTAGCTATCAATTAGTGCTGATCCATGGCCACACGGAGCTGTACGCGCGCTTGCTGCTACTGCTGTATAAGGCCATGGTCGCACCCTACTGCTTGCTGTTTCTGCCCGCTGCTCCATGCTGCTAGTGCCGCTGTTGCTTACTGCTACTAGCTGCCGCTGATATTGCGACTGCTCCCGCACTGCTACGGCTGCTTGTCGCCACCGCTGCATGTCACTTCTGCTGCTCATTGCTTGCCATGGCCGTGTGTTTGCGTGCTCATTGTGTGTGTGCAGCATGTGTGCGCGTTGTGCGTGCGTACAGTGTGTGTGTGCGCTGGGTGTGTGGCCACGCCCACCACGGGCCTCGCCGCACCACCGCTGCCACTCCCTGCTGCTCCTCTGCACGCTGCACTGGGCTGCTGCTCCTCTGCTACAGTAACGTTCAGTTACTGTAGCAGTAGCCAGCTTTGCAACTTTTACCCTAACTAGCCCTCTTGACAACCCCTAAAAAGCAACTGAACAAAAGTTAATATGAGTAAAATTAATATGGGCGTGTAGTACACTTGACAGGGTTCAATTATTTCCATTGGACCAAATCCAAAAGTTACCTCGATTAATTCCTATAAAAAAGACAAAAGTCTATGTTCAGTTAACAGAAAAGACTGAAAATAGCGTTATTGTAGTAGCTACTTTAGGGCAGAAAATAAACTAGTCGCAGGGATCTAGCAGAGATGCAATTGAGACCATCTTGTAGATCACATGAAAGTGATCAGTATTGGTAAAAGGCTCCAGGCCATAGGATGAACAGAACAATAATTATAGCCTTTTGAAATCAGCCAAGTGATGTTTAAAACTGAGGATTTCTCAGACTTGGCCAATTTTCAGGGAAATCCAGATAACTGTTTAAATCTTTGGAAATTCATAGAAAATAATTCGTAAGTCAGATGAAAAAGTTTTATACATGAAAGTTGCTCAGAACGACGAGACGAATCTGGATACACTCTCTGTTTGTCTGTCACTCATCCCTAGCATAGCGAACATGCAACTTTCCCCCTCCATTTCATCTGTTCGAAAATGCCAAACTTCAGGAAAGCATTCCCGGATGTTTTCCCCCTCCACCTATATCGTGTAGCACTGCGTTAGAACACGTCTAGCTCTACCTGTTGTTATGTTATGCACTTGCTTGCTATGTATTCATTGTTTCTTCCCCCTCTTCCCTCTGGTAGACCCCGAGATTGATGTTGATGCCCCTGTGATCGACTACATCGAGGACGACCCTTCTTCCCTTTCATCGGAGCTTCCAGGCAAGCCCCCCCCCCTTTGATCATCCCGATATCGCCCATTATATTCCCTCATGCTTGCATTAGATTTTGCTACTATTATTGTTTGCTCCTATTCTGATGCATAGCGTGCTTTTGTAACGTTCTTATTGTTACCTACCTGCTTTATCCTAAACTACTTAGTATAGGTAGGTTAGTGATCCATCAGTGACCCCCACCTTGTCCTTGTTGCCCCTGCTTCATCATTGAAGACCCGATCAACGGGATCGAAGACCAGGCCCAGGCACCGCACATCACTTTCCCCTTAGTTGCTCGACACTACTGGATTACTATCGAGTGCCGAGGGTGAGACCTCTACAACACTTCTGATGTTAACCCTGTAGTGTAGCTATTCGGTTGTGGTCATCGAGGGTGATTCCGCCTTAACCACTTCGGATATGACTCTGTCGTGCAACCCCTCAAGTGTGAACCTCGGGGGTGGTTCCTATTACGTTCACCTTGATGACTACATCGAGTGGATTTCACCGGGGGTGATTCCTCGGGTTTTCCCCTTGATGTATGGACACACGGTTACTATGGTTACTATGACTTTACACTGAACCATGTTACTAAAGACGGGTCAACCCTGAGGGGTACCCCACGAGCATAATTGCGAGTTATGTGGAGTCGGGTTGACCTGGAAGGTGCCCGCGAGATAATTACGAGGCGTGGCCGGGCATTCTTAGCCATTGCCGCAAGTCCTCGAGACGGGGCAACGGGGTCACATCTTTCATGAGTCTCTACTTGTTACAGCGTGCCCCTAATCCACTACGATTTGGATATTTGATCCGAGGGGCCTCTGGCCTGATAGCACTAACCATCATGTGGGCATAGTATGAGCGTTCTGCGTCGTATGCATCAGCCGAAGCTTAATAGACGTCAGCGACTGAGTGGCGCGCGCCGGGTTGGACTGCGTAAGCACCTGCCTTTTGGAAGGAGGTAGCTAGGTCTGCTCACCGGCCACGTTCGCAATGTGCAGGAGTTCCCGGGGAGATGGCCCATGACCCCTAGGGGCATAGGTTTAGTCTGGTGTGCTGGCCTCTCTATTAAGCCTAGGTTGGGTTGCGGCGTGTTGTTTGGCCGAGGCCGGGCATGACCAGGAAAGTGTGTCCGGCCAGAGTTAATCGAGCGTGGTGGGTAAGTTGGTGCACCCCTGCAGGGAAGAAAACATCTATCGATAGCCTGTCCTACGATAACAGACACTTGGAGTTGTATCTCGATCGATACAACTAGAACTGGATACTTGAGATGAGAAATGGATAGTATGGTGTCGGTGTACTAGAGTAAGGGTACCCTGGTATCCCGAACTCGTGCAGGGGCAGTTGCAGCACCCCGCGGCAGGGCTGCCTAGTGACCGCCAAGGTCCTCCGTGGTTCCTTTGGAGCCATTCAAGAACAAAGTATTTAAGCCAAGAAGACAAGGCCCCGGCAAGAGGAGCTTGCCGGGAAGGCCACTCAAGGCACGCAGAAGACAAGACCCCGGCAAGAGGAGCTTGCCGGGAAGGCCACTCAAGGCACGCAGAAGACAAGACCCGGCAAGAGGAGCTTGCGGGAAGGCTTGGTGAGCAACAAGCTCCGGCGCGACAAGGATTCAGCAGCGGCAAAGTGCTTGCCGGCGAGCAACCTCTCGTCATCTCCGCTCCAGCTCATCCACCAGCGATGTCGTCATGGGGCCATTCCAGCGTGCGTGTCAAGAGGTGTGCAGCCAGCGGAGAGCAGCGGTGGCGGCGCCGACAGGGTGCCATCGTGGCAAGCGGTGGTGCCCTGACGGTCCCTTCTGACTGTTTAGGCGACATGGGCGGGCATTTAATGCTTTTGTCCCTTGCCACGAGTGAGGTAGAATACACTATACAAAGTAGTTGTACCAACCGCAACTCATTTTCCCATTTTGCCCTTGTTTACGTTGCCACCTGTGGTGACCCCTTTGAGCCTATAAAAGGAGGCCCATGCGCAACGTAGAGGGGGTTCGGTAGGTTCGACTCATTCGAGACTAGAAACACTCAAGCTAGGTTTTGTAGCTCTCGATGCTCCCTAGCAAGAACACAATACAATCAGACAAGTAGCAGTAGGAGTATTATCTCTCCGGAGAGCTCCGAAGCTGGGTAAACCGCTCGTGTGCATCGCCTCAATCTGCTCTTCGTGCAATCTCCGCCCCCCACCGAACCAAAAGGGACTCGGTCCGCCGGTCCCATAGGTGTTCGTGGGTCACGATCAGCTTCCCCGACATCTTTGGCGCGCCAGGTAGGGGATCGTCTAGGCTGTGTGAACCTGATCCGGCGTTCACACGAGCGACATCTTCATCATCTTCATCAACATGCCACCGAAGAAGAAGGCTTCGGCGGCAGCAGAGCCGTCCGCGTCAAACCCACCACCACTGGCAAAAGAACGGGCGTTGACAAGGGAGCTCATGACGCTGCCAAGTCCAAGGACAAGGCTGCGCAGACCTCGGCGTCCGGATACGCACCGCGTCCATCTCAGGAGGCGCGGGACCGACAGCGTCATGGTGCTCGCAGCACCATGCGTTCGTTGGGCCAAGATCGAGCTGGTGGATCCAGGGACGCTCAAGAACAGCGCGCGCGCCAACAGGCTGGTGCGAGCGGGGCACGGTCGCCTGGACGAGATACTGCTCCTTCTAACATATTTAGAAGTCCGAGCATATCCCGCTCCTCGCACCGTTCGCCATTGTCGCCCACCACTCAAGCGGAAGCTTTGGCGCGAGCTCAACTGCTCCTGGAATACCCTCCAACGGCTGACAAGGTCGAAGAATGGAGGGCCACCATTCAGAGTCTCATCGGCTTTGCCAACGGCGACGTTCCGCGGCAACCAAGCACATCGCTGCCGCGACGGGACGACAAGGCACGAGCCGGTGGCGACGAGACCTGCGGGGGTGCAACCACCATGCACTCTCCATCCCGAAGGCCAAGATCGCCGACTCGTCGGATCCACCTCGACAGCGACTCCACCGCGTCGTCGGATCCACGAGCTCGACGCGACCAGCGCCAAGTTCTTCAGGAAAGGCAACAAGAAGACGCTCGAACTCGCATCGAGCGCCGAAGAGAAGCGCGACGTTAATCTGACCAGCGCGTTGGGCCCACTGTCGACATGCAAGCGCCAGGGGAACCAGGTGACTTGCCGTACGAGGTAGGTTGCCCTGCGTTCACTCGTGAGCTGCGGCAAGTCCAGTGGCCCGACAAGAAAAATTTCAAGCCAGATGTGCGGAGAAATGCGATGGCAGGACACACCCGTCGGAGTTCCTCAGCATCTACACCATTGCGGTGCAAGCTGCCGGGGGGCGAGACGACAAGATCCTCGCCAACTACTTCCCGGTGGTGCTCAAGCCCAATGTCAGATCTTGGCTCATGCACTTGCCGGACAGCTCCATATCTTCTTGGGCAGATCTATGCCATCAGTTTGTCGGCGCCTTCACAGGCAGCCACAAACCTCATTGCAAAGAGAGTAACCTTCATCTGCTCGCCCAGAAGGAAGGAGAGTCTCTACGCAAGTTCATCCAGAGGTTCAGCCGTGTGCACTACAACATCCCAGATGTCCACCCTGCCGCAGTGATCAGCGCGTTTCATCAGAACGTGCGGAACCGCAGAATGAGGGAGGAGATGGCGATGTGCAAAGTCAAGGACGTCAGTGAGCTGTATGCCCTGGCCGACAAGTGTGCACGTGGCGAGGAAGGGAGGAGACTCCCAGGAGAGAATGCAGAAGCAGGATCTAATAGTGAGGAGACCGCCCCGGCAAAGGAGAGTCGGCGGTGGAACAACCGAAGGAAGAAGAGCAAAGAGGTACTAGTTGTCGAGCAGTCCGGCAACGGTGGTGCCGCCAAGAAAGCCAAAGTTGGTGGCTCCGGCAAGGAGGTTGCCGCTGGCGCCGACTGCAAACCTGTGGCAGCCGCCGACAAGCAGGACAGCTCCAACAAACAGTACTGCAAGATCCACCGCACCAAGGGCCATGACCTCCAGAGCTGCAAGAAGGTCGAGCAGCTTGTTGAATAGCAGAAAGCTGAGTACGAGCGGCGCGACAAGGAGAAGGCCCAGGAAGGTGCTGGGGGAGCTAGCAAGAAGCGACCCGGCCGGGCAGGACGCCGCGGCAAAGCCAAGCAGCGGCAAGGAGACAGACCTCCCCACGGCCGCGACAAGGATGAAGACGACGATGACGATGAAGATATGGAAGACGATGAAGCTGATGAGCAGGAGTTTCAGAAAGCCACGGAGGTCCTCTGCATTGACGGTGGTGCTTCTCTGCATACCTCACACCGCCAACTCAAGCAATGGATGCGGGAGGTTAATGCAGCAGAACCATCCGTAGAGTCACGCAGGCCTTTGAAATGGTCCAGCATGCCTATCATCTTTGATATTGAGGACCACCCTGATCGCATAACCGCGGTCGGGTGCTTGCCGATGTTGGTCTCACCAACTATTCGCAACCTCAAGGTCACCAAGATGCTAGTTGACGGCGGGGCCGGCTTAAACCTGATCTCATCCGCGGTGCTCCAGAAGCTTCAGATCCCGACGGCGAGCTCAAGAGGCGGCACATTCAAGGAATTAACCCAGAAGGAGCAAGCCAAAGGGAAGATCACGTTGCGGTAACATTTGGCGATGAACTAAACTTCAGGACTCGAGAAGGTCACGTTTGGCGTCGCTGATTTTCCATTGCCCTACAATGGGATACTCGGCCGTCAAAGACTCGCCAAGTTCATGGCAGCCTCTCATTATGCATACAACTTACTCAAGATGCCAGCCCGATAAGTGTCATTTCTGTCCATGGCGACAAGAAGGATGCTCTTATCTGTGCCGACAAGATCTACCGGGAGGCAGCAGCTGCAACCGATAGCAAATCACTAGCCAATGAAGCTCCCGGGGGGAAGAAGAAGACCAAGTCCGGCAAGAGCTCTGATGCCCACTCCGGCAAGCGCACCTCTTCGGAGTGCTGCGCTACCGTCGAGGACGCACCATCGAGCTCCACCGGCAAGTGCAAGAAGATGATGGCAGCTCCACCGAAGACCAAGAAGGTGCCCGCCAAGGAGGACGGCACTGGTGGTACCTTCACCATCAGTGCCACTCTCGACCCTAAATAGGAAGGCGCGCTCATTGCTTTCCTGCGGGCGAACGTCGACGTGTTTGCATGGCAACCGTCTGACATCCCCGGTGTTCCCAGGAAGGTAATTGAGCACCACTTAGCTGTCTGTCCTCATGCGCCAAGAGTTCATTGGAGCGCCAAGAGTTCATTGCAGAAGAGATCAAGAAGTTGGAAGCAGCAGGCCTTGTCAGAGGAGTGCTCCATCCTACGTGGTTGGCCAATCCTGTAGTTGTTCGCAAGGCAAAAGGGAAATGGAGACTTTGTATTGACTTCACAGATGTTAATAAAGCTTGTCCCAAAGACCCATTTCCCTTGCCGCGCATCGACCAGATTGTTGACTCCGCGGCTGGATGTGATTTGCTTTCATTTCCTGATGCATATTCAGGATATCATCAGATCTTCATGGCGAAGAGGATGAAGAAAACCGCATTCATCACCCCATGTGGCACCTACTGTTTTGTACGGATGCCTTTTGGGCTAAAGAATGCTGGTTCAACGTTTGTAAGAGTAGTCCATGGCGCTTTTGAGCGGCAAATGCACGTAAATGTAGAAGCCTACATGGATGACATAGTGGTCAAGAGCAAGGACAAAGCAACTCTGGTTCAAGATTTAGATGAGACCTTTGCAAATCTGCGCAAGATCAACCTCAAGCTCAACCCGAGAAGTGCGTGTTTGGAGTCCCTTCCGCAAGCTTCTCGGGTTCTTCGTCTCTCAGCGGAATTGAAGCCAATCCCGACAAGATCAAGGCCATTGAGCAGATTGAAGCACCAAAGTGCGTCAAGGATGTACGAAGACTTGCCGGTTGCGTGGCTGCTCTCAGCAGGTTTATCTCTAGGTCTGCTGAGCGCGCCCTGCCATTTTTCAAGATTTTGAAAAAGGCAGGTCTAATGAAATGGACTCCCGAAGCGGAGGCTGCGCTGCAGGACCTAAAGAGGTACCTGTCCTCTACTCCAACACTTGTTGCACCTAGGCCACAAGAGAAGTTGCTGCTATATATAGCGGCAACCAATCAAGTGGTTAGTGCTGCGTTAGTAGCGGAAAGGGAGGCAGATGATGAGCCAGCAACCAAGGCAGATGCATCCAGCGACAAGCAGGGGGCTTCACCGACAAGCTCTGGTCCCGACAAGGACGGATCTGCGCAGGATTGCGAGAAGATACAGAAAAAGATGGTGCAGCGCCCGGTGTACTTTTCAGTTCCCTTCTCTGAGGGGCTAGGTCAAGGTACTCGGTGTCTGAAATTGCTTTTCGGCCTCCTCATGGCCTCGAGAAAGCTGCGCCATTACTTCCAAGCACATGAGATCAAAGTTGTCACTCGCTTTCCGTGAAGAGAATCTGCAAAATCCGAAGCAGCAGGCAGGATTGTCGAGTGGGCTTTGGAACTATCAAGCTTTGGCCTCAAGTTTGAAAGCACTTCAACTATCCAAAGCAGGGCCTTTGGCAGAGTTCATAGCAGAATGGACGCTAACGCAAGGCGAAGAAATTTCAGAGACGAGCATCCCGTCAAGGAGGCAGCAAGGAATGGCTGATGTACTTTGACGGTGCCTTCTCGCTGCAAAGCGCCCGGTGCGGCGCGTCTGCTTATCGCACCCACCGGAGAACACCTCAAGTACATAGTTCAAATGCACTTTCCCAAGGAGCAAGCAAAAACAATACAGCAGTATGAAGGTTTGCTTGCTGGTCTCGAGATGCGGTAGACCTTGGGATCAAGAAGCTCGTTGTCGGGGTGACTCGCAGCTTGTCGTCCGCCAAGTAAACAAAGATTATCGAGTCCTTTGATGGAAGCCTCGTCGATGAAGTGAGAAAGCTAGAAGAACACTTTGACGGCCTACAGATGGAACATGTTCCAAGAGCTCAGAATGATATTGCTGATGGGCTGTCAAAGTGCGCCGCACTCAAGTTACCTGTGGAACCAGGAATCTTCGTGCTCAAGCTGACTCAACCAACCGTAACACCATCAACTGGACAGAACAAGAAGAGGAAGTTAATTTCCGGTGACTACTTCCCGGCCGAGCTACCCGAAGCCGCCGCCGCGAAGGTCCCCAGGATCAACACCAAAAATGTTGAGGAGCAGTCTGCTCCGACAAGCCCTAGGGTTTGTTTCGTTGAAGCAGACGCTCCCGACAAGTTTTGCTCCGGCAAGCTTGTCGGGGAACATCAAGCTCCAGCTGAGCCGCAGGTTCTTGCCGTAGAAGCGGATGTTTTCGTAGCAGCAGATGTGCCTTTAGTCCTTGTTGTCGAGCCGCAAGCTCCAGCATGGGCACAGCAGATCGTCCATTTCCTTCAGACAGGAGAACTTCCCGAAGAGCAAGAAGAAGCGGAGAAATTAGCCCGGCAGTCAAGTATGTATCAGTTTGTCGACAACACGCTGTACAGAATAAGACTCAACGGTGTGAAATTGAAGTGTATTCACCGGGAAGATGGACAGAAGCTGTTGGCAGAGATACATGGAGGCATATGTGGTCACCACATTGGCGCAAGAGCACTTGCCGGCAAAGCTTTCCGGCAAGGTTTCTTCGGCCGACAGCCCTCCGGGATGCAACAAGCACAAGTAACCAAGTGTGAAGCATGCGGTTCCATTCCAAGCAGATACACCAGCCAGCTCAAGCTCTCCGGGCGATCCCTTTATCCTGGCCATTTTCGTGCAGGGGCTCGACATCCTCGGCCCCTTTCCCGAGCTGTCGGGGCTTTGAGTACTTATGCGTTGCAATCGACAAGTTCACAAAGTGGCGGAAGTGGAAGCGATGAGGAAGGTGACAGACGGTCGGCGATCAAGTTCTTGAGTCAATTGTTTGCCGTTTTGGGATTCCTAACAGGATCATCACCGACAATGGCACACAATTCACGAGCCACACCTTCATGCAATACGTCCAAGATCTTGGCGCCAAGGTCTGCTTCGCTTCTATTGCTCATCCGAGAAGCAACGGTCAAGCGGAGAGGGCAAATGCTGAAGTGCTGCGAGGGCTCAAGACCAGAACTTTCGACAGCTGCACAGTGCGGAAGAAAGCTGGATTGAGGAGCTGCGGTGGTTCTTTGGTCGATCAGACGACGCCAAATCGAGCCACTGGCCAGACACCTTTTGCTCTAGTCTATGGAGCAGAGGAAGTTCTCCCCACGGAACTCGTATACGGGTCACCTCGAGTACTCGCTTATGATGAGCTTGAGCAAGAGCAGCTGCGACAAGATAACGCGCTACTCCTTGAGGAGTACCGTCTTCAGGCTGTTGTACGAGCCGCTCGTTACCAGCAAGCTTTGCGCCGCTACCATAGCCGCAAAGTTAGTGCCAGAAGTTTCGAGGAAGGCGACCTTGTTCTTGGTAGCGTTCAATCCGCCAAGAATTCCAACAAGTTGGCCTTGAAGTGGGAAGGCCCTTATCGGGTGAAAGCGAGTCACTAGGCTGGCGCTGTCGTCGCTTTGAGACGTAAGATGGCATTCGGTGAGCAACTCACGGAACATTGAGCATCTTCGTAAGTTTTACCCATAAAGCGCGGTTGCGGAACCTGTTCCCGCAACCACCTTTTGTACAAGTCTTGCCGATGTTGCATGTAATCCTTTGTACAAAGCCGGGCGCAGACCCCGTGCATAAGTAAAGCTCATGTGTTGCGCACAACTTGTCAATTTCATGCTTTCATAATCAATTTGCATGTGTTATCTGACATGTTGTGCAGCATCCACACCCGGTAAGCAATAACGAGCCACAAGGCTCCATAACTTTATTTTCTCTTCTTTCTTCTCAAAGAAAGGGAGGTTCCCTCGCGCACAAATCAACCAGGGGGGAAGGAGAAGATAATGGTGTGGGCCACCAAGCGTCGCTCGAGGAAGTATCGCCTTGCCGGGAAGCAAACGACAGAAAAGCTAAGTTGCCAAAGTTTGAGCAATCAGTTTTTAAAATTTTAAGTTATCTTCCTCGAACGATAGTACTTTGTATGGAAAACCTGTGCGCGGAGGAACCAACTCGTAGCTGGTCGCGCCCTTACTTTGTTTCGAGTCCGCTCAACAATTTAAGTGAGCTGCAACTAGTTGCGACAAGGTTGCTTGTCGGAGGCGGCATCGCCAGCAAGCTGCTGATGTTCCGCACTCAGCGCTCGCGGCAGAGGTGCCCGCGCCGACAAGTTACCTAAAAGCATAGGGCACAAACATACAAAGGAAGGAATCAAGTAAAGGAAATAACATTGCGATCGTTACCTATGATAGAGTATATTACAAAATAACTTGTCGCTGATCTAATAAATTGTTCTCCTAAACATGATCAGCAGCGACAAGGGAAAGATAAAATTGGCGGCCTAGTCTACGCGGTCGCCATCAACCCGTTTGATCTTGCCCACCTTGTCCACAATGGGTGCGACAAGGGCTTTGAGCGCCTCCACATCGGCATCGGCGGCAGCAGGGATCGAGGGCGCCGTTGAGGTTGAGGCCTGGATTGCGGAAGACCACCTTCATCAACACCTTCTAGAGGGCTCTGCGCAGATCTGGCGCGATTCCTCGACCAGCTGCTTGGGATCTCTTCCAGAGCAGCTGGAAGCCGTCACCACGCCCTTGAGGAACAGGCTGAGCTTGGCGCTGGGTTGGGCGCTCGTCGGAGGAGTACCCAAGGTCCACCATCCCAGCTCCATCAGCTCCTTGTCGATGGCGGCGGGTATCAACAAGACCCTCCGTCCGGTGCATTACGTTCTCTCTGAAGGTGTTACGGCGGTCGTGGCACTCGTCAGCAGCTCCTCGTTGGTCTTGATCGTCTCCAACAGGGCCACCTCCCGCTCCTTGGCGTCATCCAGCGTCTCCATCAGGGTGGTCAACTTCAACTCAAGATCCGCCTTGGAGTCCTTGGCGGCATCGAGCTCTTTGATCCTCTCGGCGAGGCGGCCTGCAACTTCGCCAAGAGTGTAGGCGTCCTTCTCGCGCTTCGTGCTTCAGCGGTGAGCTCTTCGCCGCTCTTCGCAGACCGGCCTCCGGCCGCGTCACCTTTGTCTCCAACTCCTTCTTGGCGGCCTCGGCAGCTGCGGCGGCGTCGCCGCTTCCTTGAGAGCTCCGCCAAGTGATTGCTCGCGCGCAAGCTCTTCCTCATAGCTGTCAAGGTTGATCTTCCGCTCGCCATTTCGCCTTCTTCTTGCGAGATAGCTTCTCACCGGCAAGCCGTTGCTGCTCCTCGACCTCAGCCTTCTCAAGGATGAAGGTTGTGCGCTCTTCGGCGAGTCGCCCCCGCTCTTCTGCCACGTCCCGGAGAGCTTCCTGGTTGGCGCACCGGAGCTCTTCTGCGCGCTTCTCCATGTCCGCTCCCGCCCTCTCGACAAGTGCTTCCCAGGACTCCAGCTTGGCTTGTCGGGCGTGGTAGAGCGACAAAGCTTCTTCAGCAGCTGCTCCTCCTCAGACTCGCCGCTGCTGCTGCTTGGCGCGTCAACCAGCGACAGCCCAACGGAGGCGAGCAGCTCTTCGTCAAAGGTCTCCCCTTCGACCGGCGCCCTGGAGCTCGACGCCGAGGGGAGCTTGATGAAGACGCCGTCGCCGGCCTTCAGATAGGCGTCGGGCTGGGGCTCTTCGGAGCCTGACGCTGCATCGGTGGCGAAGGGATCGGCGGTTGGTGTAGCGCCTCGCGCTCCTGTGGCCTTAGGGTCGTCAGTACGATCACCAGACCCCTCGCCAGCCTTTGCAGCGGCGGCCTTGGAGGCCTCCTCGCCGGCGGACCCATCGACGCCAGCCTCTTCCTCCATGGTGGCGACGTCGTCAGTGTTGCCGCGCACGTCCTTCTCGCCGGCGACCTCAGTCTCCATCGGCTCTGCGGCAGATGGATCGGCGATCGAAAAAAGAAAGAACAGTCAAGCAAATGTTCAAAAGAAAAACAGAAAAAAAGGGCCCAAGGGAAATTTTGGTCTAAAGGATTACTGCGATGGGATCTGTGGCGCGGTCTCAACCACGAAGGATCGCGGCGCTGCCCCTTGTCGAGAGGCTTCCCTTGTTGGAGAAGCATCCTTGCGGAGCGCTCCCTTGCCGGAGAATTCTCCCTTGGTGGCGTGGTTGAAGCGGACGGAATTTGGTGGCGACTTCCGGGCCCTCCTGATGAGGCTGCTCTGCTCCTACACAAATCAGCAAGTCAGATATCAGCAAAGAAGGAGCACCCATGCACACCTAACCGTAAGAAATAAACCAAATACTTACGCTGGGGGCTATGCTGGGGGCTGCTTTGAGGAAGGGTTGCCGGGTCCGGCAAGGGGGTCTCAGACGCGCCTCCCGTCGCCATGGGGGGATCGTCTTCGATGACAACCACCGGGGTCTTGGCTCTCTTCGACGCTCTCTGAGCCAGCGTCCTGAAAAAGGAAAGAGTTCAGAATGAAGCAAATCAGATACGAGACAAAGCAACCAAATTGAAGAAATACAAGCACAGCATAGAGACTTACTCTTCTTCTTCTTCCTCGTCGGAGCTGAGCGCGGAGAGATCAAATTCCGGCTCACCTCCGGTGCGAAGAGGCGGAGGTGGGCTCTCTTGACCGCTTGACGGGGTGGCAGCGGTAGCTGAGAGGATCCGCCTCGGTTGTTGCAGCAGTGTGGGCGCTCCCTGTGCAACAGTGCTTGCCATGTGGAAGCGCGTCGCCGCAGCGCTGCGGCTGTTAGCCCGTCTGCCGCCCGTCACTTCCCGACCTTGCGGAGGCGCCTTCTTGGTGGGGCTTCGGGCTCCACTCGCGGCAAGCTACTTGAAGGTGTGGAGGAGGCGCCCTCGGCGGACTTGCTCGGCTCAACTTCAGGCTCGGCCTGCTCCTCCTCGCCGGCAAGCTCCTCTCGATCGGCAAGGCTTGCCGCCTCTGCTGCCTCTGCCTCCTCCACGGTGAACCCGAATTCGCCGGCGGCAGCAGCTGCTGCCGCCTCCTCCGGCCTGGTGGCAATGCGCTGCATCTCTGCGTCGGTGGTGTCGCGGGTGAGCCACTTCTGCTCGTCGGGGCGGATCGGCACTTCTTCCAAGCTATCGAAGAACTGCTGCACGACGTCGTCCGCAGGCTCTTGCCAGTTGGAGCGATCCCATGTGAATCGCACAAGGGCATCATGGCGCGGATGCGGTCGAGCGAAGAGTTGTTGCACAATGGGACGACTCCCCTCGGCAACATGAACCACTCGGGGTGATCGGGGTCATGCTTGAACAACTCCAGAAGCATTGCGTCCAACTCTAAGACGGTGAAATTCCAGTTGAGGCCCGGCGCAGCCTCATGATGTCGCCGGTTTTGGAACTCCCAAGCAGGTCTCCTCCTCTCCTGCAAGGGAGCAATGCGGTGGCGAAGAAATCTCGCCAAGCGCGCCTCTGATGAGTCCGCGAGCCGAGGCGCAAGATCCGGTCACGGCAATCTTCAACCTAGCATCTTCGGCGCCAAGTTGCTCCAATCATTGCCGCGCACTATGGGAGTTTGGTATTTGGGCGGTGAAGGGCTGCGGGTTCTCCTCAACGATCCAGCACCAATCGGCTCTCCCTCCTCCCACTTGCTGCAGAGCTCTCCTTCGGATAGGATTCTTTCTTGCCGATCCACGGAGATCCAAGCAATCCCTCGGCAAGTGGCTCTCCTCTCGACGCGAGGCATGAAGAAGTGGCGGAAAAGGGGCTACGTTTGGGTGGACTCCGACAAAGTTTTCGCAGAGGTGTTCGAACACCGCCATGGTCAGGACAGCGTTGGGGGTGAAATCAAGGAGGTGAAACCCGTAGGTGTTCATGATATCGCAGAAGAACTCAGAGAAGGCGGGCGAGCCCATAATAGAAGAAAAACACGAAGAAGGGGTACCCGCTCGAAGCTGACTACGATGCGGCGGCGGAGAGTACCTTCCGTGCTGGTGCGCCAGCGTCACCGTCGACGAAGAGGTAGTAGCCCTCCCTCAGCTCCTTGGCGTCGGTGGGGGGGGAAGAGGCCGCTCCTTCGCAGCTCGCGAGCGCTGCGCCTCGGCCGACTTCACGCCCTTCCCTTGTCGGCTTCGAACCATGGCGGAGGTGGTGGAGAGACCGGCGGCGTTGATGGCGTTGGTGGCGATGGGGCGGGCGTTGCTCTCTTGAGACTAGAGAAGAAGGGGAGCAACGGTGGTTTTCAAGATGGGACAGCAAATGGCGAGGTGGGCGACCTGCCCTGATTCCCTTGTTTATAAGGAGGAGAGGCGGACGCCCGCTTTTCAATTAAAGAAAGCCCCACGATCTCTACCACGGCGCCACGTTCGACGCGTGCTGTTCGTGGGGGCGTGGTGGGTCCGGAGCAAATAACGGCGTGACCTGGGCGCGCGTGCCGTGCACTATTTTGGGCCTGGCCCAACAGCGCTCGGCACCGTGTGTGGCCCGAGCCGAGGGCTTATGTCGGTGTACTAGAGTAAGGGTACCTGGTATCCCGAACTTCGTGCGCGGCAGTTGCAGCACCCATGGCAGGGCTGCCTAGTGACCGCCAAGGTCCTCGTGGTTCCTTTGGAGCCATTCAAGAACAAAGTATTTAAGCCAAGAAGACAAGGCCCGGCAAGAGGAGCTTGCGGGAAGGCCACTCAAGGCACGCAGAAGACAAGACCCGGCAAGAGGAGCTTGCCGAGAAGGCTGGTGGCGACAAGCTCCCGGCGCGACAAGGATTCAGCAGCGGCAAGGTGCTTGCCGCGGCGAGCAACCTCTCTTCATCTCCGCTCGGCTCATCCACCAGCGATGTCGTCATGGGGCCATTCCAGCGTGCGTGTCAAGAGGCTGTGCAGCCAGCGGAGAGCAGCGATAAGCGGCGCCGACAGGGTGCCATCGTGGCAAGCGGTGGTGCCCTGACGGTCCCTTTCTGACTGTTTAGGCGACATGGGCGGGCATTTAATGCTTTTGTCCCTTGCCGTCGAGTTAGGTAGAATACACTGTACAAAGTAGTTGTACCAACCGCAACTCATTTTCCCATTTTGCCCTTGTTTACGTTGCCACCTGTGGTGACCCCTTTGAGCCTATAAAAGGAGGCCCATGCGCAACGTAGAGGGGGTTCGGCAGGTTCGACTCATTCGAGACTAGAAACACTCAAGCTAGGGTTTGTAGCTCTCGATGCTCCCTAGCAAGAACACAATACAATCAGACAAGCGGCAGTAGGAGTATTATATCTCCGGAGAGCTCCGAAGCTGGGTAAACCGCTCGTGTGCATCGCCTCGATCTGCTCTTCGTGCAATCTCCGCCCCCCCCCCTCCCCCACCGAACCAAAAGGGACTCGGTCCGCCGGTCCCATAGGTGTTCGTGGGTCACGATCAGCTTTCCCGACATATGGCTCTGGGATTGCTTTCTCGCAGGGAGTCGAGAAAGGATCTCTGGCCGAGGTTGATAACACTACTACTACTTTACTTTATGCTACTCTACTCCCTCCTGTTGCTGCAAGATGGTGGTTTCCAGAAGATGCTAGTCTTTGATAGGACTAGCTTCTCCCCCTCTTATTCTAGCATTTCTGCAGCCCAGTCCACATATACAGCCTTCCTTTGATAATGTTGCATATATAGTGTAGATCCTTGCTTGCGAGTACTTTGGATGAGTACTCATGGTTGCTTTGCTCTCCCTTTTCCCCCTTTCTTCTTCTTTCCGGTTGATGCAACCAGATGTCGGAGCCCAGGAGCCAGATGCCACCGTCGATGCCTACTACTACGTGGAGACCGCCGACGACTAGGAGTAGTTAGGAGGCTCCCAAGCAGGAGGCCTTGCCTTTTCGATCGATGTTGCTTTTGTACTAGCCTTCTTAAGGCAAACTTGGCTAACTCATGTCTGTACTCAGATATTGTTGCTTCCGCTGACTCTTGTGTAATCGAGCCTATGTATTCGAGCCCTCGAGGCCCCTGGCTTGTAACATAAAGCTTGTATTATTTTAATTTGTGTCTAGAGTTGTGTTGTGATATCTTCCCGTGAGTCCTTGATCTTGATCATACACATTTGCATGTATGATTAGTGTACGATTGAATCGAGGGCGTCACAAGCTGGTATCAGAGCCGACTGCATGTAGGTAGCCCCCTTTCCAACTCCTTGTCCGAAGTTGAGTCTAGTCGTCCAAAATAGTTTTACTAACTTGGATGTGTGGCTTACGGGCCCACGTCACCAAATGGATGGTATTAGTATCTTTTACTCCTCGTCTATATTCAGGGGCTTTGATATCTCTTCTATTCGGGTTAAATGATTTTGTTAACTTCTCGTAAATACTTTCTCCCGGAGAGCCCCTCACTCCAGATGATTGCTTGGTGCACCAGAAGATTCTGAAGATACTCTCTGAAGTTTTCTTGTGGCCCTTGTACCCTTCGCCGTTGCGATCCCTACCACCGATAAATCCTTATGAGTAACTACCTACATTGTCGTTCATACCTTCATCCCCAGTTGCTCTTGTTATTACAAGATGCCCCAAATTACTCTCTGTTGTCCCGAGAATCCGTTGAGGCTACTGCCTTGCAGTTCTTTGCCACATGAATACCCATACGGATAATTACTCGTGCTTGCTGGGTATCCGTTCATCCACAGTTGTTCGTGTGTTTCACAAAATTCTTTGGAATGCTATTCGATCTTCCAAAAATCCCGAGTAGCCTTTTACTCTTGTTCATCCTTACCTACTTACATTATGGTTACTTCCGTATGTCTACCAAAAATCATTAGCATCCTTTGTCATCAAAATTTTGAGCATTTGATTCGATGTGTTTGTGAATGCTCGCGATCATCAATCACAATTAGAATTCTTCCCTTCGGCTCAAACGTCACCCCGGACATGAGCTGGTGTTCGACAAATCAAGACTTGATTGATTGTTGATCTATGTCTATTCAACTTACTTATCTTTGATCAGAGCCTCCGCTTCTGATCCACCGTTTTGGAAATCATAATTCCCTTTCATTAGAGCTTTGAATTAGTCAGTTGTTTCTATAATCCAATGCCTTTGCATTCTTTCCTTCTTCTGATTGAGTACTGATACTCAAATCAGATCCATTGAGGACCATTGAATCCTTTGTTTGATTATTATCCGGCAGCTTCCTTCATGTTCAAAATTTTGTGCGCTCTTCCCCTGACACATAATGCCTTTGGTAAATTTTATCATCTTCTTTTGTCAACCATGCTCTGCTTTCGAACTGGTATTTTTTTAATCCTGAAGTTAGTGGTATATGTTCCTAAGATACCCCTACGGGTTGAACCTATGCCCTCCCTAATCCGTGTGAACTCGAAAGAGATGTGAGTCAAACTCTTCTGGTGCTTCACCAGATAATCTTTCGCACTACAAATTCTTCAAAAACGAGGAGTGGATGAAAGGTTATGCATTGAAGAAGTGGGAGTCGACCTTGAACATTTGTGTTCATGCCCATGGACCCAATGTAGAACTTATCATGGAAGCTGCTCATAAAAATAATTATTTCTTCGATACAAGCTCATCTTGTATCTATGAATTGATCCTTTGCAATCGTGGTTCCGACCATATTTCCTCCATGATTCCATTTACTGGATAATTTAAAATACTTATCCTCTGCAAATCATTTCCCCCGTCTAACCTCTACTCCGATTTACCTTCCGGCGTTACACCTAGTACTTGATAATGGGAAGATTTATACCCCATCACATCATTCCTAGCTTGATCGGTATATTTTTATCGTGGTGCCAACTTTTAACTGTGCTACCTGGTCATTATTCCTGGAGCACAACCTTGCAACGACGAGCGAAGCTTACGTCGATCTTCTTCACCTTATCATTTCACCTCGAACAACAAGCTTGATTTCGAGCTTGTGTCGTATCCCTGGTTCCAATAGCCTTTCGCTTCATCCTTTCTATTGCTTGATGTTGTCGCACCTTGATGGCATCTTCGTAGAGCCTCTCGACAAATGCGTCGTGATCAGCATCAAAATTTTGACTTCTGTTGAGATGACAATTGAAATCATGGTGAGAAATACCATCCTTGACCTTCAATGATTTGAGTTATCATTGACAACCCCTTGTCTTCTTTCCAACACATGTTTGATCATGTCTTGGTTATACCTTGGACTCCATGCTATTCCTGAAATTGTTCCTTGAGTATTTCTTGTGATCTTCAACTTCAACCCCTACTTGGAACACCATGTTAATGCTACCTCGAAGCATGACTGAGGTTTTCCGAATATCAACAAGAACATTGGAAGCACATTGTTGAATGTTTCTTGATCTATTATCCAAACACCGTTGTATGGGTAATATCATGATTCTTCCCTCGCCCCTTTTATCTAAATGCTTTTAAACTTGTTGTCATATCATGTATATCTTGCTTCGCTTCCCCTTGGGAAGGATATACTCCCAGTTCTTGTGTGTAAGCACATTTTCCTTTCCATTGGTCTGATTAATCCGATAATTTCATTTTCCTTTCCATTGGGTTGTTTTACCTTCCTGTGATCTATATGATATACGCAGAAATAATTCCCTGCTTATAAAAACATCCCGATGTACAACCTTGTCAGTGAGACCCTGTTACTAATGTTGATGACATTCCAGTAACCACCGATGGATGCGAACCTTGCCGATTGGTCCGTCTCGTTCAACGAGCAGGAATATGGTTCTCTTCGTCCCTCGCCCTTGGTATCGATGTTGCCACCGACATAACTGACAAGCTATCTCTAATATGCCTTGCTTACATGACCGTGCAAATGTTAGCACCCTTCCTGCTTTTTAACCCAGATGGTGGGCCCATAACCCGAAGTTCCATAGGATCGAAACCTGACTCTCCTGTATATCTTTGATTCCGAAATATTCTTGCATTTGGCTTCGTATCATGTCACGAGTCACCTTCCGAGAGATGATCTATTTTCGATGCTCTGAACCCCTTTCTCACACTTTGTTCAGGTATCAATCGTTTGTCCATTCGCTTGAAACTTCCTATTGTACCTTCATACTTTGCTCTCGATGTTTTATGAAGTTTCAACTCGAGAGATACTTCTACCATAGTCCCTGAATAGTCCATCAGATAATCGACCCTATAAGGGTCAGTTCTCCCGAAGTTACCCTTTAGTTCCCCACTTAAATCTCGCGACGAGATTTCTTGTAGTGGAGGAGATTTGTAACACCCCAGATCTTAACTCTACTATTAACCTAGACCACATGCCATGTCATCGTGATCATCATCATCAAATTGCAATTAGGAAATAATTCAAACTCAAATTCAAATTCAAATCACAACGAACTTTGGAGTTGCAATAAAGTTGCTGCAAAAATGTTCATCCTCTAGTTAAAATTGCATAACATTTATTTGGTAAGGAAAACAACATCACATAAGTGCTAGTATGGAGAACAGCAATATAATCAGAGTCATTTTAGCATTTTTTAGTGCTATTTTAATTTTGGAAAATGCAAACCAATTCAACTTGATCCAAAAATAATTGTGGCACCGTCGAAGTTAGTGTTGGATTTATTGGGCCTAGATCCATATTTTTCCTACACTAATTGGTTACCCAAATAGTTCCATCTCTCTCTCTCTGCTGCTAAATAAAAGAGAAAATAGTAAGACAAAAAAAGGGAAAAGCCATACTGTGCACTGCAGCCCACTGTTATAGTGCACAACCCAGCCCGTCAGTTCCCCTCTTCTTCTTTCCTGTTCACTCTAGGCGTCGTGACCGCCTGCAGCACGTCCATGGCATGGATCCTCCACGCGTAGCTCATCTGCCTTCACCCCTGGGATGATAAGGAGGCCGTTCCCGACGCCGTTGTCAAACCCTAGCCCCACTCAGCTATCTCCTCGCCCCTCCCCCTCTCGTTCCCGAGCACAACCGTAGGTGCGCCGTCGCCGTTCACCGCGCCCACCGAGCACCCCGCTACCTAGGACTGCGCCAGGAGCACCGCCGCCATCCTCTGCTTCGTCTCCAACTACGAGTTCGAGCTCGACGCCTCTACAACACCGGGATCGATGCCTTCGTCTTCCTTTGTTTCGGCCGCCGCCGTCCCGCTGCGTCGTCCTGCCTCTCCGGCCTGTCGCCGGCCTCCCCGAGAACGGCAACCGCCTCGTGGTGAGGTCCTCCTTCGATTCCTCTCGTCCTTGGTCTAGATTCCTTGCTGTAGCTATCGCCTTGTGCTGATCCATGGCCACACTGTGTTGTACGCGCGCTCGCTGCTACTGTTGTTTAAGGCCATGGTCGTGCCCTACTGCTTGCTGTTTCTGCCCACTGCTCCATGCTTCTAGTGCCGCTGCTGCTTACTCCTACTTGCTGCCGCTCATATTGCGACTGCTCCCGCACTGCTACGGCTGCTTGTCGCCACTGCTGCTGCTCATTGCTTGCCATGGCCGTGTGTGTGCGTGCTCATTGTGTGTGTGCAGCGTGTGTGCGCGTTGTGCGTGCGTGCAGTGTGTGCGTACAGTGTGTGTGTGCGCTGGGTGTGTGGCCGCGCCCACCACGGACCTCGCCGCGCCGCCGCTGCCACTCCCTGCTGCTCCTCTGCTACAGTAACGTTCAGTTACTGTAGCAGTAGCCAGCTTTGCAACTTTTACACTAACTAGCCCTCTTGACAGCCCCTAAAAAGCAACTAAACAAAAGTTAATATTAGTAAAATTAATATGGGCGTGTAGTACACTTGACAGGGTTCAATTATTTCCATTGGACCAAATCCAAAAGTCGCCTAGATTAATTCCTATAAAAATGACAAAAGTCTATGTCCAGTTAACAGAAAAGACTGAAAACAACGTTATTGTGGTAGCTACTTTAGGGCAGAAAATAAACTAGTCGCAGGGATCTAGCAGAGATGCAACTGAGACCATCTTGTAGATCACATGAAAGTGATCAGTATTGGTAAAAGGCACTAAGCCATAGGATGAACAGAACAATAATTATAGCCTTTTGAAATCAGCCAAGTGATGTTTAAAACAGAGGATTTCTCAGACTTGGCCAATTTTCAGGGAATTCCAGATAACTATTTAAATCTTTGGAAATTCATAGAAAATAATCTGTAAGTCAGATGAAAAAGTTTTATATATGAAAGTTGCTCAGAACGACGAGACGAATCCGTATACGCCCTCTATTCGTCTGTCACTCATCCCTAGCATAGCGAACATGCAACTTTCCCCCTCCGTTTCATCTGTCCGAAAATGACAAACTTCGGGAAAGCATTCCCGGATGTTTTCCCCCTCCACCTATATCGTGTAGCACTGCGTTAGAACATGTCTAGCTCTATGCGTTGTCATGGTATGCACTTGCTTGCTATGTATTTATTGTTTGTTCCACCTCTTCCCTCTGATAGACCTCGAGATTGTTGCATATGCCCCTGTGATCGACTACGTCGAGGACGACCCTTCTTCCCTTTCATCGGAGCTTCCAGGCAAGCCCCCCCCCCCCCTTTGATCATCTCGATATCGCCCATTCTATTCTCTCATGCTTGTATTAGATTTTGTTACTGTTATTGTTTGCTCCTATTCTGATGCATAGCCTGCTTTTGTAACCTGCTTATTGTTACCTACCTGCTTTATCCTAAACTACTTAGTATAGGTTGGTTAGTGATCCATCAGTGACCCCCACCTTGTCCTTGTTGCCCCTGCTTCATCATAGTAGACCCGATCAACGGGATCGAAGACCAGGCCCCGGCACCGCACATCACTTTCCCCTTAGTTGCTCGACACTACTAGGTTACTATCGAGTGCCGAGGGTGAGACCTCTACAACACTTCTGATGTTAACCCTGTAGTGTAGCTATTCGGTCGTGGTCAACGAGGGTGATTCCTCCTTAACCACTTCCGATACGACTCTGTCATGTAACCCCTCAAGTGTGAACCTTGGGGGTGGTTCCTCTTACATTCACCTTGATGATTACATCAAGTGGAATTCACCGGGGGTGATTCCTCGGGTTTTCCCCTTGATGTTTGGACACACGGTTTCTATGGTTACTATGACTTTACACTGAACCATGTTACTAAAGACGGTTCGACCCTGTGGGGTACCCGCGCGAGCATAATTGCGAGTGATGCGGAGTCGGGTTGACCTGGAAGGTGCCCGCGAGATAATTACGAGGCGTGGCCGGGCATTCTTAGCCGTTGCCGCAAGTCCTCGAGATGGGGCAACAGGGTCACATCTTTCGTGACACTCTGCTTGTTCCCGCGTGCTCCTAATCCACTATGATTTGGATATTTGATCCGAGGGGCCTCTGGCCTGATAGCACTAACCATCATGTGGGCATAGTATGGGCGTTCTGCGTCGTATGCATCAGCCGAAGCTTAATAGACGTCAGCTGCTGAGTGGCGCGCGTCGGGTTCGACTGCGTAAGCACCTGCCTTTTTGAAGGAGGTAGCTAGGTCTGCTCACCGGCCGCGTTCGCAACATGCAGGAGTTCCCGGGGAGATAGCCCATGACCCCTGGGGGCATAGGTTCAGTCTGGCGTGTTGGCCTGTCTATTAAGCATGCATGGGTCGGGTTGCGGTGTATTGTTTGGCCGAGGCCGGGCATGATCCAGGAAAGTGTGTCCGGCTGGAGTTAATCGAGCGTGGTGGGTAAGTTGGTGCACCCCTGCAAGGAAGAAAGCATCTATCGATAGCTTGTCCTACGGTAACGGACAATTGGAGTTGTGTCCCGATCGATACAACTAGAATTGGATACTTGAGATGAGACATGGATATGAGAAATGGATAGTATGGCTCTGGGATTGCTTTCTCGCAGGGAGTCGAGAAAGGATCTCTGGCCGAGGTTGATAACACTACTACTACTTTACTTTATGCTACTCTACTCCCTCCTATTGCTGCAAGATGGTGGTTTCCAGAAGATGCTAGTCTTTGATAGGACTAGCTTCTCCCCCCTCTTATTCTAGCATTTCTGCAGCCCAGTCCACAGATACAGCCTTCCTTTGATAATGCTGCATATGTAGTGTAGATCCTTGCTTGCGAGTACTTTGGATGAGTACTCACGGTTGCTTTTCTCTCCCTTTCCCCCCTTTCTTCTTCTTTCCGGTTGATGCAACCAGATGTCGGAGCCCAGGAGCCAGATGCCACCATCGATGCCTAATACTACGTGGAGACCGCCGACGACCAGGAGTAGTTAGGAGGCTCCCAGGCAGGAGGCCTTGCCTTTTCGATCGATGTTGCTTTTGTGCTAGACTTCTCAAGGAAAACTTGGCTAACTCATGTTTGTACTCAGATATTGTTGCTTCCGCTGACTCTAGTGTAATTGAGCTTATGTATTCGAGCCCTCAAGGCCCCTGGCTTGTAACATAAAGCTTGTCTTATTTTAATTTGTGTATAGAATTGTGTTGTGATATCTTCCCGTGAGTCCTTGATCTTGATCGTACACATATGCATGTATGATTAGTGTACGATTGAATCGAGGTCGTCACACGTATCAACTCCCCCAACCTTAAACCTTTGCTTGTCCTCAAGAAATTCAGATGATAAACTGAAAGTGATAAAGAAAACTTTCACAAACTATGTTTGCTCTTGTTGTTGCAAATATGTAAAGCCAGCATTCAAGTTTTCAGCAAAGATTATGAACTAACCATATTCACAATAACACTTAGGTCTCATGTTTACTCATATCAATGCCATAATCAACTAGCGAGCAATAATAATAAATCTCGGATGACAACACTTTCACAAAACAATCATGATATGATATAACAAGATGGTATCTCGCTAGCCCTTTCTGAGACCGGAAAACATAAATGCAGAGCACCTTTAAGGACCAAGGACTGACTAAACATTGTAATTCATGGTAAAAGAGATCCAGTCATAGTCATACCCGATATAAATTAATAGTAATTGATGCAAATGACAACGATGCTCTCCAGCTGGTGCTTTTTAATAAGAGGGTGATGACTCAACATAAAATTAAATAGATGAGCCCTTCGCAGAGGGAAGCAGGGATTTGTAGAGGTGCCAGAGCTCGATTTTGAAATAGAGATAAATAAATAATATTTTGAGCGGCATACTTTCATTGTCAACATAACAACCGAGAGATGGCGATATCTTCCATGCTACACACAATATAGGCGGTTCCCAAACAGAATGGTAATGTTTATACTCCCCCTCCACAAACAAGCATCAATCCATGGCTTGCTCGAAACAACGAGTGCCTCCAACTAACAACAGTCCCGGGGGAGTTTTGTTTGCAATTATTTTGATTTGATTTGCATAAAGCATGGGACTGGGCATCCCGGTGACCAGCCATTTTCTCGTGAGTGAGGAGCGGAGTGCACTCCTCTTGACAATGACCCGCCTAACATGGAAGATACGGACAACCCTCGTTGATACATGAGCTATTCGAGCATACAAAACAGAATTTCATTTGAAGGTTTAGAGTTTGGCACATAAAAATTTACTTGGAACGGCAGGTAGATACCGCATATGGGAAGGTATGGTGGACTCATATGGCATAACTTTGGGGTTTAAGGGATTGGATGGACAAGAAGTATTCTCGCTTAGTACAAGTGAAGGCTAGCGAAAGACTGGGAAGCGACCAACTTGAGAGCGACAACAGTCATAAACTCCTAGCTAATTAAGCATGGCATAAGCAACTATAATCTCTAATTGTCATTGCAAACATGTTTATTCATAATAGGCTGAATCAGGAACGATGAACTAATCATATTTACAAAAACAAGAGATGTCGAGTTCATACCAGCTTCTCTCATCTCAATCAGTCCATCATATATTGTCATAATTGCCTTTCACTTGCACGACCGAACGATGTGAATAATAATAATAGTGCACGTGCATTGGACTAAGCTGGAATCTGCGAGCATTCAATAAATAGGAGAAGATACGGCAATATGGACTCTTGGTTAAATCCACAATAATGCATATAAGCGCCATCTTAACAGTTTCATCATGGTCTTCTCCTATCGACCCCCAAAGAAAAGAAAAGAAATAAAACTATTTACACGAGAAAGCTCCCAACAAGCAAAAGAAGAACAGGAAATATTTTTGGGTTTTCTTTTAATTATTACTACTACAAGCAAGAAAGTAAACTAGCTAAACGCTACAACTATTTTTTTTCGTTTTCTTAAAGTTTTTCAAACACACAAGAAGAAAGCATAATAATAAGAATAAACTAGCATGGATATTACAGTGAAAAACTATGAGCACCGACAACTAGCAATGAGTGTGTAAACATGAATGTAATGTCGGTGAGAAATACGTACTCCCCCAAGCTTAGGTTTTTGGCCTAAGTTGGTCTATGGCCACGGCTGGCCTGGCGGATATCCAAAGTGATAGTTAGGGTCGCACTGAGAAGAAGAAGCCTCCAATTGCCACTACTTGGTAATCGCCTCCAGATCCCACTGGAAATTAGACTGTCGTGGAGGAACAAATTCTGGTTCCGGCTCTGGCTCTGTGGCTGATGTAGGGTTCCAGTACGCTTGGATGGTCGCTAGCGGAACGAGATACTGGCCTGTAGATAAATCAAACAAGGAAGGATCAGGCAAGGTAATAATCTCAGGGTGATTTTTATCAAATAACAATTTGTATTTAATTGCCCTTTCCCTATTCTTAACAATAAAATCATGTGCTACCATACTCTTATAATCTAAATAAACAGTAGGCAGCAATTTTCTTCTTTCTCATAGTGCCTAATAGGTATGCTATAGTATGCAGCGAGGCGCGAGGCGAAGATGCCTCCCAAGATGGGACCCTTGGTATGGTTAAGATTTAACCGCTTTGCAACAATGGCGCCCATACTAAATGTATCATCACGAAACAAGGCATGGCATAAAATAATAATATCAGGGACACTCAGGTTTCCGCAGTTTCCGCGACCAATTAAGCATCTAGTAGCAAATATTGCAAAGTAACGTAGATCAGGAAAATGTATGCTAGTGATTCGTGCGTCGGAAACCTTCCTCGTTTCCCCTACAGCAATTGTATCAATAGACCCCTCCACATCGTTGTTATGTGGTTCCTCTATGAAATCCGGAAAAGGTAACTTGCAAACCTCACAGAATTCGCGAAGGGTCATCTCCTTATACTCATCATATAAATAAAAATCCACCATAGGTGGTGACCTCCTAGAATGGAAATGAAAATTTTGCACAAAGGTATTGGTGAGTAAGAGATACTGTTCGCGTTGGTCGCCGAGGAAGTCGGTGAGGCCCGCATTCTCAGCCAACTCATAAAAATCCTCATAAATCCCGGCTTCTCTCAAGAAATCATCGCAAGGCCGTTCACACGGCCGAACCTCCGCGGTACGAGGCAGATTATATTTGGGCCTCTCTTCTTCTTCACTTTGCTTATCCTTCGAGTTTCGGCTCGAAGAGCCCCTCAAAAATCACTTCATCATTTTCTGAAAAAATCTGAAATTTTTAGTAACTTCAAATAAAAGTGAACCAAGCTCAACAAAATCGATAGCAACCACTCCCACAAGTGCCTAGAGACTATATCATGCATTAGTACTACTTGGAACCATATAAATTTGACATGCAAGCTCAAGAACATGGTCACCTAGGCGCACAAATTTGCAATGAATAAAGCACTAGAACAAAAACTAATTGGACCAATGGAGGAGTCACATACCAAGGAACAATCCCCCAAAGCAGTTTTGTGAGAGGTGCTTTGAGCAAGGAGATCGAAAATCGCAGCAAAATGAGCTACAACTCGTCCTTGAGCTGGATGGTGATTTTTTTTGGGAGGAAGAAAAAGTGTGTGGGTGTAGAATAAGTGGAGTGGAGCCACTGTGGGCCCACGAGGCAGGGGGGCGCGCCAAGTGGGTGGGCGCGCCCGGACCCTCGTGCCCAGGTGCTTGCTCCCCCTGCTGTGTTTTCAGTGCCAGATATTCTCAAATATTCCAGAAAAAATCATATTTCAATTTCGGGGCATTTGAAGAACTTTTATTTTTGAGGTATTTTTTATTGCACGAATAAATCAGAAAACAGACAGAAAATATTATTTTTACTTTATTTCAACTAAATAACAAAAAGTAGAAGGAGGGTACAGAAGGTTGTGCCTTCTAACTTCATACATCTCATGCTCATCAAAAGGAATCCACTAACAAGGTTGATCAAGTCTTGTTAACAAACTCATTTCGAGTAACATGAAACCGGAGAAATTTCGAATAACACTATGTTACCTCAACGGGGATATGCACATCCCCAATAATAAGAATATCATATCTCTTTTTGATAATAGGAAGAGGAAATTCAAAACCTCCAAAAATAATCGATGTAATTTTTCCAATAGAGTTGATACTATGAACTTGAGGTTGTTTCCTCGGAAAGTGTACCGTATGCTCACTAACATTAACATGAAAAGTGACATTGCCTATGTTGCAATCAATAACAGCCCCTGCAGTATTCAAAAAAGGTCTTCCAAGTATAATAGACATATTATCGCCCTCGGGAATATCAAGAATAACAAAGTCCGTTAAAATGGTAACATTTGCAACCACAACAGGCACATCCTCACAAATACCGACAGGTATAGCAGTTGATTTATCAGCCATTTGCAAAGATATTTCAGTAGGTGTCAACTTATTCAAATCAAGTCTACGATATAAAGAGAGAGGCATAACACTAACACCGGCTCCAAGATCACAGAAAGCAGTTTTAACATAATTTGTTTTAATGGAGCATGGTATAGTGGGTACTTCTGGATCTTCTAACTTATTTCGTATTCCAACCTTGAAAGTATAATTAGCAAGCATGGTGGAAATTTTAGCTTCCGGTATCTTTCTTTTATTAGTAACAATTAGTATCATATACTTAGCATAAGGATTCATTTTGAGCATATCAGTTAATCGCAAACGCAAAAAGATAGGTCCAATCATTTCAGCAAAGCGCTCAAAATCCTCATCATCCTTTTTCTTGAATGGTTTGGGAGGAAAAAGCATGGGTTCCTGAACCCAAGGTTCTCTTTCTTTACCATGTTTCCTAGCAACAAAGTCTCTCTTATCATAACATTGATTCTTTGATTGTGGGTTATCAAGATCAACAGGAGGTTCAATCTCTACATCATTATCTTTGCTAGGTGTAGCATCAACATGAACATCTTCATTAACATCACTAGGTTCATGTTCATTACCAAATTGTGTTTCAGCATCAGAAAATAGAAATATCATTGGGATTCTCAGGTGTGTCTACAACAGGTTCACTAGAAGCATGCAAAGTCCTATCATTTTTTATTTCCTCTTTTTAAAAGGACTAGGTGCATCTATTTTATTTATCTGAGAATCTTGCTCAATTCTCTTAGGGTGGCCCTCAGGGTATAGAGGTTCCTGAGTCATTTTACCAGTTCTGGTAGCCACTCTAACAGCAAAATCATTATTCTTACTATTCAATTCATTGAGAAAATCATTCTGAGCTTTAAGTACTTGTTCTACTTGAGTGGTAACCATAGAAGCATGTTTACTAATGAGTTTGAGTTCACCTTTAACTCTAGACATATAATCACTCAAGTGTTCAATCATATAAGCATTGTGTTTTAATAGTCTACCAAAATAAGCATTGAAGTTTTCTTGTTTGACAATAAAATTATCAAACTCATCTAGGCATTGGCTAGTAGACTTATAAAGAGGAATATCACCTTCATCAAATCTATAGAGAGAATTTACCTTTACTACCTGTGTCGGGTTATCAAGACCGTGTACTTCTTCAATAGGTGATGAATTAAGACCGTGTATTTCTTCAACAGGCGGTAAATTAAGACCATGTATTTTTTCAATAGGAGGTAAATTCTTCACATCTTCAGCTTTTATACCCTTTCTTTCATAGATTTCTTTGCCTCTTGCACATCTTCAGGACTGAGAAATAGAACACCCCTTTTCTTCGGAGTTGGCTTAGGAGTTGGCTCAGGAAGTGTCCAATTATTTTCATTAGTCAACATATTATTCAATAAAATTTCAGCTTCATCTGGTGTTCTTTCCCTGAAAACAGAACCAGCACAACTATCCAGGTGGTCTCTGGAAGCGTCGGTTAGTCCATTATAAAAGATATCAATTATTTCATTTTTATTAAGAGGATGATCAGGCAAAGCATTAAGTAATTGGAGAAGCCTCCCCCAAGCTTGTGGGAGACTCTCTTCTTCAATTTGCACAAAATTATATATTTCCCTTAAAGCAGCTTGTTTGTTAGGAGCAGGGAAATATTTAGCAGAGAAGTAATAAATCATATCCTGGGGACTACGCACACAACCAGGATCAATAGAATTAAACCATATCTTAGCATTACCCTTTAATGAGAACGGAAATATTTTAAGGATATAGTAATAGCGGGTTTTCTCATCATTAGTGAACAGGGTGGCTATATAATTTAATTTTATAAGATGCGCCACAACAGTTTAAGATTCATAGCCATAAAAAGGATTAGATTCAACCAAAGTAATTATATTAGGATCAATAGAGAATTCATAATCCTTATTAGTAACAAAGATAGGTGAAGTAGCCTAGGCAGGATCATATTTCATTCTAGCATTCAGAGTTTTTTGTTTCAGTTTAGCTAATAATTTCTTAAGATCTCTTCTATCATTGCAAGCAAGAAAGTCCCTAGCAGTTTCTTCATCCATAACATAGCCCTCAGGCACAACATGCAATTCATATCTAGGGGGAGAATCTTCATCATCACTTCCATCAATATTATCAGTTTCAATAATGTCATTCTCTCTAGCCCTAGCAAGTTGTTCATCAAGAAATTCACCAAGTGGCACAGTAGTATCAAGCATAGAAGTAGTTTCATCATAAGTATCATGAATAGCAGAAGTGGCATCATCAATAACATGCGACATATCAGAATTAATAGCAGAAGAAGGTTTAGGTGTCGCAAGCTTACTCAAAACAGAAGCTGAATCAAGTGCAGAGCTAGATGGCAGTTCCTTACCTCCCCTCGTAGTTTAGGGATAAATTTTAGTTTTTGTGTCTTTCAAGTTCTTCATAGTGACCAGCAGATATAAATCCCAAGTGACTCAAAGAATAGAGCTATGCTCCCCGGCAACGGCGCCAGAAAATAGTCTTGATGAGCCACAATTATAGGGGATCGCAACAGCTTTCGAGGGTAGAGTATTCAACCCAAATTTATTGATTCGACACAAGGGGAGCCAAAGAATATTCTCAAGTATTAGCAACTGAGTTGTCAATTCAGCCAGACCTGGATAACTTAATATCTGCAGCAAAGTATTCAGTAGCAAAGTAGTATGGAAGTTACGGTAACGGTAGCAAAAGTAATATTTTTGGGTTTTGTAGTGATTGTAACAGTAGGAACGGAAAAGTAAATAAGCGAAGAACAATATGTGAAAAGCTCGTAGGCATTCGATCGGTGATGGAGAATTATGCCGGATGCGATTATTCATGCAACAGTTATAACATAGGGTGACACAGGACTAGCTCCAATACATCAATGTAATGTAGGCATGTATTCTGAATATAGTCATACGTGCTTATGGAAAAAAGAACTTGCATGACATCTTTTCTCCTACCCTCCCGTGGCAGCGGGGTCCTATTGGAAACTAAGGGATATTAAGGCCTCCTTTTAATAGAGTACCGGACCAAAGCATTAACACATAGTGAATACATGAACTCCTCAAACTATGGTCATCACCGGGAGTGGTCCCGATTATTGTCACTTCGAGGTTGCTAGATCATAACACATAGTAGATGACTATAGACTTGCAAGATAGGATCAAGAACTCACATATATTCATGAAAACATAATAGGTTCAGATCTGAAATCATGGCACTCGGGCCCTAGTGACAAGCATTAAGCATAGCAAAGTCATAGCAACTCTAATCTCAGAACATAGTGGATGCTTGGGATCAAACCCTAACAAAACTAACTCGATTACATGATAAATCTCATCCAACCCATCACCGTCCAGTAAGCCTACGATGGAATTACTCATGCGCGGCGGTGAGCATCATGAAATTGGTGATGGAGGATGGTTGATGACGACGATGGCGACGGATTCCCCTCTACGGAGCCCCGAACGGACTCCAGATCAGCCCTCCCGAGAGAGTTTAGGGCTTGACGGCGGCTCCATATTGTGAAACGCGATGAATCTTTCTCTTTGATTTTTTCCTCCCAGAACACGAATATATGGAGTTGGAGTTGAGGTCGGTGGAGCTCCAGGGGGCCCACGAGGCAGGGGGCGTGCCCAGGGGGGCAGGCGCGCCTCCACACTCGTGGAAAGGGTCTGGGCCCCCTGGCCTTGATTCTTTCGCCAGTATTTTTCATTATTTCCAAAAATAATCTCCGTGAAGTTTCAAGTCATTCCGAGAACTTTTGTTTCTGCACATAAATAACACCATGGCAATTCTGCTGAAAACAGCGTCAGTCCGGGTTAGTTCCATTCAAATCATGCAAGTTAGAGTCCAAAACAAGGGAAAAAGTGTTTGGAGAAGTAGATACGACGGAGACGTATCAACTCCCCCAAGCTTAAACCTTTGCTTGTCCTCAAGCAATTCAGTTGATAAACTGAAAGTGATAAAGAAAAACTTTCACAAACTCTGTTTGCTCTTGTTGTTGCAAATTTGTAAAGCCAGCATTCAAGTTTTCAGCAAAGATTATGAACTAACCATATTCACAATAACACTTAGGTCTCATGTTTACTCATATCAATGCCATAATCAACTAGCGAGCAATCATAATAAATCTCGGATGACAACACTTTCTCAAAACAATCATGATATGATATAACAAGATGGTATCTCGCTAGCCCTTTCTTAGAACGGAAAACATAAATGCAGAGCACCTTTAAAGACCAAGGACTGACTAAACATTGTAATTCATGGTAAAAGAGATCCAGTCATAGTCATACCCAATATAAATTAATAGTAATGGATGCAAATGAAAGCGGTGCTCTCTAGCTGGTGCTTTTTAATAAGAGGGTGATGACTCAACATAAAACTAAATAGATAAGCCCTTCGCAGAGGGTAGCTAGGATTTGTAGAGGTGCTAGAGCTTGATTTTGAAATAGAGATAAATAAATAATATTTTGAGCGGCATACTTTCATTGTCAACATAACAACCGAGAGATGGCGATATCTTCCATGCTACAGACATTATAGGCGGTTCCCAAGCAGAATGGTAAAGTTTAGACTCCCCCTCCACCAACAAGCATCAATCCATGGCTTGCTCGAAACACCGAGTGCCTCCAACTAACAACAGTCCCGGGGGAGTTCTGTTTGCAATTATTTTGATTTGATTTGCATAAAGCATGGGAATGGGCATCCCGGTGACCAGCCATTTTCTCGTGAGTGAGGAGCGGAGTCCACTCTTCTTGAGAATGACCCGCCTAACATGGAAGATACAGACAGCCCTAGTTGATACATGAGCTATTCGAGCATACAAAACATAATTTTTCATTTGAAGGTTTAGAGTTTGGCACATACAAATTTACTTGGAACGGCAGGTAGATACCGCATATAGGAAGGTATGGTGGACTCATATGGCATAACTTTGGGTTTAAGGGATTGGATGGACAAGCAGTATTCCCGCTTAATACAAGTGAAGGCTAGCAAAAGACTGGGAAGCGACCAACTAGAGATCGACAACAGTCATAAACTCCTAGCTAATTAAGCATGGCATAAGCAACTATAATCTCTCATTGTCATTGCAAACATGTTTATTCATAATAGGCTGAATCAGGAACGATGAACTAATCATATTTACAAAAACAAGAGAGGTCGAATTCATACCAACTTCTCTCATCTCAATCAGTCCATCATATATCGTCATAATTGCCTTTCACTTGCACGACCGAATGATGTGAATAATAATAATAGTGCACGTGCATTGGACTAAGCTGGAATCTGCGAGCATTCAATAAACAGGAGAAGACAAGGCAATATGGACTCTTGGTTAAATCAACAATAATGCATATAAGAGCCATTTAAACAGCTTGATCATGGTCTTCTCCTATCGACCCCCAAAGAAAAGAAAAGAAATAAAACTATTTACACGAGAAAGCTCCCAACAAGCAAAAGAAGAAATGGAAATATTTTGCGCTTTTCTTTTAATTATTACTACTACAAGCAAGAAAGTAAAATAGCTAAACACTACAACTAACTTTTTTTGGTTTTCTTAAAGTTTTTCAAACACACAAGAAGAAAGCATAAAAAGAAGAATAAACTAGCATGGATATTACAGTGAAAAAGTATGAGCACCAACAACTAGCAATGAGTGTGTAAACATGAATGTAATGTCGGTGAGAAATGCATACTCCCCCAAGCTTAGGATTTTGGCCTAAGTTGGTCTATGGCCACGGCTGGCCTGGCGGATATGCGAAGTGATAGTTAGGGTCGCACTGAGAAGAAGAAGCCTCCGATTGCCACCAGTTGGCAATCGCCTCCGGATCCCAGTGGTAATTATACTGTCATGGAGGATCAAATTGTGGTTCCGGCTCTGGCTCTGTGGCTGATGTAGGGTTCCGGTACACTTGGATGGTCTCTAGCGGAACGAGATACTGGCCTGCAGATAAATCAAACAAGGAAGGAGCAGGCAAGGTAATAATCTCAGGGTGATTTTTATCAAATAACAATTTGTATTTCAGCGCCCTTTCCCTATTCTTAACAATAAAATCATGTGCTACCATACTCTTATAATCTAAATAAACAGTAGGAAGCAATTTTTCTTCTTTCTCATAGTGCCTAATAGGTACGCTATAGTATGCAGCGAGGCGCGAGGCGAAGATGCCTCCCAAGATGGGACCCTTAGTACGGTTAAGATTTAACCGCTTTGCAACAATGGCGCCCATACTAAATGTATCATCACGAAACAAGGCATGGCACAAAATAATAATATCAGGGACACTCATGTTTCCACAGTTTCCGCGACCAGTTAAGTATCTAGTAGCAAATATAGCAAAGTAACGTAGAACAGGAAAATGTATGCTAGTGATTCGTGCATCAGAAACCTTCCTCGTTTCCCCTACAGCAATTGTATCAATAAACCCCTCCACATCGTTGTTATGTGGTTCCTCTATGAAACCCGGAAAAGGTAACTTGCAAACCTCACAGAATTCGCGAAGGGTCATCTCCTTATACTCATCATATAAATAAAAATCCACCGTAGGTGGTGACCTCCTAGAATGGAAATGAAAATTTTGCACAAAGGTATTGGTGAGTAAATGATATTGTTCGCGTTGGTCGTGGAGGAAGTCGGTGAGGCCCGCATTCTCAGCCAACTCATAAAAATCCTCATAAATCCCGGCTTCTCTCAAGAAATCATCGCAAGGCTGTTCAAACGGCCGAACCTCCGCGGTACAAGGCAGATTATATTTGGGCCTCTCTTCTTCTTCACTTTGCTTATCCTTCGAGTTTCGGCTCGAAGAGCCCCTCAAAAATCTCTTCATCATGTTCTGAAAAAATCTGAAATTTTTAGTAACTTCACATAAAAGTGAACCAAGCTGAACAAAATTGATAGCAATCACTCCCACAAGTGCCTAGAGACTATATCATGCATTAGTACTACTTGGAACCATATAAATTTGACATGCAAGCTCAAGAACATGGTCACCTAGGCAGCACAAATTTGCAATTAATAAAGCACTAGAACAGAAACTAATTGGACCAATGGAGGAGTCACATACCAAGGAACAATCCCGCAAAGTAGTTTTGTGAGAGGTGCTTTGAGCAAGGAGATCGAAAATCGCAGCAAAATGAGCTAGAACTCGTGCTTGAGCTGGATGGTGATTTTTTTGGGAGGAAGAAGAAGTGTGTGGGTGGAGGAATAAGTGGAGGAGAGCCACCGTGGGCCCACGAGGCAGGTGCGCGCGCCCTGGACCCTCGTGCCCAGGTGCTTGCTCCCCCTGCTGTGTTTTCAGTGCCAGATATTCTCAAATATTCCATAAAAAATCATATTTCAATTTCGGGGCATTTGGAGAACTTTTATATTCAGGGTATTTTTTATTGCACGGATAAATCAGAAAACAGACAAAAAAATATCATTTTTACTATATTTGAACTAAATAACAGAAAGTAGAAGGAAGGTACAGAAGGTTGTGCCTTCTAACTTCATCCATCGCATGCTTATCAAAAGAAATCCAGTAACAAGGTTGATCAAGTCTTGTTAACAAACTCATTTCGAGTAACATGAAACCGGAGAAATTTCGAATAACACTATGTTACCTCAACGGGGATCTGCACATACCCAATAATAAGAATATCATATCTCTTTTTGATAGTAGGAAGAGGAAATTCAAAACCTCCAAAAATAATTGATGGAATTTTTCCAATAGAGTTGATACTATGAACTTGAGGTTGTTTCCTCGGAAAGTGTACCATATGCTCATTACCATTAACATGAAAAGTGACATTGCCTTTGTTGCAATCAATAACAGCCCCTGCAATATTCAAAAAAGGTCTTCCAAGAATAATAGACATACTATCGTCCTCGGGAATATCAAGAATAACAAAGTCCGTTAAAATGGTAACATTTGCAACCACAACAGGCACATCCTCACAAATATCGACAGGTATAGCAGTTGATTTATCAGCCATTTGCAAAGATATTTCAGTAGGTGTCAACTTATTCAAACCAAGTCTACGATATAAAGAGAGAGGCATAACACTAACACCGGCTCCAAGATCACATAGAGCAGTTTTAACATAATTTCTTTTAATGGAGCATGGTATAGTGCGTACTCCTGTGTGACGCCCTCGATTCGATCGTACACTAATCATGCACGCAAATGTGTACGATCAAGATCAAGGACTCACGGGAAGATATCACAACACAACTCTAGACACAAATTAAAATAATACAAGCTTTATATTACAAGCCAGGGGCCTCGAGGGCTCGAATACATAAGCTCGAATACACAAGAGTCGTGGAAGCAACAATATCTGAGTACTGAGACATGAGTTAGACAAGTTTGCCTTAAGAAGGCTAGCACAAAAGCAACATCGATCGAAAAGGCAAGGCCTCTTGCACAGGAGCCTCTAACTACTCCTGGTTGTCGGTGGCCTCCACGTAGTAGTAAGCATCGGCGGTGGCATCTGGCTCCTGGGCTCCGACATCTGGTTGCATCAACCGGAAAGAAGAAGAAAGGGGGAAAGGGGAAGCAAAGCAACCGGGAGTACCCATCCAAAGTACTCGTAAGCAAGGATCTACACTACGTATGCAACATTATCAAAGGAAGGTTGTATATGTGGACTGGGCTGCAGAAATGCCAGAATAGAGAGAAGGCCTAGTCCTACCGAAGACTAGCATCTTCTGGAAACCACCATCTTGCAGCAACAGGAGGGAGTAGAGTAGCATAAAGTAAAGTAGTAGTAGTGTTATCAACCTCGGCCAGAGATCCTTTCTCGACTCCCTGCGAGCAAGAGATCCCAGAGCCATACTTTCCAGTTATCATCACAATCCAGTTCTCATCACCATCCAAATTCTCATCACAAGTATCCAGTTCTAGTTGTATCAATCGGGATACAACTCCAAGTGTCCGTTACCGTAGGACATGCTATCGATAGATGTTTTCTTCCCTGCAGGGGTGCACCAACTTACCCACCACGCTCGCTTAACTCCGGCCGGACACACTTTCCAGGGTCATGCCCGGCCTCGGCCAAACAATACGCCGCAACCCGACCTAGGCTTAATAGAGAGGCCAGCACGCCGGACTAAACCTATGCCCCCAGGGGTCATGGGCCATCTCCCCGGGAACTCCTGCACGTTGCGTACGCGGCCGGTGAGCAGACCTAGCTACCTCCTTCAACAAGGCAGGCGCTTACGCAGTCCAACCCGGCGCGCGCCACTCAGTCGCTGACGTCTATTAAACTTCGGCTGATGTATACGACGCAGAACGCCCATACTATGCCCACGTGATGGTTAGTGCTATTAGGCCAGAGGCCCCTCGGATCAAATATCCAAATCGTAGTGGATTAGGAACGCGCGGTAACAAGCAGAGACTCACGAAATATGTGACCCCGTTGCCCCGTCTCGAGGACTTGCGGCAAGGGCTAGGAATGCCCGGCCACGCCTTGTAATTATCTCGCGGGCACCCTCCAGGTCAACCCGTCTCCACATCACTCGCAATTAAGCTCGCGCGGGTAACCCTCAGGGTCGACCCGTCTTTAGTAACATGGCTCAGTGTAAGGTCATAGTAATCATAGTAACTGTGTGTCTAAACATCAAGGGGAAAGCCCGAGGAATCACCCCGGTGAATTCCACTCGATGTAATCATCAAGGTGAACGTAAGAGGATTCACCCTCGAGGTCCACACTAGAGGGTTGCACGACGCAGTCGTATCGAAGTGGTTAAAGAGGAAATCACCCTCGATGACCACGACCGAATAGCTACACTACAGGTTAACATCGAGTCTCGATGAGGACTCACCCTCGGTACTCGATAGTAACCTAGTATTGTCGAGCAACTAAGAGGAAAGTGATGTGCGGTGTCGGGCCTGGTCTTGATCCCGTTGATCGGGTCTTCAATGATGAAGCAGGGCAACAAGGACAAGGTGGGGTCAGCGATGGATCACTAACCAACCTATACTAAGCAGTTTAGGATAAGCGGTAAGGTACAACAGCAGATACAAAAGCAGGCTATGCAACTGAATAGGAGCAAACAATAATAGTAGCAAAATCTAATGCAAGCATGAGAGAATGGAATGGGCGATATCAGGATGATCAAAGGGGGGGCTTGCCTGGTTGCTCTGGCAAGGAGGGGGTCGTCGTCGGCGTGAAGTCGATCACAGAAGCGACATCGGTCTCGGGTCTACCGAGAGAAGAGGGGGAAGAAACAGTAAATATAAAGCAAACATAGCATCACAAAGCGTAACATGGCAATATGTTGAGCTGGGTGTGACCTAACGCATGGCTACACGATATAGGTGAAGGGGGAATTCAACCGGGAATTTATTCCCGGTTCCGGACCCGTGTCACACAGATGACCGGAGGGGAAATGTTCCATGTTCAGCATGCTAGAGGCATGTGACAGATGAACGGACCGCATTTTCAGATTCGTTGGATTTTTCTGAGCAACTTTCATATAGAAAACATTTCCATCGGAGTTACGGTTTATTTTCTATGAATTTTCAAAGTTTTAAACATTTTCTGGAATTACTTTAGATATTTAAATCGACAGAAAAGGGAATATGACGTCATCATGGTGTCATTGCTGTTCCAGCGGTCAACAGACTAGTTGACTAGTCAACAGGGCCCACGGTGGACCCACTGGCAGTGACTGGGCGATGCCCAGTCAGCCGTTGACTTGGTCAACAAGGCCAGCCGGGCCACTGGGGCCACGGGGCAGTGACCTCGCGAGGTGGACCCGGACGTCCACGTCGGCACCGGCGTTGGGGAGCTCCGGTGAGCGTTCCCGCGGCGGAGGGGCGCCGGACCTTGCCGGAATCGAGCTAGTGGGCACCATTTGACGCGCAGGAGGCGCCGTTCGGACGCGGTGATCGAACCACGTCGAGTGGCGGCAGCGGCAGTAGCTGGTGAGGCCGGAAAGGGCGCCGGCAACGAGTTGCAGCAGCGGCGGCTTTCGGGCAACAGCGAAATCGACGCTAGAGAGGGCGATAGCACGAACTAGAGGGCGCTACTAGTCCCTACGACGTCGAGGAGCATGGTCGAGAACTCGGTCGAGCTCACCGTCGACCGAAACGACGGTGACGAACGGCGCGGCGACGGTCCGGCCATGAAGAAGAATGACAATTGCGAGCGCGGGGAGAGAGGAGAAAGAGAGGGGTTCGGTGCGGCAACTTACGATGCGGCTCACGGTGGCCCTTGGATGCTTAGGAGCGCAGCGGGTCGACGGAGTCGGCGATGGACGGAGTGGAGGAGCTCCGGCGATCCACGATGGTCGCCGGCTCGATCCGGGCGATGAAGTGGCCTCCGGCTCGAACGCGAGTCCGGTGAAGAGGGAGAAGACGTCGACGGTGCTGGTGGACAGGTCAGGAGGACGAGACGGCTCCGGTGGCCGCGGTGACGACGGAGGATGGCCGCGGGCGTGCTCGGGTCAGAGAGAGGGGTGTGAGCGAGCGAGGAAGAGAAGGGAGTGGATCTGGGAGGGGGCGTAGTGGTAGGTGAGGGGGGAATCGAGGCGTCCAGGGGCGGTGACCTTATCCTCGGCGTTGCCGCGGCGTGGGGCGGCGAGCTGGTCGGGCGGCGATCATGGCACGGGCGCTCGATCGCCCGCCTGATGAAGACGACGGGAGGGGAGCTGGGCGGCTGGGTCGGCCAGGTGGGCTGAGGCCCAAGAAGGGGTGGCCAATGGGCCAATCGCCCGATTGAGAGGGGGCTTTTTCCTTTTTTTTGATTTCTCTTTTATGATAAAAATCAGAGGAATCTAGGGAATATTTTGGGCTACCAAAATATTTTGAAAAAAAGTGGGACTGGCCACTTAAATTCTTTCTAGTATTTGTCACTGCCACAAAGAGTTTGGGGCCATCAGGAGTTGTCCAAGCATTTTTAGAAAATGAAAAGGACATCTTAATACTGTTGGACTAGATAATAAATTCCCAGGGGCAATTTGGGAATTCCAAAAATGTTGGCTTCAACATGACAATTATCTAGGGATTATTTGCCATAGGATGAACTTTTTAGATTTCATGTGTGACAAATATGAATTTTTGACTTTAGATTGGATTTGAATTTGAAGTGTGATTTGGATCAAGTGAAGATTAGCAACAGTAACATGATGAAATGGCACCATTAACAGGGGATTACTGTAGCATGACACTGGGGGTGTTACATCCTGGATCTTCTAACTTCTTTGGTATTCCACCCTTGAAAGTATAATTAGCGAGCATGGTGGAAATTTCATCTTCCGGTATCTTTCTTTTATTAGTAACAATTTCTTTCATATACTTAGCATAAGGATTCATTTTGAGCATATCAATTAATCGCATACGCAAAAAGATAGGTCCAATCATTTCAGCAAATCGCTCAAAATCCTCATCATCCTTTTTCTTGGATGGTTAGGGAGGAAAAGGCATGGGTTTCTGAACCCATGGTTCTCTTTACTTACCATGTTTCCTAGCAACGAAGTCTCTCTTATCATAACGTTGATTCTTTGATTGTGGGTTATCAAGATCGACAGAAGGTTCAATCTCTACATCATTATCATTGCTAGGTGTAGCATCAACATGAACATCTTCATTAACATCACTAGGTTCATGTTCATTACCAAATTGTGTTTCAGCATCAGAAATAGAAATATCATTGGGATTCTCAGGTGTCTCTACAACAGGTTCACTAGAAGCATGCAAAGTCCTATCATTTTTCTGTTTCTTCTTTTTAGAAGGACTAGGTGCATCTATACTATTTATCAGAGAATCTTGCTCAATTCTCTTAGGGTGGCCCTCAGGATACAGAGGTTCCTAAGTCATTTTACCAGTTCTGGTAGCCACTCTAACAGCAAAATCATTATTCTTACTATTCAATTCATTGAGCAAATCATTCTGAGCTTTAAGTACTTGTTCTACTTGAGTGGTAACCATAGAAGCATGTTTACTAATGAGTTTGAGTTCACCTTTAACTCTAGACATATAATCACTCAAGTGTTCAATCATATAAGAATTGTGTTTTAATTGTCTACCAAAATAAGCATTGAAGTTTTCTTGTTTCACAAAAAAATTATCAAACTCATCTAGGCATTGGCTAGCAGACTTATAAAGAGGAATATCACCTTCATCAAATCTATAGAGAGAATTTACCTTTACTGCCTATGTCGGGTTATCAAGACCGTGTACTTCTTCAATAGGTGATGAATTAAGACCATGTATTTCTTCAACAGGCGGTAAATTAAGACCATGTATTTCTTCAATAGGAGGTAAATTCTTCACATCTTCAGCTTTTATACCCTTTTCTTTCATAGATTTCTTTGCCTCTTGCATATCTTCGGAATGAGAAACAGAACACCCCTTTTCTTTGGAGTTATCTTAGGAGTTGGTTGAGGAAGTGTCCAATTATTTTCATTAGTCAACATATTATTCAATAAAATTTCAGCTTCATCTGTTGTTCTTTCCTTGAAAACAGAACCAGCACAACTATCCAGGTTGTCTCTGGAAGCTTCGGTTAGTCCATTATAAAAGATATCAAGTATTTCATTTTTCTTAAGAGGATGATCAGGCAAAGCATTAAGTAATTGGAGAATCCTCCCCCAAGCTTGTGGGAGACTCTTTTCTTCAATTCACACAAAATTATATATTTCCCTTGCAGCTTGTTTCTTATGAGCAGGGAAATATTTAGCAGAGAAGTAATAAATCATATCTTGGGGACTACGCACACAACCAGGATCAAGAGAATTAAACAATATCTTAGCATTACCCTTTAATAAGAACGGAAATATTTGAAGGATATAGTAATAGTGGGTTTTCTCATCATTAGTGAACAGGGTGGCTATATCATTTAATTTAGTAAGATGTGCCACAACAGTTTCAGATTCATAGCCATAAAAAGGATCGGATTCAACCAAAGTAATTATATCCGGATCAATACAGAATTCATAATCCTTATTAGTAACAAAGATGGGTGAAGTAGCATAGGCAGGATCATATTTCATTCTAGCATTCAGAGTTTTTTGTTTCAGCTTAGCTAATAATTTCTTACGATCACTTCTATCATTGCAAGCAAGAAAGTCCCTAGCAGTTTCTTCATCCATAACATAGCCCTAAGGCATAACAGGCAATTCATATCTAGGGGGAGAATCTTCATCATCACTTTCATCAATATTATTAGTTTCAATAATTTCATTCTCTCTAGCCCTAGCAAGTTTTTCATCAAGAAATTCACCAAGTGGCACGGTAGTATCAAGCATAGAAGTAGTTTCATCATCAATAACATGCGACATATCAGAATTAATAGCAGAAGCAGGTTTAGGTGTCACAAGCTTACTCAAAACAGAAGGTGAATCAAGTGCAGAGCTAGATGGCAGTTCCTTACCTCCCCTCGTAGTTGAGGGATAAATTTTTGTTTTTGTGTCTTTCATGTTCTTCATAGTGACCAGCAGATACTAATCCCAAGTGACTAAAGAATAGAGCTATGCTCCCCAGCAACGGCGCCAGAAAATAGTATTGATGACCCACAATTATAGAATATCGTAAAAGCTTCGAGGGTAGAGTATTCAACCCAAATTTATTGATTCGACACAAGGGGAGCCAAAGAATATTCTCAAGTATTAGCAACTGAGTTGTCAATTCAGCCACACCTGGATAACTTAATATATACAGCAAAGTATTTAGTAGCAAAGTAGTATGGAAGTTACGGTAACGGTAGCAAAAGTAATATTTTTGGGTTTTGTAGTGATTGTAACAGTAGGAACGGAAAAGTAAATAAGCGAAGAACAATATGTGAAAAGCTCATAGGCATTGGATCGGTGATGGAGAATTATGCCGGATGCGATTATTCATGCAACAGTTATAACATAGGGTGACACAGGACTAGCTCCAATACATCAATGTAATGTAGGCATGTATTCCGAATATAGTCATACGTGCTTATGGAAAAGAACTTGCATGACATCTTTTGTCCTACCCTCCCGTGGCAGCGGGGTCCTATTGGAAACTAAGGGATATTAAGTCCTCCTTTTAATAGAGTACCGGACCAAAGAATTAACACATAGTGAATACATGAACTCCTCAAACTATGTTCATCACCGGGAGTGGTCCCGATTATTGTCACTTCGGGGTTGCCGGATCATAACACATAGTAGGTGAGTATAGACTTGCAAGATAGGATCAAGAACTCACATATATTCATGGAAACATAATAGGTTCAGATTTGAAATCATGGCACTCGGGCCCTAGTGACAAGCATTAAGCATAGCAGAGTCATAGCAACATCAATCTCAGAACATAGTGGATGCTAGGGATCAAACCCTAACAAAACTAACTCGATTACATGATAAATCTCATCCAACCCATCACCGTCCCGTAAGACTATGATGGAATTACTCACGCACGGCGGTGAGCGTCATGAAATTGGTGATGGAGGATGGTTGATGATAACTATGGCGATGGATTCCCCTCTCCAGAGCACCGAACGGACTCCAGATCAGCCCTCCCAAGAGAGTTTAGGGCTTTGCCGCGGCTCCGTATCGTAAAATGTGATGACTCTTTCTGTCTGGTTTTTTTCTCCCCGAACACGAATATATGGAGTTGGAGTTGAGGTCGGTGGAGCTCCAGGGGGCCTACAAGGCAGGGGGGACAGGCGCGCCCCCCACCCTCTCGGAAAGGGTGTGGGCCCCTGGCCTTGATTATTTTGCCAGTATTTTTCATTATTTCCAAAAATAATCTCTGTGAAGTTCCAGGTCATTCCGAGAACTTTTGTTTCTGCACATAAATAACACCATGGCAATTCTGCTGAAAACAGCGTCAGTCTGGGTTAGTTCCATTCAAATCATGCAAGTTAGAGTCCAAAACAAGGGCAAAAGTGTTTGGAAAAGTAGATACGACAGAGATGTATCAGATAGCATGCCCTCGTGTTTGACATTCATTCCAATTTCTTGCATGGGACCTAAGCATGCACCCAAGGACACATATTTGAGTTTCAACCAATTTATATGCACTGGAGCATGTGCATGTAGTTCAAATTTGAATTATGCACATAAATGCATTGAAAACTCAGTTAATGCATAAAAATGTCCAAACGAACCCGAAAAATCACGACAATTCACACAACACTCCTGTTGTTCTATGTTAACACGAGAAAAAAAATTAAAGCAATAAGAGGCAATGGATATTGTTTCGTCCCCAACGGTGGGACGTTCCCTAACGAAAACCATCATGCTTATTGTGAGAAGCTCTGCTTCGTGAGAAGCATAACCCCAAACCTGCCCCAAATGGGACAAAAATTTTACCACGGCATGTTGATGCCTCTCCATGATAGCATGCCAAGTTTCATGAATTTCAGACGAGTTCTGGATTTACTAGAATTTAAAAACCAGGCATATCAATGTTTTGCCGGCAATCAACGGTGCGCTGGTGTTTGGAATTCATTCCCATTTCTTTCATGGGACCTAAGCATGCACCCAAGGACACATATTTGACTTTTTGACCTATTTATAAGCACTAGAGCATGTGCATGTAGTTCAAATTTGAATTATGCACATAAATGCATTGAAAACTCAGTTAATGCATAAAAATGTCCAAACGAACCCCAAAAATTAGAAAAATTCACACAACACTCCTGTTATTCTATGTTGACACGAGAAAAAATTTGAAAGCAATAAGAGGAAATGGATATCGTTTCGTCCCCAATGGTGGGACGTTCCCTACCGAAAACCATCATGCTTGTGGTGAGAAGCTCTGGTTTGTAAGAAGCGTATACCCAAACCTGCCCACGGCATGTCGATGCCGCTCAATGATAGCATGCCAAGTTTCATGAATTTCAGACGATTTTTGCATTTACCAGAATTTAAAAACCAGGCATCTCAATGTTTTGCCGGCAATAAACGGTGCGCTGGTGTTTGAAATTCATTCCCATTTCTTGCATGGGACCTAAGCATCCACCCAAGGACACAGATTTGATTTTTCAACCAATTTATATGCACTAGAGCATGTGCATGTAGTTCAAATCTGAATTATGCACATAAATGCATTAAAAACTCAGTTAATGCATAAAAATGGCCAAACGAACCCCGAAAAATCAAAAAAATTCACACAACACTCCTGTTGTTCTATGTTGACACGAGAAACAAATTTGAAAGCCATAAGAGGCAATGGATGTCGTTTCGTCACCAATACTGGGACATTCCCTACCGAAAACCATCATGCTTGTTGTGAGAAGCTCTGGTTTCTGAGAAGCATATACCCAAACCTACCCCAAATGGGACAAAAAGTTTACCACAGCATTTTGATCCGCTCCATGATAGCATGCCAAGTTTCATGAATTTCAGACGAGTTTTCTATTTACCAGAATTTAAAAACCAGGCATCTCAATGTTTTGCCGGCAATCAACGGTGCCCTGGTGTTTGAAATTTATTCCCATTTCTTGCATGAGACCTAAGCATGCACTTAAGGACACAAATTTTATTTTTCAACCAATTTATACGAACTAGAGCATGTGCATGCAGTTCAAATTTGAATTATGCTCATAAATGCATTGAAAACTCAGTTAATGTATAAAAATGTCCAAACGAACCCCGAAAAATCACAAAAATTCACACAACACTCCTGTTGTTCAATGTTAACACTTGAAAAGAATTTAAAGAAATAAGAGGCAATGGATATCGTTTCGTCCCCAATGGTGGGACGTTCCCTACCGAAAACCATCATGTTTGTTGTGAGAAGCTCTGGTTTGTGAGAAGCATATCCCCAAAACTGCCCCAAATGGGACAAAAAATTTACCACGGTATGTTGATGCCGCTCCATGATAGCATGCCATGTTTCATAAATTTCAGACGAGTTTTGGATTTACTATAATTTAAAAACCAGGCATCCCAATGTTTTGCGGGCAATCAACGGTGCCCTGGTGTTTGAAATTCATTCCCATTTCTTGCATGGGACCTAAGCATGCACCCAAGGACACATATTTTTGTTTCAACAAATTTATATGCACATGAGCATGTGCATGTAGTTCAAATTTGAATTATGCACATAAATGCATTGAAAACTCAGTTAATGCATAAAAATGTCTGAACGAACCCGAAAAATCATAACAATTCACACAACACTCCTGTTGTTCTATGTTGACACGAGAAAAAAATTTAAAACAATAAGAGGCAATGGATATCGTTTTGTCCCCAATGGTGGGACGTTCCCTACCAAAAACCATCATGCTTGATGTGAGAAGCTCTGGTTTATGATAAGCATATCCCCAAACCTGCCCCAAATGGGATAAAAAATTTACGACGACATGTTGATGCCGCTCCATGATAGCATGACAAGCTTCATGAATTTCAGGCGAGTTTTGGATTTACTATAATTTAAAAACCAGGCATCTCAATGTTTTGCGAGCAATCAACGGTGCCCTGGTGTTTGAAATTCATTCCCATTTCTTGCATGGGACCTAAGCATGCACCCAAGGACACATATTTGAGTTTCTACCAATTTATATGCACTGGAGCATGTGCATGTAGTTCAAATTTGAATTATGCACATAAATCCATTGAAAACTCAGTTAGTGCATAAAAATGTCCAAACGAACCCCGAAAAATCAAAAAAAAAATCACACAACACTCCTGTTGTTCTATATTGACACGAGAAAAAAATTTGAAAGCAATATGAGGAAATGGATATGATTTCGTCCCCACTGGTGGGAAGTTCCCTACCGAAAACCATCATCCTTGTTGTGAGATGCTCTGGTTTGTGAGAAGCGTATACCCAAACCTGCCCCAAATGGGACAATTTTTTTACCACGGCATGTTGATGCCGCTCCATGATAGCATGCCAAGTTTCAAGAATTTCACACGAGTTTTGGATCTACCAGAATTTAAAAACCAGAAATCTCAATGTTTGGCCGGCAATCAACGGTGCGCTGTTGTTTGAAATTCATCCCTTTTCTTGCATGGGACCTAAGCATGCACCCAAGGACACAGATTTTAGTTTCAACCAATTTATGTGCACTGGAGCATGTGCATGTAGTTCAAATTTGAATTATGCACATAAATGCATTGAAAACTCAGTTAATGCATAAAAATGTCCAAACGAACCCGAAAAATCACAACAATTCGCACAGCACTCCTGTTGTTCTATGTTGACACGAGAAAAAAAATTTAAAGCAATAAGAGGAAATGGATATCGTTTCGTCCCCATTGGTGGGACGTTCCGTACCGAAAACCATCATGCTTGTTGTGAGAAGTTCTGGTTTGTGAGAAGCATATACCCAAACCTGCCCCAAATGGGACAAAAATTTTACCAGAGCATGTTGATGCCACTCCATGATAGCATGTCAAGTTTCATGAATTTCAGACGAGTTTTGGATTTACTAGAATTTAAAAACCAGGCATCTCAATGTTTTACCGGCAATCAACGGTGCACTGGTGTTTGAAATTCATACCCATTTCCAGCATGGGACCTAAGCATGCACCCAAGGACACATATTTGATTTTTTGACCTATTTATAAGCACTAGAGCATGTGCATGTAGTTCAAATTTGAATTATGCACATAAAAGCATTGAAAACTCAGTTAATGCATAAAATGTCCAAACGAAACCCGAAATATCAAAAAAATTCACACAACACTACTGTTGTTCTATGTTGACACGAGAAAAAATTTGAAAGCAATAAGAGGAAATGGATATCGTTTCGTCCCCAATGGTGGGATGTTCCCTACCGAAAACCATCATGCTTGTTGTGAGAAGCTCTGGTTTGTGAGCAGCATATACCCAAACCTGCCCCAAATGGGACAAAAAATTTACCACGGCATGTTGATGCCGCTCCATGATAGCATGCCAAATTTCATTAATTTCAGACTAGTTTTGCATTTACCAGAATTTAAAAACTAGGCATCTCAATGTATTGCCGGCAATCAACGGTGCGCTGGTGTTTGATATTCATTCCCATTTCTTGCATTGGACCTAAGCATCCACCCAAGGACACAGATTTGATTTTTCAACCAATTTATATGCACTAGAGCATGTGCATGTAGTTCAAATTTGAATTATGCACATAAATGCATTGAAAACTCAGTTAATTCATAAAAATGTTCAAACGAACCCCGAAAAATCACAAAAATTCACAGAACACTCCTGTTGTTCAATGTTTACACGAGAAACAATTTTGAAAGCAATAAGAGGCAATGGATATCGTTTCGTCAAAAATGGTGGGATGTTCCCTACCGAAAACCATCATGCTTGTTGTGAGAAGCTCTGGTTTGTGAGAAACCTATACCCAAACCTGCCCCAAATGGGACAAAAAATTTACCACGACATGTTGAGGCCACTCCATGATAGCATGCCAAGTTTCATGAATTTCAGATGAGTTTTGGATTTACCAGAATTTAAAAACCAGGCATCTCAATGTTTTGCCTGCAATCAACAAAGGTTCTCGGTGTTTGAAATTCATTCCCATTTCTTGCATGGGACCTAAGCATGCACCCAAGGACACATATTTGATTTTTCAACCAATTTATATGCACTAGAGCATGTGCATGTAGTTCAAATTTGAATTATGCACATAAATGCGTTAAAACCTCAGTTAATGCATAAAAATGTCCAAACGAACCCCGAAAAATCCCAAAAATTCACACAACACTCCTGTTGTTCTATGTTCACACGAGAAAAGAATTTAAATAAATAAGAGGCAATGGATATCGTTTCGTCCCCAATGGTGGGACGTTCCCTACCGAAAACCATCATGTTTGTTGTGAGAAGCTCTGGTTTGTGAGAAGCATATCCCCAAACCTGCCCCAAATGGGACAAAATATTTACCACGGTATGTTGATGCTGCTCCATGATAGCATGCCAAGTTTCATGAATTTCAACCAAGTTTTGGATTTACTATAATTTAAAAACCAGGCATCTCAATGTTTTGCCGGCAATCAACGGTGCCCTGGTGTTTCAAATTCATTCCCATTTCTTGCCTGGGACCTAAGCATGCACCCAAGGACACATATTTGAGTTTCAACCAATTTACATGCACTGGAGCATGTGCATGTAGTTCACATTTGAATTATGCACATAAATGCATTGAAAACTCAGTTAATGCATAAAAATGTCCAAAAGAACCCGAAAAATCACAATAATGCACACAACACTCCTGTTGTTCTATGTTGACACGATAAAAAAATTTAAAGCAATAAGAGGCAATGGATATCGTTTCGTCCCCAATGGTGGGACGTTCCCTACCGAAAACCATCATGCTTGTTGTGAGAAGCTCTGGTTTGTGAGAAGCATATCCCCAAACCTGCCCCAAATGGGACAAAAAATTTACCACGACATGTTGATGCCGCTCCATGATAGCATGACAAGTTTCATGAATTTCAGACGAGTTTTGGATTTACTAGAATTTAAAAACCAGGCATCTCAATGTTTTGCCGGCAATCAACGGTGCGCTGGTGTTTGAAATTCATTCCCGTTTCTTGCATGGGACCTAAGCATGCACCTAAGGACACATATTGGATCTTTCAACCTATTTATAAGCACTAGAGCATGTGCATGTAGTTCAAATTTTAATTATGCACATAAATGCATTAAAAACTCAGTAAATGAATAAAAATGTCCAAACGAACCCTAAAAAATCAAAACAATTCACACAACACACCTATTGTTCTATGTAGACACGAGAAAATTTTTGAAAGCAATAAGAGGAAATGGATATCGTTTCGTCCCCAATGGTGGAGCGTTCCCTACCGAAAACCTTCATGCTTGTTGTGAGAAGCGTATCCCCAAACCTGCCCCAAATGGGACAAAAAATTTACCACGGCATGTTGAAGCCGCTCCATGATAGCATGCCAAGTTTCATGAATTTCAGACGAGTTTTGGAGTTACTATAATTTAAAAACCAGTCATCTAAATGTTTTGCAGGAATTCAACGGTGCCCTGGTGTTTGAAATTCGTTCCCATTTCTTGCATGGGACCTAAGCATGCACCCATGGACACAGATTTGAGTTTCAACCAATTTATATGCACTGGAGCATGTGCATGTAGTTCATATTTGAATTATGCACATAAGTGCATTGAAAACTCAGTTAATGCATAAAAATGTATAAACGAACCCGAAAAATCACAACAATTCACACAACACTCCTATTGTTCTATGTTGTCACGAGAAAAAAATTTAAAGCAATAAGAGGCAATGGATATCGTTTCGTCCCCAATGGTGGGCGTTCCCTACCGAAAACCATCATGCTTGTTGTCAGAAGCTCTGGTTTGTGAGAAGCATATCCCCAAACCTGCCCCAAATTGGACAAAAATTTTACCACGGCATGTTGATGCCGCTCAATGATAGCATGCCAAGTTTCATGAATTTCAGACGAGTTTTGGATTTACTAGAATTTAAAACCCAGGGATCTCAATGTTTTGCCGGCATCAACGGTGCGCTGGTGTTTGAAATTCTTTCCCATTTCTAGCATGGGACCTAAGCATGCACCCAAGGACACAAATTTGATTTCAACTTATTTATAAGCACTAGAGCATGTGCATGTAGTTCAAATTTGAATTATGCACATAAATGCATTAAAAACTCAGTTAATGCATAAAAATGTCCAAACGAACCCCGAAAAATCAAAACAATTCACACAACACTCCTGTTTTTCTATGTTGACACGACAAATAAATTTGAAAGCAGTAAGAGGAAATGGATATCGTTTCATCCCCAATGGTGGAACGTTCCCTACCGATAACCATCATGCTTGTTGTGAGAAGCACTGGTTTGTGAGAAGCGTATCCCCAAACCTGCTCCAAATGGGACAAAAATTTTACCACGGCATGTTGATGCCGTTCCATGATAGCATGCCAAGTTTCATGAATTTCAGACGAATTTTGGATTTACTATAATTTAAAAACCAGGCATCTCAATGTTTTGCCAGCAATCAACGGTGCGCTGGTGTTTGAAATTCATTCCCATTTCTTGCATGGGACCTAAGCATGCACCCAAGGACACAAATTTGATTTTTCAACCAATTTATATGCACTAGAGCATGTGCATGTAGTTCAAATTTGAATTATGCACATAAATGCATTGAAAACTCAGTTAATGCATAAAAATGTCCAAACGAACCCCAAAAATCACAAAAATTCACACAACACTCCTCCTGTTCTATGTTGACACGAGAAATTTGAAAGCAATAAGAGGCAATGGATATCGTTTCGTCCCCAATGGTGGTACGTTACCTACCGAAAACCATCATGCTTGTTGTGAGAAGCTCTGGTTTGTCAGAAGCATATACCCAAACCTGCACCAAATGGGACAAAAAATTTACCAAAGGCTTGTTGATGCCGCTCCATGATAGCATGCTAAGTTTCATGAATTTCAGACAAGTTTTGGATTTACCAGAATTTCAAAACCAGGCATCTCAATGTTTTGCCGGCAATCAACGGTGCCCTGGTGTTTGAAGTTCATTCCCATTTCTTCCATGGGACCTAAGCATGCACCCAAGGACATAGATTTCAATTTTCAACCAATTTATATGCAATAGAGCATGTGCATGTAGTTCAAATTAGAATTATGCACATAAGTGCATTGAAAACTCTGTTAATGCATTAAAATGTCCAAACGAACCCCGAAAAATCACAAAAATTCACACAACACTCCTGTTGTTCTATGTTGACACGAAAAAAAATTGAAAGCAATAAGAGGTAGTGGATATCGTTTTGTCCCCAATGGTGGGTAGTTCCCTACCGAAAACCATCATGCTTGTTGTGAGAAGCTCTGGTTTGTGAGAAGCATATACGCAAACCTGCCCCAAATGGGACAAAAAATTTACCACGGCATGTTGATGCTCCTCCATGATAGCATGCCAAGTTTCTTGAATTTCAGACGACTTTTGGATTTACCAGAATTTAAAAACCAGGCATCTGAATGTTTTGCCGGCAATCAACGGTGCCCTCGTGTTTGAAGTTCATTCCCATTTCTTGCATGGGACCTAAGCATGCACCCAAGCACACATATTTGATTTTTCAACAAATTTATATGCTCGAGAGCATGTTCATGTAGTTCAAATTTGAATTATGCACATAAATGCATTGAAAACACAGCTAATGCATAAAAATGTCCAAACAAACCCTGAAAAATCACAAAAATTCACACAACACTCGTGTTGTTCTATGTGGACACGTGAAAAAAATTTGAAAGCAATAAGAGGCAATGGATATCGTTTCGTCCCCAATGGCGGGACATTCCCTACTGAAAACCATCATACCTATTGTGAGAAGCTCTGGTTTGTGAGAAGCATATACCCAAACCTGCCCCAAATGGGACAAAAAATTTACCACGGCATGTTGATGCCGCTCCATGATAGCATGCCAAGTTTCATGCAGTTCAGACGAGTTTTGGATTTACCAGAATTTAAAAACCAGGCATCTCAATGTTTTGCCGGCAATCAACGGTGCCCTAGTGTTTGAAGTTCATTCCCATTTCTATCATGGGACTTAAGCATGCACCCAAGGACACAGACTTGATTTTTCAACCAATTTATATGCACTAGAGCATGTTCATGTAGTACAAATTTGAATTATGCACATAAATGCATTGAAAACTCAGTTAATGCATAAAAATGTCCAAACGAACCAGAAAAAATCACAAAAATTCACACAACACTCTTGTTGTTCTATGTTCACACGAGAAAAAAAATTGAAAGCAATAAGAGGCAATGGATATCGTTTCATCCCCAATGTTGGGACGTTCCCTACCGAAAACCATCATGCTTGTTGTGAGAAGCTCTAGTTTGTGAGAAGCATATATCCAAACCTGCCCAAATGGGACAAAATTTTTACCACGGCATGTTGATGCCGCTCCATGATAGCATGCTAAGTTTCATGAATTTCAGACGAGTTTTGGATTTACCAGAATTTAAAAACCACGCATCTCAATGTTTTGCCGGCAAACAACGGTGCCCTGGTGTTTGAAGTTCATTCACATTTCTTGCAAGGGACCTAAGCATGCACCCAAGGACACATATTTGATTTTTCAACCAGTTTATATGCACTAGAGCATGTGCATGTAGTTCAAATTTGAATTATGCACATAAATTCATTGGAAACTCAGTTGATGCATAAAAATATCCACACGAACCATGAAAAATCACAAAAAGTCACACAACACTCCTATTGTTCTATGTTGACACGAGAAAAAAATTGAAAGCAATAAGAGGCAATGGATACCGTTTCGTCCCCAATGGTGGGACGTTCCCTACCGAAAACCATCATGCTTGTTGTGAGAAGCTCTGGTTTGTGACAAGCATATACCCAAACCAGCCCCAAATGGTACAAATTTTTTACCACGACATGTTGATGCCGCTCCATGATAGCATGCCATGTTTCATGAATTTCACACGAGTTTTGGATTTACCAGAATTTAAAAACCAGGCATCTCAATGTTTTGCCGGCAATCAACGGTGCCCTGGTGTTTGAAGTTCATTCCCGTTTCTTGCATGGGACCTAAGCATGCACCCAAGGACACAGATTTGATTTTTCAACCAATTTATATGCACTAGAGCATGTGCATGTAGTTCAAATTTGAATTATGCACATAAATGCATTGAAAACTCAGTTAATGCATAAAAATGTCCAAACAAACCCCAAAAAATCACAAAAAATCACACAACACTCCTGTTGTTCTATGTTGACACGAGAAATTTGAAAGCAATAAGAGGCAATGGATATCGTTTCGTCCCCAATGGTGGGACATTACCTATCAAAAACCATCATGCTTGTTGTGAGAAGCTCTGGTTTGTGAGAAGCATATACCCAAACTTGCCCCAAATGGGACAAAAAATTAACCACGACTTGTTGATGCCGCTCCATGATAGCATGCCAAGTTTCATGAATTTCAGACAAGTTTTGGATTTACCAGAATTTCAAAACCAGGCATCTCAATGTTTTGCCGGCAATCAACGGTGCCCTGGTTTTTGAAGTTCATTCCCATTTCTTCCATGGGACCTAAGCATGCACCCAAGGACATAGATTTGAACTTTCAACCAATTTATATGCAATAGAGCATGTGCATGTAGTTAAAATTTGAATTATGCACATAAATTCATTGGAAACTCAGTTGATGCATAAAAATATCCACACGAACCATGAAAAATCACAAAAGTCACACAACACTCCTATTGTTCTATGTTGACACGAGAAAAATGAAAGCAATAAGAGGCAATGGATACCGTTTCGTCCCCAATGGTGGGACGTTCCCTACCAAAACCATCATGCTTGTTGTGAGAAGCTCGGTTTGTGACAAGCATATACCCAAACCAGCCCCAAATGGTACAAATTTTTTACCACGACATGTTGATGCCGCTCCATGATAGCATGCCATGTTTCATGAATTTCACACGAGTTTTGGATTTACCAGAATTTAAAACCAGGCATCTCAATGTTTTGCGGCAATCAACGGTGCCCCGTGTTTGAAGTTCATTCCGTTTCTTGCATGGGACCTAAGCATGCACCCAAGGACACAGATTTGATTTGAACTTTCAACCAATTTATATGCAATAGAGCATGTGCATGTAGTTAAAATTTGAATTATGCCCATAAATGCATTGAAAACTCAGTTAATGCATAAAAATGTCCAAACGAACCCCAAAAAATCACAAAAATTTACACAACACTCCTGTTGTTCTAAGTTGACACGAGAAATTTGAAAGCAATAAGAGGCAATGGATATCATTTCGTCCCCAATGGTGGGACGTTACCTATCGAAAACCATCATGCTTGTTGTGAGAAGCTCTGGTTTGTGAGAAGCATATACCCAAACCTGCCCCAAATGGGACAAAAAATTTACCATGGCTTGTTGATGCCGCTCCATGATAGCATGCCAAGTTTCATGAATTTCAGACAAGTTTTGGATTTACCAGAATTTAAAACCAGGCATCTCAATGTTCTGCCGGCAATCAACGGTGGCCTGGTGGTTGAAGTTCATTCCCATTTCTTCCATGGGACCTAAGCATGCACCCAAGGACATAGATTTGAATTTTCAACCAATTTATATGCAATAGAGCATGTGCATGTAGTTCAAATTTGAATTATGCACATAAATGCATTGAAAACTCAGTTAATGCATAAAAATGTCCAAACGAACCCCGAAAAATCACAAAAATTCACACAACACTCCTGTTGTTCTATGTTGACATGACAAAAAATTGAAAGCAATAAGAGGCAGTCGATATCGTTTCGTTCCCAATGGTGGGTAGTTCCCTACCGAAAACCATCATGCTTGTTGTGAGAAGCTCTGGTTTGTGAGAAGCATATACCCAAACCTGCCCCAAATGGGACAAAAAATTTACCATGGCATGTTGATGCTGCTCCATGATAGCATGCCAAGTTTCATGAATTTCAGACGACTTTTGGAGTTACCAGAATTTAAAAACAAGGCATCTCAATGTTCTGCCGGCAATCAACGGTGCCCTGGTGTTTGAAGTTCATTCACATTTCTTGCATGGGACCTAAGCATGCACCCAAGGATACATATTTAATTTTATGACAAATTTATATGCACGAGAGCATGTTCATGTAGTTCAAATTTGAATTATGCACATAAATGCATTGAAAACTCAGCTAATGCATAAAAATGTCCCAACAAACCCCGAAAATCACAAAAATTCACACAAAACTCCTGTTGTTCTATGTTGACACGAGAAATTTGAAAGCAATAAGAGGCAATGGATATCGTTTCGTCCCCAATGGTGGGACGTTACCTACCGAAAACCATCATGCCTGTTGTGAGAAGCTCTGGTTTGTGAGAAGCATATACCCAAACCTGCCCCAAATGGGAAAAAAATTTTATCACGGCTTGTTGATGCCGCTCCATGATAGCATGCCAAGTTTCATGAATTTCAGACTAGTTTTGGATTTACCAGAATTTAAAACCAGGCATCTCAATGTTTTGCCGGCAATCAACGGTGGCCTGGTGTTTGAAGTTCATTCCCATTTCTTCCATGGGACCTAAGCATGGACTGAAGGACATAGATTTGAATTTTCAACCAATTTATATGCAATAGAGCATGTGCATGTAGTTCAAATTTGAATTATGCACATAAATGCATTGAAAACTCAGTTAATGCATAAAAATGTCCAAACGAACCTCGAAAAATCACAAAAATTCACACAACACTCATGTTGTTCTATGTTGACATGAAAAAAAATTGAAAGCAATAAGAGGCAGTCGATATCGTTTCGTTCCCAATGGTGGGTAGTTCCCTACCTAAAACCATCATGCTTGTTGTGAGAAGCTCTGGTTTGTGAGAAGCATATACCCAAACCTGCCCCAAATGGGACAAAAAATTTACCATGGCATGTTGATGCTGCTCCATGATAGCATGCCAAGTTTCATGAATTTCAGACGACTTTTGGATTTACCAGAGTTTAAAAACAAGGCATCTCAATATTCTGCCGGCAATCAACGGTGCCCTGGTGTTTGAAGTTCATTCACATTTCTTGCATGGGACCTAAGCATGCACCCAAGGACACAGATTTGATTTTTCAACAAATTTATATGCACGAGAGCATGTTCATGTAGTTCAAATTTGAATTATGCACATAAATGCACTGAAAACTCTGCTAATGCATAAAAATGTCCAAACAAACCCCGAAAAATCACAAAAATTCACACAACACTCGTGTTGTTCTATGTTGACACGAGAAAAAAATTTGAAAGCAATAAGAGGCAGTGGATATGTTTCGTCCCCAATGGCGGGACGTTCCCTACCGAAAACCATCATGCCTATTGTGAGAAGCTCAGGTTTGTGAGAAGCATATACACAAACCTGCCCCAAATGGGACAAAAAATTTACCACGGCATGTTGATGCCGCTCCATGATAGCATGCCAAGTTTCATGAATTTCAGACGAGTTTTGGATTTACCAGAATTTAAAAACCAGGCATCTCAATGTTTTGCCGGCAATCAACGGTGCCCTAGTGTTTGAAGTTCATTTCCATTTCTAGCATGGGACCTAAGCATGCACCCAAGGACACAGACTTGATTTTTCAACCAATTTATATGCACTAGAGCATGTTCATGTAGTACAAATTTGAATTATGCACATAAATGCATTGAAAACTCAGTTAATGCATAAAAATGTCCAAACGAACCCGAAAAAATCACAAAAATTCACACAACACTCCTTTTGTTCTATGTTCACACGAGAAAAAAATTGAAAGCAATAAGAGGCAATGTATATCGTTTCGTCCCCAATGTTGGGACGTTCCCTACCGAAAACCATCATGCTTGTTGTGAGAAGCTCTGGTTTGTGAGAAGCATATACCCAAACATACCCCAAATGGGACAAAAAAATTACCACGGCATGTTGATGCCGCTCCATGATAGCATGCTAAGTTTCATGAATTTCAGACGAGTTTTGGATTTACCAGAATTTAAAAACCAGGCATCTCAATGTTTTGCCTGTAATCAACGGTGCCCTGGTGTTTGAAGTTCATTCACATTTCTTGCAAGGGACCTAAGCATGCACCCAAGGACACATATTTGATTTTTCAACCAATTTATACGCACTAGAGCATGTGCATGTAGTTCAAATTTGAATTATGCACATAAATGCATTGAAAACTCAGTTAATGCATAAAAATGTCCACATGAACCCCGAAAAATCAGAAAAATTCACACAACACTCCTATTGTTCTATGTTGACACGAGAAAAAAATTTGAAAGCAATTAGAGGCAATGGATATCGTTTCGTCCCCAATGGTGGCACGTTCCCTACCGAAAACCATCATGCTTGTTGTGAGAAGCTCTGGTTTGTGAGAAGCATATACCCAAACCTGCCCCAAATGGGACAAATTTTTTACCACGGCATGTTGATGCCGCTCTATGATACCATGCCAAGTTTCATGAATTTCGGACGAGTTTTCGATTTACCAGAATTTAAAAACCAGGCATCTCATTTTTTTGCCGGCAATCAACGGTGCCCTGGTGTTTGAAGTTCATTCCCATTTCTTGCATGGGACCTAAGCATGCACCAAGGACACATATTTGATTTTTCAAACAACTTATATGCACGAGAGCATGTGGATGTAGTTCAAATTTGAATTATGCACATAAATGCATTGAAAACTCAGTTAATGCATAAAAATGTCCACACGAACCCCGAAAAATCACAAAAACTCACACAACACTCCTGTTGTTCTATGTTGACACGAGAAAAAAAATTGAAAGCAATAAGAGGCAATGGATATCGTTTCGTCCCCAATGGTGGGACGTTCCCTACCGAAAACCATCATGCTTGTTGTGAGAAGCTCTGGTTTGTGACAAGCATATACCCAAACCAGCCCCAAATGGTACAAATTTTTTACCACGACATGTTGATGCCGCTCCAAGATAGCATGCCAAGTTTCATGAATTTCAGACGAGTTTTGGATTTACCAGAATTTAAAAACCAGGCATCTCAATGTTTTGCCGGCAATCAATGGTGCCCTGGTGTTTGAAGTTCATTCCCATTTCTTTCATGGGACCTAAGCATGCACCCAAGGACACATATTTGATTTTTCAACCAATTTATATGTACTAGAGCATGTGCATGTAGTTCAAATTTGAATTATGCACATAAATGCACTGAAAACTCAGTTAATGCATAAAAATGTCCAAACGAACCCCGAAAAATCACAAAAATTCACACAACACTCCTGTTGTTCTATGTTGACACGAGAAAATAATTTAAAGAAATAAGTGGCAATGGATATCGTTTCGTCCCCAATGGTGGGACGTTCCCTACCGAAAACCATCATGTTTGTTGTGAGAAGCTCTGGTTTGTGAGAAGCATATCCCCAAACCTGCCCCTAATGGGACAAAAAATTTACCACGGCATGTTGATGCCGCTCCATGATAGCATGCCAAGTTTCATGAATTTCGAACGAGTTTTGGATTTACTATAATTTAAAAACCAGGCATCTCAATGTTTTGCTGGCAATCAATGGTGCGCTGGTGTTTGAAGTTCATTCCCATTTCTTGCATGGGACCTAACAGTACTAGGAAAAGGGCTATAGCTAATATTGACATTAATGGCACACCATGTATGTGGTGCGCCACATCTATATAGCAGTGGCGTACCATATACAGGTGTGCCATTATTGACATATTACTAATGGCGCACCTGATGTGTGGTGCGCCATTACTAGTTTAGAAAAAAAATTGTTAGCAGTGGCGCACCAGGGGATAGTGCGCCATTACTAGTTGACATAGTAATGGCTCACCTTCACAGAGTGCGCCATTACTATGTGTATGACTTGGTCAAACCTTGGTCAAACTTAGTAATGGCGCACTTTGCATAGGTGCGCCATTACTATGTCAAACTTAGTAATGGCGCACCTCCACAAAGTGCGCCATTACTAACTTTGACCAAGGTTTGACCAAAGTCATACACATAGTAATGGTGCACTTTGTGAAGGTGCGCCATTACTAACTTTCTTTGCACCCCGTGGACAACCTTTTCAGTTTAAAAAATAAAAGAAAATTATGGAAATGTCAAAAAATAAAAATAAAATAAGTTTCCCATGTGATATGTGGTCTAGTTGTTGGGAAAATTTACATATATGAATCACGACTTTATTTGCAAAGTCTCTTTGAAATTTAGCAAAATGGGCATAGCTTTTGCATACGAACTGAGTAAAAAAAAATTATATGAAAAATCATCTACTCGAAAAGTTGATGTCGCTCCCTGATAGCATGCCAAGTTTCATGAATTTCAGAAGAGTTTTCGAGTACCAGAATATAAAAACCAGGCATCTCAATGTTTTGCCGGCAATGAGCGGTGCCCTAGTGTTTTAAGTTCATTCCCATTTCTTGCATGCGACCTAAGCATGCACCCAAGGACACATATTTGATTTTTCAACCAATTTATATGCACTAGAGCATGTGCATGTAGTTCAAATTTGAATTATGCACATAAATGCATTGAAAACTAAGTTAATGCATAAAAATGTCCACACGAACCCCGAAAAATCACAAAAATTTGCACAACACTCCTGTTGTTCAATGTGACACTAGAAAAGAATTTAAAGAAATAAGAGGCAATGGATATCATTTCGTCCCCAATGGTGGGACCTTCCCTACCGAAAACCATCATGTTTGTTGTGAGAAGCTCTCATTTGTGAGAAGCAAATCCCCAAACCTGCCCCAAATGGGACAAAAAATTTACCACGATATGTTGATGCCGCTCCATGATAGCATGCCAAGTTTCATGAATTTCAGATGAGTTTTGTATTTACTATAATTTAAAAACAGTCATCTCAATGTTTTGCCGGCAATCAACGGTGCCTAGGTGTTTGAAATTCATTCCCATTTCTTGCATGGGACCTAAGCATGCACCCAAGGACACAGATTTGAGTTTCAACCAATTTATATGCACTGGAGCATGTGCATGTAGTCCAAATTTTAATTATGCACATAAATGCATTTAAAACTCATTTAATGCATAAAAGTGTCCAAACGAACCCGAATAATCACTACAATTCACACAACACTCCAGTTGTTCTATGTTGACACGAGAAAAAAATTTAAAGCAATAAGAGGCAATGGATATCGTTTCGTCCACAATGGTGGGACGTTCCCTACCGAAAACCATCATGCTTGTTATGAGAAGCTCCAGTTTGTGAGAAGCGTATACCAAAACTTGCCCCAAATGGGACAAATTTTTTACCACGGCATGTTGATGCCGCTCCATCATAGCATGCCAAGTTTCATGAATTTCAGACTAGTTTTTGATTTACCAGAATTTAAAAACCAGGCATCTCAATGTTTTGCCTTCAATCAACGGTGCACTGGTGTTTGAAGTTCATTCCGATTTCTTGCATGGGACCTAAGAATGCACCCAAGGACACAGATTTGATTTTTCAACCAATTTATATGCACTAGAGCATGTGCATGTAGTTCAAATTTGAATTATGCACATAAATGCATTGAAAAATCAGTTAATGCATAAAAATTTCCAAATGAACCCCGAAAAATCACAAAAATTCACACAACACTCCTATTGTTCTATGTTGACACGAGAAAAAAAATTGAACGCAATAAGAGGCAATGGATATCGTTACGTCGCCAATGGTGGGACGTTCCCTACCGAAAACCATCAGGCTTGTTGTGAGAAGCTCTGGTTTGTGAGAAGCATATACCCAAACCTACCAAAAATGGGACAAAAATTTTAGCACGGCATGTTGATGCCGCTCCATGATAGCATGCCAAGTTTCATGAATTTTAGACGAATTTTGGGTTTACCATAATTTAAAAACAAGACATCGCAATGTTTTGCCGGCAATCAACGGTGCCCTAGTGTTTGAAATTCATGCCCACTTCTTGAATGGGACCTAAGCATGCCCCCAAGGACACATATTTGATTTTTCAACCAATTTATATGCACCAGAGCATGTGCATGTAGTTCAAATTTGAATTATGCACATAAATGCATTGAAAACTCAGTTAATGCATAAAAATATCCATACGAACCCTGAAAAATCACAAAAATTCACACAATACTCCTGTTTTTCTATGTTGACACGAGAAAAAAAATTGAATGCAATAAGAGGCAACGGATATCGTTTCGTACCCAATGGTGGGACGTTCCCTACCGAAAACCATCATGCTTGTTGTTAGAAGCTCTGGTTTGTGAGAAGCATATACCCAAACCTGCCCAAATGGGACAATATTTTTACCACGGCATGTTGATGCCGCTCCGTGATAGCATGCCAAGTTTCATGAATTTCAGACAAGTTTTGGATTTACCAGAATTTAAAAACAAGACATCTCAATGTTTTGCCTTCTATCAACAGTGTCCTGGTGTTTGAAGTTCATTCCCATTTCTTGCATGGGACCTAAGAATGCACCCAAGGACACAGATTTGATTTTTCAACCAATTTATATGCACTAGAGCATGTGCATGTAGTTCAAATTTGAAGTATGCACATAAATGCACCGAAAACTCAGTTAATGCATAAAAATGTCCAAACGAACCCCGAAAAATCACGAAAATTCACACAACACTCCTGTTGTTCTATGTTGACACGAGAAAAAAATTTGATAGCAATAAGAGGCAAGGGATATCGGTTCGTCCCCAATGGTGGGACGTTCCCTACCGAAAACCTTCATTCTTGTTGTGAGAAGCTCTGGTTTGTGAGAAGCATATACCCGAACCTACCCAAAATGGGACAAAAACTTTACCACGACAAGTTGATGCCGTTCCATGATAGCATGCCAAGTTTCATGAATTTCAGCCGAGTTTTGGATTTACTAGAATTTAAAAACCAGGCATCTCAATGTTTTGCCGGCAAACAACGGTGCGCTGGTGTTTGAAATTCATTCCCATTTCTTGCATGGGACCTAAGCATGCACCCAAGGACACAGATTTGATTTTTCAACCAATTTATAACCACTAGAGAATGTGCATGTAGTTCAAATTTGAATTATGCACATAAATGCATTGAAAACTCAGTTAATGCATAAAAATGTCCAAACGAACCCCGAAAAATCAGAAAAAAATTCACACAACACTCCTGTTGTTTGATGTTGACACGAGAAAAAATTTGAAAGCAATACGAGGAAATGGATATCGTTTCGTCCGTAATGGCGGGACGTTCCCTACCGAAAACCATCATCCTTGTTGTGAGAAGCTCTGGTTTGTGAGAAGCGTATACCCAAACCTGCCCCAAATGGGACAATATTTTTACCACGGCATGTTGATGCCGCTCCGTGATAGCATGCCAAGTTTCACGAATTTCAGACGAGTTTTGGATTCACCAGAATTAAAAAACCAGGCAACTCAATGTTTTGCCGGCAATTAACGGTGCCCTGGTGTTTGAAGTTCATTCCCATTTCTTGCATGGGACCTAAGAATGCACCCAAGGACACAGATTTGATTTTTCAACCAATTTATATGCACTAGAGCATGTGCATGTAGTTCAAATTTGAATTATGCACATAAATGCATTGAAAATTCAGTTAATGCATAAAAATGTCCAAACGAACCCCGAAAAATCAAAAAAAATCACACAACACTCCTGTTGTTCTATGTTGATACGAGTAAAAATTCGAAAGCAATAAGAGGAAATGGATATCGTTTCGTCCCTAATGGTGGGACGTTCCCTATCGAAAACCATCATGCTTGTTGCGAGAAGCTCTGGTTTGTGAGAATCGTATACCCAAACCTGCCCCAAATGGGACAAAAGTTTTACCAAGGCATGTTGATGCCGCTCCATGATAGCATGCCAAGTTTCATGAATTTCACACAAGTTTTGGATTTACCAGAATTTAAAAACCAGGCATCTCAATGTTTTGCCGGCAATCAACGGTTCGCTGTTGTTTGAAATTCATTCCCATTTCTTGCATGGGACCTAAGCATGAACCCATGGACACAGATTTGATTTTTCGACCAATTTATATGCACTAGAGCATGTGCATGTAGTTCAAATTTGAATTATGCACATAAATGCATTGAAAACTGAGTTAATGCATAAAAATGTCCAAACGAACCACGAAAAATCAAAAAAATTCACACAACACTCCTGTTGTTCTATGTTGACACGAGAGAAAATTTGAAAGCAATAAGAGGAAATGGATATCGTTTCGTCCCTAATGGTGGGATGTTCCCTACCGAAAACCATCATGCTTGTTGTGAGAAGCTTTTGTTTGTGAGAAGCGTATACCCATACCTGCCCCAAATGGGACAAAAAATTTACCACGGCATGTTGATGCCGCTCATGATAGCATGCCAAGTTTCATGAATTCCAGACAAGTTTTGGATTAACCACAATTTAAAAACCAGGCATCTCAATGTTTTGCCGGCAATCAATGGTGCGCTGTTGTTTGAAATTCATTCCCATTTCTTGCATGGGACCTAAGCATGAACCCATGGACACAGATTTGATTTTTCAACCAATTTGTATGCAGTCGAGCATGTGCATGTAGTTCAAATCTGAATTATGCACATAAATGCATTGAAAACTTAGTTAATGAATAAAAATGTCCAAACGAACCCCGAAAAATAACAAAACTTCACACAACACTCCTGTTGTTCTATGTTGACATGAGAAAAAAGTTTGAAAGCAATAAGAGGCAATGGATATCGTTTCTTCCCCAATGGTGGGAAGTTCCCAACCGAAAACCATCATGCTTGTTGTGAGAAGCTCTGGTTTGTGAGAAGCATATACCCAAACCTGCCCAAAATGGGACAAAATTTTTACCATGGCATGTTGATGCCGCTCCATGATAGCATGCCAACTTTCATGAATTTCAGACGAGTTTTGGATTTACCAGAATTTAAAAACCAGTCATCTCAATGTTTTGCCGGCAATCAACGGTGCCATGGTGTTTGAAATTCATTCCCATTTCTTGCATCGGACCTAAGCCTGCACCCAAGGACACAGATTTGATTTTTCGACCAATTTATATGCACTAGAGCATGTGCATGCAGTTCAAATTTGAATTATGCACATAAATGCATTGAAAACACAGTTAATGCATAAAAATGTCCAAACGTACCCCGAAAAATAAAAAAAAATCACACAACACTCCTGTTGTTCTATGTTGATACGAGTAAAAATTCGAAAGCAATAAGAGGAAATGGATATCGTTTAGTCCCTAATGGTGGGACGTTCCCTATCGAAAACCATCATGCTTGTTGTTGAGAAGCTCGGTTTGTGAGAATCGTATACCCAAACCTGCCCCAAATGGGACAAAAGTTTTACCAAGGCATGTTGATGCCGCTCCATGATAGCATGCCAAGTTTCATGAATTTCACACAAGTTTTGGATTTACTAGAATTTAAAACCAGGCATCTCAATGTTTTGCGGCAATCAACGGTTCATTGTTGTTTGAAATTCATTCCCATTTCTTGCATGGGACCTAAGCATGAACCCATGGACACAGATTTGATTTTTCGACCAATTTATATGCACTAGAGCATGTGCATGTAGTTCAAATTTGAATTATGCACATAAATGCATTGAAAACTGAGTTAATGCATAAAATGTCCAAACGCACCCGAAAAATCAAAAAATTCACACAACACTCCTGTTGTTCTATGTTGACACGAGAGAAAATTTGAAAGCAATAAGAGGAAATGGATATTGTTTCGTCCCTAATGGTGGGATGTTCCTACGAAAACCATCATGCTTGTTGTGAGAAGCTTTTGTTTGTGAGAAGCGTATACCTAACCTGCCCCAAATGGGACAAAAATTTACCACGGCATGTTGATGCCGCTCATGATAGCATGCCAAGTTTCATGAATTCGGACAAGTTTTGGATTAACCACAATTTAAAAACCAGGCATCTCAATGTTTTGCGGCAATCAATGGTGCAATTGTTGTTTGAAATTCATTCCCATTTCTTGCATGGGACCTAAGCATGAACCCATGGACACAGATTTGATTTTTCAACCAATTTGTATGCAATCGAGCATGTGCATGTAGTTCAAATCTGAATTATGCACATAAATGCATTGAAAACTTAGTTAATGAATAAAATGTCCAAACGAACCCGAAAAATAACAAAACTTCACACAACACTCCTGTTGTTCTATGTTGACATGAGAAAAAAGTTTGAAAGCAATAAGAGGCAATGGATATCATTTCTTCCCCAATGGTGGGACGTTCCCAACCGAAAACCATCATGCTTGTTGTGAGAAGCTCTGGTTTGTGAGAAGCATATACCCAAACCTGCCCAAAATGGGACAAAATTTTTACCATGGCATGTTGATGCCGCTCCATGATAGCATGCCAACTTTCATGATTTTTAGACGAGTTTTGGATTTACCAGAATTTAAAAACCAGTCATCTCAATGTTTTGCCGGCAATCAACGGTGCCATGGTGTTTGAAATTCATTCCCATTTCTTGCATCGGACCTAAGCCTGCACCCAAGGACACAGATTTGATTTTTCGACCAATTTATATGCACTAGAGCATGTGCATGCAGTTCAAATTTGAATTATGCACATAAATGCATTGAAAACTCAGTTAATGCATAAAAATGTCCAAACGTACCCCGAAAAATCAAAAAAAATCACACAACACTCCTGTTGTTCTATGTTGATACGAGTAAAAATTCGAAAGCAATAAGAGGAAATGGATATCGTTTCGTCCCTAATGGTGGGACGTTCCCTATCGAAAACCATCATGCTTGTTGCGAGAAGCTCTGGTTTGTGAGAATCGTATACCCAAACCTGCCCCAAATGGGACAAAAGTTTTACCAAGGCATGTTGATGCCGCTCCATGATAGCATGCCAAGTTTCATGAATTTCACACAAGTTTTGGATTTACCAGAATTTAAAAACCAGGCATCTCAATGTTTTGCCGGCAATCAACGGTTCGCTGTTGTTTGAAATTCATTCCCATTTCTTGCATGGGACCTAAGCATGAACCCATGGACACAGATTTGATTTTTCGACCAATTTATATGCACTAGAGCATGTGCATGTAGTTCAAATTTGAATTATGCACATAACTGCATTGAAAACTGAGTTAATGCATAAAAATGTCCAAACGAACCCCGAAAAATCAAAAAAATTCACACAACACTCCTGTTGTTCTATGTTGACACGAGAGAAAATTTGAAAGCAATAAGAGGAAATGGATATTGTTTCGTCCCTAATGGTGGGATGTTCCCTACCGAAAACCATCATGCTTGTTGTGAGAAGCTTTTGTTTGTGAGAAGCGTATACCCAAACCTGCCCCAAATGGGACAAAAAATTTACGACGGCATGTTGATGCCGCTCATGATAGCATGCCAAGTTTCATGAATTCCAGACAAGTTTTGGATTAAGCACAATTTAAAAACCAGGCATCTCAATGTTTTGCCGGCAATCAATGGTGCACTGTTGTTTGAAATTCATTCCCATTTCTTGCATGGGACCTAAGCATGAACCCATGGACACAGATTTGATTTTTCAACCAATTTGTATGCAGTCGAGCATGTGCATGTAGTTCAAATCTGAATTATGCACATAAATGCATTGAAAACTTAGTTAATGAATAAAAATATCCAAACGAACCCCGAAAAATAACAAAACTTCACACAACACTCCTGTTGTTCTATGTTGACATGAGAAAAAAGTTTGAAAGCAATAAGAGGCAATGGATATCGTTTCTTCCCCAATGGTGGGACGTTCCCAACCGAAAACCATCATGCTTGTTGTGAGAAGCTCTGGTTTGTGAGAAGCATATACCCAAACCTGCCCAAAATGGGACAAAATTTTTTCCATGGCATGTTGATGCCGCTCCATGATAGCATGCCAACTTTCATGAATTTCAGACGAGTTTTGGATTTACCAGAATTTAAAAACCAGTCATCTCAATGTTTTGCCGGCAATCAACGGTGCCATGGTGTTCGAAATTCATTCCCATTTCTTGCATCGGACCTAAGCCTGCACCCAAGGACACAGATTTGATTTTTCGACCAATTTATATGCACTAGAGCATGTGCATGCAGTTCAAATTTGAATTATGCACATAAATGCATTGAAAACTCAGTTAATGCATAAAAATGTCCAAACGTACCCCGAAAAATCAAAAAAAATCACACAACACTCATGTTGTTCTATGTTGATACGAGTAAAAATTCGAAAGCAATAAGAGGAAATGGATATCGTTTCGTCCCTAATGGTGGGACGTTCCCTATCGAAAACCATCATGCTTGTTGTGAGAAGCTCGGTTTGTGAGAATCGTATACCCAAACCTGCCCCAAATGGGACAAAAGTTTTACCAAGGCATGTTGATGCCGCTCCATGATAGCATGCCAAGTTTCATGAATTTCACACAAGTTTTGGATTTACCAGAATTTAAAAACCAGGCATCTCAATGTTTTGCCGGCAATCAACGGTTCGCTGTTGTTTGAAATTCATTCCCATTTCTTGCATGGGACCTAAGCATGAACCCATGGACACATATTTGATTTTTCGACCAATTTATATGCACTAGAGCATGTGCATGTAGTTCAAATTTGAATTATGCACATAACTGCATTGAAAACTGAGTTAATGCATAAAAATGTCCAAACGAACCCCGAAAAATCAAAAAAATTCACACAACACTCCTGTTGTTCTATGTTGACACGAGAGAAAATTTGAAAGCAATAAGAGGAAATGGATATTGTTTCGTCCCTAATGGTGGGATGTTCCCTACCGAAAACCATCATGCTTGTTGTGAGAAGCTTTTGTTTGTGAGAAGCGTATACCCAAACCTGCCCCAAATGGGACAAAAAATTTACCACGGCATGTTGATGCCGCTCATGATAGCATGCCAAGTTTCATGAATTCCAGACAAGTTTTGGATTAACCACAATTTAAAAACCAGGCATCTCAATGTTTTGCCGGCAATCAATGGTGCTTATTTGTTGTTTGAAATTCATTCCCATTTGTTGCATGGGACCTAAGCATGAACCCATGGACACAGATTTGATTTTTCAACCAATTTGTATGCAGTCGAGCATGTGCATGTAGTTCAAATCTGAATTATGCACATAAATGCATTGAAAACTTAGTTAATGAATAAAAACGTCCAAACGAACCCCGAAAAATAACAAAAATTCACACAACACTCCTGTTGTTCTATGTTGACATGAGAAAAAAGTTTGAAAGCAATAAGAGGCAATGGATATCGTTTCTTCCCCAATGGTGGGACGTTCCCAACCGAAAACCATCATGCTTGTTGTGAGAAGCTCTGGTTTGTGAGACGCATATACCCAAACCTGCCCAAAATGGAACAAAATTTTTACCATGGCATGTTGATGCCGCTCCATGATAGCATGCCAAGTTTCATGAATTTCAGACGAGTTTTGGATTTACCAGAATTTAAAAACCAGTCATCTCAATGTTTTGCCGGCAATCAACGGTGCCATGGTGTTTGGAATTCATTCCCATTTCTTGCATCGGACCTAAGCCTGCACCCAAGGACACAGATTTGATTTTTCGACCAATTTATATGCACTAGAGCATGTGCATGCAGTTCAAATTTGAATTATGCACATAAATGCATTGAAAACTCAGTTAATGCATAAAAATGTCCAAACGTACCCCGAAAAATCAAAAAAAAATCACACAACACTCCTGTTGTTCTATGTTATCTGAGTATAAATTGAAAGCAATAAGAGGAAATGGATATCGTTTAGTCCCTAATGGTGGGGACGTTCCTATCGAAAACCATCATGCTTGTTGCGAGAAGCTCGTTTGTGAGAATCGTATACCCAAACCTGCCCCAAATGGGACGAAAGTTTTACCAAGGCATGTTGATGCCGCTCCATGATAGCATGCCAAGTTTCATGAATTTCACACAAGTTTTGGATTTACAGAATTTAAAACCAGGCATCTCAATGTTTTGCCGGCAATCAACGGTTCATTGTTGTTTGAAATTCATTCCCATTTCTTGCATGGGACCTAAGCATGAACCCACAGACACAGATTTGATTTTTCGACCAATTTATATGCACTAGAGCATGTGCATGTAGTTCAAATTTGAATTATGCACATAAATGCATTGAAAACTGAGTTAATGCATAAAATGTCCAAACGAACCCGAAAAATCAAAAAAATTCACACAACACTCCTGTTGTTCTATGTTGACACGAGAGAAAATTTGAAAGAAATAAGAGGAAATGGATATTGTTTCGTCCCTAATGGTGGGATGTTCCCTACCGAAAACCATCATGCTTGTTGTGAGAAGCTTTTGTTTGTGAGAAGCGTATACCCAAACCTGCCCCAAATGGGACAAAAAAATTACCACGGCATGTTGATGCCGCTCATGATAGCATGCCAAGTTTCATGAATTCCAGACAAGTATTGGATTAACCACAATTTAAAAACCAGGCATCTTAATGTTTTGCCGGCAATCAATGGTGCGCTGTTGTTTGAAATTCATTCCCATTTCTTGCATGGGACCTAAGCATGAACCCATGGACACAGATTTGATTTTTCAACCAATTTGTATGCAGTCGAGCATGTGCATGTAGTTCAAATCTGAATTATGCACATAAATGCATTGAAAACTTAGTTAAAGAATAAAAATGTCCAAACGAACCCCGAAAAATAACAAAACTTCACACAACACTCCTGTTGTTCTATGTTGACATGAGAAAAAAGTTTGAAAGCAATAAGAGGCAATGGATATCGTTTCTTCCCCAATGGTGGGACGTTCCCAACCGAAAACCATCATGCTTGTTGTGAGAAGCTCTGGTTTGTGAGAAGCATATACACAAACCTGCCCCAAATGGGACAATATTTTTACCACGGCATGTTGATGCCGCTCAATGATAGCATGCCAATTTTCATGAATTTCAGATGAGTTTTCGATTTAGCAGAATTTAAAAACCAGGCATCTCAATGTTTTGCCGGTAATCAACGGTGCCCTGGTGTTTGAAGTTCATTCCCATTTCTTGCATGGGACCTAAGAATGCATCCACGGACACAGATTTGATTTTTAACCAATTTATATGCACTAGAGCATGTGCATGTAGTTCAAATTTGAATTATGCACATAAATGCATTCAAAACTCAGTTAATGCATAAAAATGTCCAATCTAACCCCGAAAAATCACAAAAATTCACACAACACTCCTGTTGTTCTATGTTGACACGAGAAAAAAATTTGATAGCAATAAGAGGCAATGGATATCGCTTCGTCCCCAATGGTGGGACTTCCCTACCGAAAACCATCATGCTTGTTGTGAGAAGCTCTGGTTTGTGAGAAGCATATACACAAACCTGCCCCAAATGGGACAAAAAAATTACGACGACATTTTGATGCCGCTCCATGATAGCATGCCAAGTTTCATGAATTTCAGACGAGTTTTGGATTTACCAGAATTTTAAAACCAGGCATCTCAATGTTTTGCCGGCAATCAACGGTGCCCTTGTGTTTGAAATTCATTCCCATTTCTTGCATGGGACCTAAGCATGCACCCAAGGACACATATTTGATTTTTCAACCAATTTATATGCACTAGAGCATGTGCATGTAGTTCAAATTTGAATTATGAACATAAATGCATTGAAAACTCAGTTAATGCATAAAAATATCCGTACGAACCCCGAAAAATCACAAAAATTCACACAACACTCCTGTTGTTCTTTGTTGACACGAGAAAAAAATTTGAAAGCAATGAGAGGGAATGGATATCGTTACGTCCCCAATGGTTGGATGTTCCCTACCGAAAATCATCATGCTTGTTGTGAGAAGCTCTGATTTGTGAGAAGCATATACCCAAACCTGCCCCAAATGGGACAATATTTTTACCACGGCATGTTGATGCCGCTCCATGGTAGCATGCCAAGTTTCATGAACTTCAGACGAGTTTTCGATTTAGCAAAATTTAAAAACCAGACATCTCAATGTTTTGCCGGCAATCAACGGTGCCCTGGTGTTTGAAGTTCATTCCCATTTCTTGCATGGGACCTAAGAATGCACCCAAGGACACAGATTTGATTTTTCAACCAATTTATATGCACTAGAGCATGTGCATGTAGTTCAAATTTTAATTATACACATAAATGCATTGAAAACTTAGTTAATGCATAATAATGTCCAAGCGAACCCCAAAAAATCACAAAAATTCACACAACACTCCTGTTGTTCTATGCTGACACGAGAAAAAAAATTATAGCAATAAGAGGAAATGGATATCGCTTCGTCCCCATTGGTGGGACGTTCCCTACCGAAAACCATCATGCTTGTTGTGAGAAGCTCTGGTTTGTGAGAAGCACATACCCAAACCTGCCCCAAATGGGACAAAAAATTTACCACGACATGTTGATGCCGCTCCATGATAGCATGCCAAGTTCCATGAATTTCAGACGAGTTTTGGATTTACTGGAATTTAAAAACCAGGCATCTCAATGTTTTACCGCCAATCAACGGTGCGCTAGTGTTTGAAATTCATTCCCATTTCTTGCATGGGACCTAAGCATGCACCGAAGGCACACATATTTGATTTTTCAACCAATTTATAAGCATTAGAGCATGTGAATGTTGTTCAAATTTGAATTATGCACATAAATGCTTTGAAAACTCAGTTAATGCATAAAAATGTCCAAACGAACCCCGAAAAATCAAAAAACAATCACACAACACTCCTGTTATTCTATGTTGACACGAGGAAAAATAAGAAAGCAATAAGAGGAAATGGATATCGTTTCGTCCTTAATGGTGGGACGTTCCCTACCGAAAACCATCATGCTTGTTGTGAGAACCTCTGGTTTGTGAGAAGCGTATACCCAAACCTGCCCCAAATGGGACAAAATTTTTACCACGGCATGTTGATGCCGCTCCATGATAGCATGCCAAGTTTCATGAATTTCAGACAAGTTTTGGATTTACCAGAATTTAAAAACCAGGCATCTCAACTTTTTGCCGTCAATCAACGGTGCGCTAGTGTTTGAATTTCATTCCCATTTCTTGCATGGGACCTAAGCATGCATCCACGGACACTGATTTGATTTTTCAACCAATTTATATGCACTAGAGCATGTGCATGTAGTTCAAATTTGAATTATGCACATAAATGCATTGAAAACTGAGTTAATGCATAAAAATGTCCAAACGAACCCCGAAAAATCACAAAAATTCACACAACACTCCTGTTATTCTATGTTGACACGAGAAAAAAAATTGATAGCAATAAGAGGCAATGGATATCGCTTCGTCCCCATTGGTGGGACGTTCCCTACCGAAAACCGTCATGCTTGTAGTGAGAAGCTCTGCTTTGTGAGAAGCATATACCCAAACCTGCCCCAAATGGGACAAAAAATTTATCACGGCATGTTGATGCCGCTCCATCATAGCATGCCAAGTTTCAAGATTTTCAGACGAGTTTTGGATTTACTAGAATTTAAAAACCAGGCATCTCAATGTTTTGCCGGCAATCAACGGTGCGCTGGTGTTTCAAATTCATTCCCATTTCTTGCATGGGACCTAAGCATGCACCCAAGGACAGAGATTTGATTTTTCAACCAATTTATAAGCACTAGAGCATCTTCATGTAGTTCAAATTTGAATTATGCACATAAATGCATTGAAAACTCAGTTAATGCATAAAAATGTCCAAACGAACCCCGAAAAATCAAAATAAATTCACACAACACTCCTGTTGTTCTATGTTGACACGAGAAAAAATTCGAAAGCAATAAGAGGAATTGGATATCGTTTCGTCCTTAATGGTGGGACGTTCCCTACCGAAAACCATCATGCTTTTTGTGAGAAGCTCTGGTTTGTGAGAAGCGTATACCCAAACCTGCCCCAAATGGGACAAAAAATTTACCACGGCATGTTGATGCCGCTCAATGATAGCATGCCAAGTTACATGAATTTCAAACGAGTTTTGGATTTACCCTAATTTAAAAACCAGGCATCTCAACTTTTTGCCGTCAATCAACGGTGCGCTGGTGTTTGAAATTCATTCCCATTTCTTTCATGGGACCTAAGCATGCATCCACGGACACAGATTTGATTTTTCAACCAATTTATATGCACTAGAGCATGTGCATGTAGTTCAAATTTGAATTATGCACATAAATGTATTGAAAACTGAGTTAATGCATAAAAATGTCCAAACGAACCCCAAAAAATCACAAAAATTCACACAACACTCCTGTTGTTCTATGTTGACACGAGAAAAAAATTTGATAGCAATAAGAGGCAATGGATATCGCTTCGTCCCCATTGGTGGGACGTTCCCTACCGAAAACCATCATGCTTGTAGTGAGAAGCTCTGGTTTGTGAGAAGCATATACCCAAACCTGCCCCAAATGGGACAAAAATTTTACCACGGCATGTTGATGCCGCTCCATCATAGCATGCCAAGTTTCATGAATTTCAGACTAGTTTTTGATTTACCAGAATTTAAAAACCAGGCATCTCAATGTTTTGCAGGCATTCAATTGTGCCCTGGTGTTTGAAGTTCATTCCCATTTCTTGCATGCGACCTAAGCATGCACCCAAGGAGACATATTTGATTTTTCAACCAATTTATATGCCCTATTGCATTCGCATGTTGTTCAAATTTGAATTATGCACATAAATGCTTTGAAAACTCAGTTAATGCATAAAAATGTCCAAACGAACCCCGAAAATCACAAAAATTCGCACAACACTCCTGTTGTTCTATGTTGACACGAGAAAAGAATTTAAAGAAATAATAGGCAATGGATATCGTTTCGTCCCCAATGGTGGGACGGTTCCTACCAAAAACCATCATGTTTGTTGTGAGAAGCTCTGGTTTGTGAGATGCATATCCCCAAACCTGCCCCAAATGGGACAAAATTTTTACCACAGCATGTTGATGCCGCTCCATGATAGCATGCCAAGTTTCATGAATTTCAGACGAGTTTTGGATTTACTATAATTTAAAAACCATGCATCTCAATGTTTTACCGGATATCAACGGTGCGCTGGTGTTTGTAGTTCATTCCCATTTCTTGCATGGGACCTAACAGTACTAGGAAAAGGGTTATAGCTAATATGGCGCACCATGTGTGTGGTGCGCCACTGCTATATAGCAGTGGCGCACCAGATACAGGTGCGCCATTTTTGACATATTACTAATGGCGCACGTGATGTGTGGTGCGCCATTACTAGTTTAGAGAAAAAATTAAAAAAAATTGTTAGTAGTGGCTCACCAGGGGATAGTGCGTCACTACTAGTTGACATAGTAATGGCGCACCTTCACAAAGTGTGCCATTACTATGTGTATGACTTGGTCAAACCTTGGTCAAACTTAGTAATGGCGCACATTGCATAGGTGCGCCATTACTATGTCAAACTTAGTAATGGCGCACCTACACAAAGTGCGCCATTACTAACTTTGACCAAGGTTTGACCAAGTCATACACATAGTAATGGCGCACTTTGTGAAGGTGCGCCATTACTAACTTTCTTTGCACCCCCCCCCACCCACCCCGTGGACCGCCTTTTCAGTTTTTTTTTTAAAAAGAAAATGATGGAAATGTCAAAAAAATAATTTCCCCATGTTATATGTGGTCTAGTTGTTGGAAAAATTTGCAAATATGAATTTCGACTTTATTTGCAAAATCTCTCTGGAATTTAGTAAAATGGGCATAACTTTTGCATACGAACTCAGATTAAAAAGTTTTTTATATGAAAAATCATCTACTCGAAAAGTTGATGCCGCTCAATAATAGCATGCCAAGTTTCATGAATTTCAGATGAGTTTTGGATTACTATAATTTAAAAACCAGGCATCTCATTGTTTTGCCGGCAATCAACAGTGTGCTTGTGTTTCAAGTTCACTCCCATATCTTGCATGGGACCTAACACTACTAGGAAATGGGCTATAGCTAATATGGACATTAATTGCACACCATGTATGTGGTGTGCCACTCCTATATAGCAGTGGCGCACCAGATACAGGTGCGCCATTATCGACATATTACTAATGGCGCACTTGATGTGTGGTGCGTCATTACTAGTTTAGAAAAAAATGTTAGCAGTGGCGCACCAGGGGATAGTGCGCCATTACTAGTTGACATAGTAATGGCGCACCTTCACAAAGTGCGCCATTACTATGTGTATGACTTGGTCAAACCTTGGTCAAACTTAGTAATTGCGAACATTGCATAGGTGCATCATTACTATGTCAAACTTAGTAATGGTGTACCTACACAAAGTGTGCCATTACTAACTTTGACCAAGGTTTGACCAAGTCATACACATAGTAATGGCGCACTTTATGAAGGTGCGCCATTACTATCTTTCTATGCACCCCCCACCCCCGTGGACCGCCTTTTCAGTTTAAAAAAATAAAAGAAAATGATGGAATGTCAAAAAAATTAAAAGAAAATAAGTTTCCCATGTGATATGTGGTCTATTTGTAGGGAAAATTTACAAATATGAATTTCGACTTTATTTGCAAAATCTCTCTGGAATTTAGTTATTAAATGGGCATAACTTTTGCATACGAACTCGGATTAAAAAGTTATTTATATGAAAAATCATCTACTCGAAAAGTTGATGTTGTTCCATGATAGCATGCCAAGTTTCATGCATTTCAAACGAGTTTTGGATTTACTATAATTTAAAAACCAGGCATCTCAATGTTTTGCCGGCAATCAACGGTGTGCTGGTGTTTGAAGTTCATTACCATTTCTTGCATGGGACCTAACACTACTAGGAAAAGGGCTATATCTAATATGGACATTAATGGCGCACCATGTATGTGGTGCGCCATCGCTATATATGATGGCGCTTTTACGATACTGAAAGCGCCATTATTTATATTACTAATGGCGCACCTGATGTGTGGTGCGCCATTACTAGTTTAGAAAAAAATTGTTAGAAGTGGTGCGCCATTGCTAGTTGACATAATAATGGCGCACCTTCACAATGTGCACCATTACTATATGTATGACTTGGTCAAACCTTGGTCAAACTTAGTAATGGCACACTTTGCATTGGTGCGCCATTACTATGTCAAACTTAGTAATGGCGTACCTACACAAATTGCGCCATTTTTTTGACAAAAATAGTGGGGAAGACCCCCACTGTGATTCTCATTTTCATTTATAATAGGGGAACAGTTACATATGGATTTACATGATGGATATAGTACAAGATAATAAGATGTCTACAAATGATCTAGCCAACTTTGCATGCCCTCTTTCAATCCAGGTTTTGCCCTCTTCATAATCATGCTGAAGTGCTCCTTGAAAGTGGCAATGCAATATGCATATTCTTGGCCTTGTGATAAAAAATAATGCTATTTCTGTGTTTCCAGAGACTCCAGCATCCAGCAATCAAACATTCTTTAAAACAGCCATGGGTATCTTGCTTCCTTCCCTCCAAGAGCATTTCCATAAGGTTATGATCAGTGTTCCATTGGTAACCAATGTTCATCCAGAAGATTTGGCTGAAATCACAGTTAAAAAAGAGATGCATTAGGTGTTCATTAGGTTCATCATCACATAATTCACACTTACTAGTCTCAATGTAGAAATTCTTCCTCTTGAGTAGGTCTCTAGTGTTTAATCTGTCTTGTAACAGAAGCCAAAAAAAATTTATGCTTGGGTAAAGTGCATGATTTCCATATCCATTGATAAGGTTTAGGAGCATCAACAGGATTTCCCATAAGTTCAAGGTATATTCTCTTATTAGAGTACTTTGTGTCACCCCAATAGAATTTCCAATAATCTGATAGCTGCTGGTTCTCTCTGTTGTTGATCGGCTCTCTAAGATTGATACTCTGTTGTACTGCAATAGAAGACATAGGCAAGTGGAACAATTCATAAAATTCACTATCCTCCATATTGCTGACAGATGCAAGAGTTGTGTCAGCCTTCTTTGCATAAGAGAATAGTTGAGGCATTGACTGTGATATTGTATGAGAACACCATTTATCTGACCATAGCTTAATTGTATCACCATTCCTAGCATAGCATATAGTCATATTTTTGAAATCTTGCAAATTAGAGCAACAATCTCTCCACCAAAAAGATCCCACCATGGTAGGGAAACTAGGTACCTCATCATTGTTATAGTAATTGTTCCATATAAGGTTAACCCAGGGAATATCATGCTTGTTGAAGAATTTGTAGAGAAATTTAATAAGCAGAGTTTTGTTTTGTGTTTTCAGATCTAACACACCCATGCCCCCTTCCTTTTTTGGCAAACAAACATTATTCCATTTAACAAGACAATTTCCTTTTTTGTTGATATCCTTACCATACCAAAGAAAATTCCTGCCAGACTTTTCAAAGTGGTCCAATATGGAGAAAGGTACTCTCATACAACACATAGCAAAAATTGGCAGAGCAACAACTATGGATTTGAGATGAACAAGTCTCCCAGAGTATGACATTAAGGAGGCAATGCCAGAAAGTCTATGGTCAAGTCTAGATACCATGGGCATCAAATCTGCAACTTTAGGTCTTGTAGAACCCATTGGTAAGCCAAGATATGTGAAAGGCATGGCTTCTTTTTTACAGTTGAAGGTATTTGCCAGTTCCTGAGCTTTATCATCAGACATATTGATTGGTACCATGGAAGATTTACTATAGTTTACAACAAGCCCAGTGAATTTTGAGAAATTGTCAAGTATCTCAATGAAACTTCTAATCTGTACCTCATCAGCAGGTAGGATAACCAGGGTGTCATCAGCATATTGTATGATGGGGTAGCATTCAGTAAAATTAGTCTCAATAGGTAGAGATAATGTTCCATTTCTCCAAGCATCATTAACCATGATTTGCAATAATTCTCCAACCATAACATATAGAAGAGGGGAAAAAGGATCTCCTTGCCTGACACCACACTTACATTGTATGCATTTACCTGGAACACTATTGAGGAGGACAGATGTAGAAGCAGTAGATAGGATAGCTGAGACCCATCTAATCCATTTGTTGCTAAATCCCAGATGCTTCATCATGAATAAGATAGCCTTGTAGTTCACTTTATCAAAAGCCTTAACAAAGTCAATCTTAAAAATAATGATTTCTTTCTTGGACTTGTGGCACATATGTATGTATTCAGAACTCCAAGCAAGGCAATCCTGAATATTCCTTGTCTTAATAAACCCATATTGATTCTTGCTAATTCTAGATATAATAATCTGCTGCACTCTATTAGCAAGGAGTTTAGTAAGAATTTTGATAGGCATACTTACAAGGGAGATGGGCCTATAATCATCAGGAGTTTCAAGATTGTCATTCTTAGGTATCAATGTTATGTAGGCAGTGTTTACAGGAGCTAGGGAAACAACTTCATTCTAGAAATCTTTGATGAATTTGTAGAAGTACTGTTTGATTATGTGCCAGCATTTCTTCATAAATAGGCCATTAAATCCATCAGGTCCAGGAGATTTGTCATTGGGCATTTTATTGATGATATCATCAATTTCATCATTACTGAAGGGCCTGTCTGGATCATAAAGATCCTCTTCCATAGCAAGATGGGATATGCCAAAGTTTTGTGTGCAGATTGTTTCAGTACCAATCCTATTTTTAAAAGAAGCCCATAGTATAGTAGCTTTATGATCATGATCAAAAACTTGATGTCCATCCAAAGTCATAAGATATGTGATGTAGTTGTGCCTAAATACATAAGTAGCAATTGCATGAAAGAATTTGGTGTTTTCATCACCAAGGTTTGCCCATCTGATGTTTGCCCTGATTCTCCAATAAATTCTCTTAGCCTCCAGCAACTTGTTTGTATACTTGATGAGCAATTTCCTGAAATTCTTTTCCACCCTAGCTAGTGGTCTTTGATCCTCAATGCCATCAAATAGTTTCACATAGAAACACTAATTATCAATGATTTTGTTCAATTGGGAGTATTGCTTGCTCCATGATTTCAAACCTCTTCTGATAGCTTTAAACTTGGAGTTTAAATTCTTAGCAGAATTAGAGAAATGAGTGGAATTCAACCAATGTTTCTCCACAGTTTCAATAAAACCACTGAATTCAGTCCAATATTCTTCAAATCTGAATATCTGGCTTCTGGGAATATTGCTGTCAATCTGAATTTTGATAGGTACATGGTCAGAAGAAATTTTAGCTAGTGGAATAGCCATAGTAGATGGATGGGCAGTAGTCCAGTGGGTGCTAGTAAAAATCCAGTCTAACTTTTCCAATAGAGGTTGATCTTGTTTATTGCTCCATGTGAAGGCTCTTCCTTTGAGAGGGATTTCAACCAGATCCAGGTTGACAATGATATTATTGAAAGTCATCATACTAGTAGGATCACCACCAGGTTTGTTTCTATTGTCAGGACTTCTTATGAAATTAAAGTCACCCAAAATCATCCATAATTTAGACTGGTTCATATTCAGACCCATAAGCCAATCAGTAAATTCCTGTTTACCTTCAGAGCTGTTAGGTCCATAAACATTAGTGAGATACCAGCAGGTATTATCCAGATTAGATGTGAACTCAATGGTGATCTGATAGTAATTTTGGGATATCACTTTGCCCTTCATTAAGTTGCCATTCCAAATGGTAATCAAACCTCCAGAGTTGCCAATAGAAGGTGAAAAACAAAATTGGTTGAACCTCTTGGGGCAAAAATTCTTGATATAAGAATTATCAAAAGTATCTCTCTTGGTTTCTTGAAAAGTCATAATGCAGCAGGCACTTTCATCAATTTTCTTTCTAATGTCATTCCACCTAGTTGTGGAGTTTATACCTCTAACATTCCAATTAAGGATATTCCAACTTCTATTCATGGCAATTGCAAAAGGTAGTAATATTGTGACATATTATGAATAGCATAATATGTACTCCTACAGGATCTGTGAATCTTGCTATTGCAGCAAGTATCAGAGGTATAAGAAGTATTGCTGTATAATACTTGTTGGAACATTGACAGATAGGAGATAACCAGGCTGAACAGGAATTATAACAGCATAAGAACCTGATAGACAGTCTCCAATAACATAGGTAGCTCGAGTTATAATTATTACACACCATACTGATAGATGATGCACGCAGGCATCCAAATGACATGGTAGAGCAAACAAAAAGAATGGAAATCATAACAAGATGGCAGTTAGGGGAGCCACCAAAGCCCACATCATAGTAGGGGATCCTATTCATCAAAGCTATCATAGTGCAGAGAACTAGGGGACACATCCTGAGGTGCCATCTTACATGGACCTGTTCCAATAGCCTGCATGGTCTTCATAGGAAATTCAGGAGGAGGAGGTGCCTGCTTATTAATAATCACAGCTTCAAACTGAGGTCCCAGGTTAACAGATATATCTTTCTTCAGTTTCTTAGGGCCCTGTTTGCTGCTGCGATCAGTCTTAACCTCATTATTGATGGCAATATCTGCAGCAGCCTAGTCTTTGAAACCCCTGGTGAGCTTGGCAATCCTGTTGCTCATCCTGCAGAAATAGTCATCAATGATCTTCTTCTTTTTCTGCTTGTTAGAAGGTTTCGGACTTGATTAACTCGGCATGTGATCTCCTCAATCTTGTGAGCTGGCATTCTTAGGTGGCTCATTCGGATGGTTTGGATCTGCAGATAACATCTTTTATTGTTACCATTTGTGCCCACAACATCAACCACATTGCAGGAAGCATTGACAATCTGACTGCCACCAAGTTTGGGGATGATGTCCTGAGCATTAGTCACCAGGTTACCTATAAGTTTCTGAAGAACATTGATGTGCTCAGTAGCACCCTCAACAGCAATGTTGCTTGTCTGCATAGGCTGGGAACTGCTAGAGGATGGTATGTCATTGTAGTTCATGCTGCAGTTCTTGGGGATAAACACATGACTAGGAACTTTCTGAGAGCTGGGTTGTGAAGATACATGATTAATTGGGATGTAATCAGGCCCAAGTGTCTCATGAGGTTCAACATAGATAGTATTGGAGTGAATCTGGACAGGTGCCCTTACTTCCTCTAAAGTAGGTGCCTCAACATGATCAACAGTAATAGGTTCAGTAGCAGCAGCCAGGTGATCAGCAGCAAGGTTCACATTATCATTATGAGCAACACGAACATCCTCATAAGGTGCACCAAGGTTCTCATTATGAGGATTAATAACAACCTGATCCATAGGTATATTCCCTAAAACCTCATAATGCCAGAAACCTCCATGAACATGTGGAAGGGGGTGAGGATTTCCACCATCAGGTGGCAATGGATCCTCATCACCCCCTTGCTGACCAATCAGATCCCTCGACGGAATATAGGTTGGGCAAGTCCATGAATCACCATAGCCAACATCATCAAGATTCCTCAGTACAACTAAGCTCACTGGAATAGCATCAATATTCATGACCCTGAGCTTAACAATAACCCTTGATTTGTCCTTGGATCTTTGTTCCAGATCATAAAACGACCATATGGTGAAACAGTGCGGCTAATCACCCCAACATCCCAACATTCTAATGGAAAGTTCATGAGTAAGATCCAAACATCATGAGTGAAAGTTATGCTGCGATAATTAATACCTCTATCCTGTTTGCTAATTCTAAGAACAGAGTCCCCAATCTGAAACGTACTAAGACTAACAGCAGTATCACGCGAACAGGCAGTTGTAAACTGAATTAGAGCAGTACCCATACCACAGCGGGATGTGTAGTTGATGCGCCATCCACGTCCCTCCAGGTAGTTCGTGATCAGGGCAATGGCGCCATGAAACTCCTTAGCAGATACCTCGGGGACGAGCGTGGCGATTGCCCACTCATCGCATGGCGATTGCCCACTCATCGCATACCATCGGGAAGTCACCTCCAAGAACAACGTATCCACAGCGAGCACGGAGAGGGCCAGGAGGGATGATCGTAGTGCCGGGAGGAAGGTGGGGGAGCGGGTTGCAAGGTGGAGGCAGGTGGAGCAGAGGGAGAAAGACCGAGGGGAGAAGCCGAGGGGACTAGTCGGGCTTCCGTTATATCAGGTGGAGGATCCTGTTTCTGTTTGACCCGATAAGTATTAAGTCTGGTATTCTTGTTGAAGCAAAATCTGGCGATATGATTATATCGGTAACAAACGCGGCACCTGATTCTATTGTTGCTTTGATTACGCGCGTGACCAGTACCCAGGCATTTTTGGCAGAAAATATAATTGGATATGGCAGTGGAATTCCTCCGAGACGATACAACTTCTGAGTAAATGGGTTGTTCCAAACAAGTCGGCCTGTTGGGCTCCGCGGTCGTGTATTGGGCCGACCGATTCAAACTTGCACTAGTGCATGCAACGGCCGATCCGCTATGCATGTGGGTAGTTGCATCTACCTGCGGCGAGCGAAGATCACGATCAACAGGAATCGGCAGGCCATGTGGCGTAGATCCAAGAGGAGTAACATTCGCCCCTTATAAAAGATTAGTACCATGAGTAGCATCTCTCGAGTGCGTGGATGTTAGATGACCCAGAATTCTACGGTAAACTTGATTGGTAGGTACAAGATTTGTGCGCTTACCTTTATGATGTCGCGTGACAATAGTCCATTCAGAATCTTGTTCTATATACCACTTCTTCTCTTCAAATATCCAATTTGGGCCTCCACCACTCCATAAGTGGAAATAGCATTTGAATGCATCACATATGAAATATGATTTGACCAAGGTTTGAACAAGTCATACACATAGTAATGGCACACTTTGTGAAGGTGCGTCGTTACTAACTTTCTTTGCACCCTCTAAGTGGACCGCCCTTTCAGTTTTTTCAAAAAATAAAATAAAATGGCGCACCTACACAAAATGCGCCATTACTAACTTTGACCAAGGTTTGACCAAGGCATACACATAGTAATGGCGCACTTTGTGAAGGCGCGCCATTACTAACTTTCTTTGCACCCCCCTGTGGACCGCCTTTTTATTTTTAAAAAAATCAAAGAAAATGATGGAAATGTCAAAAAAAATAAAAGAAAATAAGTTTCCCATGTGATATGTGGTCTAGTTGTTGGGAAAATTTACAAATATGAATTTTGACTTTATTTGCAAAATCTCTCTGGAATTTAGTAAAATGGGCATAACTTTTGCATTCGAACTCGGATTAAAAAGTTTTTATATGAAAAATCATATACTCGAAAAGTTACATCCGAATTAAAGTTTTACGACGGCATGTTGATGCCGCTCCATGATAGCATGCCAAGCTTCATGAATTTCAGATCAGTTTTGGATTTACTATAATTTAAAAACCAAGCATCTCAATGTTTTGCCGGCAATCAACGGAGCGCTGATGTTTGAAATTCATTCCCAGTTCTTGCATGGGACCTAAGCATGCACCCAAGAACACAAATTTGAGTTTCAACCAATTTATATGCACTGGAGCATGTGCATGTAGTTCAAATTTGAATTATGCACATGAATGCATTGAAAACTCAGTTAATGCATAAAAATGTCCGAACGAACCCCGAAAAATCACAAAACTTCACAAAACACTCCTGTTGTTCTATGTTGACACGAGAAAAAATTTGAAAGCAATAAGAGGCAATGGATATCGTTTTGTCCCCAATGGTGGGACGTTCCCTACCGAAAACCATCATGCTTCTTGTGTGAAGCTCTGGTTTGCGAGAAGCATATACCCAAACCTGCCCCAAATGGGACAAAAGTTTTACCACGGCATGTTGATGCCGCTCCATGACAGCATGCCAAGTTTCATGAATTTAAGACGAGTTTTGGATTTACAAAAATTTAAAAACCAGGCATCTTAATGTTTTGCCGGCAATCAACCTTGCCCTGGTGTTTGAAATTCATTCGCATTTCTTGCATGGGACCTAAGCATGGACCCAAGGACACATATTTGATTTTTCAACAAATTTATATGCACTAGAGCATGTGCATGTAGTTCATATTTGAATTATGCACATAAATGAATTGAAATCACTGTTAATGCATGAAAAATCTCAAAAATTCACACAACACTCCAGTTGTTCTATGTTGACACGAGTAAAAATTTGAAAGAATTAAGAGGCAATGGATATCATTTCGTCCGCAAAGGTGGGACGTTCCCTACAGAAAACCATCATGCTTGTTGTGAGAAGCTCTGCTTTGTGAGAAGCATTTCCCCAAACAAGCCCAAAATGGGACAAAACTTTTACCACGGCATGTTGATGCCGCTCCATGATAGCATGCCAAGTTTCATGAATTTTAGACGAGTTTTGGATTTTCTATAATTTAAAAACCAGGCATCTCAATGTTTTGCCGGCAATCAACGGTGCGCTTGTGTTTGAAAGTCATTCCTATTTCTTGCATGGGACCTAAGCATGCACCCAAGGACACAGATTTGAGTTTCAACCAATTTATATACATTAGAGCATGTGCATGTAGTTCAAATTTGAATTATGCACATAAATGCATTGAAAACTCAGTTAATGCATAATAATGTCCAAACGAACCCCGAAAAATCACAAAAATTCACACAACACTCCAGTTGTTCTATGTTGACACAAGAAAATTTTTGAAAGCAATAATAGGCAATGGATATCGTTTCGTCCCTAAAGGTGGGATGTTCCCTACCAAAAACCATCATGCTTGTTGTGTGAAGCTCTGGGTTGTGAGAAGCATATCCCCAAACCTGCCCCAAATGGGCCAAAAAATTTACCATGGCATGTCGATGCCGCTCCATGATAGCATGCCAAGTTTCATGAATTTCAGATGAGTTTTGGATTTACTATAATTTAAAAACCAGGCATCTCAATGTTTTGCCGGCAATGAACGGTGCACCGGTGTTTGAAATTCATTCCCATTTCTTACATGGCACCTAAGCATGCACCCAAGGCCACATATTTGAGTTTCAACCAATTTATATTCACTGGAGCATGTGCATGTAGTTCAAATTTGTATTATGCACATAAATGCATTGCAACCTCAGTTAATGAATCAAAATGTCCAAACGAACCCCGAAATATCACCAAAATTCACAGAACACTCCTGTTGTTCAATGTTGACACGAGAAAAAAATTTTGAAAGCAATAAGAGGCAATGGACATCGTTTCGTCCCCAATGGTGGGACATTCCCCACCGACAACCATCGTGCTTGTTGTGAGAAGCTCTGGTTTGTGAGAAGCGTATACCAAAACCTGCCCAAAATGGGACAAAAATTTTACCACGGCATGTTGATGCCGCTCCATGATAGCATGCCATGTTTCATGAATTTCAGAAGAGTTTTGGATTTACCAGAATTTAAAAACCAAGTGTCTTAATGTTTTACCGGCAATCAACGATGCCCTGGTGTTTGAAATTCATTCCCATTTCTTGCATGGGACCCAAGCATGCACCCAAGGACACAAATTTGAGTTTCAACCAATTTATATGCACTTGAGCATGTGCATGTAGTTCATATTTGAATTATGCACATAAATGCATTGAAAACTCTGTTAATGCATAAAAATGTCTGAACGAACCCCGAAAAATCACAAAAATTCACACAACACTCCAGTTGTTCTATGTTGACACGAGAAAAAACTTGAAAGCAATAAGAGGCAATGGATATCGTTTCGTTCCCAATGGTGGGACGTTCCCTACCGAAAACCATCATGGTTGTTGTGAGAAGCTCTGGTTTGTGAGAAGCATATACCCAAACCTGCCCCAAATGGGACAAAAAATTTACCACGGCATGTTGATGTCGCACCATGATAGCATGCCAAGTTTCACGAATTTCAGAAGAGTTTCGGATTTACTAGAATTTAAAAACCAGGCATCTTAATGTTTTGCCGGCAATCAACGGTGCCCTGGTGTTTGAAATACATTCCCATTTCTTGCATGGGACCTAAGCATGCACCCAAGGACACAGATTTCATTTTTCAACCAATTTATATGAAATAGAGCATGTGCATGTAGTTCATATTTGAATTATGAACATAAATGCATTGAAAACTCTGTTAATCCATAAAAATGTCCAAACGAACCCCGAAAAATTAAAAAAAAATCACACAACATTCCAGTTGTTCTATGTTTACATGAGAAAAAATTTGAAAGCAATAAGAGGCAAAGGATATCGTTTCGTCCCCAAAGGTGGGACGTTCCCTACCGAAAACCATCATGCTTGTTGTGAGAAGCTCTGGTTTGTGAGAAGCATATCCCCAAACCTGCCCCAAATGGGATAAATTTTTTACCATGGCATGTTGATGCCGCTCCATGATAGCATGCCAAGTTTCATGAATTTCAGACGAGTTTTGGATTTACTTTAATTTAAAAACAAGGCATTTCAATGTTCTACCGGCAATCAACGGTGCGCTGGTGTTTTAAATTCATTCCCATTTCTTGCATGGGACCTAAGCATGCACCCAAGGACACAGATTTGAGTTTCAACCAGTTTATATGCACTGGAGCATGTGCATGTAGTTCAAATTTAAATAATGCACATAAATGCATTGAAAACTCAGTTAATGCATAAAAATGTCCAAACGAACCCCGAAATATCACAAAAATTCACACAACACTCCAGTTGTTCTATGTTGACACGAGAAATTTTCTGAAAGCAATAATAGGCAATGGACATCGTTTCGTCCCCAAAGGTGGGACGTTCCCTTCCGAAAACCATCATGCTTGTTGTGAGAAGCTCTGGTTTGTGAGAAGCATATCCCCAAACCTGCCCCAAATTGGACAAAAATTTTACCACGACATGTTGATGCTGCTCCATGATAGCAAGCCAAGTTTCATGAATTTTAGACGAGTTTTGGATTTACTTTAATTTGGAAACAAGGCATGTCAATGTTTTGCCGGCAATCAACGGTGCGCTGGTGTTTTAAATTCAGTCCCATTTCTTGCATGGGACCTAAGCATGCACCCAAGGACACAGATTTGAGTTTCAACCAATTTATATGCACTGGAGCATGTGCATGTAGTTCGAATTTGAATTATGCACATAAATGCATTGAAAGCTCAGTTAATGCATAAAAATGTCCAAACGAACCCCGAAATATCACAAAAATTCACACAGCACTCCTGTTGTTCTATGTTGACACGAGAAAAGAATTTAAAGAAATAAGAGGCAATGGATATTGTTCCGTCCCCAATGGTGGGACGTTCCGTACAGAGAATCATCATGCTTTTTGTGAGAAGCTCTGGTTTGTGAGAAGCATATCCCAGAACCTGCACCAAATGGGACAAAAAATTTACCACGGCATGTTGATGCCGCTCCATTATAGCATGCCAAGTTTCATGAATGTCAGACGAGTTTTGGCTTTCCCAGAATTTGAAAACCAGGCATCTCAATGTTTTGGCGGTAATCAACGGTGCCCTGGTGTTTGAAATTCATTCCCATTTCTAGCATGGGACCTAAGCATACACCCAAGGACACATATTTGATTTTTCAACCAATTTATATGCACTGGAGCATGTGCATGTAGTTCAAATTTGAATTATGCACATAAATGCATTGGAAACTCAGTTAATGGTGAGAAGCATATCCCAGAACCTGCCCCAAATGGGACAAAATTTTTACCACGGCATGTTGATGCCGCTCCATTATAGCATGCCAAGTTTCATGAATTTCGAGACGAGTTTTGATTTACTTTAATTTTAAAACAAGGCATCTCAATGTTTTGGCGGCAATCAAGCTGTGTCTTGGTGTTTGAAATTCATTCCCATTTCTTGCATGGGACCTAAGCATGCACCCAAGGACACATATTTGATTTTTCAACCAATTTATATGCTTTGGAGCATGTGCATGTAGTTCAAATTTGAATTATGCACATAAATGCATTGGAAACTCAGTTAATGCATAAAATGTCCAAAGCAGACCCCGAAATATCACAAAATTCACACAACACTCCTGTTGTTCTATGTTGACATGAGAAATTCATTTAAAGAAAGAGGCAATGAATGTTATTAAAAGGTCTGATAAAATGTCCAAACAAACCCTGAAAAATCACAAAAATTCACACAACACTCTAGTTGCTCTATGTTGACACGAGAAAAAAATTTAAAAGCAATAAGAGGCAATGGATATCGTTTCGTACCCAAAGGTGGGACGTTCCCTACCGAAAACCATCATGGTTGTTGTGAGAAGCTCTGGTTTGTGAGAAGCATATCCCCAAACCTGCCCCAAATGGGACAAAATTTTTACCAAAGCATGTTGATGCCGCTCGATGATAGCATGCCAAGTTTCACAAATTTCAGACGAGTTTTGGATTTACTTTAATTTTAAAACAAGGCATTTCAATGTTTTGCCGGCAATCAACGGTGGGCTGGTGTTTTAAATTCATTCCCATTTCTTGCATGGGACCTAAGCATGCACCCAAGGACACAGATTTGAGTTTCAACCAATTTATATGCACTGGAGCATGTGCATGTAGTTCAAATTTGAATTATGCACATAAATGCATTGAAAACTCAGTTAATGCATAAAAATGTCAAACGAACCCCGAAATATCACAAAAATTCACACAACACTCCTGTTGTTCTATGTTGACATGAGAAAAGAATTTAAAGAAATAAGAGGCAATGGATATTGTTTCGTCCCCAATGGTGGGACGTTCCGTACAGAGAATCATCATGCTTTTTGTGAGAAGCTCTGGTTTGTGAGAAGCATATCCCAGAACCTGCACCAAATGGGACAAAAAATTTACCACGGCATGTTGATGCCGCTCCATTATAGCATGCCAAGTTTCATGAATTTCAGACGAGTTTTGGATTTACTATAATTTTAAAACGAGGCATCTCAATGTTTTGCCGGCAATCAACGATGCGCTCGTGTTAGAAATTCATTCCCATTTATTGCATGGGACCTCAGCATGCACCCATGGACACAGATTTGAGTTTCAACCAATTTATATGCACTGGAGCATGTGCATGTTGTTCAAATTTGAATTATACACATAAATGTATTAAAATCTCAATTAATGCATAAAAATGTCCGAACGAACCCCAAAAAATCATAAATATTCATACAACACTCCTGTTGTTCTATGTTGACACGAGAAAAAAATATGAAATCAATAAGAGGCAATGGATATCGTTTCGTCCCCAAAGGTGGGACGTTCCCTAGCGAAAACCATCATGCTTGTTGTGAGATGTTCTGGTTTGTGAGCAGCATATACCCAAACCTGGCCCAAATGGGTCAAAAAATTTAGCACGGCATGTTGATGCTGCTCCATGATAGCATGCCAAGTTTCATGAATTTCAGACTAGTTTTGGCTTTCCCAGAATTTGAAAACCAGGCATCTCAATGTTTTGGCGGCAATCAACGGTGCCCTGGTGTTTGAAATTCATTCCCATTTCTAGCATGGGACATAAGCATACACCCAAGGACACATATTTGATTTTTCAACCAATTTATATGCACTGGAGCATGTGCATGTAGTTCAAATTTGAATTATGCACATAAATGCATTGAAAACTCAGTTAATGCATAAAAATGTCCAAACGAACCCTGAAAAATTGCAAAAATTCACACAACACTCCAGTTGTTCTGTGTTGACACGAGAAAAAAATTTAAAAGCAATAAGAGGAAATGGATACTCGTTTCGTCCCCAAAGGTGGGACGTTCCCTACCGAAAACCATCATGCTTGTTGTGAGAAGCTCTGGTTTGTGAGAAGCATATCCCCAAACCTGCCCCAAATGGGACAAAAAATTTACCATGGCATGTTGATGTCGCCCATGATAGCATGCCAAGTTTCACAATTTCAGATTTAGTTTTAGATTTACTATAATTTATAAACCAGGCATCTCAATTTTTTCCGCAATCAACGGTCATATTTGGTGTTTGAAATTCATTCCCATTTCTAGCATGGGACCTAAGCATACACCCAAGGACACATATTTGATTTATCAACCAATTTATATGCACTGGAGCATGTGCATGTAGTTCAAATTTGAATTATGCACATAAATGCATTGGAAACTCAGTTAATGCATAAAAATGTCCAAACAAACCCTGAAAAATCACAAAAATTCACACAACACTCCAGTTGTTCTATGTTGACACGAGAAAAAAATTTAAAAGCAATAAGAGGCAATGGATATCGTTTCGTCCCCAAAGGTGGGACGTTCCATACCGAAAACCATCATGCTTGTTGTGAGAAGCTCTGGTTTGTGAGAAGCATATCCCCAAACCTGCCCCAAATGGGACAAAAATTTTACCAAAGCATGTTGATGCCGCTCGATGATAGCATGCCAAGTTTCACAAATTTCAGACGAGTTTTGGATTTACTTTAATTTTAAAACAAGGCATTTCAATGTTTTGCCGGCAATCAACGGTGCACTGGTGTTTTAAATTCATTCCCATTTCTTGCATGGGACCTAAGCATGCACCCAAGGACACAGATTTGAGTTTCAACCAATTTATATGCACTGGAGCATGTGCATGTAGTTCAAATTTGAATTATGCACATAAATGCATTGAAAACTCAGTTAATGCATAAAAATGTCAAACGAACCCCGAAATATCACAAAAATTCACACAACACTCCTGTTGTTCTATGTTGACATGAGAAAAGAATTTAAAGAAATAAGAGGCAATGGATATTGTTTCGTCCCCAATGGTGGGACGTTCCGTACAGAGAATCATCATGCTTTTTGTGAGAAGCTCTGGTTTGTGAGAAGCATATCCCAGAACCTGCACCAAATGGGACAAAAAATTTACCACGGCATGTTGATGCCGCTCCATTATAGCATGCCAAGTTTCATGAATTTCAGACGAGTTTTGGATTTACTATAATTTTAAAACGAGGCATCTCAATGTTTTGCCGGCAATCAACGATGCGCTCGTGTTCGAAATTCATTCCCATTTATTGCATGGGACCTCAGCATGCACCCATGGACACAGATTTGAGTTTCAACCAATTTATATGCACTGGAGCATGTGCATGTTGTTCAAATTTGAATTATACACATAAATGTATTAAAATCTCAATTAATGCATAAAAATGTCCGAACGAACCCCAAAAAATCACAAAAATTCATACAACACTCCTGTTGTTCTATGTTGACACGAGAAAAAAATATGAAATCAATAAGAGGCAATGGATATCGTTTCGTCCCCAAAGGTGGGACGTTCCCTAGCGAAAACCATCATGCTTGTTGTGAGATGTTCTGGTTTGTGAGAAGCATATACCCAAACCTGGCCCAAATGGGTCAAAAAATTTAGCACGGCATGTTGATGCAGCTCCATGATAGCATGCCAAGTTTCATGAATTTCAGACTAGTTTTGGCTTTCCCAGAATTTGAAAACCAGGCATCTCAATGTTTTGGCGGCAATCAAGGGTGCCCTGGTGTTTGAAATTCATTCCCATTTCTAGCATGGGACATAAGCATACACCCAAGGACACATATTTGATTTTTCAACCAATTTATATGCACTGGAGCATGTGCATGTAGTTCAAATTTGAATTATGCACATAAATGCATTGAAAACTCAGTTAATGCATAAAAATGTCCAAACGAACCCTGAAAAATTGCAAAAATTCACACAACACTCCAGTTGTTCTGTGTTGACACGAGAAAAAAAAATTAAAAGCAATAAGACGAAATGGATATCGTTTCGTCCCCAAAGGTGGGACGTTCCCTACCGAAAACCATCATGCTTGTTGTGAGAAGCTCTGGTTTGTGAGAAGCATATCCCCAAACCTGCCCCAAATGGGACAAAAAATTTACCATGGCATGTTGATGCCGCTCCATGATAGCATGCCAAGTTTCACGAATTTCAGACGAGTTTTAGATTTACTATAATTTATAAACCAGGCATCTCAATTTTTTTCCGGCAATCAACGGTGCGCTGGTGTTTGAAATTCATTCCCATTTCTTGCATGGGACCTAAGCATGCAACCAAGGACACAGATTTGAGTTTCAACCAATTTATATGCACTGGAGTAGGTGCATGTAGTTCAAATTTCAATTATGCACATAAATGCATTGAAAACCCAGTTAATGAATAAAAATGTCCAAACGAACCCCGAAATATCACAAAAATTCACACAACACTCCTGTTGTTCTACGTTAACACGAGAAATGACTTTAAAGAAATAAGAGGCAATGGATATTGTTTCGTCCCCAATGGTGGGACGTTCCCTATCAAAAACCATCATGTTTGTTGTGAGAAGCTCTGGTTTGTGAGAAGCATATCCCCAAACCTGCCCCAAATGGGACAAAAAATTTACCACGGCATGTTGATGCCGCTCCATGATAGCATGCCAAGTTTCATGAATTTCAGACGAGTTTTGGATTTACTATAATTTAAAAACCAGGCATCCTAATGCTTTGCCGGCAATCAACGATGCACTGTTGTTTGAAATTCATTCCCATTTCTTGCATGGGACCTATGCATGCACCCAAGCACACAGATTTGAGTTTCAACCAATTTATATGCACTGGAGCATGTGCATGTAGTTCAAATTTGAATTATGCACATAACTGCATTGAAAACTTAGTTAATGCATAAAAATGTCCAAACGAACCCCAAAAAACCACAAAAATTCACACAACACTCCTGTTGTTATATGTTGACACAAGAAAAAATTTGAAAGCAATAAGAGGCAATGATATCGTTTCGTCCCCAATGGTGGGATGTTCCCTACCGAAAACCATCATGCTTGTTGTGAGAAGCTCTGGTTTGTGAGAAGCTCTGGTTTGCGAGAAGCATATCCCCAGACCTGCCCCAAATGGGACAAAAATATTACCACGACATGTTGATGCCGCTCCATGATTGCATGCCAAGTTTCATGAATTTCAGACGAGTTTTGGATTTACTATAATTTAAAAACCAGGCATCTCAATGTTTTGCCGGCAATCAACGATGCGCTGGTGTTTGAAATTCATTCCCATTTCTTGCATGGGACCTAAGCATGCACCCAAGGACACAGATTTGAGTTTCAACCAATTTATATGCACTGGAGCATGTGCATGTAGTTCAAATTTGAATTATGCACATAAATGCATTGAAAACTTAGTTAATGCATAAAAATGTCCAAACGAACCTCGAAAAATCACAAAAATTCACACAACACTCCTGTTATTCTATGTTGACACGAGAAAAAATTTGAAAGCAATAAGACGCAATGGATATCGTTTCGTCCCCAATGGTGGGACGTCCCTACCGAAAACCATCATGCTTATTTTGAGAAGCTCTGGTTTGTGAGAAGCATATACGCAAACCTGCCACAAATGGGACCAAAATTTTACCACGGCATGTTGATGCTGCTCCATGATAGCATGCCAAGTTTCATGAATTTCAGACGAGTTTTGGATTTACTAGAATTTAAAAACCAGCCATCTCAATGTTTTGCCGGCAATCAACGGTGCGCTGGTGTTTGAAATTCATTCCCTTTTCTTGCATGTGACCTAAGCATGCACCCAAGGACACAGATTTGATTTTTCAACAAATTTATATGACCTAGAGCATTTGGATGTAGTTCATATTTTGAATTGTGCACATAAAAGCATTGAAAACAAAGTTAATGCATAAAAATGTCCAAACAAACCCCGAAAAGTCACAAAATTCACACAACACTCCTGTTGTTCTATGTTGACATGAGAAAAAATATGAAAGCAATAAGAGGCAATGGATATCGTTTCGTCCCCAAAGGTGGGACGTTCCCTACCGAAAACCATCATGCTTGTTGTGAGAAGCTTTGGTTTGTGAGAAGCATATCCCCAAACCTGCCCCAAATGGGACAAAATTTTTACCACGGCATGTTGATGCCGCTCCATGATAGCATGTCAAGTTTCATGAATATCAGACGAGTTTTGGATTTACTGTAATTCAAAAACCAGGCATCTCAATGTTTTGCCAGCAATCAACGGTGCGCTGGTGTTTGAAATTCATTCCCATTTCTTGCATGGGACCTAAGCATGCACCCAAGGACATAGATTTGAGTTTCAACCAATTTATATGCACTGGAGCATGTGCATGTTGTTCAAATTAGAATTATGCACATAAATGCAATGAAAACTCAGTTAATGCATAAAAATGTCCAAACGAATTCCGAAAAATCACAAAATTCACACAACACTCCTGTTGTTCTATGTTGACACGAGAAAAAATTTGAAAGCAATAAGAGGCAATGGATATCGTTTCGTCCCCAAAGGTGGGACGTTCCCTACCGAAAACCATCATGCTTGTTGTGAGAAGTTCTGGTTTGTGAGAAGCATATACCCAAACCTGCCCCAAATGGGACAAAAAAATTACCACGGCATGTTGATGCCGCTCCATGATAGCATGCCAAGTTTCATGAATTTCAGACGAGTTTTGGGTTTCCCAGAATTTAAAAACCAGGCATCTCAATGTTTTGCCGGCAATCAACGGTGCCCTGGTGTTTGAAATTCATTCCCATTTCTTGCATGGGACCTAAGCATACACCCAAGGAGATAGATTTGATTTTTCAACCAATTTATATGCACTGGAGCATGTGCATGTAGTTCAAATTTGAATTATGCACATAAATGCATTGAAAACTCAGTTAATGCATAAAAATGTTCAAACGAACACCAAAAAATCACAAAAATTCACACAACACTCCAGTTGTTCTATGGTGACACGAGAAAAAATTTGAAAGCAATAAGAGGCAATGGATATCGTTTCGTCCCCAAAGGTGGGACCTTCCCTACCGAAAACCATCATGCTTGTTGTGAGAAGCTCTGGTTTGTGAGAAGCATATCCCCAAACCTGCCCCAAATGGGTCAAAAATTTTACCACGGTATGTTGATGCCGCTCCATGATAGCATGCCAAGTTTCACGAATTTCAGTCGAGTTTTAGATTTACTATAATTTAAAAACCAGGCATCTCAATGTTTTTCCAGCAATCAACGGTGCGCTGGTGTTTGAAATTCATTATATTACTTTTGGGACTAACCTATTGTAACACCTCGGTTTCGATGCGCCAGGTGTCTTCCAGTTATTCGCCGTCATTGTCATGTCATTTTCTTGCTTGTTTCATTTTGCCATGTCATCATCTGCATTTCATATCATGTCATCATGTGCATTTCATTTTGCATACGTGTTCGTCTCTTGATTCCGAGCATTTTCCCCGTTGTCCGTTTTGCAATCCGGCACTCCTATGTCTCCCGGCGCCCCCTTTTACCTCTTTTCGTGTGTGGGTATTAAACGGTCTCGGAATGGACCGAGGTTTGTCAAGCAGCCTTGGTATAGCACCGGTAGACCGCCAGTCAAGTTTCGGATCATTTAGACGTCGTTTGGTACTCCAACGGTTAACCGGGTAACCGTAAAGGCCTCTTTCGTGTGCAGCCCAACACCCCTTCCAAAGTGGCCCAAAACCCAGCAAACCCCCCTCCATGCTCTCGGTCGTTCGATCACGATCGCGTGGCCGAAAACCGCACCTCATTTGGAGTCTCCTAGCTCCCTATGTCTATATAAACACCTCCCCTTCCATTTTGGGCAGCTACCTACCCTTCCTCCTAAATTTTCGTGCCCCAATCATCAGTCAGCCGCCTCCCACCTCCTCCTCCTCGAAATCCGTGCCCAGCCAGCACCCCGCCGCCACTTGTCGCGCCCCATCGTCTAACCCGCCCGCGGCGACACAAGAGCTAATCAGCGCCGCCACGTCGCTACCGCTTCCCCACTTCGCTGCCGCCCTGGCTGGCAGGCTGCCAGCAGAAGCCCATCGGGGCCGGGCAGCGCAGCCGCGCCATTGCCTCCGATCTGGATCGGAGCGCCCGCTCCCGACTCCCAAGACGCCTCGCTGCCGTCCGCCCGCCAAGCAACCTCGCGGAGGGTGGTGCGTCCGTCCCGCCGGCGACCCCAGTGCCAGCTCCGCCTCGCGCCTCTCCTTCCCTCTTTCTCCCGCCCGCCTCACCCCTTCTCCCTCCTGCAGGAACCCCGCCGCCCGTGGTGCTCAGCCTCGTCGCCGGCCATGTGGCGCCCGTCGGCCTCACCTGAGACCAGATCCGGCGCCCCAGCGCCCGGATCCGTCCATTCCCACCGACCTCCCCCGAATCTGGCGAGCTCCCCTGCCGCCGCCGTCCATGGCCTTCTCGCTGGCGCCTGCTCCGTCTCCTGCTCGGGATCACAGGCGCTGAAGGTTGGCGCGTGGGCCACGTGGGCCCCGGCCCAGCAGCGCCAGGCCGCCGGCCCAGTGCCCCAGCCCAGTCGGCCCCTCTCCCGCGTCCTGGGCCAAGCCCGTGGGTGAGCAGCCCGCCTAAACCCCGCCCCGTGCGCTGAATAGTAATATCACGCTCATATGTTTTTTTCCTGAAAATGGCCAAGTCCCCGAACCTGTGATATTTTTATGCAGTTTCATCGCATCATAACTCTGTCATCGTAGCTCCGTTTTGTGCGTGTAATATGTCAAAATGTTCGCCTCGAAGAGTAGATCATTTCATCTCATTGCATCATTTTCATTTGAGCTCATCTTGATGCCCGAAATGCTGTTAGAAGAGGCTATGTGATGTTAGTTTCTGTTTCTTAACAGAACATGCACTTTTGTCATTTTTGCCATGATTAATGTGTGCGCCCTATGGACTTGAGTCCTACATGTGTTTTGTAATATGCCATGCCATATTTACAGTGGTGCTTGCTATGTATTTTTGTGATCTATGTGGTGACTAGCACAAGCATGCAAACTAGGCTTCATGATGTTGCTGATTTCAGCCCTGTTTTGCTGATATTTTTATGCCATGTTAACTTGATGCTACAGAGAGATCCATGCTTATTTTGAGATACTTCAGTAAGGATGTTTTGTTATACATGTCTTGCTCTATCCATCCATGCCCTTGTTTGCAATTATGGAGTGCCATAGCTTGAGTCAATCGAGCTCTACTTTTGCTATAAAATGTTCCTGGCAGATTGTTTACATGTTATTCAATTTTGCCATTGTTATTGTGGTTGATCCTTGCATGCTATGTTGTTGTTCTTGCCATGTATAGCTTCTATGCCATGTCTTCTTACTGTTGGTTGCCTTGCCATGCCATGTATTGCTCTGTGGTGAGTGGTTCAAGCTCACCAACATGCCTACTTGTTATGGTTCCTGCCATGTTCAAATCTGTAATATAACTTGCCATGTTTACATGGGTGCCATCATATTTTCTGATCCTTTTTGGCTTATGGTCAGTAAGGGACTTTTGTTCTATGCTTTGAGTAGATTCATGCCATGCCTTTGTTTGCCATGATAAGTTCCTGTAGCATGTTGTTTGATAGCTCTAAACATTGCAACTGATGTTATTTTCGCCAATGCCCAAAGCTGTTATTTTTGCAATCTTGCCATGTGTTTTTGAGCATGTTCTAGTTGTTTCGGAGATAGCTCAGTGTTCATGTTTCGTAATGCTTTACCTGTAGATCATGCCCATGCCTTTTGTTTTCTTGTTGAGGTGCTGTAACATGTTGTTTTGATGCTCTTAATATGCCTAGTTGCTGTTTGGATGATTGTTGCTATAACTTGTATAGGGTGTATGTGTTGAACCGTTGCTCCGTTTTGAGTGTGCTCTATATGAAAATTGCTTGATTTCGCATGTAGTTTCATATTATCATGTTGGATCCTTGCTTTGAGGTGTTTGCTTGATGTTTGTATGCATTTTGCATCAATGCCATGCTTATCTTGTTTTGCTCATATCTTCTAGACCGTAGCTCCGAATCTAATGAACTTTATATGTAACTTGACTAGAATTTCGTGTAGATCATCGTGGTGCATCTTAAATTTCGGTTTAACAATTTGAACATAAAGTTATTCATATCTGGACCAATTTCGAAATATGCATATGTGGACTTACCGGAATTGTTCTATGTTGTTTCCGGCCTCATTTAAACTTGCTTTGATGTGTTGCTCTTGTTTGCATCATCTCTTGCCATGAGTAGCTTCATGTAGCTTTGTCATGCATCATGCTTGTTGTGCATCATGCCTTGTTCATGTGTGGTGTGTTTACTATGTTGTGTGCTTCTTCTTGCTAGTTCCCGTTTCGTTGCGATCGCGAGGATTCGTCCGTTTACGCTTGGTTCGGCTTCATCCGTTCGTCTTCTTCATGGACTCGTTCTTCTTCTTTGCGGGATTTCAGGCAAGATGACCGCTACCCTGGATCTCATTACTATCATTGCTATGCTAGTTGCCTCGTTCTATCGCTATGCTGCGTTACCTGTCACTTGCTGCTCAAGCCATCCCAAATTGCCATGTCAGCCTCTAACCTTTTGCACCCTTCCTAGCAAACCGTTGTTTGGCTATGTTACCGCTTTGCTCAGCCCCTCTTATAGCGTTGCTAGTTGCAGGTGAAGATGAAGTTTGTTCCTTGTTGGAACATGGAGATGTTGTTCCTTGTTGGAACATGTTTACTTGTTGGGATATCACAATATATCTTATTTAATTAATGCATCTATATACTTGGTAAAGGGTGGAAGGCTCGGCCTTATGTCTGGTGTTTTGTTCCACTCTTGCCTCCCTAGTTTCCGTCATATCGGTATTATGTTCCCGGATTTTTGCGTCCCTAACGCGGTCGGGTGATTTATGGGACCCCTTGACAGTTCGCTTTGAATAAGACTCCTCCAAAGAAGGCCCAACATTGGTTTTACCATTTGCCTCACCTATGCCCTTTTTCCCTTGGGTTTCCGGAGCCCGAGGGTCATCTTTATTTTAGCCCCCGGGCGAGTGCTTCTCTAAGTGCTGGCCTGAACCGAGTAGATCGGGGGCCCTCGGGCAACTGGAGGTTTGGTTTTACTCGTAGGATGTCTCATCCGGGTGTGCCCTGAGACCGAGGTACGTGCGACTCCTATCAGGATTTGTCGGCACATCCGGGCGGCTTTGCTGGTCTAGTTTTATTGCTGTCGAAATGTCTTGTAGCCGGGATTCCGAGACTGATCGGGTTTTCCCGGGGAGAAGGAATATCCTTCGTTGATCGCGAGAGCTTATCATGGGCTAAGTTGGGACACCCGTACAGGGTTTGAACTTTCGAAAGTCGTGCCCGCGGTTATGTGGCAGATGGGAATTTGTTAATGTCCGGTTGTAGAAAACCCGAAGTTGATCTTAATTAAAATACACCAACCGTGTGCGTAACCGTGAGTGTCTCTTTTCGGGGTTGATCGAGAGGAGAACACGGTTTCTGGGTTATGTTTGACGTAAGTAGGAGTTCAGGATCACTTCTTGATCATTACTAGTTGACGACCGTTCCTTTGTTTCTCTTCTCGCTCTCATTTGCGTATGTTAGCCACCATATATGCTTAGTCGCTGCTGCAACCTCACCACTTTACCCCTTCCTTTCCCTTTTAAGCTTTGCTAGTCTTGATACCCATGGTAATGGGATTGCTGAGTCCTCGTGGCTCACAGATTACTACACCACCAGTTGCAGGTACAGTTATGCGATGATCATGACGCGAGAGCGATGTTTGCTTATTTTGGAGTTCTTCTTCTGCTTCTTTTTCGATCAGGGGATAGGTTCCAGGTCGGCAGCCTGGGCTAGCAGGGTGGATGTCGTCTGAGTTTCTGTTTATGTTTCATTCGTAGTCGGATGTTGATCTTGTATATGATGTTGTTGTATTCTTGTGGCATTTGTGCCTTATGTATGTATCCCCACTATTATGTAATGTTGATGTAATGATATCCACCTTGCAAAAGCGTTCCAATATGCGGGTCTATCCTTGGTGGGACCGTCGAGTTCCTTTTGGATAGGGTCGCATATTGGGCGTGACAAGTTGGTATCAGAGCCTCGACCGACCCTAGGAGCCCCCTTGATTGATCGTGTAGTGTGACCGTTGTTGAGTCTAAAAGAAAACTATTTTCGGAGTCTAGTTATATCGGAGAGTAGGAATTCTTTTTACTCCTCTGCCCCTTCGTCGCTCTGGTGAGGAATCTTGACGTAGGTGTTTTGAATTACTCCTCTTCCCGTTCATTTTTTTCTTTAGGATCACGTGGTTAGTGTCGTGAGTTGTCCATCCTATTTTGTCCGGTGCATTTCTCGTCAAGTCGACTCGAACCCCTTCATCTTTGCAAATTCTATCCTCAGTTGTTTTTCTTTTCCCACCCGCCCACCCTTCTTCTTCTCGGAACCGGAGTCCGTAATCGAGTATCCATTCTACTCGTGCAAAGTCTTTGCTTTCTTTCCTCAATGATTTAAATCGGTGTTGTCTCTTCAAGATATTCGTCGTTCCCCTCCCGAGTTGCCTTTGTTTTCCCGCCCACCCACCCTTTTTCTTCCCAGAGTCTGACTCTCTCTCGACCATCTATTTCATTCGTATGGAGCCTCTTCAATCTTCCCTCAATCATTTCAACCGGTGAATTCTCGTTTTGTACGACATTCTTCATCTCTTTTCTTCTCCGGTGGACTCAACTCAAGTTTTTCGGGTTGATCTTATTCTTTTTCCTCGGCTCAAGTGTTTTCCTTGCTCGTTTGCATCTCGCCATTCAATCATCCCTGAGTTCGTAAGATATCTCAGGAGATTCGTCTGTCTTCCAATTAATTCGAGGTTGTCACTTCATTCAAATATTTAATTGTTCCGGTGCATCATCTATCTGTTCAACATCCCTTTCCAACGGTCTTTTCCCAGGATCTTACCTGACTCATCTATTTCCCCGGAGCTATTCTCAATTCTTTTCAAGTGTGACGTAAGAATGAATATCATCAGTCACTTGCCTTTTCCAAGATCAATTTCAAATTCTTTTCATTGTTGACTCAACGTCTTTGTTTTTCATTCTCCCGGAGCGTCTCAACAATTCTGCATGGTGGTTCTCGTCGTCATTCTCAACATTTGAAGACCGTCGTAGATTTTCTTTTTCTCTTAAATCTTGTCCGTTCTCCCGGAGATTCGTGGTGCTAGCTCGATGTTATCATATCTAGTTGTTTCCAGTTGTGCAATTCTTTTCATCCGTCCGGAGTATTTCAGGTGTTGCTTTCCCTCTCGATCATCCGGAGGCCATCTTTTCGGAAGATTTCCTCGTCCCAAGTTTTCAGCTTCGTTCTCTCAATTATTCCATATTCGTGCCACTCCGTTCGTCCCAATATTCCTCCGGTGCTTCGTTCAAGTATCCTCTAATCAGTTCATGATCTCTTCATTCTCTGGTATCTAAATTCCCTCAAGTATCTTGTGTTTTTCTAATTCTTCCCGGTGATTCATTCTTTTTCGTCAGTCATTTCCGAATTCTTACGGTGGTTCGTTCAAGATTCTTTTCCTGGGTTATCATATTAATCCATTCATTCTTTTCAATCCTACCGGTGGTTCATGAAGACCTTCTCAAGTTTGTGATATGTCACTTCTCAATTCTTTTTCAAGAGGAATAAGTAGTATGCAAAATCCACTGCTTGTCATCAATTTAATTTGATGAAGGATAAGCATACAATAAATCTTATTCTTATTTCATCCAAGTGATTAATCCTTTTTCTTCAGAGTTTGTTCTTGATGAATAAATTCTAGTTCCAAGTGTTTTAATCTTTTCTTTTCCGGAGTTCAATTTCCTCGGCCATTTCGTCGGAACCTCCATCGGAATCATCGCAATGCTCATCTTATTCTTTCATCCTTCATTTCTATCTCATCATCTTTTTATCACCGGAGTTCTTCACGGCGGTTCTTCATGATTTAATTCATTCTTCAAGAGTTCATCAAAATTTTGTTGAAGAAATTCAAGTACCTTTTCTTCTTGCATCTCGAAGTGCAATTAATTCTCCGTATTCTTTTGAAGTGGAGTTTTGCATTTCTTCGTTCTTCTCAGCTATTCAATCATTTCCGTTTGCGGCTGGTTATCACCTCATAATTTCTGAGATGTTATCCATAAGTCCACAACAAGCTTATTCTTTCGTTGTTGATTTTCTCAACAACTCCAGTCAATCTTTCCTTCTAAGTTCTTTTCATTCCATTCTTCAATTCTTCCGGAGGCTTTGCGTTGCTTATGTCGTCAAGTATCATTCCATACTCTCAAGTTCGTGTTCTATTCCTCCATGTTCAACCGTTGTGCTGCCTAAATCCTTTCAGTCTTATTCGTTTCTTTTCCCATTCTAACCAGTCCGGTTAGAACGAGTGGTTTCATTGTCTATCTGATTCCGTGAGTTTTCGATTCTCGTCATTCTCGTCGTTCCTCTCTTCTTCTCGAGTGCTCTCGATTCTTTGCTTCTTCTCTTCAATTCTTGCTTCATCTCTTTCTTTTTCTCTTCCGTCTCGGTCCTAAGATCTCGGGACGAGATCTCTTGTTAGTGGAGGAGTGTTGTAACGCCCCGGTTTCGATGCGCCATGTGTCTTCCAGTTATTCGCCGTCATTGTCATGTCATTTTCTTGCGTGTTGCATTTTTCCATGTCATCATCTGCATTTCATATCATGTCATCATGTGCATTTCATTTTGCATACGTGTTCGTCTCTTGCATCCGAGCATTTTCCCCGTTGTCCGTTTTGCAATCCGGCACTCCTATGTCTCCCGGCGCCCCCTTTTACCTCTTTTCGTGTGTGGGTATTAAACGGTCTCGGAATGGACCGAGGTTTGTCAAGCGGCCTTGGTATAGCACCGGTAGACCGCCTGTCAAGTTTCGGATCATTTGGAGGTCGTTTGGTACTCCAACGGTTAACCGGGTAACCGTAAAGGCCTCTTTCGTGTGCAGCCCAACACCCCTTCCAAAGTGGCCCAAAACCCAGCAAACCCCCCTCCATGCTCTCGGTCGTTCGATCACGATCGCGTGGCCGAAAACCGCACCTCATTTGGAGTCTCCTAGCTCCCTATGTCTATATAAACACCTCCCCTTCCATTTTGGGCAACTACCTACCCCTCCTCCTAAATTTTCGTGCCCCAATCATCAGTCAGCCGCCTCCCACCTCCTCCTCCTCGAAATCCGTGCCCAGCCAGCACCCCGCCGCCACTTGTCGCGCCCCCATCGTCCAACCCCCCGCCCGGCCGCACAGAGCTAATCAGCGCTGCCACGTCGCGCCCTGCGTCCCCACCGCGCTGGCCTGCCCGGCCCCAGCCTGCCAGCGCAAGCCCATCAGGCCGGGCAGCCCGCACCGTGCCGCCGTCTTCGATCTGGATCGGAGCGCCCGCTCCGACTCCAAGACGCCTCCTGCGTCCGCCGCCCGGCAACCTCGCCGGAGTGGTGCGGCCGTCCCCGCCGGCGACCCCAGGCCAGCTCCGCCTCGCGCCTCTCCTTCCCTCTTTCTCTGCCTGCCTCACCCCTTCTCGCTCCCTGCGCAGAACCCCGCCACCGTGGTGCTCAGCCTCGTCGCCCGGCCATGTGGCGCCGTTGGCCTCACACGAGACGAGATCCGGCGCCCCGCGCCGGATCCGTCCATTCCGCCGACCTCCCGAATCCGCAAGCTCCCCCGCCGCCGTCCATAGCCTTCTCGCCGGCGCCTGCTCCGTCTCTGCTCGGGACCCGCGCCTGAAGGCGCGTTGCAGCAGCGTGGGCCACGTGGGCCCACCCAGCAGCCGAGCCGCCGCCCGGTGCCCCAGCCCAGTCGGCCCCTCTCCCGCGTCCTGGGCCAAGCCCGTGGGTGAGCAGCCCGCCTAAACCCCGCCCCGTGTGCTGAATAGTAATATCACGCTCATATGTTTTTTTCCTGAAAATGGCCAAGTCCCCGAACCTGTGATATTTTTATGCATTTTCATCGCATCATAACTCTGTCATCGTAGCTCCGTTTTGTGCGTGTAATATGTCGAAATGTTCGTCTCGAAGAGTAGATCATTTCATCTCATTGCATCATTTTCATTTGAGCTCATCTTGATGCCCGAAATGCTGTTAGAAGAGGCTATATGATGTTAGTTTCTGTTTCTTAACAGAACATGCACTTTTGTCATTTTTGCCATGATTAATGTGTGCACCCTATGGACTTGAGTCCTACATGTGTTTTGTAATATGCCATGCCATATTTACAGTGGTGCTTTCTATGTATTTTTGTGATCTATGTGGTGACTAGCACAAGCATGCAAACTAGGCTTCATGATATTGCTGATTTCAGCCCTGTTTTGCTGATATTTTTATGCCATGTTAACTTGATGCTACAGAGAGATCCATGCTTATTTTGAGATACTTCAGTAAGGATGTTTTGTTATACATGTCTTGCTCTATCCATCCATGCCCTTGTTTGCAATTATGGAGTGCCATAGCTTGAGTCAATCGAGCTCTACTTTTGCTATAAAATGTTCCTGGCAGATTGTTTACATGTTATTCAATTTTGCCAAGGTTGTTGTGGTTGATCCTTGCATGCTATGTTGTTGTTCTTGCCATGTATAGATTCTATGCCATGTCTTCTTACTGTTGGTTGCCTTGCCATGCCATGTATTGCTCTGTGGTGAGTGGTTCAAGCTCACCAACATGCCTACTTGTTGTGGTTCCTGCCATGTTCAAATCTGTAATATAAGTTGCCATGTTTACATGGGTGCCATCATATTTTCTAATCCTTTTTGGCTTATGGTCAGTAAGGGACTTTTGTTCTATGCTTTGAGTAGATTCATTCCATGCCTTTGTTTGCCATGATAAGTTCCTGTAGCATGTTTTTCGATAGCTCTAAACATTGCAACCTGATGTTATTTCTGCCAATGCCCTAAGCTGTTATTTTTGCAATCTTGCCATGTGTTTTGAGCATGTTCTAGTTGTTTCTGGAGATAGCTCAGTGTTCATGTTTTGTAATGCTTTACCTGTAGATCATGCCCATGCCTTTTGTTTTCTTGTTGAGGTGTTGTAGCATGTTGTTTTGATGCTCGCAATGTGCCTAGTTGTTGTTTCGGACAGATTGTTGCTATAACTTGTATAGGGTGTATGTGTTGAACCGTTGCTCCGTTTTGAGTGTGCTCTATATGAAAATTGCTTGATTTCGCATGTAGTTTCATATTATCATGTTGGATCTTTGCTTTGAGGTGTTTGCTTGATGTTTGTATGCATTTTGCATCAATGCCATGCTTATCTTGTTTTGCTCATATCTTCTAGACCGTAGCTCCGAATCTAATGAACTTTATATGTAACTTGACTAGAATTTCGTGTAGATCATCGTGGTGCATCTTAACTTGCTGTTTAACAAATTGAACATATAGTTATTCAGATCTGGACCAATTTCGAAATATGCATATGAGGACTTACCGGAATTGTTCTATGTTGTTTCCGGCCTCATTTAAACTTGCTTTGATGTGTTGCTCTAGTTTGCATCATCTCTTGCCATGAGTAGCTTCATGTAGCTTTGTCATGCATCATGCTTGTTGTGCATCATGCCTTGTTCATGTGTGGTGTGTTTACTATGTTGTGTGCTTCTTCTTGCTAGTTCCCGTTTCGTTGCGATCGCGAGGATTCGTCGTTTACGCTTGGTTCGGCTTCATCCGTTCGTCTTCTTCATGGACTCGTTCTTCTTCTTTATGGGATTTCAGGCAAGATGACGCGCTACCTGGATCTCATTACTATCATTGCTATGCTAGTTTCCTCGTTCTATCGCTATGCTGCGTTACTGTCACTTCTGCTCAAGCCATCCCAAATTGCCATGTCGACCTCTAACCTTTTGCACCTTCCTAGCAAACCGTTGTTTGGCTATGTTACCGCTTTGCTCAGCCCTCTTATAGCGTTGCTAGTTGCGGTGAAGATGAAGTTTGTTCCTTGTTGGAACATGGAGATGTTGTTCCTTGTTGGAACATGTTTACTTGTTGGGATATCACAATATATCTTATTTAATTAATGCATCTATATACTTGGTAAAGGGTGGAAGGCTCGGCCTTATGTCTGGTGTTTTGTTCCACTCTTGCCGCCTAGTTTCCGTCATATCGGTATTATGTTCCCGGATTTTTGCGTCCCTAACGCGGTCGGGTGATTTATGGGACCCCCTTGACAGTTCGCTTTGAATAAGACTCCTCCAGAAGGCCCAACATTGGTTTTACCATTTGCCTCACCTATGCCCTTTTCCCTTGGTTTTACGGAGCCCGAGGGTCATCTTAATTTAGCCCCCGGGCGGTGCTTCTCTAAGTGCTGGCCTGAACCGAGTAGATCAGGGGCCCCTCGGGCAACTCGAGGTTTGGTTTTACTCGAGGATGTCTCATCCGGTGTGCCTGAGACCGAGGTACGTGCGACTCCTATCAGGATTTGTCGGCACATCCGGCGGCTTTGCTGGTCTAGTTTTATTCTTTGTCGAAATGTCTTGTAGCCGGATTCCGAGACTGATCGGGTTTTCCGGGAGAAGGAATATCCTTCGTTGATCGCGAGAGCTTATCATGGGCTAAGTTGGGACACCCTGCAGGGTTTGAACTTTCAAAGCCGTGCCAGCGGTTATGTGGCAGATGGGAATTTGTTAATGTCCGGTTGTAGAAAACCGAAGTTGATCTTAATTAAAATACACCAACCGTAATGCGTAATCGTGAGTGTCTCTTTTGGGGTTGATCGAGAGGAGAACACGGTTTCGGGTTATGTTTGGCGTAAGTAGGAGTTCAGGATCACTTCTTGATCATTACTAGTTGATGACCGTTCCTTTGTTTCTCTTCTCGCTCTCATTTGCGTATGTTAGCCACCATATATGCTTAGTCGCTGCTGCAACCTCACCACTTTACCCCTTCCTTTCCCTTTTAAGCTTTGCTAGTCTTGATACCCATGGTAATGGGATTTTTGAGTCCTCGTGGCTCTGATTACTACACCACCAGTTGCAGGTACAGTTATGCGATGATCATGACGCGAGAGCGATGTTTGCTTATTTTGGAGTTCTTCTTACGCTTCTTCTTGATCGGGGATAGGTTCCAGGTCGGCAGCCTGGGCTAGCAGGGTGGATGTCGTTTGAGTTTCTGTTTATGTTTCATTCGTAGTCGGATGTTGATCTTGTATATGATGTTGTTGTATTCTTGTGGCATTTGTGCCTTATGTATGTATCCCCACTATTATGTAATGTTGATGTAATGATATCCACCTTGCAAAAGCGTTCCAATATGCGGGTCTATCCTTGGTGGGACCGTCGAGTTCCTTTTGGATAGGGTCGCATATTGGGCGTGACACCTATTAACCGGAGGCCCAGCCCAGAATTGCTATTTTTGCCTATTTCAGTGTTTCGAAGAAACGAAATATCAAACGGAGTCCAAACGGAATGAAACCTTCGAGAACATGATTTTCTCATCGGATAAGACCCAGGAGACTTGGACCCTCCGTCAAGAAAGCTCCGAGGCGGCCACGAGGGTGGAGGGCGCACCCCCCTAGGGCGCGCCCCCTACCTCGTGGGCCCCTCGAGGCTCCACTAACGTACTTCTTCCTCCTATATATACCTATGTACCCCCCCTCAGATCAGATACAGAGCAAAAAACCTAATTCCACCGCCGCAACTTTCTGTATCCATGAGAACTCATCTTGGGGCCTGTTCCGGAGCTCCGCTGGAAGGGGATTCCACCACGGAGGGCTTCTACATCATCATCATAGCCTCTCCGATGAAGTGTGAGTAGTTTACCTCAGACCTTCGGGTCCATAGTTAGTAGCTAGATGGCTTCTTCTCTCTTTTTGGATCTCAATACAATGTTTTCCCCCTCTCTCGTGGAGATCTATTCGATGTAATCTTCTTTTTGCGGTGTGTTTGTTCAGACCGATGAATTGTGGGTTTATGATCAAGATTATCCATGAGCAATATTTGAATCTTTTCTGAATTCTTTTATGTATGATTGAGTTATCTTTGCAAGTCTCTTCGAATTATCCGTTTGGTTTGGCCAACTAGATTGGTATTTCTTGCAATGGGAGAAGTGCTTAGCTTTGGGTTCAATCTTGTGCTGTCCTTTCCCAGTGACAGTAGGGGCAGCAAGGCACAAATTGTATTGTTGCCATCTTGGATAACAAGATGGGCTATTTATCATATTGCATGAATTTATTCCTCTACATCATGTCATCTTGATTAAGGAGTTACTCTGTTTTCATTAACTTAATACTCTAGATGCATGCTGGATAGCGGTCGATGAGTGGAGTAATAGTAGTAGATGCAGGCAGGAGTCGGTCTACTTGTCTCGGACGTGATGCCTATATACATGATCATACCTCGATACTCTCATAACTATGCTCAATTCTGTCAATTGCTCAACAGTAATTCGTTCACCCGCCGTAAAATACCTATGCTCTTGAGAGAAGCCACTAGTGAAATCTATGGCCCCCGGGTCTATTTTCATCATATTAATCTTCCTACGCTTTATTGTTGCTTTGCTCTTTACTTTGCCTTTCATTTTACTTTGCATCTTTATACCAAAAATACCAAAAATATTATCTATCATCTCTATCAGATCTCACTCTCATAAGTGACCGTGAAGGGATTGACAACCCCTATTCGCGTTGGTTGCTAGGAGCTATTTGTTTTGTGTAGGTACGAGGGACTCGCGTGTGGCCTCCTACTGGATTGATACATTGGTTCTCAAAAACTGAGGGAAATACTTACGCTACTCTGCTGCATCATCCTCTCCTCTTCGGGGAAAACCAATGCAAGCTCAAGACGTAGCAAGAAGGTTTTCTGGCGCCGTTGCCGGGGAGTCTACGCAAAAGTCAGCATACCAAGTACCCATCACAATCCCTTATCTCTCGCATTACATTATTTGCCATTTGCCTCTTGTTTTCCTCTCCCCCACTTCACCCTTGCCGTTTTATTCGCCCTCTCTTTCCCAATCTCCTCCTCTCTTTCCGTTTGCCTTTCTCTCGTTCGCTTGTTTGCTCGTGTGTTGGATTCCTTGCTTGTCACTATGGCTCAAGATAATACCAAATTGTGTGATTTTACGAATACCAACAATAATGATTTCCTTAGCACTCCGATTGCTCCTCTTGCCAATACTGAATCGTGTGAAATCAATACTGCTTTGTTGAATCTCGTTATGAAAGATCAATTCGCCGGCCTTCCTAGTGAAGATGCTGCTACTCATTTAAATAGCTTCGTGGATTTGTGTGATATGCAAAAGAAGAAAGATGTTAACAATGATGTTGTTAAATTGAAGCTATTTCCTTTTCCGCTTAGAGATCGTGCTAAAGCTTGGTTTTCGTCTTTGCCTAAAAATAGTATTGATTGTTGGAACCAGTGCAAAGATGCTTTTATCTCTAAGTATTTTCCTCCCGCTAAGATCATCTCTCTTAGGAACGACATTATGAATTTTAAGCAACTTGATCATGAACATGTTGCACAAGCTTGGGAGAGAATGAAATTAATGATACGCAATTGCCCTACTCATGGTTTAAACTTGTGGATGATTATACAAAAATATTATGCCGGATTGAATTTTGCTTCTAGAAATCTTTTAGATTGGCCATGGAGGCACTTTTATGGAAATCACTTTAGGAGATGCTACTAAACTCCTAGATAATATTATGGTTAATTATTCTCAATGGCACACTGAAAGATCTACAAATAAAAAAGTGCATGCGATAGAAGAAATTAATGTTTTGAGTGGAAATATGGATGAACTTATGAAATTATTTGCTACTAAGAGTGTTTCTTCTGATCCTAATGATATGCCTTTGTCTACTTTGATTGAGAATAGTAATGAATCTATGGATGTGAATTTTGTTGGTAGGAATAATTTTGGTAACAACGCATATAGAGGGAATTTTAATCCTAGGCCTTATCCTAGTAATCCTTCTAATAATTATGGAAATTCCTACAACAACTCTTATGGAAATTTTAATAAGATGCCCTCTGAATTTGAGAATAGTGTTAAAGAATTTATGAGTTCACAAAAGAATTTTAATGCTTTGCTTGAAGATAAATTACTTAAAATTTATGAACTGGCTAGGAACGTTGATAGAATTTCTCTTGATGTTGATTATTTAAAGCTTAGATCTATTCCTCCTAAGCATGATATCAATGAATATCTCAAAGCCATGAGAATTTCCATTGATGAGTGCAAGGAAAGAACTGCTAGGATGCGTGCTATGAAAGATGCCTTTATTAAAGCGTGTTCTTCCAATTGCCATGAAAATCAAGATGAAGATCTAGAAGTTATTGATGTGTCTCCCATTAAATCTTTGTTTTGAAATATGAATCTTGATAATGATGAGATTGAATATGAGTCACCTTCACCTAGAAGGCATTCTAAAAATTCGGAGCTTTTCGAGTATGATGCTAAAATTGATAAAAGTGGGATTGAAGAAAGTAAAACCTTAGATGTTGCTAAACCCACTATTTTGGATCTCAAGGAATTTAATTATGAAAGGTGCTCTTTAATTTATTGTATTTCCTTGTTGCAATCCGTACTAAATTCTCCGCATGCTTATAGTCAAAATAAAGCGTTTACTAAACATGTCGTTGATGCCTTAATAAAATCTTATGAGGAAAAACTTGAGTTGGAAGTCTCTATACCTAGAAAATTTTATGATGAGTGAGAACCAACTATTAAAATTAAGATTGAGGATAATGAATTTTATGCTTTATGTGATTTGGGTGCTAGTGTTTCCACTATTCCCAAAACTTTGTGTGATTTGCTAGATTTCCGTAATTTTGATGAATGCTCTCTACACTTGCACCTTGCGGATTCCACTTTTAAGAAACCTATGGGAAGAATTAATGATGTTCTTATTGTTGCAAATAGGAATTATGTGCCCGTATACTTTATAGTTCTTGATATAGATTGCAATCCTTCATGTCCTATTATTCTTGGTAGACCTTTCCTTAGGACGATTGGTGCAATTATTGATGTGAAGGAAGGGAATATTAGATTCCAATTTCCATTAAAAAAAGACATGGAACACTTCCCTAGAAAGAAAACAAAATTACCATATGAATCTATTATGAGAGCCACTTATGGATTGCCTACCAAAGATGGCAATACCTAGATCTATCCTTGCTTTTATGCCTAGCTAGGGGCGTTAAACGATAGTGCTTGTTGGGAGGCAACCCAATTTTATTTTTTTAGTTTTTTTTGTTTCTGTTTAGGAATAAATAATCCATCTAACTTCTGTTTGGATGTGGTTTTATGTTTTAATTAGTGTTTGTGCCAAGTTAAACCTATAGGATCTTCTTGGATAATAGTTACTTGATCTTGCTGTAATTTCCAGAATCTTTTGGTTCACGAAAACAATTGTTAAAAATCACCAGGACGTGATAAAATAGTGATTCCAATTTCTGCTGATCAATAAACAAATTTCCTAGGTCTTCCTATTTTGGCTGAATTTTTGGAGTTCCAGAAGTTTGCGTTAGTTATAGATTACTATAGACTGTTCTGTTTTTGACAGATTCTGTTTTTCGTGTGTTGTTTGCTTATTTTGATGAATCTATGGCTAGTAAAATAGTTTATGATCCATAGGGAAGTTGGAATACAGTAGGTTTAACACCAATATAAATAAAGAATGAGTTCATTACAGTACCTTGAAGTGGTCTTTTGTTTTCTTTCGCTAACGGAGCTCACGAGATTTCTGTTGAGTTTTGTGTTGTGAAGTTTTCAAGTTTTGGGTGAATTTTTTTGATGGATTATGGAACAAGGAGTGGAAATAGCCTAAGCTTGGGGATGCCCATGGCACCTCCAAATAATCCAAGGACACCATAAAGTCGAAGCTTGGGGATGCCCCGGAAGGCATCCCCTCTTTTGTCCACTTCCATCGGTAACTTTACTTGGAGCTATATTTTTATTCACTACATGATATGTGTTTTGCTTGGAGCGTCTTGTATTATTTGCGTCTTTGCTTGTTAGTTTTCCACAATCATCCTTGCTGTACACACCTTTTGAGAGAGCCATACATGAATTGGAATTTGTTATAATACTTTATGTGCTGCACTTATATCTTTTGAGCTTGATAGTTTTACTCTATGTGCTTTACTTATATCTTTTGAGCTTGATAGTTTTGCTCTAGTACTTCACTTATATCTTTTAGAGCATGGTGGTGGATTTGTTTTAAAGAAACTATTGATCTCGCATGCTTCACTTAGATTATTTTGAGAGTCTTAAATAGCATGGTAATTTGCTTAATAATAATATGCTTGGTATTCAAGATTTGTAAAACTTTCTTTTGAAGTGAGTTGAATACTAAGAAAAGTTTGATGCTTGATAATTGTTTTGAGATATGGAGGTGATAATATCAAAGTCGTGCTAGTTGAGTAGTTGTGAATTTGAGAACTGCTTGTGTTGAAGTTTGCAAGTCCCGTACCATGCACGTATGGTAAACGTTATGTAACAAATTTGAAACATGAGGTGTTATTTGATTGTCCTCCTTATGAGTGGCGGTCGGGGACGAGTGATGGACTTTTCCTCGCAATCTATCCCCCTAGGAGCATGCACGTAGTGCTTTCGTTTTTGATGGCTTGTAGATTTTTGCAATAAGTATGTGAGTTCTTTATGACTAATGTTGAGTCCATAGATTATACGCACTCTTACCCTTCCATCATTGCTAGCCTCTTCGGTACCCTGCATTGCCCTTTCTCACATTGAGAGTTGGTGCATACTTCGCCGGTGCATCCAAACCCCGTGATATGATACGCTCTTTCACACATAAACCTCCTGATATCTTCCTCAAAACAGCCACCATACCTACCTATTATGGCATTTCCATAGCCATTCCGAGATATATTGCCATGCAACTTTCCACCATACCGTTCTTCATGACACATTCATCATTGTCATATTGCTTAGCATGATCATGTAGTTGACATAGTATTTGTGGCAAAGCCACCGTTCATAATTCTTTCATACATGTCACTCTTGGTTCATTTCATATCCCGGTACACCGCCGGAGGCATTCATATAGAGTCATACTTTGTTCTAGTATCGAGTTGTAATCATCGAGTTGTAAATAAATAGAAGTGTGATGATCATCATTAATTAGAACATTGTCCCGTGTGAGGTTAAATAAAAAAAGAGGCCAAAGATCCCACCAAATAAAAAAGAGGCCAAAGAGCCCACCATAAAAAAATGAGAGAAACAGAGAGAAGGGACAATGTTACTATCCTTTTCCACACTTGTGCTTCAAAGTAGCACCATGTTCTTCATATTTGCGAGTCTCATATATTGTGCTTCAAAGTAGCACCATGTTCTTCATATAGCAAGGCTCATATATTGTGCTTCAAAGTAGCACCATGTTTTTCATATAGAGAGTTTCATATGTTGTCACTTTCATATACTAGTGGGAATTTTTCATTAGAGAACTTGGCTTGTATATTCCAACAATGGGCTTCCTCAAATGCCCTAGGTCTTCGTGAGCAAGCAAGTTGGATGCACACCCACTTAGTTTCTTTTGTCGAGCTTTCATACATTTATAGCTCTAGTGCATCCGTTGCATGGAAATCCCTACTCCTTGCATTAACATCAATTGATGGGCATCTCCATAGCCCGTTGATTAGCCTCGTTGATGTGAGATCTTCTCCTTTTTTTTCTTGTCCACATAACCCCCATCATTATATTCTATTCCACCCATAATGCTATGTCCATGGCTCGCGCTCATATATTGCGTGAAAGTTTATAGGTTTGAGATTACTAAAGTATGAAACAATTTCTTGGCTTGTCATCGGGGTTGTGCATGATGAGAGCATTCTTGTGTGACGAAAATGGAGCATGACTAAACTATATGATTTGTAGGGATGAACTTTCTTTGGCCATGTTATTTTGAGAGGACATAATTGCTTAGTTAGTATGCTTGAAGTATTATTATTTTTATGTGAATATGAACTTTGTCTTGAATCATTCAGATCTAAATATTCATACCCCAATTAAGAAGAGTTACATTGAAATTATGCCAAGTAGCACTCCGCATCAAAACTTCTCTTTTTTATTTTTACGTACTCGAGGATGAGCAGGAATTAAGCTTGGGGATGCCTGATACGTCTCCAGTGTATCTATAATTTTTGATTGCTCCATGCTATATTATCTATTGTTTTGGACTATATTGAGCTTTATTTTCCACTTTTATATTACTTTTGGGACTAACCTAATAACCGGAGGCCCAGCCCAGAATTGCTGTTTTTTTTGCCTATTTCAGTGTTTCGAAGAAACGGAATATCAAACGGAGTCCAAACGGAATGAAACCTCCGAGAACATGATTTTCTCATCGGATAAGACCCAGGAGACTTGGACCCTCCGTCAAGAAAGCTCCGAGGCGGCCACGAGGGTGGAGGGCGCTCCCCCTAGGGCGCGCCCCCTACCTCGTGTGCCCCTCGAGGCTCCACCTACGTACTTCTTCCTCCGATATATACCTACGTACCCCCGTCAGATCAGATACGGAGCCAAAAACCTAGTTCCACCGCCGCAACTTTCTGTATCCACGAGATCCCATCTTGGGGCCTGTTCCGGAGCTCCGCCGGAAGGGGATTCCACCACGGAGGGCTTCTACATCATCATAATAGCCTCTCCAATGAAGTGTGAGTTGTTTACCTCAGACCTTCGGGTCCATAGTTAGTAGCTAGATGGCTTCTTCTCTCTTTTTGGATCTCAATACAATGTTCTCCCCCTCTCTCGTGGAGATCTATTCGATGTAATCTACTTTTTGCGGTGTGTTTGTTGAGACCGATGAATTGTGGGTTTATGATCAAGATTATCTATGAGCAATATTTGAATCTTTTCTGAATTCTTTTATGTATGATTGAGTTATCTTTGCAAGTCTATTCGAATTATCCGTTTGGTTTGGCCAACTAGATTGGTAGTTCTTGCAATGGGAGAAGTGCTTACCTTTGGGTTCAATCTTGCGGTGTCCTTTCCCAGTGACAGTAGGGGCAGCAAGGCACGTATTGTATTGTTGCCATCGAGGATAACAAGATGGGGTATATATCATATTGCATGAATTTATTCCTCTACATTGTGTCATCTTGCTTAAGGCGTTACTCTGTTTTCATTAACTTAATACTCTAGATGCATGCTAGATAGCGGTCGATGAGTAGAGTAAAGTAGTAGATGCAGGCAGGAGTCGGTCTATTTGTCTCAGGCGTGATGCCTATATCATGATCATACCTAGATACTCTCATAACTATGCTCAATTCTGTCAATTGCTCAAGAGTAATTCGTTCACCCGCAGTAAAATACCTATGCTCTTGAAAGAAGCCACTAGTGAAATCTATGGCCCCCGGGTCTATTTTCATCATATTAATCTTCCTACGCTTTATTATGGCTTTGCTCTTTACTTTGCCTTTTATTTTACTTTGCATCTTTATACCAAAAATACCAAAAATATTATCTATCATCCCTATCAGATCTCACTCTCGTAAGTGACCATGAAGGGATTGACAACCCCTATTCGCGTTGGTTGCGAGGAGCTATTTGTTTTGTGTAGGTACGAGGGACTCGCGCGTGGCCTCCTACTGGATTGATACATTGGTTCTCAAAAACTGAGGGAAATACTTACGCTACTCAGCTGCATCATCCTCTCCTCTTCGGGGAAAACCAACGCAAGCTCTAGACGTAGCAGGACCTAAGCATGCAACCAAGGACACAGATTTGAGTTTCAACCAATTTATATGCACTGGAGCATGTGCATGTAGTTCAAATTTGAATTATGCACATAAATGCATTGAAAACCCAGTTAATGCATAAAAATGTCCAAACGAACCCCGAAATATCACAAAAATTCACACAACACTCCTGTTGTTCTATGTTAACACGAGAAATAAGTTTAACGAAATAAGAGGCAATGGATATTGTTTCGTCCCCAATGGTGGGACGTTCCCTATCAAAAACCATCATGCTTGTTGTGAGAAGCTCTGGTTTGTGAGAAGCATATCCCCAAACCTGCCCCAAATGGGACAAAAGTTTTACCACGGCATGTTGATGCCGCTCCATGATAGCATGCCATGTTTCATCAATTTCAGACGAGTTTTGGATTTACTATAATTTAAAAACCAGGCATCTTAATGTTTTGTCGGCAATCAACGACGCGCTGTTGTTTGAAATTCATTCCCATTTATTGCATGGGACCTAAGCATGCACCCAAGGACACAGATTTGAGTTTCAACCAATTTAGATGCACTGGAGCTTGTGCATGTAGTTCAAATTTGAATTATGCACATAAATGCATTGAAAACTTAGTTAATGCATAAAAATGTCCAAACGAATCCTGAAAAATCACAAAAATTCACACAACACTCTTGTTGTTCTATGTTGACACGAGAAAAAAATTGAAAGCAATAAGAGGCAATGGATATCGTTTGGTCCCCAATGGTGGGACGTTCCCTACCGAAAACCATCATGCTTGTTGTGAGAAGCTCTGGTTTGTGAGAAGCATATACCCAAACCTGCCCCAAATGGGACAAAAAATTTACCACGGCTGTCGGTGTACTAGAGTAGGGGTATCCTAGTATCCCGAACTTGTGCACGGGAAGTTGCAGCACCCCGCGGCAAGGCTTGCCGGGTGACCGCCAAGGTCCTCCGTGGTTCCTTTGGAGCCATTCAAGAACAAAGTATTCAAGCCAAGGAGACAAGGCCCCGGCAAGAGGAGCTTGCCGGGAAGGCCCGGTGAGCGACAAGCTTCCGGACGCGACATGGCAACAACCGCTCCAAGGCGCTTGCCGCGGCAGACTACCACTCTGTTCCTGCGCTCCAGCACATCCACCTACGTGTCGCTTTGGGACCTTTCCAGGCGCGCGTGGCGAGAGGCTGTGCGGCTAGCGGAGCGCAGTGGCAAGCGGCGCTGACAAGATTGCCATCGTGGCAAGCGGTGGCGCCCCTGACGGTCCCTGTTTGCACTGTTTGGGCGACGTATACGGGCATCTAATGCCTTTGTCCCCTGCCGTCAGGGTTAGGTATGATACACTGTACAAGTAGCTGTACCAACCGCATCCCTTTTTCATTTTTACCCTTGTCTGCGTTGCCACCTGTCGGTGACCCCTTGAGCATATAAAAGGAGGCCCATGCGCAACGTAGAGGGGGGTTCGAAAGGTTCGAAGCCAGAAAACACTCACGCTAGGTCTCGTTAGCAGCTGGTGTGTACTGTAGCACCCAGCGCTCCCTAGCAAGAACTCAATACACTCAAACATGCAGCAGTAGGAGTGTTATCTCTCCGGAGAGCTCCGAAGCTGGGTAAACTGCTCGTGTGCTTCGCCTCGATCTGCTCTTCGTGCGACCTCCGCCCCCCGCCGAACCGAAAGGGGCTCGGTCCGCCGGTCCCATAGGTGTTCGTGGGTCAGATCAGTTTCCCCGACATCTTTGGCGCGCCAGGTAGGGGGCGTCGAGATTGTGTGAACCTGATCCGGCGTTCACACGAGCTAGATCTTCATTTTCTTCATCAACATGCCACCGAAGAAGAAGGCTTCGGCGGCAGCGGATCCGTCCACGTCGATCCCACCACCACCGGAGCAAATGGGTGGTGGGGTAGACGCCGGCGGAAGAACGGGCGTCGACGAGGGAGTCCACGGTGCTGCCAGGTCCAAGGACAAGGCTGCGCAGACCTCGGCGTCCGTACATGCACCGCGCCCATCCCAGGAGGCGCGGGACCGACAGCGTCATGGTATTCACAGTACAATATGCTCGTTGGACCAAGATCGAGCTGGTGGATCTCGGGGCCCTCAAGACCAGCGTGCACGCCAACATGCTGGCACGAGCGAGGCACGGTCGCCTGGACGGGATACTTCTCCTTCTAACATCGTTAGAAGTCCGAGCATATCCCGCTCCTCGCGCCGTTCGCCACTGCAGCCCACCACTCCAGCAGAAGCTTTGGCGAGAGCTCAACTGCTCCTAGATTACCCTCCAACAGCCGACAAGGTCGATGAATGGAGGGCCACCATTCAGAGTCTCATCGGCTTTGCCAACGGCGACACTCCACGGCAGCCGAATACATCGCTGCCACGGCAGTACTGCCAACCACGAGCCGGTGGCGACGAAACCGGTGGGGGTGCAACCACCATGCACTCTCCACCCCGAAGGCCAAGATCGCCAACTCGCCGGATCCACCTCGACAGCGACTCCACCGCGTCGTCAGATCCACGTGCTCGTCGTGATCAGCGCCAAGTTCTTCACGAACGACAGAAGAAGACGCTTCGAACTTCGCATCGGCGTCGAAGAGAAGCGGCGTCAATCAGACCAGCGCGGCTGGGCCCTCTGTCGACATGCATGCGCCCGAAGAACCAGCGACTTGCCGTCTGTGATGTAGGTTGCCCTGCGTTCACTCGTGAGCTGCGGCAAGTCGATGGCCCAGCAAGAAGAATTTCAAGCCGGCGTGCGAGAGAAGTATGGCGGCAAGGCGCATCCGTCGGAGTTCCTCGGCATCTACACCATCGCGGTGCAAGCTGCGGGGCGGGGCGACAAGATCTGGCCAACTACTTCCCGCTGGTACTCAAACCCAATGTCAGATCCTGGCTCATGCACTTGCCGGACAACTCGATATCTTCCTGGGCGGATCTATGCCATCAGTTTGTCGGCGCCTTCACAGGTGGCCACAAACCTCATGGCCAAGAAAGCGACCTTCATCTGCTCGCCCAAAAGGAAGGGGAGCCCCTGCGCAAGTACATTCAGAGATTCAGCCACAGACAGCACAACATCCCGATGTCCACCCTGCATGGTAATCAACGCGCTCCATCGAGCGTGCGGAACCGCAGGATGCGGGAGGAGATGGCGATGTGCAAGATCAGGGCGTCGATGAGCTATATGCCCTGGCCGACAAGTGTGCACGTCTTGAGGAAGGAGGAGACTCCCGGAGAGAATGTAGAAGCGGGAGGATCGATAGTGAGGAGGCTGCCCGGCAAAGAAAAGTCGTGGCGGAACAACAGAAAGAAGAAAGGCAAAGATGTGCTAGTCGTTGAGCAGTCCGGCAACGGAGGTGGCGCCAAGAAAGCCGAAGTTGGTAGCTCCGGCAAGGAGGTTGCCGCTGGCACCAAATGCCAGGCTGTGGCGGTCGCCGACAAGCACGACGGCGCCAACAAGCAGTACTGCAAGATCCACCGCACCAAGGGTCATGACCTCCAAAGCTGCAAGAAGGTCGAGCAGCATGTCGAGCAGCAAAAGGCTGAGTACGAGCGATGCGACAAGGAGAAGGCCAGGAAGGTCTTTGGAGGAACCAGCAAGAGCGCGCCGGCCGAGGAGGGCCGCCGCGGCAAGGCCAAGCAGCGGCAAGGAGACAGACCTCCCCGCGGCCGCGACAAGGATGAAGATGACGACGACGATGAAGACATGGATGATGACGAGGCCGATGAGCAGGAGTTCCAGAAAGCCAGAGAGGTCCTGTGCATTGACGGCGGTGCTTCTCTGCATACTTCACACCGCCAACTCAAGCAGTGGATGCGGGAAGTCAATGCGGCAGAACCATCTGTCGAGAAACGCAAGCCTCTGAAATGGTCCAGCACGCCTATCATCTTTGATATTGAGGACCACCCTGATCGCATAACTGCGGTCGGGTGCTTGACGATGTTGGTTTCACCAACTATCCGCAACCTCAAGGTCACTAAGATGCTAGTTGACGGCGGGGCCGGCTTGAACCTGATCTCCTCCGCGGTACTTCAGAAACTCCAGATCCCTGATGGCGAGTTCGAAGAGACCGACACTTTCCAAGGAATCAATCCGGGAAGGAGCAAGCCGAAGGGAAAGTTCACGTTGCCGGTGACATTTGGCAGCGAGCTAAACTTCAGGACTGAGAGGGTCACTTTTGACGTTGCTGACTTTCCATTGCCTTACAATGGGATACTTGGCCGTCCAGCACTCGCCAAATTCATGGCGGCCTCTCACTATGCATACAACATGTTGAAGATGCCAGGCCCGATAAGTGTCATCTCCGTCCCTGGCGACAAGAAGGATGCTCTTATCTGTGCCGACAAGATTTACCGGGAAGCAGCAGCTGCAACAGATTGCAAGTCACTTGCCGCTGAAGCTCCCGGGGCGAAGAAAAACACCAAGTCCGGCAAGAGTTCTGATGCCCACTCCGGCAAGCGCACCTCTTCGGAGTGCTGCGCTACCGTCGAGGACGCACCATCGAGCTCCACCGGCAAGTGCAAGAAGAAGACGATGGCAGCTCCACCAAATACCAAGAAGGTGTCCTCCAAGGAGGATGGGCACTGGTGGTACCTTCACCATCAGTGCCACTCTCGACCCTAAATAGGAAGGCGCGCTCGTTGTTTTCCTGCGGGCGAACGTCGACGTGTTTGCATGGCAACCGTCTGACATCCCCGGTGTTCCCAGGAAAGTAATTGAGCACCATCTTGCCATCTGTCCTCATGCGCGGCCCGTCAAGCAGAAAGTCAGGAAGCAGGCAGTGGAGCGCCAAGAATTCATTGCAGAAGAAATCAAGAAATTGGAAGCAGCAGGCCTTGTCAGAGGAGTGCTCCATCCTACGTGGTTGGCCAATCCTGTAGTCGTGCGCAAGGCGAACGGGAAATGGAGGCTTTGTATAGACTTTCCCGATGTTAATAAAACTTGTCCCAAAGACCCATTTCCCTTGCCGCGCATCGACCAGATTGTAGACTCCACGGCCGGATGTGATTTGCTTTCATTTCTTGATGCATACTCAGGATACCATCAGATCTTCATGGCAGAAGAGGATGAGGAGAAAACCGCATTCATCACCCCATGTGGCACATACTGTTTCGTACGGACGCCTTTCGGTTTAAAGAATGCTGGTTCAACATTTGCAAGAGTAGTCCAAGACGCTTTTGAGCCGCAAATGCACAAAAATGTGGAAGCCTACATGGATGACATAGTGGTCAAGAGCAAAGACAAGGCAACTCTGATTCAAGATTTAGACGAAACCTTTGCAAATCTGCGCAAGATCAACCTCAAGCTTAACCCCGAGAAGTGCGTGTTTGGAGTCCCCTCCGGCAAGCTTCTCGGGTTCTTCGTGTCTCAGCGGGGAATTGAAGCCAATCCCGACAAGATCAAGGCCATTGAGCAGATTGAAGCACCAAAGCGCGTCAAGGATGTGCGTAGACTTGCCGGCTGCGTAGCTGCTCTCAGCAGGTTTATCTCTAGGTCTGCTGAGCGCGCCCTGCCATTTTTCAAAATATTGAAAAAGGCGGGTCCAATGAAATGGACTCCGGAAGCGGAGGCTGCGCTGCAGGACTTAAAGAGATACCTGTCCTCCACTCCAACACTTGTCGCACCTAGGCCACAAGAGAAGTTGCTGCTATATATAGCGGCAACCAATCAAGTGGTTAGTGCTGCGTTAGTAGCGGAGAGGGAGGCGGATGATGAGCTAGCAACCACGACAGATGCATCCAGCGACAAGCAAGGCACTTCACCGGCAAGCTCTGGTTCCGACAAAGAAGGATTTGCACAGGCGTGTGAGAAGATGCAGAAGAGAATGGTGTTTACTTTGTCAGTTCCCTTCTGCAGGGGGCTAGGTCAATGTACTCTGGTGTGCAGAAATTGCTTTTCGGCCTTCTCATGGCCTCGAGAAAGCTGCGCCATTACTTCCAAGCACATGAGATCACAGTTGTCACTCGCTTTCCGCTGAAGAGGATACTGCAAAATCCAGAAGCAACAGGCAGGATTGTCGAGTGGGCACTGGAACTGTCAAGCTTTGGCCTCAAGTTTGAGAGCACTTCAACTATCCAAAGCGAGCATTGGCGAGTTCATAGCAGAATGGGCGCCAACACAAGATGAAGAAATTCGAAACGAGCATCCCCGTCAAGGAAGCAAGCAAAGAGTTGCTGATGTACTTTGATGGTGCCTTCTCGGTGCAAGGCGCCGATGCGGGCGTGCTACTTGTTGCACCCACCGGAGAGCACCTCAAGTATGTAGTCCAGATGCACTTTCCCAAGGAGCAAGCAACAAACAATACTGCAGATTATGAAGGTTTGCTTGCCGGTCTCAGGATCGCAGTAGACCTTGGGATCAAGAAGCTCATTGTCAGGGGTGACTCACAGCTTGTCATCCGCCAAGTGAACAAGAATTATCAGAGTCCGTTGATGGAAGCTTACGTTGACGAAGTAAGAAAGCTGGAAGAGCACTTTGACGGCCTACAGATGGAATATGTTCCAAGAGCTCAGAACGACATTGCAGATGGCCTGTCGAAGTGCGCCGCGCTAAAGTTACCTGTGGAATCAGGGATCTTTGTGCTCAAACTGACTCAACCAACTGTAGCACCATCAACTGGACAAAACAAGAAGAGGAAGTTGATTTCTGGTGACTACTTTCCGACAGAGCTCCCCGAAGCCGCCGCCAAGAAGGTCCCCAAGATCAACACCAAGAGTCTTTGAGGAGCGATCTGCTCCGACAAGCCCTAGGGTTTGTTTCGTTGAAGCGCGCGCCCCGACAAGTTTTGCTCGGCAAGCTTGCCGGGAACGTCAAGCTCCGCTGAGCCGCAGGTTCTCGCCGAGAAGCGGATGTTCCGCAGCAACAGAGCGTGCCTTTAGTCCTTGTTGTCGAGCCGCAAGCTCCAAAGATGGGCACATCAGATTGTCCATTTCCTTGAGACGGAGAACTTCCGAAGAGCAAGAAGAAGCGGAAAGAGTAGCCCGGCGGTCAAGTATGTACCAGTTTGTCGACAACACACTATACAAAAGAAGACTCAACGGCGTGAAATTGAAGTGTATTCACGGGAAGATGGACAAAAGCTGTTGGCGAGAGATACATGGAGGCATATGTGGTCACCACATTGGCGCAAAGCACTTGCCGCAAAGCGTTCCGCAAGGTTTCTTTTGGCCGACAGCCCTCTAGGATGCAACTGCACAAGTAACCAAGTGTGAAGTGTGCGGTTCCATTCAAGCAGATACACCAGCCAGCTCAAGCTCTCCAGACGATCCCTTTATCCTGGCCATTTTTGGTCAGGGGCTCGACATCCTCGGCCCCTTTCCCCAAGCTGTCGGGGCTTTGAGTACTTATGCGTAGCAATCGACAAGTTCACAAAGTGGCGGAAGTGGAAGCGATGAGGAAGGTGACAGCACAACAAGTGATCAAGTTCTTCAGGTCGATTGTTTGCCGTTTCGGGATTCCTAACAGGATCATCACCGACAACGACACGCAATTCACGAGCCGCACCTTCATGCAGTACGTCCAAGATCTTGGCGCCAAGGTCTGCTTCGCTTCTGTTGCTCATCCGAGAAGTAACGGTCAAGCGGAGAGGGCAAATGCTGAAGTGCTGCGCGGGCTCAGGACCAGGACTTTCGACAGGCTGCACAAGTGCGGAAGAAACTGGATTGAGGAGCTGCCGGTGGTTCTTTGGTCGATCAGGACGACGCCAAATCGAGCCACTGGCTAGACACCTTTCGCTCTAGTCTATGGAGCAGAGGCAATTCTCCCCACGAAACTTGTATACGAGTCGCCTCGAGTGCTCGCTTATGATGAGCTTGAGCAAGAGCAGTTGCGACAAGATGACGCACTGCTCCTTGAGGAGGACCGTCTTCAGGCCGCTGTACGAGCTGCTCGATATCAGCAAGCTTTGCGCCGCTACCATAGCCGCAAAGTTAATGCCAGAAGTCTCGAGGAAGGCGACCTTGTTCTTCGGCGCGTTCAGTCCGCCAAGAATTCCAACAAGTTGACGCCGAAGTGGGAAGGCCCTTACCGGGTGAAACGAGTCACTAGGCCTGGCGCTGTCCGCCTTGAGACCGAAGATGGCATTCCGGTGAGCAACTCCTGGAATATTGAGCATCTTCGTAAGTTTTACCCATAGGGCGCGGTTCCCGGAACCTGTTCCGGCAACCACCTTTTGTACAAGTCTTGCCGATGTTGCATGTAATCCTTTGTACAAAGCCGGGCGCAGACCCCGTGCATAAGTAAAGCTCATGTGCTCCGCACATCTTGTCAATTTCATGCTTTCTACTTTATTTTTGCATGCGTTATCTGACACTTTGTGCAGCACCTACCCCCGGTAAGCAATAGCGAGCCATAAGGCTCCATATCTTTATTTTCTCTTCTTTCTCTTTCTCAAAGAAAGGAAGGTTCCCTCGCCCACAAGTTAGCCGGGGGGGAAGGAGAAGATAATGGTGTGGACCAAGCGTCGCTCGAGGAAGTTTCGCCTTACCGGGAAGCAAACGACAGAAGAGCTAAGTTGCTAAAGTTTGAGCAATCAGTTTTAAAATTTTTAAGTTATTCTCCTCGAACGACCGTGCTTTGTATGGAAAACCTGTGCGTGGAGGAACCAACTCGTAGCTAGTTGCGCCCTTACTTTGTTTCGAGTCCGCTCAACAACTTAAGTGAGCTGCGACTAGTTGCGACAAGGTTTCTTGTCGGAAGCGGCACCGCCAAATAGGGGTCTTGACGGCCCGCACTCGGCCTTCATGACAAAGGTGCCTGCGCCGACAAGTTCCCTAAAAGCGTAGGGCAAAAACATACAAAGGAAGGAATCAAGTAAAGGAAATAACATAGCAATTACTACCCGAAGTAGAGTTATATTACAAGATAGCTTGTCGCAGCTCTAATAGATTGTTCTCATGACATGACCAGCAGCGACAAGGAAAAAAGAAAACGGGCGGCCTAATCTACGCGATCACCATCAACCCTCTTGATCCCGCTCACCCTGTCCACGATGGGTGCGACAAGGGTCTTGAGCGCTTCCACATCAGCATCCGGCGGCAAGGACTTGAGGACGTTGGTGAGGTTGAGGCCTGGATTGCGGAAGGCCACCTTCATCAACACCTTTTGAGAGCTCAGCACAGATCTGGCGCGACTCATCGGCCAGCTGCTTTGGGATCTCTTCCCGGAGTCGCTGGAGGGCCGTCACCACGCCTTTGAAGAACAAGCTGAGCTTGGCGCTGGGTTGGAGGTGCTCATCGGAGGAATACCCAAGATCCTCCATCCCCAGCTGCGCCAGCTCCCTGTCGATGGCTGCAGCAACATCCACGAGACCCTCGGTCCAGTGCTCCACATTCTACCTAAAGGTGTTCTGGGCGGCAGCAGCCCTCGCCAGCAGCGCCTCGTTGGCCTTGATCTTCTCCTTCAAGGCCGCCTCCTGCTCCCTGGCGCCGTCCAGCGTCTGAGTCAAGGTGGACAGCTTCAACTCAAGATCTGCATTGGAGTCCTTGGCGGCGCTGAGCTCCTTGCTCCTCTTGGCGAGACGACCCTGCAGCTCGCCAAGAGTGTAGGCGTCCTTCTCGCGCTCATGCTTGAGTGCAGCAAGCTCCTCGCCGCTCTCCTTGAGATTGGCCTCCAGCTGCGCCACCTTCGTCTCCAGCTCCTTCTTGGCAGCCTCGGCAGCTGCGGCAGCATCCTTTGCTTCCTTGAGAGCCCCGCCAAATGCCTGCTCGCGCATGGCAAGATCCTCCTCGTGGCTGTCAAGATTAACCTTCCGCTGCGCCAACTCGCCTTCCTGCGCAGACAGCTTCTCGGCAGCAAGCCTTTGTTGCTCTTCAGCTTCAGCCTTCTCAAGGAGGAAGGCTTTGCGCTCCTCGGCGAGTCGCTCCCGCTCCTCTGCCAAGGACCGGGGAGCTTCCAGATTGAGGCCCCGGAGCTCCTCCGCGCGCTTTTCAATGTCTGCTCCCGCCTTCGCGACAAGCGCCTCTCGGGATTCCAGCTTGGCTTGTCGAGCGCGGTAGAGCGACAACAGCTTCCGCAGCAGCTGCTCCTCCTCAGACTCGCCGCTGCTACTGCTTGGCGCGTCGACCAGCGTCAGCCCAGCGGAGGCGAGCAGCTCTTCGTCAAAGGTCTCTCCTTCGACCGGCGCCCTGGAGCTCGACGCCCAGGGGAGCTTGATGAAGACGCCATCGCCGGCCTTCAAATAGGCGCCGGGCTGGGGCTCTTCGGAGCCTGATGCTGCAGCAGCGGCGGAGGGATCGGCGGTCGGCATAGCGCCTGGCGCTCCTGCGGCCTCAGGGCCGTCAGTGCGATCGCCGGACCCCTCGCCAGCTTCTGCGGCGGCAGCTTTGGCGGCCTCTTCGCTGGCAGGCTCGTCAGTGCCAGGCTCTTCTTCGATGGCGGCGGCGTCGTCAGTATTGCCGCGCGCGTCCTCCTCGCCGGCGACCTCGGTCTCCATTGGCTCTGTGGCAGATGGATCTGACGACCGGAAAGGAAAGAAAAGTCAAGCAAATATCCAAAAAGAAAATCAGAAGAAGAAGAACACAAGGGAAGTTTTCAAACGAGGAGATTATGTCAGGACCCCGATCCTAAGTCACACCGATCTAGCATGTAACACATCATATCACCTTGCGGCCTCACGCACGGTATTCCCACGGGTGTCGCCTTACCCTGGCCCGGGACCGTTTGCGTCTTTTGGCTCACGTATATGATAGTGTCGCTAGCATCCATATGACAAAGAACCCGGGCCGACATGGCTAGTCGTGAACCCAAAGCGGCGCTAACCTATGGGGACAGGCATACATGAATCACATCGAGCATGTCGGTCATCAACGTATATATTCAGGCTGTAGCACTGGGCTAACAGGACTCCGGTATCCCGGGCTGTAGCAGGCTAGGCAGGACTCCGAATAACACCGTGTGACATTTCCCCGAAGGGACAGACATAGGAACCAAGTGAAACACATGCCGGCCAGTCAAGTGTCCAAGCAGTAGTCTTTGGGCTAGCAGGACTCGGTGAACCGGGCTGTAGCGGACTACTATCGCTCGGAGGCACGAGACTACATTTCCCCATATGAGAGGCTGCCAAGGATAAACAACTAGTTTGTCGGATCCCACACATACCAAGCATTTCAAACATACACACAATATGCTCAATATGTGTAAATACGACGTGGCATCACAACATAACTCTACGACTCAGATATTATTCATTAGGCTCCGAGGAGCGAGATATTACAAACATGGGTCTCATGACCCAACACTCAGAGCATACAAGTCAAGCACAAGCGGAAGCTAAACATGTCTGAGTACAGACAACTATAAATGAAAAAGGCTGAGAAGCCTGACTATCTACCAGATCCTGCCGAGGCACAAGATCGTAGCTGAGGTCACAAGCTAAACGTCGAAGTCCACGTGGAACTACTAGCGAGACTGACGTCTCTCTGCAAAACATAAATAAGCAAACGTGAGTACAATTGTACTCAGCAAGACTTACATCAGAACTAACTACATATGCATCATTATCAAAAGGGGGTGGTGGAGTTTGACTGCAGCAAGCCAGCTTTGACTGGGTGGCTATCTGAACTACGATCGCAAGTAACTCTGTTGAGGTGGCGCACGAGTCCACATATTCACCATATCAATACACCACTATGGACCCGCTCCCGTCTCCCTACGAGAACGCCATCCATAGCACTCACGCTTATCTTGCGCATTTTAGAGTATCCACTTTCACTTGTCTATGAACTGATATAGGCAACCCAGAAGTCCTTCTCCGTGGACACGGCTATTCGAATAGATCATATTAAAACCCTGCAGGGGTGTACTTCTTCACACACGCTCTCACCACTTACCGCCGTTTACACGACATGTACTCGGCAACCTTCAAGCGGAAGCCCAACGTGGGTGTCGGCCACGGCCTACCTAAACACTCAAGTCCCTAGTCCAGGTTTATCGCCTATTCGGGTTCCATCCGCAGGGAGTCCGGCCGAGGTTTCCCATACAGCCCCGAACGATGTGTGCAGGGTTCCCGAGATACCAAATGGGCACTTTCGGTACACGGGCCCACGGTGCCTACCGCAACACAACCCACCCCTAAGGTCAGCGTTGCGTGCCCCAAACATGCTACAAACACCAGAAACTACTTGCAACTCCCGGACTGAGGACAAGGGTGGTCAAGAAGCCGAGAGGGTCCATTGGTTTCGGGCCCAATGCGTGGTAGTAGCTAATTCATGGATCACAAACACAGATCTCAGTTCTTAGGATCGGCTTCAATGAAACAACCCACCATGTACTCCTACATGGCCTCTCATCGATACCTTTACCAAATCGTGTTCACACACTTAGCTCACACACACAGTAGGACATGTTCATAACAATTCCAATTCATTCCCGATGAATCAGACCCGACTCAACTCTAAGCAGTAGCAGGCATGACAACAAGCATAAATGAGTAGGCACAACATGGCTCAAACAACTCCTACTCATGCTAGTGGGTTTCATCTAATTACTGTGGAATGACAGGTCATGCAAAGGATCAAGGGGTTCAGCTACCGCAGCAAGTAACAGTTGAATCGATGTTGTCCTAATGCAATAAAATAGAGCAGGAGCGAGAGAGTGGGATTGTATCGAAATGAACAAGGGGGTTTTGCTTGCACAGCACTTCGAAGATAATATAGTTCTTCATCGGTGTCATCGAACTCATCGTCGGTACATCGTCACCGAGAGGGACAATTACCGCAAACAAGAGAGAACACAATCAATGCAATGCACATTCACATGAATGATATGTCATATTAGGGTACTGAATTCACCTAATGCAATAATAATCCAAGTTAGTTGAAGTGGAATTCAAACAAGGTTGAACTCCAACTCCAAATGCTATTTCATAAATTACCCTAATCATGATTCATCCTATTCAGTGATGTTAACTTGTTCAAACATGCATGATCATGGCATAAACAGATTCTTCATATTTTTCTGATCATTTTTCATATATAAATCATTGCATTTGGAGCTATAGATTAAAAGTTATAGGCATTTGAAATTTGAATTATATTCTGGAATTTGCTATATCAGAATAAATCCAGAAATTCATTTATTGCGTCAGCATGAGGTCAGCGTGACGTCAGGGGTCAACGGGTCGTCGAGTCAAATCGGCGTGGGGACCACACGTCGAGTAATTAAGCTTAATTAGATTTTAAATAAAACTAAACCTAATTATTAAGTGGTGGGCCCCACCGCCATAGGTTCAACAGGTCAAACATGGCCCACATGGTCAAAGTCAAGTCGGCTGCCGGCGTTTAATCGCCGGCGCAGCGACGCTGCGGGGCGGAAGTGATTTTGCCACTCCGACGACCAAATGGCCCATGGAGAGCATCTAGGAGGAGCTGGGAGGAGCCAAGCTCTTGGTGGAGGGGCTTGAGCTCGGGCGGCGGAATCGCGCGGCGGCGTCGTGGCGGCCGCCGGAGTTCGCCAACGGCGGTTAAGCGATGCAGGCGCTAGGGGGTGTTGGCGCATGCTACGTGCTCCTGGTGCTGCGGCTGAGCACGGAGGTGAGGTTGGCTTGAGCCATTGAGGCTCTAGCCATGCAGGCGACGAGGCAGCGGCGGCGGCGGGCTTGCCATGGTGGGAGCAGTGGCTAGAGGAGGGGAACGAGTCGGGAAGAGGGAAGCGACTCGGGGCTCACCGTGAGTCTGACGATGGCATCGGCGAGCTCTGGGAGGCACGGAGCCGACAATTCGTCGATGAAGTCCAGCGGGTCGAGAAGGGGAAAGTGGTGGCGGCGCCTCGGGCGCCCGGCGTCGGGAGGCTTCAGTGAGGAGGAGAGAGGCTCGGCGGAGCTCGGGGCATGCCGGGAGGAGAGGGGTGGCGGTGGCGCGATGGAGCTCGTCGGTGGCGGCAGCTCCGTTCGGTGAGCTCGGGGAAGAGGGCCATGGGGGAAAGAGAGGGAACAACGAGTGAGGGAGAGGAGCGAGGGGGTTCGGGGAGGCGCGTGGCGTCTCCGGGCGTCGAGGGGTAGCCAGGCAGGCGAGCAGGGAGGAGGTGGCGAGCTCGGCGCGGTCGCCGTGTCCCTCCTCTGCCTACTGGCAGAGGTAGGCGACGAGCGGCGTGGCGGTTGGTGGGCTGGGCCACCAACTGGGCCAGCGAGGGGGGGGGGGGAAGGCTGGGCCGGTGGAGTTGGCCAGGTGGGCTGAGAGGTAAGCCAGGTAATCCTTCTCTCTCTCTTTCTTTATTTCTGTTTTCTATTTTCTGCTTTGTTTTAGTTTAGTAAAATACTAAACCATTTAAATAAATCCTGGAAATAATTGTGGGCATTAACTGAATTATTACAGAGGCCCTTAACTATTTTTCAGAATTGTTGGAGCATTTAAAAAAATATATTAATAGTATTTAAATGCCCCAATTCAAATACAATATGGTTTATTCAAAAATCCAAAAATGTCTTGGAGAAATATCCATCATCTCTGTATATGGTTTTCACCCTTTTCCATTAATCATGAATATTTTTGCAAACCAATTTGGGTTTTTGAAAATATTTTTGAATGTGAACCTATGTGAGTTGCTTTAGTGCTAGGGCTTGATCATCCCCATTTCAAATTTCATGGAATTTAAACATGATGCATGGATGCAATGCTACTAGTTACAAGCAAGGTCTAGGGTTGATCTGGGGCTGTGACAGCTCACCCCCACTAAACAAGAATCTCGCCCCGAGATTCAAGGTGTGAGGTAAGAGGAAAAGGGAAGTCACAAACTATCACAATCTTCATGATCCATTTGCCTTCTCGAAGATGTTGATTCATTCCATCATCTTAGTCTTGACGTCTTCGAGATCTTCACCCGACATGACAACAGAAAGAAGGGGGAAACCTTACGTGATTCGATCTTCTCGAAGATTAAGTAAACATGATCAACTCACGGACTGAGACGGTGACACATCTCGAGTTGAGGCACAAAATACATCGAAAAAGATGGGAGAACAACAACGGGGTTAGATTGGTGGCAACAATTCCACGCTTAGGGAGATGGTGGATGGTGTCAAGGTGGTGAGGAAATATTTGCCATGATCCCGTAACGGGTACCTCGAAAAAGGTGACGCAAAGAACTATTCCCTTAAGTGGCAAAAAGAATTACTTTTGAATTAGAGATCATTGAGACTCTCCATACCAGCCTAAGGCAATCACAAGCGATTATTTGGTGGAATGCAAAGGAATGGTACACCCGGACTAGAATGGATGATGTGGACTACCTTGTTGAAGACAACGCAATGGATGATTTTTGCTTATCATCGGAGGTGGAGGGGACCCATGGTAGGTCCATTTTTGAGGATGATCTTGAACAGAAATTACTAAGAAGGCAGCCCATAGAAATTGGCACAATGGGGTACAAGCTGGGAACGGAATGCAACTGTTCGAATGTTCCAACCATCATATCTGCCTGAGATTCAGATCCGATTGGAAATAGGATACTTCAGACTCATCATGTCTGAAAAGGAAGGGTTGCAACACAATTTGACAAGATGGCGTTGCGAGATTCTCGGGATATGAACTACGATAGCAAGCTCCAAAACATGAGCTGGTTTTGCTACAAACATGTGAACACGTTGTCCTAGACAAGCATGACCACATAGTAGTCTTATAATAAAACACTACCGAGTTCAGGTTGGGAATCATCATCGAGGATATCGAAGTCCTTGCATAAGGCATGCTCTTAAGAAGGAACTTCCTTTCCTTGAACAAATCAATCAGTGGCTTGGTGTGCTAGGGATACATACGGAATGAGGATGATCAGTCTATCATCCCATAGAATACTTCGCACGTGCATGACGGACTTGGGATGATTCCACAAGAGGCAAACAAGCTTTCTCGAACCCACGGCGACATCTTACATCAAATGCACCTGAGTTTGAGGAAGTCACTTCTTCCATCCAAGCATAGGCTTCATGAACGAAACACGAAGAAATGCTTACACGAGTTTCCAACACTAGGTTGATGTTCAACATGACTCATGGGGAGACAAATGCTCTTGATGGGCTCAATGACAACTCATCGGAATTTCCATATCACTGGACTTCCACCATCATGTGAACACGGTGATAGCATTGGTCAGACCAAAGATATAATGGTGTATGCTCGAGGGATCAACCACGAGTAAGACAACATTATGAGCACCGTTGGTACTGATTTGATTTGACGATAGCCCATACTCAAATCAAAGGATTGATAAGACAACATGTCCAGCAACTGATCATAGGGACCAATCGATGAAGATACCATCTTTCTTCAACACACACTACACAAGAATATCCCTTTGGATCGAACTAGGTTAGGCAAGCTTTTATCTTCCAACTCTCCAAGTTATTGTCTAGCTTAACCAACTAGCTCAGGGATATCCAACACAGATTCTTGGAGAAGGGTGGTTTAGAAGAAAACCAATATGATCACGAACTCAACATAGCGGTCGGTGACAACTGATAACACTTCAAGAAGATATTTGGAAAGTCATGAACCACCGATATATTACTAAGCTCGAGAACAATCTTGCTTCCGAGGGCAAGACGATATGATCAGATGAGTGAGGACTTGACAAGATCCTAACTCATCAATCGAGGTGTGCACCAGAAATAAGGACTAGGTAGCACGATCTATCTTAGAATGATGATTTAATAACCAACACGCTAAGAATGAGAATATTGTCCATTCACCACCAAACAACGAGGTTGCTGGGAGTATCGATTTCACACATCACAGTTCACTTGTTGGCATTCCGGTTACGATAACACGGAACCGAGGATTGAATGATGATGGTGAGAGGTATCACTGTATCAAGAGTTCATAAAAAGAAGGTGCAATTCTCATGAAGTTCCTGACATAAAGATGGTAACACCCCAAGGTAGAGCAGAGTCAAAGCTGGATTGGCATTTTAATCTGCGGAATACAACTGCTTTGACCCAATCCTAGAAATGGATGAGGTACCGGAGTTTGTTTCTCCTAGTCATCCCGGAATAGAATGGCTTGACGGACCATAAGGATAAAATGCATCGATGAACACGAATGCACACATACCCTTGGCTATCAATTGATAGAGGATGGTCGGGATACAACTAAAGAGGGCAACTTAAAGGAACATATAATTTTCTGAGTTGTGGATGCACAGATTAGTATGTCGAGCGAGCTCAACATTTCTTCCGGATAATCCATGCAGAAAAGGTAGAATTGGCAGAGTCACAATATGAATGGAGTACTCCTCAAGAGCACTCTGGTTGTGATCTTTGGTTCAACAAATTTCTGCCATAAGTGATTCATGGTATTTGGAAGAAGGATATACCACGGACCTCGAGGACTATCGCAAGGTTACTAATATCCTAAAGGCACTAGCAAATACTAACAACATGAAGTAGGATGAATCTCGGGTTCAGCAACCCAGGAGTAGAATACCTACTACTAAATGGCATCACGGGATGCTTTCGAAAATGATGGCCAGAATCATCACACTTGGGATACAAAAGCATTGCTAAATTGCTAGGTGACTTCCTAAACACCTAGGGTCATAGTAGTAGTTCCAACATATATGTCAAGGCAACAGAGTACCTCAACTTACCGATTGGTGTGCTTATTCTGACCAAAAGGTCATCGGGAACGGAAGGAAAGAATTTGCAAATGCATCAGACTATTTAGAGACCTGGAATGACTCGGACAGCATAACGGCTGTAAATGCTCAAAATGATTTGAGACATCCTGCAAGAATGGTGGCATAACCACTCAACAACATCATAACAAGATTCTGAGATCAACAGTTATCATACAGAAATAGTAGGAACCGAACTGGGGATTAAAACCAACAATCTTATAAGTCTATGGATTAGTAACACGTCATCCTAATAGATAGATGAGAAGCCTAGTTCTTAAACCCCGTAGAAGAGAAGAGGATGACTCGGATCGAAGGCCATGAGGTATAAGGAGTAAAAAGAGCCTTACGTTCCCTCCACAATCAATTCCCTTACATAACTAAAGCATTTCTAGACACAACTTGACCAGTTTGGCTTGGTAATCCTCTGACAGCAGTCGGGGCTCGATACCAACGCTGTCGGGACCCGATCCTAAGTCACACCGATCTAGCATGTAACACATCATATCACCTTGCGGCCTCACGCACGGTATTCCCACGGGTGTCGCCTTACCCTGGCCCGGGACCGTTTGCGTCTTTTGGCTCATGTATAGGATAGTGTCGCTAGCATCCATATGACAAAGAACCCGGGCCGACATGGCTAGTCGTGAACCCAAAGCGGCGCTAACCTTTGGGGACAGGCATACATGAATCACATCGAGCATGTCGGTCATCAACGTATATATTCGGGCTGTAGCACTGGCTAACAGACTCGGTATCCCGGCTGTAGCAGGCTAGGCAGGACTCGAATAACACCGCGTGACATTTCCCGAAGGGACAGACATAGGAACGAAGTGAAACACATGCCGCCAGTCAAGTGTCCAAGCGGTAGTCTGGGCTAGCAGGACTCCGTGAACCGGCTGCAGCGGACTACTATCGCTCGGAGGCACGAGACTACATTTCCCCATATGAGAGGCTGCCAAGGATAAACAACTAGTTTGTCGGATCCCACACATACCAAGCATTTCAAACATACACACAATATGCTCAATTTGTGTAAATCTGACGTGGCATCACAACATAACTCTACGACTCAGATATTATTCATTAGGCCCGAGGAGCGAGATATTACAAACATGGGTCTCATGACCCAACACTCGAGCATACAAGTCAAGCACAAGCGGAAGCTAAACATGTCCGAGTACGAGACAACTATAAATGAAAAAGGCTGAGAAGCGACTATCTACCAGATCTGCCGAGGCACAAGATCGTAGCTGAGGTCACAAGCTAAACGTCAAGTCCACGTGGAACTACTAGCGAGACCGCGTCTCTCGCAAAACATAAATAAGCAAGCGTGAGTACAATTGTACTCAGCAAGACTTACATCAGAACTAACTACATATGCATCATTATCAAAAGGGGGTGGTGGAGTTTGACTGCAGCAAGCCAGCTTTGACTCGGTGGCTATCCTGAACTACGACTGCAAGTAACTCTGTTGAGGTGGCGCACACGAGTCCACATATTCACCATATCAATACACCACTATGGACCCGCTCCCGTCTCCCTACGAGAACACCATCCATAGCACTCACGCTTATCTTGCGCATTTTAGAGTATCCACTTTCACTTGTCTATGAACTGATATAGGCAACCCAGAAGTCCTTCTCCGTGGACACGGCTATTCGAATAGATCATATTAAAACCCTGCAGGGGTGTACTTCTTCACACACGCTCTCACCACTTACCGCTGTTTACACGACATGTACTCGGCAACCTTCAAGCGGAAGCCCAACGTGGGTGTCGGCCACGGCCTACCTAAACACTCAAGTCCCTAGTCCAGGTTTATCGCCTATTCGGGTTCCATCCGCAGGAGTCCGCCGAGGTTTCCCATACAGCCCGAACGATGTGTGCAGGGTTCCCGAGATACCAAGCGGGCACTCGGTACATGGCCACGGTGCCTACCGCAACACAACCCACCCCTAAGGTCAGCGTTGCGTGCGGCCCCCAGCATGCTACAAACACCAGAAACTACTTGCAACTCCCGGACTGAGGACAAGGGTGGTCAAGAAGCCGAGAGGGTCCATTGGTTTCGGGCCCAATGCGTGGTAGTAGCTAATTCATGGATCACAAACACAGATCTCAGTTCTTAGGATCGGCTTCAATGAAACAACCCACCATGTACTCCTACATGGCCTCTCATCGATACCTTTACCAAATCGTGTTCACACTTAGCTCACACACAAGAGGACATGTTCATAACAATTCCAATTCATTCCCGATGAATCGGACCGACTCAACTCTAAGCGATAGCAGGCATGACAACAAGCATAAATGAGTAGGCACAACATGGCTCAAACAACTCCTGCTCATGCTAGTGGGTTTCATCTAATTACTGTGGAATGACAGGTCATGCAAAGGATCAAGGGGTTGAGCTACCGCAGCAAGTAACAGTTGAATCGATGTTGTCCTAATGCAATAAAATAGAGCAGGAGCGAGAGAGTGGGATTGTATCGGAATGAACAAGGGGGTTTTGCTTGCCTGGCACTTCTGAAGATAATATAGTTCTTCATCGGTGTCATCGAACTCATCGTCGGTACATCGTCTACCGAGAGGGGACAATTACCGGCAAACAAGAGAGAACACAATCAATGCAATGCACATTCACATGAATGATATGTCATATTAGGGTACTGAATTCACCTAATGCAATAATAATCCAAGTTAGTTGAAGTGGAATTCAAACAAGGTTGAACTCCAACTCCAAATGCTATTTCATAAATTACCCTAATCATGATTCATCCTATTCAGTGATGTTAACTTGTTCAAACATGCATGATCATGGCATAAACAGATTCTTCATATTTTTCTGATCATTTTTCATATATAAATCTTTGCATTTGGAGCTATAGATTAAAAGTTATAGGCATTTGAAATTTGAATTATATTCTGGAATTTGCTATATCAGAATAAATCCAGAAATTCATTTATTGCGTCAGCATGAGGTCAGCGTGACGTCAGGGGTCAACGGGTCGTCGAGTCAAATCGGCGTGGGGACCACACGTCAGAGTAATTAGCTTAATTAGATTTTAAATAAAACTAAACCTAATTATTAAGCAGGGCTGGGCCCCACCTGCCATAGGTTCAACAGGGTCAAACATGGCCCACATGGTCAAAGTCAAGTCGGCTGCCGGCGTTTAATCGCCGGCGAGCCCGACGCGGCGGCGGAAGTGATTTTTGCCACTCCGACGACCAAATGGCCCGCGGAGAGCATCTAGGAGGAGCTGGGGAGGAGCCGAAGCTCTTGGTGGAGGGGCTTGAGCTCGGGGCGGTCGGAATCGACGCCGGCGACGTCGTAGGCGGCCGCCGGAGTTCGGCCAACGGCGGTTAGGCGATGCAGGGCGCTAGGGGGGGTGTTGGCGCGTGCTACGTGCTCCTGGTGCTGCGCTGAGCACGGAGGTGAGGTTGGCTTCGAGCCATTGAGGCTCTAGCCATGCCGGCGACGAGGCACGGCGGCGGCGGGCTTCGCCATGGTGGGAGCGGTGGCTAGAGGAGGGAACGAGTCGGGAAGAGGGGAAACGACTGGGGCTCACCGTGAGTCTGACGATGGCATCGGCGAGCTCGGGAGGCACGGAGCCGACGCCTGGTCGTCGATGAAGTCCGCGGTCTCGAGAAGGGGAAAGTGGCGGGGCGGCGCCTTGGGGCGCTCCGGCGTCGGGAGGCTCGGTGAGGAGGGGAGAGAGGGCTCGGCGGAGCTCGGGGGCATGCCGGGGAGGAGAGGGGGTGGCGGTGGCCGCGATGGAGCTCGTCGGTGGCGGCAGCTCCGTTCGGTGAGCTCGGGGAAGAGGGCCAGGGGGGAAAGAGAGGGAACAGCGAGTGAGGGAGAGGAGCGAGGGGGGTTCGGGGAGGCGCGTGGCGTCTCCGGGCGTCGAGGGGTAGCCAGGCAGGCGAGCAGGGAGGAGGTGGCGAGCTCGGCTCGGTCGCCGTGTCCCTCCTCTGCCTACTGGCAGAGGTAGGCGACGAGCGGCGTGGCGGTTGGTGGGCTGGGCCACCAACTGGGCCAGCGAAGGGAGGGGGGGAGAAGGCTGGGCCGGTGGAGTTGGCCAGGTGGGCTGAGAGGTAAGCCAGGTAATCCTTCTCTCTCTCTTTCTTTTATTTCTGTTTTCTATTTTCTGTTTTGTTTTAGTTTAGTAAAATACTAAACCATTTAAATAAATCCTGGAAATAATTGTGGGCATTAACTGAATTATTACAGAGGCCCTTAACTATTATTCAGAATTGTTGGAGCATTTAAAAAAAATATTAGTAGTATTTAAATGCCCCAATTCAAATACAATATGGTTTATTCAAAAATCCAAAAATGTCTTGGAGAAATATCCATCATCTCTGGATATGGTTTTCACCCTTTTCCATTAATCATGAATATTTTTGCAAACCAATTTGGGTTTTTGAAAATATTTTTGAATGTGAACCTATGTGAGTTGCTTTAGTGCTAGGGCTTGATCATCCCCATTTCAAATTTCATGGAATTTAAACATGATGCATGGATGCAATGCTACTAGTTACAAGCAAGCTCTAGGGTTGATCTGGGGCTGTGACAGATTACCTGTGCTAGGGTCTACAGTCATGGTCTCCGCCACCGGGGGATCGCTGGTGCTGTCCCATGCCGGAGAGCTAACCCTTGCCGGAGAAGTCTCCCTTGCCGGAGAACGCTCCCTTGCCGGGGGATCCTCCCTTGGCGGTGTAGTCGAAGCAGACGGCATGTCAGGAGCGGCTTCAGGGCACTCCTGGTGAGGCTGCTCTGCTCCTACACAAACCAACAGTCAGATATCAGCAAAGGAAGAGCACCCATGCACGCCTAACAGCAAGAAGTAAACCATATACTTACGTTGGGGGCTGCGCTGGGGGCTGCTTTGAGGAAGAGTTGCCGCGTCCGGCAAGGTGGTCTCGGACGCGCCTCCTGCTGTCGCGGTGGGTTCGTCCTCGATTACAATCACCGGGGACTTGGCTCTCTTCGACGCTCTCTGGGCCAGCGTCTTGAAAAGGAACGGATTCAGAGTGAAGCAAATCAGATACAAGACAAAGCAACAAATCGAAGAACTACAAGTACAGCGAAGAATCTTACTCTTCTTTTTCCTCGTCGGAGCTGAGCGCGGAGAGATCAAATTCTGGCTCGCCTCTAGTGCGACGAGGCGGAGGAGTGGGTTCCCTTGGCCGCTTGGCGGGAGCGATGGCGGTGGTGCAGGAGGCCCGCTCCGGTTGCCGCTGCGGCGTGAGGTGCTCCAGCGGCAACAGTGCTTGCCGCTGTGGAGCGCGTGCATGCATGCCGGGCGGTTGTGGGCCCGTCTGCCGCCCCGCTACATCCCCGGCCTGTCGAAGACGCCTTCTTGGTGGAGCTGGGGGCTCCGCTCGCGGCAAGCTGTTTGAAGGTGGGGAGGAGGCGGGCTCGCTCGACTCAGCTTCAGGCTCGGCAAGCTCCTCCTCGCCGGGAAACTCCCTTCGCTCGACAAGGCTTGCCGCCTCTGCTGCCTCTGCCTCCTCCACGGTGAATCCGAACTCGCCCGCGGCAGCGGCTGCTGCCGCCTCTTCCAGCCTGGTGGCGACGCGCTGCATCTCATCATTGGTGGTGTCGCGGGTGAGGCTCTTCTATTCATCGGGGCGGACCGGCACTTCTACCAGGCTGTCAAAGAACTGCCGCACGACGTCATCTGCAGGCTCTAGCCAAGTTGGGACGATTCCATGCGAGTCGCACAGCGGCATCATTGCACGGATGCGGTCAAGCAAGGAATTGTTGCACAGCGGAACGACGCCCCTCGGCAACCTGAACATCTCGGGATGATCAGGATCGGGCTTGAACAGCTCTAAGAGCATCACGTCCAGTTCCAAGACAGTGAAGTTGAAGTTGAGGCCTGGGCGCAATCTCATGATATCCGCCGCATTCTGGAACTCCCAGGCGGGTCTCCTCCTCTCCTGCAAGGGGGCGATGCGGCGGTGAAGAAAGTCTGTGCCAACGGTGCCTACGGTGAGCCCGGCAAGCCTGAGGCGCAAGATCTGGGTGACGGCAATTTTCAGCCTAGCGTCTTCCGGTGCCACGTTGCTCCAATCGTTGCCGCGCACTATTGGGGTTTGGCGCTGGGCGGTAAAGGGCTGTGGGTTCTCCTCAACAATCCAACACCAATCTGCCCTCCATTCCTCCCACTTGCTGCGGAGCTCTCCCTCCAGATAAGCTTCCTTCTTGCCAATCCTCAAGATCCAAGCGATTCCGCCGGCAAGGGGCTCCCCTCTCTCAACCCGGGGCATAAAGAAGTGGCGGAAAAGAGCTACGTTGGGATGGACTCCGACAAAGTTTTCGCAAAGATATGCGAAAACTGCCATGGTCAGGACAGCATTGGGGGTGAAATCAAGGAGGCGGAACCCGTAGGTGTTCATGATATCACAGAAGAATTTAGAGAAGGGTGGGCAGAGCCCGCAGTAGAAGAACAGCGCGAAGAAGGGATACCCATTTGGAGCCAGTTCCGAAGCGGCAGCTGGGAGTACCTTCGTGCGCGGATGCGCTCGCGTCTCCGTCGACCGAAGAGGTAGTAGTACTCCTCAGATCCTTCGCGGGCGAAGCTGAGGGGGAAGATGGCCCGCTCCTTTCGCAGCGCCGCGAGCCGCTGCGCCTCGGCCGACTTCACGGCCTTCCCCTTGTCGGCTTTCGGAGCCATGGCGGAGGTGGTGGGGGAGATCGACGGCGTTGGTGGTGCTGGTGGCGATGGGGGGCGGAGCGCTGTTCTCTTTCCAGCCTTGGGAAGAAGGGGGGAGCAGCGGAGGTTTTCGAGATTGGACAGCAACTGGCGAGGTGGGCGAACTGCCCCTGTTTCCCCTGCTTATAAAGAGGGAGGGGGCGGACGTTCCGCTTTTCTGAATAAAGAAACCACCCACGATCTCTCCCACGACGCCGCATTCGATGCGTGCCGTTCGTGGAGGGCGTGGTGGGTCCGGAGTGAGTTACGGCGTAACCCAAGCCGCGCGTGCCCGTGCCCTGTTTTGGGCCTGGCCCGACAGCGCTCGGTGCCGTGTGTGGCCCAGGCCCGGGGGCTCCTGTCGGTGTACTAGAGTAGGGGTACCCTAGTATCCCGAACTTGTGCACGGGCAGTTGCAGCACCCCGCGGCAAGGCTTGCCGGGTGACCGCCAAGGTCCTCCGTGGTTCCTTTGGAGCCATTCAAGAACAAAGTATTCAAGCCAAGGAGACAAGGCCCCGGCAAGAGGATCTTGCCGGGCAGGCCAACCAAGGCACCTAGGAGACAAGGCCCCGGCAAGAGGAGCTTGACGGGAAGGCCCGGTGAGCGACAAGCTTCCGGACGCGACAAGGCAACAACCGCGGCAAGGTGCTTGCCGCGGCAGACTACCACTCTGTTCCTGCGCTCCAGCACATCCACCAACGTGTCGCTCTGGGACCTTTCCAGGCGCGCGTGGCGAGAGGCTATGCGGCCAGCGGAGCGCGGTGGCAAGCGGCGCTGACAAGATTGCCATCGTGGCAAGCGGTGGCGCCCCTGACGGTCCCTGCTTGCACTGTTTGGGCGACGTAGACGGGCATTTAATGCCTTTGTCCCCTGCCGTCAGGGTTAGGTATGATACACTGTACAAGTAGCTGTACCAACCGCATCCCTTTTTCATTTTTACCCTTGTCTGCGTTGCCACCTGTCGGTGACCCCTTGAGCATATAAAAGGAGGCCCATGCGCATAGCGAGAGGGGGTTGAAAGGTTGAAGCGAGAAAACACTCACGCTAGGTCTCGTTAGCAGCTGGTGTGTACTGTAGCACCCAGCACTCCCTAGCAAGAACTCAATACACTCAAACATGCAGCAGTAGGAGTGTTATCCCTCCGGAGAGCTCCGAAGCTGGGTAAACTGCTCGTGTGCTTCGCCTCGATCTGCTCTTCGTGCGACCTCCGCCCCCCCGCCGAACCGAAAGGGGCTCGGTCCGCCGGTCCCATAGGTGTTCGTGGGTCAGATCAGTTTCCCCCGACAACGGCTTATTCATGCCGCTCCTTTATAGCATGCCAAGTTTGATGAATTTCAGACGAGTTTTGGATTTACTAGAATTTAAAAACAAGGCATATCAATGTTTTACCGGCAATCAACGGTGCGCTGGTGTTTTAAATTCATTCCCATCTCTTGCTTGGGAACTAAGCATGCACCCAAGGACACAGATTTGATTTTTCGACCAATTTATATGCACTAGAGCATGTGCATGTAGTTCAAAATTTTAATTGTGCACATGATTGCATTGAAAACAAAGTTAATGCGTAAAAATATCCAAACGAACCCCGACAAATCACAAAAATTCACCCAACACTCTAGTTCTTCTATGTTAACACGAGGAAAAATTTCAAAGCAATAAGAGGCAAGGGATATCGTTTCATCCCCAAAGGTGGGTCGTTCCCTACCGAAAACCATCATGCTTGTTGTGAGAAGCTCTGGTTTGTGACAAGCATATCCCCAGACCTGCCCCAAATGGGACAAAATTTTTACCATAGCATGTTGATGCCGCTCCATGATAGCATGCCAAGTTTCATGAATTTTAGACGAGTTTTGGATTTACTATAATTTGAAAACCAGGCATCTCAATGTTTTGGATTTACTATAATTTGAAAACCAGGCATGCCAAGTTTTGGATTCACACAACACTCCTGTTGTTCTATGTTGACACGAGAATTTTTTTTGAAAGCAATAAGAAGCAATGGATATTATTTCATCCCCAATGGTGGGATGTTCCCTACCGAAAACCATCATGCTTGTTGTGAGAATTTCTGGTTTGTGAGAAGCATATACCCAAACCTGCCCCAAATGGGACAAAAATTTTACGACGACATGTTGATGCCGCTTCATGATAGCATGCCAAGTTTCATGAATTTCAGACGAGTTTTGGATTTACCGGAATCTAAAAACCAGGCATCTCAATGTTTTGCCGGCAATCAACGGTGCCCTGGTGTTTGAAATTCATTCCCATTTCTTGCATGGGACCTAAGCATGCACCCAAGGACACAGATTTGATTTTTCAACCAATTTATATGCACTAGAGCATGTGCATGTAGTTCATATTTGAGTTATGCACAGAAATGGATTAAAAACTCTATTAATGCATAAAATTGTCCAAACGAACCCCGAAAAATCACAAAAATTCACACAACACTCCTGTTATTCTATGTTGACACGAGAAAAAATTTGAAAGCAATAAGAGGCAATGGATATCGTTTCGTCCCCAAAGGTGGGACGTTCCCTATCGAAAACCATCATACTTGTTGTGACAAGCTCTGGTTTGTGAGAAGCATATACCTAAACCTGCCCCCAAATGGGACAAACATTCTACCACGACATGTTGATGCCGCTCCATGATAGCATGCCAAGTTTCATGAATTTTAGACGAGTTTTGGATTTACTAGAATTTAAAACCAGGCATATCAATGTTTTGCCGGCAATCAACGGTGCGCTGGTGTTTGAAATTCATTCCTATTTCTTGCATGGGACCTATGCATGCACCCAAGGAAACAGATTTGATTTTTCAACCAATTTATATGCACTAGAGCATGTGCATGTAGTTCGAAATTTGAATTGTGCACATAAATGCATTGAAAACAATGTTAATGCATAAAAATGTCCAAACGAACACCGAAAAATCACAAAAATTGACACAACACTCCAGTTGTTCTATGTTGACACGAGAAAAAATTTGAAAGCAATAAGAGGCAATGTATATCGTTTCGTCCCCAAAGGTGGGACGTTCCCTACCGAAAACCATCATGCTTGTTGTGAGAAGCTTTGGTTTGTGAGAAGCATATCCCCAAACCTACCCCAAATGGGACAATTTTTTTACCACGACATGTTGATGCCGATCCATGATAGCATGCCAAGTTTCATGAATTTCAGACGAGTTTTGGATTTACTATAATTTAAAAACCAAGCATCTCAATGTTTTGCCGGCAATCAACGGAGCGTTGGTGTTTGAAATTCATTCCCATTTCTTGCATGGGACCTAAGCATGCACCCAAGGGCACAAATTTGAGTTTCAACCAATTTATATGCACTGGAGCATGTGCATGTAGTTCAAATTTGAATTATGCACATAAATGCATTGAAAACCCAGTTAATGCATAAAAATGTCCAAACGAACCCCGAAATATCACAAAAATTCACACAACACTCCTGTTGTTCTATGTTGAGATGAGAAAAGAAATTGAAGAAATAAGAGGCAATGGATATCGTTTCGTCCCCAATGGTGGGATGTTCCCTACCGAAAACCATCATGCTTGTTGTGAGAAGCTCTGGTTTGTGAGAAGCATATCCCCAGACCTGCCCCAAATGGGACAAATTTTTTACCACGGCATGTTGATGCCGCTCCATGATAGCATGCCAAGTTTCATGAATTTCAGACGAGTTTTGGATTTACCAGAATTTAAAAACCAGGCGTCTCAATGTTTTGCCGACAATCAATGGTTCCCTGGTGTTTGAAATTCATTCCCATTTCTTGCATGGGACCTAAGCACGCACCCAAGGACACAAATTTGATTTTCAACCAATTTATATGCACGAGAGCATGTGCATGTAGTTCATATTTGAATTATTCACATAAATGGATTGAAAACTCTGTTAATGCATAAAAATGTCCAAAGGAACCCCGAAAAATCACAAAAATTCACACAACACTCCTGCTGTTCTATGTTGACATGAGAATGAAAGCTATAAGAGGGAATGGATATCGTTTCGTCCATAAAGGTGGGACGTTCCCTACCAAAAACCATCATGCTTGTTGTGAGAAGCTCTCGTTTGTGAGAAACATATACCCAAACCTGCCCCAAATGGGACAAAATTTTTACCACGACATGTTGATGCCGCCCCATGATAGCATGCCAAGTTACATGAATTTCAGACGAGTTTTGGATTTCCTAGAATTTAAAAACCAGACATCTCAATGTTTTGCCGGCAATCAATGGTGCGCTGGTGTTTGAAATTCATTGGCATTTCTTGCATGGGACCTAAGCATGCACCCGAGGACACAGATTTTATTTTTCAACCAATTTATATGCACTAGAGCATGTGCATGTAGTTCAAAATTTGTATTGTGCACATAAATGCATTGAAAACAAAGTTAATGCATAAAAATGTCCAAACAAACCCCGAAAAATCACAAAAAATTACACAGCAGTGCTATTGTTCTATGTTGACAAGAGAAAAAAAATATGAAAGCAATAAGAGGCAATGGATATCGTTTCATCCCCAAAGGTGGGACGTTCCCTACCGAAAGCCGTCATGCTTGTTGTGAGAAGCATATACCCAAACATACCCCAAATGGGACAACAAATTTACCACAGCACGTTGATGCCGCTCCATGATAGCATGCCAAGTTTCATGAATTTCATACGAGTTTTGGATTTTCCAGAATATAAAAACCAGGCATCTCAATGTTTTGCCGGCAATCAATGGTGCCCTGGTGTTAGAAATTCATTCCCATTTCTTCCATGGGACCTAAGCATGCACTCAAGGACACAGATTTGATTTTTCAACCAATTTATATGCACTCGAGCATGTGCATGTAGTTCAAATTACAATTATGCACATAAATGCATTGAAAACTCAGTTAATGCATAAAAATGTCCAAACGAACCCTGAAAAATCACAAAAATCACACAACACTCCACTTATTCTATGTTGACACGAGAAAAAAATTCAAAGCAATAAGAGGCAATGGATATTGTTTCGTCCCCAAAGGTGGGACTTTCCCTACCGAAAACCATCATGCTTGTTGTGAGAAGCTTTGGTTTGTGAGAAGCATATCCCCAAACCTGCCCCAAATGGGATAATTTTTTTACCACGCCATGTTGATGCCGCTCCATGATAGCATGCAAAGTTTCATGAATTTCAGACGAGTTTTGGATTTCCTATAATTTAAAAACCAGGCATCTCAATGTTTTGCCGGCAATCAACGGTGCGATGGTGTTTGAAATTCATTCCCATTTCTTGCATGGCACCTAAGCATGCACCCAAGGACACCGATTTGATTTTTCAACAAATTTATATGCACTAGCATGTGCATGTAGTTCATATTTGAATTATGCACATAAATGGATTGAAAACTCTGTTAATGCATAAAAATGTCCAAATGAAGCCCGAAAAATCACAAAAATTCACACAACTCTCGTTTTGTTCTATGTTAACACGAGAAAAAAATGAAAGCAATAAGAGGCAATGGATATCATTTCGTCCCGAAAGGTGGGACGTTCCCTACCGAAAACATCTTGCTTGTTGTGAGAAGCTCTGGTTTGTGAGAAGCATATACCCAAAGCTGCCCCAAATGGGACAAAATTTTTACCACGGCATGTTGATGACGCTCCGTGATAGCATGCCAAGTTTTATGAATTTCAGATGAGTTTTGGATTTCCCAGAATTTAAAAACCAGGCATCTCAATGTTTTGCCGACAATCAACGGTGCCCTGGTGGTTGAAATTTATTCCCATTTCTTGCATGGGACCTAAGCATGCACCCAAGGACACAGATTTGATTTTTAACCAATTTAGATGTACTAGAGCATGTGCATGTAGCTAAAAATTTGAATTGTGCACATAAATGCATTGAAAACAAAGTTAATGCATAAAAATGTCCGAACGAACCCCGAAAAATCACAAAAATTCACACAACCCTCAAGTTATTCTATGTTGACACGAGAAAAAATTTGAAAGCAATAAGAGGCAATGGATATCGTTTCGTCCCCAAAGGTGGGATGTTCCCTATCGAAAACCATCATGCTTGTTGTGAGAAGCTCTGGTTTGTGAGAAGCATATCCCCAAACCTGCCCCAAATGGGACAAAATTTTTTACCACGGCATGTTGATGCCGCTCCATGATAGCATGCCAAGTTTCATGAATTTCAGACGAGTTTTAGATCTACTATAATTTAAAAACCAGGCATCTCAATGTTTTGCCGGCAATCAACGATGCGCTATTGTTTGAAATTCATTCCCATTTCTTGCATGGGACCTATGCATGCACCCAAGGACACAGATTTGAGTTTCAACCAATTTATATGCACTGGAGCATGTGCATGTAGTTCAAATTTGAATTATGCACATAAATGCATTGAAAACTCAGTTAATGCATAAAAATGTACAAACGAACACCGAAAAATCACAAAAATTCACACAAGACTCTTGTTGTTCTATGTTGACACGAGAAAAAAATTTGAAAGCAATAAGTGGCAATGGATATCATTTCGTCCCGAATGGAGGGATGTTCCCTACCGAAAACCATCATGCTTGTTGTGAGAAGCTCAGGTTTGTGAGAAGCATGTACCCAAACCTGGCCCAAGTGGGACAAAAATTTTACCACGGCATGTTGATGCCGCTCCATGATAGCATGCACAGTTTCATGAATTTCAGACGAGTTTTGGATTTACTAGAATTTAAAAACCATGCATCTCAATTTTTTGCCGGCAATCAACGGTGCAATGGTGTTTGAAATTCATTCCCATTTCATGCATGGGACCTAAGCATGCACCCAAGGACACAGATTTGATTTTTCAACCAATATATATGCACTAGAGCATGTGCATGTAGTTCATATTTGAATTATGTAGAGAAATGGATTGAAAACTCTGTTAATGGATAAAAATTTCCCGACGAACCCCGAAAAAACACAAAATTTCACACAACACTCCTGTTGTTCTATGTTGACACGAGAAAAAATTTGAAAGCAAGAAGAGGCAATGGATATAGTTTCGTCCCCAAAGGTGGGACGTTCCATACCGAAAACCATCATGCTTGTTGTGAGAAGCTCTGGTTTGTGAGAAGCATATACCCAAACCTGCCCCAAATGGGACAAAAAATTTACCACAACATGTTGATGCCGCTCCATGATAGCATGCCAAGTTTCATGAATTTCAGACGATTTTTGGATTTACTAGAATTTAAAAACCAGGCATCTCAATGTTTTGCTGGCAATCAACGGTGCGTTGGTGTTTGAAATTGAAAGGATCGAGAAGAGGTGTCTAGAGGGGGGTGATTAGACACTAAGTACCAAAATTTGCAATTTTTAACTTCTTTAAGTTCAAGTGGAGTTTTGGCACAAGTTTAACAATCACAATACATAATTCAAGCAAGCATGCAGAAAGTATATGAGCAACAGAAAGTAAAGCATGCAACTTGCGAGAATGTAAAGGGAAGGGTTTGGAGAAATCAAATGCAATCGGAGACACAAATGTTTTTGTCGTGCTTCCGATAGGTGGTGCTATCGTACATCCACGTTGATGGAGACTTCAACTCACGAAGGGTAACGGTTGCGCGAGTCCACGGAGGGCTCCACCCACGAAGGGTCCACGAAGAAGCAACCTTGTCTATCCCACCATGGCTGTCGCCCATGAAGGACTTGCCTCACTAGCGGTAGATCTTCACGAAGTAGGCGATGTCCTTGCCCTTACAAACTTCTTGGTTCAACTCCACAATCTTGTCGCAGGCTCCCAAGTGAAACCTAGCCAATCTAGGAGACACCACTCCTCCAAGAAGTAACAAATGGTGTGTTGATGATGAACTCCTTGCTCTTGTGCTTCAAATGATAGTCTCCCCAACACTCAACTCCCTCTCACAGGATTTCGATTTGGTGGAAAGAAGATTTTAGTGGAAAGCAACTTGGGGAAGGCTAGAGATCAAGATTCATATGGTAGGAATGGAATATCTTGGCCTCAACACAAGAGTAGGTGGTTCTCTCTCAGAAAATGTGTATTCGAAGTGTAGGTTCGTTCTGATGGCTCTCTCCATGAATGAAGAGTGTATGGAGGGGTATATATAGCCTCCACACAAAATCTAACCGTTACACGCAACTTACCAATCTCGGTAGGACCGAATTGAGAAACTCGGTCGGACCGATTTAGCAAATCTTGTGACTGTTAGGATTTTCGGTGGGACCGACATGCAACTCGGTAGGACCGATATGGTTAGTGTTAGGGAATAACGTAATCTCGGTGAGACCGATTACACAAACTTGGTGGGACCGATTTTGGTAATAAGCTAACCAGAGAGTTGGTCTCAAACTCAGTGAGACCGATTACACAAACTCGGTCGGACCGATTTTGGTAATAAGCTAACCAGAGAGTTTGCATTGTAATATCGGTAGTACCGATTTCTCAAACTCGGTGAGACCGATTTTGGTAATGGACATATACAGAGAGATTACAATCCCATCTCGGTGAGACCGAGATCCCTATCAGTGAGAACGATTTTCCTAGGGTTTGTGGCAGTGGCTATGACATCTGAACCCGGTGGCGCCGGATAGAAAGACTCGGTGGGGCCGAGTTAGACTTTTGGTTTAGGTCATATGTGGATGTGGGAAAGTAGTTGAGGGCTTTGGAGCATATCGCTAAGCACTTTGAGCAAGCAAGCCATTAAGCAACACCTCATCCCCTCTTGATAGTATTGGCTTTTCCTATAGACTCAATGTGATCTTGGATCACTAAAAATATAAAATGTAGAGTCTTGTACTTGAAGCTTGAGCCAATCCTTTGTCCTTAGCATCTTGAAGGGGTTCCACATCCTTTAGTCCATGCCACTTCATTTGTTGAACTTGTCTGAAACATACTAGATAAACATGTTAGTCCAACAAGAGATATGTTGACATTAATTACCAAAATCACCTAGGGAGCACTTGTTCTTTCAATGTCCCCCTTTTTGGTAATTGATGGCAACATACATCAAAGCTTTAGATACAGATATAGAGAATAGCAAGTAAATCTTTGGAAAGACATGTAACATGCATAGGCTCCCCCTACATGTATGCAATCATGTGAATATGGAATATAGAAGCATGTGAGAGCATAACCATGACAGAGTAGGCAATGTGTTACATGTATCTTGGCTATATGCATCAGAGAAAAAGATGTGAATTTTGGAAATGTACCTTCATCCTCATGAGTCCTTCTTGCAAACAATATGTACATCAGCAAGAATTCCTCATAGACATGATTGTGATGCATATACTTACCTTGTGGTCTTGACTTGGCTTAGGATGGGTGAACCTGCATAAACAAGGTTAGATAACACAGATACACCTACTAGCCAGAGCAAACAAAAGAAACCACAAGAGTACCAAGACTGGGATGACATGTAGAGTGAGTACTAAGTACCACAGTAGATATTGACATGTCCCCAAAGGTAAATATATGCAATGAATTTAAGAAATTTCTTTCCCTTGAAAGGATGTCTTGCTCCCCCTGAATCTAGCATGGGATACTGGGAGAAGATAGGGAACAGAAAATCAGAGCTCAAAGAAACAAGTGAACAGAGCTAATGCAAATAAGCACATATGAACATGTCTTTCCCCTCAAGAAGACATGTGGCATCTCTCATCTTGAACACCAAGCATCTGGGATCCTTGAGGATTACTCTTTCCTTGAGTATTCCCTCCCCCTAGAGGTCTCTCCCCCTAGAGATATGATTAAGCTTTATGGTGATCTCTCTCTCCCCCTTTGACATCAATTTCCAAGAAGGGTCTTCTGGAACTTGTCGTGAATGGGTTTGGTCCTTGATTCATAGCACAAAGCATTAAGGTAAATGTGATGCTTGTAGAGGACAAGATTCATTGAGTGGAGCTGGATCAAGAGTAAAGCAGGAATAAATGGCAAAATGTTTTTCCTGTAGTGAAATCGATGGCACCGAGTTGGATGCTTCGGTTGCATCGAAAACCTTCGGTTAGACCGGAAACATGAAACCGGTGGAACCGAGTTCATCACAGAGAAAAGCACTTGTCACCCCAGCTCACTAGACAAGTAAGATCTCACAAGGATTTGCAAGGAATTAACTGAAAGATTTATGTCGGTGTACTAGAGTAGGGGTACCCTAGTATCCTGAACTCGTGCACGGGCAGTCGCAGCACCCCGCGGCAAGGCTTGCCAGGTGACCGCCAAGGTCCTCCGTGGTTCCTTTGGAGCCATTCAAGAACAAAGTATTTAAGCCAAGGAGACAAGGCCCCGGCAAGAGGAGCTTGCCGGGAAGGCCACTCAAGGCACCTAGAAATCAAGGCCCCGGCAAGAGAAGCTTGCCGGGAAGGCCCGGTGAGCGACAAGCTTCCGGATGCGACAAGGCAACAACCGCGGCAAGGCGCTTGCCACGGCAGGCTACCACTCTTTTCCTCCGCTCCAGCACATCCACCAACGTGTCGCCATGGGACCTTTCCATGCGCGCGTGGCAAGACTTGTGTGGCCAGCGGAGCGCGGTGGTAAGCGGCGCTGACAAGATTGCCATCGTGGCGAGCGGTGGCGCCCCTGACGGTCCTTTTCTGCACTGTTTAGTCGACTTAGACGGGCATTTAATGCTTTTGTCCCCTGCTGTCAGGGTTAGGTATGATACACTGTACAAGTAGCTGTACCAACCGCAACTCATTTTCCCTTTTTGCCCTTGTCTACGTTGCCACCTGTCGCTGACCCCTTTAGCATATAAAAGGAGGCCCATGCGCAACGAGGGGGGTTGGGGGGTTCATTCAAACCAGAGACACTCACGCTAGGTCTTGTAGCTCTCAGCTCTCCCTAGCAAGAACACAATACAATCGGACAAGCAGCAGAGGAGCATTATCTCTCCGGAGAGCTCGAAGCTGGGTAACCGCTCGTGTGCCGCCCGATTTTCTCTTCATGCAACCTCCGCCCCCACCGAACCGAAGGGCTCGGTCCGCCGTCCCATAGGTGTTCGTGGGTCGATCAGCTTCCCGACATCTTTGGCGCGCCGGTAGAGGCGTCGAGGCTGTGTGAACCTGATCTGGCGTTCACACGAAGCTACATCTTCATCATCTTCATCGACATGCCACCGAAGAAGAAGGCTTCGCGGCAGCGAGCTGTCCACGTCGATCCCACCACCACCGGAGCAAATGGGTGGTGGGGTAGACACCGCGGAAGAACGGGCGCCGGCGAGGGAACTCATGATGCTGCCAAGTCAAGGACAAGGCGCGCAGACCTCGGCGTCCAGACACGCACCGCGCCCATCTCAGAGGCGCGGGACCGGCAAAGTGTCATGGTATTCATAGTACCATACGCTCGTTGGATCAAGATCGAGCTGGTGGATCCCGAGGCCCTCAAGACCAGCGTGCACGCCAACATGTCGGCACGAAGCGAGGCATCGGTCGCTGGACGGATATCTGCTCCTTCTAACATAGTTAGAAGTCCGAGCATATCCCGCCTCGCGCCGTTCGCCATCGCCACCCACCACTCCAGCAGAAGCTTTGGCGAGAGCTCAACTACTCCTAGATTACCCTCCTACGTCCGACAAGGTCGATGAATGGAGGGCCAACATCCAGAGTCTCATCGGCTTTGCCAACGGCGACACTCCGCGGCAACCGACTACATCGCTGCCGCGGCAAGGCGACAAGGCATGAGCCGGTGGCGACGAAACCTGTGGGGGTGCAACCACCATGCACTCTCCACCCCGAAGGCCAAGATCGCCGACTCACCGGATCCACCTCAACAGCGACTCCACCTCGTCATCAGATCCGCGAGCTCGTCGCGATCAGCGCCAAGTTCTTTATGAACGACAACAAGAAGACGCTCGAACTCGCATCGAGCGCCGAATAGAGGCGCGGCGTCAATCCGACCAGCGCACTGGGCCCTCTGTCGATATGCATGCACCAGGGGAACCAGGCGACTTGTCGTACGCGGTAGGTTGCCCTGCGTTCACTCGTGAGCTGCGGCAAGTCCAGTGGCCCAGCAAGAAGAATTTCAAGCCGACGTGCGCAGAAGTACGACGGCAAGACGCATCCGTCGGAGTTCCTCAGCATCTACACCATTGCGGTGCAAGCTGCCGGGGGGCGAGACGACAAGATTCTGGCCAACTACTTCCCACTGGTACTCAAGCCCAATGTCAGATCTTGGCTCATGCAATTGCCGGACAACTCCATATCCTCTTGGGCGGATCTATGCCATCAGTTTGTTGGCGCCTTCACAGGTGGCCACAAACCTCATGGCCAAGAGAGCAACCTTCATCTGCTCGCCCAGAAGGAAGGAGAGCCCCTGCGCAAGTTCATTCAGAGATTCAGCCGTGTACAACACAACATCCCAAATGTCCACCTTGCCGCGGTAATCAGCGCGTTCCATCAGAACGTGCGGAACCGCAGGATGCGGGAGGAGATGGCGATGTACAAGATCAAGGATGTCAGTGAGCTATATGCCCTGGCCGACAAGTGTGCACGTGCTGAAGAAGGGAGGAGACTCCCCGGAGAGAATGTGGAGGCAGCAGGATCTGATAGTGAGGGTCCGCCTGCAAAGAAAAGCCGCGGCGAGCAATGTAAAGAAAAAAGGCAGAGATGTGCTAGTTGTCGAGCAGTCCGGCAATGGAGGTGGCGCCAAGAAAGCCAAAGTTGGTAGCTCCGGCAAGGAGGTTGCCGGACACCAACCGCCAAGCTGTGGCGATCGCCGACAAGCGTGACGGCTCCAACAAGCGATATTGCAAGATCCACCGCACCAAGGGCCATGACCTCCGAGCTGCAAGAAGGTCGAGCAGCTTGTTGAGCAGCGAAGGCTGAATACGAAAGCGGCGCGACAAGGAGAAGGCTCATGAAGGTGCTGGAGGACCTAGCAAGAAACGCCCCGCCGGGAGGACTTGTGCAAGGCCAAGCAGCGGCAAGGAGACAGACCTCCTCGCGGCTGCGACAAGGATGAAGATGACGACGACGATGAAGACATGGATGATGACGAGACCGATGAGCAGGAGTTCCAGAAAGCCACAGAGGTCTTGTGCGTTGACGGAGGTGCTTCTCTGCATACTTCACACCGCCAACTCAAGAAGTGGATGCGGGAAGTCAATGCGGCAGAACCATCTGTCGAGTCGCGCAAGCCCCTGAAATGGTCCAACACGCCTATCATCTTTGATATTGAGGACCACCCTGATCGCGTCACTGCGGTCGGGTGCTTGCCGCTGTTGGTTTCACCAACTATCCGCAACCTCAAGGTCACCAAGATGCTAATTGACGGCGGGGCCGGCTTGAATCTGATCTCCTCCGCGGTGCTCCAGAAGCTTCAGATCCCCGATGGCAAGCTCGAAGAGACCGGCACATTCCAAGGAATCAATCCGGGAAGGAGCAAGCCGAAGGGAAAGATCACGTTGCCGGTGACGTTTGGCAGCGAGTTGAACTTCAGGACTGAGAGGGTCACTTTTGACGTTGCTGATTTTCCATTGCCTTACAATGGGATACTTGGCCGTCCAGCACTCGCCAAGTTCATGGCAGCCCCTCATTATGCATACAACTTGCTCAAGATGCCAGGACCGATAAGTGTCATCTCTGTCCCTGGCGACAAGAAGGATGCTCTTATCTGCGCCGACAAGATCTACGGGGAAGCAGCAGCTGCAACAGATAGCAAGTCACTTGCCGCTGAAGCTCCCGGGGGGAAGAAGAAGACTAAGTCCGGCAAGAGCTCTGATGCCCACTCCGACAAGCGCACCTCTTCGGAGTGCTGCGCTACCGTCGAGGACGCACCATTGAGCTCCACCGGCAAGTGTAAGAAGACGATGGCAGCTCCACCAAAGACCAAGTAGGTGTCCGCCAAGGAGGACGACACTGGTGGTACCTTCACCATCAGTGCCACTCTCGACCCTAAATAGGAAGGCGCGCTCGTTGCTTTCCTGCGGGCGAACGTCAACGTGTTTGCGTGGCAACCGTCTGACATCCCCGGTGTTCCCAGGAAAGTAATTGAGCACCATCTTGCCGTCTGTCCTCACGCGCGGCCCGTCAAGTAGAAAGTCAGAAAGCAAGCAGTGGAGCGCCAAGAATTCATCGCAGAAGAGATCAAGAAATTGGAAACAGCAAGCCTTGTCAGAGGATTGCTCCATCCTACGTGGTTGGCCAATCCTGTAGTCGTGCGTAAGGCAAACAGAAAATGGAGGCTTTGTATCGACTTTACCGATGTTAATAAAGCTTGTCCCAAAGACCCATTTCCCTTACCACGCATCGATCAGATTGTTGACTCCACGGCCGGATGTGATTTGCTTTCATTTCTTGATGCATACTCAGGGTACCATCAGATCTTCATGGCAGAAGAGGATGAGGAGAAAACCGCATTCATCACCCCATGTGGCACATACTGTTTCATACGGATGCCTTTCGGTTTAAAGAATGCTGGTTCAACATTTGCAAGAGTAGTCCATGACGCTTTTGAGTCACAAATCCACAGAAATGTGGAAACCTACATGGATGACATAGTGGTCAAGAGCAAGGACAAGGCGACTCTGATTCAAGATTTAGATGAAACCTTTACAAATCTGCGCAAGATCATCCTCAAGCTCAACCCCGAGAAGTGTGTGTTTGGAGTCCCCTCCGGCAAGCTTCTCGGGTTCTTCGTGTCTCAGCGGGGAATTCAAGCCAATCCCGACAAGATCAAGGCCATTGAGCAGATTGAAGCACCAGAGCGCGTCAAGGATTTACGAAGACTTGCCGGTTGCGTGGCTGCTCTCAGCAGGTTTATCTCTAGATCTGCTGAGCGCGCCCTGCCGTTTTTCAAAATTTTGAAAAAGGCAGGTCCAATGAAATGGACTCCCGAAGCGGAGGCTGCGCTGCAGGACTTAAAGAGATACCTCTCCTCCACTCCAATACTTGTCGCACCTAAGCCACAAGAGAAGTTGCTGCTATATATAGCGGCAACCAATCAAGTGGTTAGTGCTGCGTTAGTAGCGGAGAGGGAGGCGGATGATGAGCCGGCAACCACGGCAGGGACATCCAGCGACAAGCAAGGAACTTCACCGGCAAGCTCTGGTCCCGACAAAGATGGATCTGCGCAGGCGTGTGAGGAGATACAGAAAAGGATGGTGCAGCGCCCAGTTTATTTTGTCAGTTCCCTTCTGCAGGGGGCTAGGTCAAGGTACTATGGTGTGCAGAAGTTGCTTTTCGGCCTTCTCATGGCCTCGAGAAAGCTGCGCCATTACTTTCAAGCACATGAGATCACAGTCTTCACTCGCTTTCCGCTGAAGAGGATACTGCAAAATCCAGAAGCAACAGGCAGGATTGTCGAGTGGGCACTGGAACTACAAGCTTTGGCCTCAAGTTTGAAAGCACTTCAACTATCCAAAGCAGAGCATTGGCAGAGTTCATAGCAGAATGGATGCCAACACAAGATGAAGAAATTCCAGAGACGAGCATCCCCGTCAAGGAAGCGAGCAAAGAGTTGCTGATGTACTTTGATGGTGCCTTCTCGCTGCAAGGCGCCGGTGCTGGCGTGCTGCTTGTCGCACCCACCGGAGAGCACCTCAAGTACATAGTTCAGATGCACTTTCCCAAGGAGCAAGCAACAAACAATACTGCAGAGTATGAAGGTTTGCTTGCCGGTCTCAGGATCGCAGTAGACCTTGGGATCAAGAAGCTCATTGTCAGGGGTGACTCACAGCTTGTCATCCGCCAAGTGAACAAAGATTATCAGAGTCCGTTGATAGAAGCCTATGTTGATGAAGTGAGGAAGCTAGAAGAGCACTTTGACGGCCTACAGATGGAATATATTCCAAGGGCTCAGAACGACATTGCCGATGGCTTGTCAAAGTGCGCCGCACTCAAGTTACCTGTGGAACCAGGGATCTTTGTGCTCAAGCTGACTCAACCGACTGTAACGCCATCAACTGGACAGAACAAGAAGAGGAAGTTGATTTCTGGTGACTATTTTCCAGCAGAGCTTCCCGAAACCGCCGCCAAGAAGGTCCCCAAGATCAACACCAAGAGCGCTGAGGAGCAGTCTGCTCCGACAAGCCATAGGGTTTGTTTCGTTGAAGCAGACACTCCCGACAAGTTTTGCTCCGGCAAGCTTGCCGGGGAACATCAAGCTCCGGCTGAGCCGCAGGTTCTTGCCGTAGAAGCGGATGTTCCCGCAGCAGCAGATGTGCCTTTAGTCCTTGTTGTCGAGCCGCAAGCTCCAACATGGGCACATCAGATTGTCCATTTCCTTGAGACGGAGAACTTCCCAAGAGCAAGAAGAAGCGGAAAGAGTAGCCCGGCGGTCAAGTATGTACCAGTTTGTCGACAACACACCGCATGTAAGAAGACTCAACGGTGTGAAATTGAAGTGTATTCACGGGAAGATGGATGAAGCTGTTGGCAGAGATACACGGAGGCATATGTGGACACCACATTGGCGAAGAGCACTTGCCGCAAAGCTTTCCGCAACGTTTTTTGGCCGACAGCCCTCCGGGATGCAACCGCACAAGTAACCAAGTGTGAAGCGTGCGGTTTCATTCCAAGCAGATACACCAGCCAGCTCAAGCTCTCCAGACGATCCCTTTATCCTGGCCATTTTGGTCAGGGGCTCGACATTCTCGGCCCCTTTCCCGAAGTTGTCGGGGCTTTGAGTACTTGTACGTTGTAATCGACAAGTTCACAAAGTGGCGGAAGTGGAAGCAGAGAGGAAGGTGACAGCACGATCAGCGATCAAGTTCTTGGTCGATTGTTTGCCGTTTGGATTCCTAACAGGATCATCACCGACAACGGTACACAATTCAAGCCGCACCTTCATGCAATACGCCCAAGATCTTGGCGCCAAGGTCTGCTTTGCTTCATTGCTCATCCAAGAAGTAACGGTCAAGCGGAGAGGGCGAATGCTGAAGTGCTGCGTGGGCTCAAGACCGAACTTTCGACAGGCTGCACAAGTGCGGAAGAAACTGGATTGAGGAGCTGCGGTGGTTCTTTGGTCGATCAGACGACGCCAAATCGAGCCACGCCGGACACCTTCGCTCTAGTCTATGGAGCAGAGGCAGTCCTCCCACGGAACTCGTATTCGGGTCACCTCGAGTGCTCGCTTATGATGAGCTTGAGCAAGAGCAGCTGCGACAAGATGACGCGCTGCTCCTTGAGGAGGACCGTCTTCAGGCTGTTGTACGAGCTGCTTGATATCAGCAAGCTTTGCGCCGCTACCATAGCCGCAAAGTTAGTGCCAGAAGTCTCGAGGAAGGCGACCTTGTTCTTCGGCGCGTTCAGTCCGCCAAGAATTCCAACAAGTTCACGCCAAAGTGGGAAGGCCCTTACCGGGTGAGACGAGTCACTAGGCCTGGCGCTGTCCGCCTTGAGACCGAAGACGGCATTCCGGTGAGCAACTCCTGGAATATTGAGCATCTTCGTAAGTTTCACCCGTAGGGCGCGGTTGTCGGAACCTGTTCCGGCAACCACCTTTTGTACAAGTCTTGCCGATGTTGCATGTAATCCTTTGTACAAAGCCGGGCGCAGATCCCGTGCATAAGTAAAGCTCATGTGTTTCGCACAACTTGTCAATTTCATGCTTTCATCATTTTATTGCATGTTTTATCTGACACTTTGTGCAGCACCTACACCCGGTAAGCAATAACGAGCCGCAAGGCTCCATGACTTTATTTTCTCTTCTTTCTCTTTCTTAAAGAAAGGAAGGTTCCCTCGCACATAAGTTAGCCAGGGGGGAAGGAGAAGATAATGGCCTAAACCAAGCGTCGTTCGAGGAAATTTCGCCTTACCAGGAAGCAAACGACAGAAAAGCTAAGTTGCCAAAGTTTGAGCAATCAGTTTTTAAATTTTTAAGTTATCTTCCTCGAACGACCGTACTTTGTATGGAAAACCTGTGCGCGGAGGAACCAACTCGTAGCTAGTTGCGCCCTTACTTTGTTTCGAGTCCGCTCAACAACTTAAGTGAGCTGCAACTAGTTGCGACAATGTTGCTTGTCGGAAGCAGCACCGCCAGCAGGCTGCTGACGTTCCGCACTCAGCGCTCGCGGCAAAGGTGCCCGCGCCGACAAGTTCCCTAAAAGCGTAGGGCAAAAACATACAAAGGAAAGAATCAAGTAAAGGAAATAACATTGCAATCATTGCCCGAGATAGAGTTATATTACAAAATAGCTTGTCGCAGCTCTAATAGATTGTTCTCCTAACATGACCAGCAGCGACAAGGAAAAGATAAAATTGGCGTCCTAATCTACACGGTCGCCATCAACCCTCTTGATCTTGCCCACCTTGTCCACAATGGGTGCGACAAGGGCCTTGAGTGCCTCCACATCGGCATCCGGCGGCAAGGACTTGAGGACGCCGGTGAGGTTGAGGCCTGGATTGCGGAAGGCCACCTTCATCAGCACCTTCTGGAGAGCTCCCACGTAGATCTGGCGCGACTCCTCGGCCAGCTGCTTTGGAATCTCTTCCCGGAGTAGCTGGAGAGCCGTCACCACGCCCTTGAAGAACAAGCTGAGCTTGGCGCTGGGTTGGAGGTGCTCATCGGAAGAATATCCAAGATCCACCATCCCAGCTCCGCCACTCCTCGTCGATGGCGGCGGTAACGCTCACGAGACCCTCGGTCCAGTGCTCCACATTCTCTCTGAAGGTGTTCTAGGCGGCAACAGCACTCGCCAGCAGCGCCTCGTCGGTTTTGATCTTCTCCAACAAGGCCACCTCCCGCTCCCTGGCGCCTTCCAGCGTCTGAGTCAAGGTGGTCAGCTTCAACTCGAGATCTGCTTTGGAGTCCTTGGCGGCGCTGAGCTCCTTGCTCCTCTCAGCGAGACGGCCCTGCAGCTCGCCAAGAGTGTAGGCGTCCTTCTCTCGCTCATGCTTGAGTGCAGCAAGCTCTTCACCGCCCTTCTTCAGACTGGCCTCCAGCTACGTCACCTTCGTCTCCAACTCTTTCTTGGCGGCCTCGGCAGCTGCGGCGGCGTCCTTTGCTTCCTTGAGGGCTCCGCCAAATGTTTGCTCGCGCGCGGCAAGCTCCTCCTCATGGCTGTCAAGATTGATCTTCCGCTGCGCCAGCTCGCCTTCTTGCGCAGACAGCCTCTCAGCGGCAAGCCGTTGTTGCTCTTCAACCTCAGCCTTCTCGAGGATGAAGGCTTTGCGCGCCTCGACGATTTGCTCCCGCTCCTCTGCCAAGGCCCCGAGAGCTTCCTGATTGATGCCCCGGAGCTCCTCGCGCGTTTCTCTATATCCGCTCCGCCGCCGCGACAAGCGCTTCCCGGGATTCCAGCTTGGCTTGTCGGGTGTGGTAGAGCGACAGCAGCTTCCGCAACAGCTGCTCCTCCTCAGACTCGCCGCTGCTGCTGCTTGGCGCGTCGACCAGCGTCAGCCCAGCGGAGGCGAGCAGCTCTTCGTCAAAGGTCTCTCCTTCGACCGGTGCCCTGGAGCTCGATGCCCAGGGGAGCTTGATGAAGACGCCGTCGCCGGCCTTCAGATAGGCGCCGGGCTGGGGCTCTTTGGAGCCTGACGCCGCAGCAGTGGCGGAGGGATCGGCGGTCGGTGTAGCGCCTGGCGCTCATGCGGCCTCGGGGCCGTCAGTGCGATCGCCAGACCCCTCGCCAGCCTCTGCGGCAGCAGCCTTGGCGGCCTCTTCGCCGGCGGACTCATCGGCGCCAGCCCCTTCCTCAATGGCGGCGGCGTCGTCAGTATTGCCGCGCACGTCCTCCTCGCCGGCGACCTCAGTCTCCATCGGCTCTGCGGCGGATGGATCTGACGACCAGAAAAAGAAAGAACAGTCAAGCAAATCTTCAAAAAGAAAATAAGAAGTAAAAGAACCCAAGGGAAGTTTTCAGGCAAGAGGATTACCTGCGATGGGATCTGCAGCCGCGGTCTCAACCACCGAAGGGTCGCTGGCGCTATCCCTTGCCGGAGAACTGCCCCTTGCCGGAGATGCCTCCTTGTCAAGAATGCTCCCTTGCCGGGATCCTCCTTGGCGGTGTAGTCGACGCAGATGGCACGCCGGGAGCGGCTTCGGGCACTCTGGTGGGGCTGCTCTGCTCCTACACAAACCAACGATCGAGATATCAGCAGAAAGAAAGACCACCCATGTACGCCAACAGCAAAAAGTAAACCGTATACTTACGCTGGGGGCTGTGCTGGGGGCTGCTTTGAGGAAGAGTTGCCGCGTCCGACAAGGTAGTCTCGAACGCGCCTCCTGCTGCCGCGGGGGGATCGTCCTCGATGACAACCACCGGGGTCTTGGCTCTCTTAGACGCTCTCTGAGCCAGCGTCCGAAAAGGAAAGAGTTCGAATGAAGCAAATCAGATACAAGACAAAGCAACAAAATTGAAGAACTACAAGTACAACATGAAGCTTACTCTTCTTCTTCCTCGTCGGAGCTGCGCGGAGAGATCATTCTGGCTCGCCTCCGTGACGACGCGAGGCGGAGGAGGGTTCCCTTGACCGCTTGGCGGGAGTAGCAGCGGTGGCACGGGAGGGCCCCGCCCAGCTTGCTGCAGCGACGTGAGGTGCTCCAGCGGCAACAAGTGCTTGCCGCGGTGGAGCGCGCGCGCGGCGCGGTTGCTTGTCTGGCCCGTCTGCCGCCCGCTTGCCTCCAGCCTTGCGGAGACGCCTTCTTAGTGGAGCTGGGGCTCGCATGCAAGCTGCTAGATGGTGGGAGGAGGCCCTCGTGGCTCGCCGACTCGGCTTCTGGTTCGCAAGCTCCTCCTCACCGCAAACTCCCTTCGCCGACAAGGCTTGCCGCCTCTGCTGCCTCTGCCTCCTCCACGGTGAACCCGATTCGCCAATGGTGGCAGCTGCTGCCGCCTCTTCCAGCCCTGGTGGTGATGCGCTGCATCTCGTCGTCGATGGTGTCGCGGTGAGGCCCTTCGCTCATCGGGCGGATCGGCACTTCTTCCAAGCTGTCGAAGAACACCGCGACGACGTCATCTGCAGCTCTTGCCAGGTTGGAACAATTCCATGCGAGTCGCAACGGCATCATTGCACGGATGCGGTCGAGCGAGGAATTGTTACACAATGGAACGACTCCCTCGGCAACCTGAACCATTCGGGATGATCAGGTCATGCTTGAACAGCTCCAGAGCATCGATCGAACTCCAAGACGGTGAAATTGAAGTTGAGGCCCGGGCGCAGCCTCATGATATCCGCCGCATTCTGGAACTCCCAAGCAGGTCTCCTCCTCTCCTGCAAGGGGGCGATGAGGCGGCGAAGGAAATTTGTGCCAACGGCGCCTACAGTGAGTCCGGCAAGCCTGAGGCGCTGGATCCGGGTGACGGCAATCTTCAATCTAGCATCTTCCGGCGCCAAGTTGCTCCAATCGTTGCCGTGCACTATTGGGGTTTGGCGCTGGGCGGTGAAGGGCTGCGGGTTCTCCTCTACAATCCAACACCAATCTGCCCTCCACTCTTCCCACTTGCTGCGGAGCTCTCCTTCCAGATAAGCTTCTTTCTTGCCGATCCTTGAGATTCAAGCGATTCCTCCGGCAAGGGGCTCTCCTCTCTCAACTCGAGGCATGAAGAAGTGGCGGAAAAGGGCTACGTTTGGGTGGACTCCGACAAAGTTTTCGCAAAGATGTGCGAAAACTGCCATGGTCAGGACAACATTGGGGGTGAAGTCAAGGAGGCGGAACCCATAGGTGTTCATGATATCGCAGAAAAATTAGAGAAGAAGGCGGCAGAGCCCGCAATAGAAGAACAAAGGCGAAGAAAGGGTACCCAGTTGGGGCTAGTTCAAGCAGCGGCTGGGAGTACCTTCGTGCGCGGATGCGCTCAGCGTCTCCGTCGACCGAAGAGGTAGTAGCCTCCTCGGCTCCCTTGCGGCGAGCTGGGGGAAGATGGCCCGCTCCTTTCGCAGCGCCGTGAGCCGCTGCGCCTCGGCCGACTTCACGCCCTTCCCCTTGTCGGCTTTCGAAGCCATGGTGGAGGCGGTGGGGGAGACCGACGGCGTTGGTGGTACTGGTGGCGATGGGGGGCGGAGCGCTGCTCTCTTCAAATTTGGGAAGAAGGGGGGAGCAGCGGTGGTTTTTCCAAGATTGGACAGCAAATGGCGAGGTGGGCGAATTGCCCCTATTTCCCCTGCTTATAAAGAGGGGGGGGGGGGGAGCGGACGTTCCGCTTTTTCCGAAAAAAGAAACCCCCCACGATCTCTCCCACGATGCCGCAATCGATGCGTGCCGTTCGTGGAGGGCGTGGTGGGACCGGAGTGAGTTACGGCGTAACCAAGGCCACGCGTGCCCGTGCACTATTTTGGGCCTGGCCCAACAGCGCTCGGCACCGTGTGTGGCCCAGGCCCGGGGGCTCCTGTCGGTGTACTAGAGTAGGGGTACCCTAGTATCCCGAACTCGTGCACGGGCAGTTGCAGCACCCCGCGGCAAGGCTTGCCGGGTGACCGCCAAGGTCCTCCATGGTTCCTTTGGAGCCATTCAAGAACAAAGTATTTAAGCCAAGGAGACAAGGCCCCGGCAAGAGGAGCTTGCCGGGAAGGCCACTCAAGGCACCTAGAAAACAAGGCCCCGTCAAGAGGAGCTTGCTGGGAAGGCCCGGTGAGCGACAAGCTTCCGGATGCGACAAGGCAACAACCGCGGCAAGGCGCTTGCCGCGGCAGGCTACCACTCTTTTCCTCCGCTCCAGCACATCCACCAACGTGTCGCCATGGGACCTTTCCAGGCGCGCGTGGCAAGACGTTGTGCGGCCAGCGGAGCGCGGTGGTAAGCGGCACTGACAAGATTGCCATCGTGGTGAGTGGTGGCGCCCCTGACGGTCCTTTTTTGCACTGTTTAGTCGACTTAGACGGGCATTTAATGCTTTTGTCCCCTCCTGTCAGGGTTAGGTATGATACACTGTACAAGTAGCTGTACCAACCGCAACTCATTTTCCCTTTTTGCCCTTGTCTACGTTGCCACCTGTCAGTGACCCCTTTAGCATATAAAAGGAGGCCCATGCGCAACGTAGAGGGGGTTGGGGGGGGGGTTCATTCGAAACCAGAGACACTCACGCTAGGTCTTGTAGCTCTCAGCGCTCCCTAGCAAGAACACAATACAATCAGACAAGCAGCAGTAGGAGTATTATCTCTCTGGAGAGCTCCGAAGCTGGGTAAACTGCTCGTGTGCTTCGCCTCGATCTGCTCTTCGTGCAACCTCCGCCCCCCACCGAACCGAAAGGGGCTCGATCCGCCGGTCCCATAGGTGTTCGTGGGTCAGATCAGCTTCCCCGACAATTTACAATGAGTTGGATGCAGGGAATGCAGAACAAAAGAAAAGAAAAGAAAAGAAAGGAAATCTAGATGAAGTTTTTTTTTGAAAGGGGAAACAAATATTCATGAGACAAATGAAAGGGACAGAAAATAAAACACAAGAAAACTTCATCTAGAGATGGTCGGCGACAAAGTCACCTATGTTAGAGTATATTGACTTAGGAGTCAAGTGAGGTCACTTGATCATATGTCATACTCATCGTTTAAGCTCAAAAATGGGGTTGCCATTTTTCGTTTAAGCATCTTGATGTATTCACATCTTGTCGAGTTGCTTTGACTCATGACTTTGAGTAAAGCTTCTCTAAGATGGAATAACATACCTTGGGTGGTGGTGTTGATCGTGATCATGTAGTTGAACTTGTGTGGGTTGCTCAAGGTTGATGTAGCTCATCAAGAGTTGGGAGCACCACTTGGAATTTGAGTTCATCTACCTACATGGGTTAGTTTTCACAAGGAAGAGCACTTGTGTATCCAAAATGACAATCATGAAACTCAACATAGAATTTGTCAAAGGATATGTTTGAATGGTTTCGTGCTTCCTTGTCTTCAACCACCATTGTGTAGAGACTTGGTGATGTAGAGATTGCTCAAGATGTGAGTGAGTTGCGATCTCATAGATTTAGATTCATCCAAGTACCTACAAGGGTTAGATAACATGCAAGATGCAAATATATCCAGGACATAAGATAATCATCATAAGAGAAATATCAAGGATTAGTCATAAGATCAAGTCTTGCATGTATCCAATGGAGTTCCTACTCCAAGTTTGAAGCATCAATGATGTTCAATTCACCTCTTAACCTGCAAAACACTTTCTCATCAAGTGGTTTAGTGAATACATCCGCTAATTGCTTGTCGGTGCGAACATGCTTAAGATTAATGTCACCCTTAGCAATGTGATCTCGAATGAAACGATGACGAACTTCAATATGCTTAGTTCGAGAGTGTTGCACGGGATTGTGAGCAATCTTGATAGCACTTTCATTGTCACAAAGTAATGGAACATGTTTCACATATATCCCATAATCTTTAAGAGTTTGGGTCATCCAGAGCAATTGAGCACAACATGAACCAGCGTCAATGTATTCCGCTTCGACGGTGGATAAGGATACCGAGTTTTCTTTCTTGGAAGACCAAGACACAAGAGATCTACCAAGAAATTGACAAGTACCCGAAGTGGACTTTCTATCAACCTTGTCACCGGCATAGTCCGAGTCGGAGTAGCCAACAAGATCGAAAGAAGACCTCTTAGGATACCAAATGCCAAAATTTGGTGTATGGATTAAGTATCTCACTATCCTTTTAACGGCCTTAAGATGACATTCCTTAGGAGCAGCTTGATATCGTGCACACATGCACACACTTAGCATGATATCGGGACGTGATGCACATAGATATAACAATGAACCAATCATAGAGCGATAAACCTTTTGATCAACCGGTTCACCATCTTTGGTCAAATCAAGATGTCCACTAGTAGGCATGGGTGTAGTCATACCTTCGCATTCTTGCATATTGAACTTCTTGAATAAGTCCTTGGTGTACTTCGTTTGAGAGACAAATGTACCTTCCTTAGTTTGCTTGATTTGCAAACCAAGAAAGAATTTGAGTTCACTCATCATAGACATCTCAAACTTCTCCGACATTAGCTTCCCAAACTTTTCACTAAAATGAGGGTTAGTAGAACCAAATATAATATCATCGACATAAATTTGGCATACAAATAGTTCCCCATTAACCCTTTTAGTATAAATAGTAGAATCAATTTTCCAATTTCAAAGCCTTTTTCAATAAGGAACTTGGTCAAGCATTTATACCATGCTCTAGGAGCTTGTTTAAGACCATAAAGGGCTTTGTGAAGTTTGTAGACATGATCAGGTTTCTTAGGATTGACAAAGCCGGGAGGTTTCTTAACATAAACTTCCTCCTCAATTTCACCATTTAGAAAAGCACTTTTAATGTCCATTTGGTACAAGGTGATATCATGGTGATTAGCATAAGCAAGTAAGATGCGAATGGACTCAAGTCTAGCAACGGGAGCATGTGGCTCACCATAGTCCATACCTTCGACTTGTGTGTAGCCTTGGGAGACGAGACGTGCTTTGTTGCAAACCACTTGTCCATCTTCATCTTGCTTGTTGCGAAGCACCCATTTGGTATCAATGATGTTGTGGTTGTCGTCGGGCTTCTCAACCAATGTCCACACTTGATTTCTCTCAAAGTTGTGTAGCTCTTCATGCATAGCGTTTATCCAGTCCGGATCCTCCAATTCTTCTTCAACCTTCATAGGTTCAATGCTAGAGATGAATGAGTAATGTTCACAAAAGTTAGCTAAACGAGTTTTAGAGCGAATGATTCTCCCGGTTTGGATATCTTTGTAGATTTGCTCGACGGGATGATCTTTAGCAATTATTGCTCGAACTCGTGAAAGCTTTTGCTTGGGTCTTGGTTGAACATCTTCTTCATCTTGTTCTTTTCTTGGCCTTCTTCATTGTTGGCGTTGTCGTTCTCTTGTCGTGGTGGAGAAGGAGGTTGTTGGCGTTCGTCTTGGTGCACTTCCTCGTTTTCTTCATCTTGGTGTGTCCCACTTGTGGATGCCTCCGTATCAACTCTTGGTTCACCTTGTCGTGAGGTAGAAGCTTCCACTTGGAAGGACGAGGTACTCTCCTTCACCTCCGTTAGACGAATCTTTCCAATAGACAAGTCTTGGATTGCTTCCGAGGGATCTTTGTCTCCTACATCAATTGGCAATTGCTCTACTTGCGAGCCGTTTCATCAAACTTCACATCTACCGTTTCTTCAACCTTTTGGGTGAAATTGTTGTAGACACGGTATGTGTGAGAGTTTGAGCCATAACCAAGCAGGAAACCTTCATGAGACTTGGGAGCAAATTTAGAACGGCGATGCTTATCAAGAATGTAGCACTTTGCTCCGAATACTCGAAAGTATCCAACTTGGGGTTTGTTACCGGTGAGGAGCTCTTATGCCGTCTTGCCGAGTAGCTTGTGAAGATACAAGCGATTTGTTTCATGACAAGCTGTTTCAACCGCTTCCGCCCGAAAGTGCTTCGGCGTCTTGTTCTCATCAAGCATCATTCTTGCCATTTCAATGAGCGTCCGGTTCTTCCTCTCAATGACTCCATTTTGTTGAGGTGTGTATGTAGCCGAGAACTCTCGTAAAATCCCTTCTTCGTCAAGAAAGGTATCCACATTTGCGTTCTTGAACTCCGTTCCGTTGTCGCTTCGAACCTTCTTGATCTTCACGTCAAATTGATTTTGGGCCTTCCTAGCGAAGTTTTTGAAGATCTTTTGGACCTGTGATTTATCATCGAGAAAGAACACCCACGTAAATCTTGAAAAATCATCAACTATAAGTAGACCAAAAGAATTTCCACCGAGACTTTTGTAATCGTTAGGACCAAAAAGTACCATGTGAAGTAGCTCGAGTGGCCTCCTTGTGGTCATGATGTTCTTCACGGGATGCCTTCCTCCAACCTGTTTACCTCCTTGACAAGCGCTGCAAAGTCTATCCTTATCAAATATGACATCGTTAACGCCAAGGATATGATTTCCTTTAATAAGCTTGTCAAGGTTTCGCATACCAACATGACGTAGTCTTCTATGCCACAACCAGCCTTTAGAAGATTTAGCAATAAAGCTAGTTCTATGTTGAGCCTTTTTAGAGAAATCAACAATGTAGAGATCACCTCTACGTACACCGGTAAAGACCATTTCATGATTATCCCTACGAAACACTTGGCAATCTACTTCAGTAAATAGAACACTGAAACCGAAATCAGCAAGTCTACATACTGAAAGTAAGTTGTAGCCAAGAGATTCAACGAGCATGACATTTTGTATGGAGCTATCATGTGAGATGGCCACCTTACCAAGGCCAACCACCTTACCCTTTGAATTAACACCAAAAGTGGCATATTTTCGAGGGCCGTAGTTTTTAGCAAGCTTACGGAACATGTCTTTATCTCCGGTCATATGATCAGTACATCCACTATCAAGAACCCATTCCTTTCCTCCAGCCATTTATCCGCGAAGATTTTCCATAAGACCAAAGTGTCTCATTGCATCGTCAAGATCATATTCACTATCATCATCCTCATCATAGTATCCATGTTCAACATCATCTTGTGATTGATCAATTCCTAGAGAGGGTAATTCATTAGACAAATGATCATTTCTATGATTGTATTTATGGATTCTAATAGCTTTGGAATTAATATTGCTAATGATTCCAACATCTCCTATGGCACGCATGAGATTTGTAAGCTCAAATAGACAATCACCAAAGCTAGTATTACTAGAATTCATCTTACTCAAGGCAATAGACTTATGGAGAATTTCATCTAAATTTTTCAAGGAATAATCTGGAAATCGTTCCTCAAGAAATTTCCATATAGTATAGGCACAATCAAGAGTAGGCAAACTAGCAATCAAGTTTTTGGGCAATCCTCTTATGATAAGATTGATGGTTCTCAGATTGCGAATCATGTCAAGATCCTCTTCGGGTGTGGGATGCAAGGGATCAATATGAGGTGCACAAGGGCTAGCAATGTACGTGTTCAAATGATATTCATTGAAAATCTCAAGCATTTCATTTTTCCACTCATGAAAATATTCTCCATCAAGAATAGGCACACTATGTCTAAGACTCCCTAAAGTAGACACATCCATCTTCCTCCAAAGGTGTTTAAACCAAGGCAATGGAGACCAAAGCTCTGATACCCATTGAAAGGATCAAGAAGAGGTGTCTAGAGGGGGGGGTGATTAGACACTAAGTACCAAAAGTTGCAGTTTTTAAGTTCTTTAAGTTCAAGTGCAGTTTTGGCACAAGTTTAACAATCACAATACATAATTCAAGCAAGCATGCAAAAAGTATATGAGCAGCGGAAAGTAAAGCATGCAACTTGCGAGAATGTAAAGGGAAGGGTTTGGAGAAATCAAACACAATTGGAGACACGGATGTTTTTGTCGTGATTCCGATAGGTGGTGCTATCGTTCATCCACTTTGATGGAGACTTCAACCCACGAAGGGTAATGGTTGCGTGAGTCCACGGAGGGCTCCACATACGAAGGGTCCACGAAGAAGCAACCTTGTCTATCCCACCATGGCCGTCTCCCACGAAGGACTTGCCTCACTGGCGGTAGATCTTCACGAAGTAGGCGATCTCCTTGCCCTTACAAACTCCTTGGTTCAACTCCACAATCTTGTCGGAGGCTCCCATGTGACACCTAGCCAATCTAGGAGACACCACTCTCCAAGAAGTAACAAATGGTGTGTTGATGATGAACTCCTTGCTCTTGTGCTTCAAATGATAGTCTCCCCAACACTCAACTCTCTCTCACAGGATTTGGATTTGGTGGAAAGAAGATTTGAGTGGAAAGCAACTTGGGGAAGGCTAGAGATCAAGATTCATATGGTAGGAATGGAATATCTTGGCCTCAACACAAGAGTAGGTGGTTCTCTCTCAGAAAATGTGTATTGGAAGTGTAGGTTCGTTCTGATGGATCTCTCCACGAATGAAGAGTGGCTGGAGGGGTATATATAGCCTCCACACAAAATCTTACCGTTACACACAACTTACCAATCTCGGTAGGACCGAATTGAGAAACTCGGTCGGACCGATTTAGCAAATCTTATGACCGTTAGGATTTTCGGTGGGACCGACATGCAACTCGGTAGGACCGATATGGTTAGTGTTAGGGCATAACGTAATCTTGGTGAGACCGATTACACAAACTCGGTGGGACCAATTTTGGTAATAAGCTAACCAGAGGGTTGGTCTCAAACTCGGTGAGACCGATTACACAAACTCGGTGGGACCGATTTTGGTAATAAGCTAACCAGAGAGTTTGCATTGTAATCTCGGTAGTACCGATTTCTCAAACTCGGTGAGACCGATTTTGGTAGTGGACATATATAGAGAGATTACAATCCCATCTCGGTGAGACCGAGATCCCTATCGGTGAGACCGATTTGCCTAGGGTTTGTGGCAGTGGCTATGACATCTGAACTCGGTGGCGCCGGATAGAAAGAATCGGTGGGGCCGAGTTAGACTTTTGGTTTAGGTCATATGTGGATGTGGGGAAGTAGTAGAGGGCTTTGGAGCATATCGCTAAGCACTTTGAGCAAGCAAGCCATTAAGCAACACCTTATCCCCTCTTGATAGTATTGGCTTTTCCTATAGACTCAATGTGATCTTGGATCACTTAAAATATAAAATGTAGAGCCTTTTACTTGAAGCTTGAGCCAGTCCTTTGTCTTTAGCATCTTGAAGGGGTTCCACATCCTTTAATCCATGCCACTTCATTTGTTGAACTTGTCTGAAACATACTAGATACACATGTTAGTCCAACAAGAGATATGTTGACATGAATTACCAAAATCACCCAGGGAGCACTTGTGCTTTCATAAATTCATTCCCATTTCTTGCATGGGACCTAAGCATGCACCCAAGGACAAAAATTTGATTTTCAACCAATTTATATGCACTAGAGAATGTGCATGTAGTTCAAAATTTGAATTGTGCACATAAATGCATTGAAAACAAAGTTAATGCATAAAAATGTCCAAACGAACCCCAAAAAATCACAAAAATTCACACAACACTCCAATTGTTCTATGTTGACACGAGAAAAAAATTTGAAACCAATAAGAGGCAAAGGATATCGTTTCGTCCCCAAAGGTGGGACGTTCCCAACCGAAAACCATGATGCTTGTTGTGAGAAGCATATACCCAAACCGGCCCCAAATGGGACAAAAAAAATTACCACGACATGTTGATGCCGCTCCATGATAGCATGCCAAGTTTCATGAATTTCAGACGAGTTTTGGATTTCCCAGAATTTAAAAAACAGGCATCTCAATGTTTTGCCGGCAATCAACGGTACCCTGGTGTTTGAAATTCATTCCCATTTCTTTCATGGGACCTAAGCATGCTCCCAAGGACACATATTCGATTTTTCAACCAATTTATATGCACTGGAGCATGTGCATGTAGTTCAAATTTCAATTATGCACATAAATGCATTGAAAACTCAGTTAATGAATAAAAATGTCCAAACGAACCCCAAAAAATCACACAACAGTCCAGTTGTTCTATGTTGACACGAGAAGTATTTCAAAGCAATAAAAGCCAATGGATATCATTTCGTCCCCAATGGTGGGACGTTCCCTACAAAAAACCATCATGCTTGTTGTGAGAAACTCTGGTTTGTGAGAAGCATATACCCAAACCTGCCCCAAATGGGACAAAATTTTTACCACGGCATGTTGATGCCGCTCCATGATAGCATGCCAACTTTCATGAATTTCAGACGAGTTTTGGATTTACCAGAATTTAAAAACCAGGCATCTCAATGTTTTTCCGGCAATCAACGGTGCCCGGTTGTTTGAAATTCATTCCCATTTCTTGCATGGGACCTAAGCATGCACCCAAGGACACAGATTAGATTTTTCAACCAATTTATATGCACTAGAGCATGTGCATGTAGTTCATATTTTAATTACTCACATAAATGGATTGAAAACTCTGTTAATGCATAAAAACGTCCAAAGGAACCCCGAAAAATCACAAAAGTTCACACAACACTCCTGTTGTTCTATGTTGACACGAGAAAAAATTTGAAAGCAATAAGAGGCAATGTATATCGTTTCGTCCCCAAAGGTGGGACGTTCCCTACCTAAAACCATCATGCTTGTTGTGAGAAGCTCTGGTTTGTGAGAATCATCTACCCAAACCTGCCCCAAATGGGACAAAAAATTTACCACGACATGTTGAAGCCGCCCATAATAGCATGCCAAGTTTCATGAATTTCAGATGAGTTTTGGATTTACTAGAATTTAAAAACTAGGCATCTGTAACGCCCTCGATGCGGCTATATCTCCCACGTGTCGAAGCACGACTTAGAGGCATAACCGCATTGAAAGCAATGTCGCAAGTGAGGTAATCTTCACACAACCCATGTAATACATAAGGGAAAGAGATACATAGTTGGCTTACAATCGCCACTTCACACAATACATGAATAAAACATTACATCATACAGATACAATCAAGGTCCGACTACGGAACCAAAATAAAAGAAGACTACCCCAAATGCTACAGATCCCCGATCGTCCCAACTGGCTCCACTCTTGATCAACTCAAACGAAACAACGCAAAGAACAAGATCTTCATCGAGCTCCTCCTTGAGCTCGGGTCCATCACCTGCACGGTCTCATCGGCACTGCAAACTGGTTTTGAAGTAACTGTGAGTCACGGGACTCAGCAATCTCACACCCGCGAGATCAAGACTATTTAAGCTTAAAGGTAGGACAGGGTGGTGAGGTGGAGCTGCAGCAAGCGACTAGCATATATGGTGGCTAACATACGCAAAAGAGAGCGAGAAGAGAAGGCAAAAGCACGGTCGAACAACTATGATCAAGAAGTGATCCTGAACTCCTACTTACGTCAAACATAACCCAGAAACCGTGTTCTCCTCTCGATCAACCCCGAAAAGAGACACTCACGGTTACGCACACGGTTGGTGTATTTTAATTAAGATCAACTTCGGTTTTCTACAACCGGACATTAACAAATTCCCATCTGCCACATAACCGCGGGCACGGCTTTCGAAAGTTCAAACCCTGCAGGGGTGTCCCAACTTAGCCCATGATAAGCTCTCGCGATCAACGAAGGAATAGACCTTCTCCCCGGGAAGACCGATCAGTCTCGGAATCCCGGCTACAAGACATTTCACAGCAATAAAACAAGTCCAGCAAGACCTCCGGCGTGCCGACACCCTGATAGTAGCCGCGCGTATCTCGTCTCAGGCCACGACCGGATGAACACTACGTACGGCAACCGACGATACCCCAAGTTGCCTCGGGCGGCACCGCAAGTGGTTCTAGTTTGGACCAACACTTAGTCAAGCATTGGCCGGGGGTAATAAAGATGACCCTCGAGCGCGACTCCCAAGGGAAAAAGGCTAGGTGAGGCAAATGTAAAACCAATGTTGGGCCTTGCTGGAAAAGTCTTATTCAAAGCGAACTGTCAAGGGGTCCCATAAATCACCCGACGCGTTAGGGACGCAACAATCCGGGAACATAACACCGATATGACGGAAACTAGGGCGGCAAGAGTGGAACAAAACACCTGCATAAGGCCGAGCCTTCCACCCTTTACCAAGTATATAGATGCATTAATTAAATAAGATATATTGTGATATCCCAACAAGTGAACATGTTCCAACAAGGAACAACATCTCCATGTTCCAACAAGGAACAAACTTCATCTTCACCTGCAACTAACAACGCTATAAGAGGGGCTGAGCAAAGCGGTAACATAGCCAAACAACGGTTTGCTAGGAAAAGATGGTTAGAGGTTTGACATGGCAATGTGGGTGGCATGATATAGCAAGTGGTAGGCATCGTAGCATAGGCATAGCAAAAGAGCGAGCATCTAGCAAGCAAAGATAGAAGTGATTTCGAGGGTATGGTCATCTTGCCTGAAATCCCGCAAGGAAGAAGAACGAATCCATGAAGAAGACAAACGGACGAAGTCGAATGAAATCTCACAACTCCGGAACGAAACCGAAGCTAACAAGAGAAGCAAACCGGAAACAAACAAACAACATAGTAAACAACCATCACATAAACATGGCATGATGCGCAAACAAGTATGATGCATGTCCGGTTTAATGAGGCATGGCATGGCAATATGCACAAACAATCCTACAATTAAGTGGAGCTCAATATGCAACGGGTTGCATATTGACAAAACACCACAACACTTATTTAGTTCTCTCTCGGTTAGGTACTCAACAATATTAAATGTTGTTAAACATGGCAAGAGGTGGAGCATAATGAAACTACCTATCTAGGCAAGTTTAAATGAGGCCGAAATAAGAAACAACAATTCGGAAAATCCCCATGAGCAATATTTTAGATTCGAACAGTTATGACCTAAAGCATATTTTAGAGTTGTTAAACATGCAAAGTAAGGCTACCATGTTAAACTAGGCATTTTCTACCCCATTTACATATATAATTTATTTAAACCGAAGTTACGGTTATTTAGTTATGAAATAAATCATTTTAGCATGGCATAATAGCAAATTAAAGCAAACAACAATTACAAGCATTTAAAGGTTGTTATCATGATGCGGATGACATGATGCAATGCAAAAACAAAACAAACCACACGACAAAACTGGAAACCCGGAAGGCAAGCTCAAGCTCCGGACTTGGGCGTCACAACACTCCACCACTACGAGAGGATCTCGCCCCGAGATCTAGGATGGCACCGGAGAAAAGCGGAAGAGGAAGAGGTAAAACAAAGTTGCTTCTTTGACAAACGAATGAAACCAAAGAACCTTGAGAGGTTGAACAAAATGAAAGAAAGAAAACAACGAAGATGAACAAGGTTGAAAACACTCTGTTATAAAAGAGGGACAAGGGATACGACGAAAACCAAGAGGTTAAGTGATAACATAGATATTGAAACCACTCCGGTTAAAACTAGATAGACAAGGAATAAGATTGATAAAATTTGGGCAGCACTCCGACTGTAAATGGAAGGAGTTGAACAAGAACTAGGCAAAAGGAAAACACCTGGATGAGACTCCGGTTAAAAGAGGAACGATAGACACAACACTCCGGTTAAATCGATAAGCAACGAAGAGAGCAACATCACAATGCCTCCGGAAGAAAAACTGAATATAGATCATTGGAATAAAGGAATGGAGAAGAAAATGACAACTTCTACCACAAATGAGTTTGGAAAGCACCTTGCAAGGAAGAATTGAACGGAGTTGTTGGAAAACCCACAACGAAATGAATAAGCTTGTAGTGGGCTTATGAAAACATCTCAAAATTATGAGGTGAGCTTCTGCCACCAACGGAAACAAATGATTGGATTGATATCAACAAGGAGACGAGAAACTTATTTCACCGGGAGGACAAATGAAGAACTTGGGTCCTTTATAAGCACCATAAATAGCAACAATCCTTAGGGAAAGCTTTAGGTGAAATATAGCCCAAGATAACTCCAATGAAGAGATTGATGGATTTAAAATACCTCATTCTTGACAACATGTGAATCATGAAACACGAACTCAAATTGTCGAGAATGACATAACACCACCTCAAATGATAAGGTAGAACAAATTGCACTTCGAAATGCAAGAAGAAGAATACTTGAACTCCTCAAAACAAAACATGTGTTGAGCACCATGTTTATTTTAGAGTATAGCTTGACGGATCTTAACTCCGAGAGAAATCTTGAAGAACAATTGAAGAATGAAAAGAATCCTTGAGGAAGAATCCTTGAGGACACAAATTTGATTTTCAACCAATTTATATGCACTAGAGAATGTGCATGTAGTTCAAAATTTGAATTGTGCACATAAATGCATTGAAAACAAAGTTAATGCATAAAAATGTCCAAACGAACCCCAAAAAATCACAAAAATTCACACAACACTCCAATTGTTCTATGTTGACACGAGAAAAAAATTTGAAACCAATAAGAGGCAAAGGATATCGTTTCGTCCCCAAAGGTGGGACGTTCCCAACCGAAAACCATGATGCTTGTTGTGAGAAGCATATACCCAAACCGGCCCCAAATGGGACAAAAAAAATTACCACGACATGTTGATGCCGCTCCATGATAGCATGCCAAGTTTCATGAATTTCAGACGAGTTTTGGATTTCCCAGAATTTAAAAAACAGGCATCTCAATGTTTTGCCGGCAATCAACGGTACCCTGGTGTTTGAAATTCATTCCCATTTCTTTCATGGGACCTAAGCATGCTCCCAAGGACACATATTCGATTTTCAACCAATTTATATGCTTTGGAGCATGTGCATGTAGTTCAAATTTCAATTATGCACATAAATGCATTGAAAACTCAGTTAATGAATAAAAATGTCCAAACGAACCCCAAAAAATCACACAACAGTCCAGTTGTTCTATGTTGACACGAGAAGTATTTCAAAGCAATAAAAGCCAATGGATATCATTTCGTCCCCAATGGTGGGACGTTCCCTACAAAAAACCATCATGCTTGTTGTGAGAAACTCTGGTTTGTGAGAAGCATATACCCAAACCTGCCCCAAATGGGACAAAATTTTTACCACGGCATGTTGATGCCGCTCCATGATAGCATGCCAACTTTCATGAATTTCAGACGAGTTTTGGATTTACCAGAATTTAAAAACCAGGCATCTCAATGTTTTTCCGGCAATCAACGGTGCCCGGTTGTTTGAAATTCATTCCCATTTCTTGCATGGGACCTAAGCATGCACCCAAGGACACAGATTAGATTTTTCAACCAATTTATATGCACTAGAGCATGTGCATGTAGTTCATATTTTAATTACTCACATAAATGGATTGAAAACTCTGTTAATGCATAAAAACGTCCAAAGGAACCCCGAAAAATCACAAAAGTTCACACAACACTCCTGTTGTTCTATGTTGACACGAGAAAAAATTTGAAAGCAATAAGAGGCAATGTATATCGTTTCGTCCCCAAAGGTGGGACGTTCCCTACCTAAAACCATCATGCTTGTTGTGAGAAGCTCTGGTTTGTGAGAATCATCTACCCAAACCTGCCCCAAATGGGACAAAAAATTTACCACGACATGTTGAAGCCGCTCCATAATAGCATGCCAAGTTTCATGAATTTCAGATGAGTTTTGGATTTACTAGAATTTAAAAACTAGGCATCTGTAACGCCCTCGATGCGGCTATATCTCCCACGTGTCGAAGCACGACTTAGAGGCATAACCGCATTGAAAGCAATGTCGCAAGTGAGGTAATCTTCACACAACCCATGTAATACATAAGGGGAAAGAGATACATAGTTGGCTTACAATCGCCACTTCACACAATACATGAATAAAACATTACATCATACAGATACAATCAAGGTCCGACTACGGAACCAAAATAAAAGAAGACTACCCCAAATGCTACACAGATCCCCGATCGTCCCAACTGGCTCCACTCTTGATCAACTCAAACGAAACAACGCAAAGAACAAGATCTTCATCGAGCTCCTCCTTGAGCTCGGGTCCATCACCGCACGGTCTCATCGGCACCTGCAAACTGGTTTTGAAGTAACTGTGAGTCACGGGACTCAGCAATCTCACACCATGAGATCAAGACTATTTAAGCTTAAAGGTAGGACAGGGTGGTGAGGTGGAGCTGCAGCAAGCGACTAGCATATATGGTGGCTAACATACGCAAAAGAGAGCGAGAAGAGAAGGCAAAAGCACGGTCGAACAACTATGATCAAGAAGTGATCCTGAACTCCTACTTACGTCAAACATAACCCGAAACCGTGTTCTCCTCTCGATCAACCCCGAAAAGAGACACTCACGTTACGCTTTACGGTTGGTGTATTTTAATTAAGATCAACCGGGTTTTCTACAACGGACATTAACAAATTCCCATCTGCCACATAACCGCTGGCACGGCTTTGAAAGTTCAAACCCTGCAGGGGTGTCCCAACTTAGCCCATGATAAGCTCTCGCGATCAACGAAGAATAGACCTTCTCCCGGAAGACCGATCAGTCTCGGAATCCGGCTACAAGACATTTCACAGCAATAAAACAAGTCCAGCAAAGACCTCCGGCGTGCCGACACCTCGATAGTAGCCGCGCGTATCTCGTCTCAGGCCACGACCGGATGAACACTACGTACGGCAACCGACGATACCCCAAGTTGCCTCGGGGCGGCACCGCAAGTGGCTCTAGTTTGGACCAACACTTAGTCAAGCATTGGCCCGGGGGGGTAAATAAAGATGACCCTCGAGAGCGCGACTCCCAAGGGAAAAAAGGCTAGGTGAGGCAAATGTAAAACCAATGTTGGGCCTTGCTGGAAAAGTCTTATTCAAAGCGAACTGTCAAGGGGGTCCCATAAATCACCCGACCGCGTTAGGGACGCAACAATCCGGGAACATAACACCGATATGACGGAAACTAGGGCGGCAAGAGTGGAACAAAACACCAGGCATAAGGCCGAGCCTTCCACCCTTTACCAAGTATATAGATGCATTAATTAAATAAGATATATTGTGATATCCCAACAAGTGAACATGTTCCAACAAGGAACAACATCTCCATGTTCCAACAAGGAACAAACTTCATCTTCACCTGCAACTAACAACGCTATAAGAGGGGCTGAGCAAAGCGGTAACATAGCCAAACAACGGTTTGCTAGGAAAAGATGGTTAGAGGTTTGACATGGCAATGTGGGTGGCATGATATAGCAAGTGGTAGGCATCGTAGCATAGGCATAGCAAAAGAGCGAGCATCTAGCAAGCAAAGATAGAAGTGATTTCGAGGGTATGGTCATCTTGCCTGAAATCCCGCAAGGAAGAAGAACGAATCCATGAAGAAGACAAACGGACGAAGTCGAATGAAATCTCACAACTCCGGAACGAAACCGAAGCTAACAAGAGAAGCAAACCGGAAACAAACAAACAACATAGTAAACAACCATCACATAAACACGGCATGATGCGCAAACAAGTATGATGCATGTCCGGTTTAATGAGGCATGGCATGGCAATATGCACAAACAATCCTACAATTAAGTGGAGCTCAATATGCAACGGGTTGCATATTGACAAAACACCACAACACTTATTTAGTTCTCTCTCGGTTAGGTACTCAACAATATTAAATGTTGTTAAACATGGCAAGAGGTGGAGCATAATGAAACTACCTATCTAGGCAAGTTTAAATGAGGCCGGAAATAAGAAACAACAATTCCGGAAAATCCCCATGAGCAATATTTTAGATTCGGAACAGTTATGACCTAAAGCATATTTTAGAGTTGTTAAACATGCAAAGTAAGGCTACCATGTTAAACTAGGCATTTTTCTACCCCATTTACATATATAATTTATTTAAATCCGAGTTACGGTTATTTAGTTATGAAATAAATCATTTTAGCATGGCATAATAGCAAATTAAAGCAAACAACAATTACAAGCATTTAAAGGTTGTTATCATGATGCGGATGACATGATGCAATGCAAAAACAAAACAAACCACACGACAAAACTCGGAAACCCTGGAAGGCAACTGAAGCTCCGGACTTGGGGCGTCACAACACTCCACCACTACGAGAGGATCTCGTCCCGAGATCTAGGATGGCACCGGAGAAAAACGGAAGAGGAAGAGGTAAAACAAAGTTGCTTCTTTGACAAACGAATGAAACCAAAGAACCTTGAGAGGTTGAACAAAATGAAAGAAAGAAAACAACGAAGATGAACAAGGTTGAAAACACTCTGTTATAAAAGAGGGACAAGGGATACGACGAAAACCAAGAGGTTAAGTGATAACATAGATATTGAAACCACTCCGGTTAAAACTAGATAGACAAGGAATAAGATTGATAAAATTTGGGCAGCACTCCGACTGTAAATGGAAGGAGTTGAACAAGAACTAGGCAAAAGGAAAACACCTGGATGAGACTCCGGTTAAAAGAGGAACGATAGACACAACACTCCGGTTAAATCGATAAGCAACGAAGAGAGCAACATCACAATGCCTCCGGAAGAAAAACTGAATATAGATCATTGGAATAAAGGAATGGAGAAGAAAATGACAACTTCTACCACAAATGAGTTTGGAAAGCACCTTGCAAGGAAGAATTGAACGGAGTTGTTGGAAAACCCACAACGAAATGAATAAGCTTGTAGTGGGCTTATGAAAACATCTCAAAATTATGAGGTGAGCTTCTGCCACCAACGGAAACAAATGATTGGATTGATATCAACAAGGAGACGAGAAACTTATTTCACCGGGAGGACAAATGAAGAACTTGGGTCCTTTATAAGCACCATAAATAGCAACAATCCTTAGGGAAAGCTTTAGGTGAAATATAGCCCAAGATAACTCCAATGAAGAGATTGATGGATTTAAAATACCTCATTCTTGACAACATGTGAATCATGAAACACGAACTCAAATTGTCGAGAATGACATAACACCACCTCAAATGATAAGGTAGAACAAATTGCACTTCGAAATGCAAGAAGAAGAATACTTGAACTCCTCAAAACAAAACATGTGTTGAGCACCATGTTTATTTTAGAGTATAGCTTGACGGATCTTAACTCCGAGAGAAATCTTGAAGAACAATTGAAGAATGAAAAGAATCCTTGAGGAAGCACCATGTAGAGCCTCCATGAAGAACTCCGGTAAACAAAAGGATGATAGAAAGAAAGAGAAGTTGAAAACACAAGGTGAAACCTTGCAGTGATAAGATGAAGCTTTGAAATGATATAACCGAGAAAACTTGGAACTCCGGAAAGAAAGATGAACAAATGAAACCAAGAATTTTGACGATCCTCCGGAATAAGGAATTGAATTTACTCGATGGAGCAAGAATAAGAATTACATTATGCTGATCCTTCACCAATTAAATTGATGGCCAGCAATGGATTAGGCATACTACTTATTCTCGTAGAAAGGATTAAGATAGATATGGCGCAAACTTGGGAAGGTCTTCAACGAACCACCGGTAGGATTGGAAAGAACGAATGAGTCTATATGATAGCGAAGGAAGAGAACTCTTGAACAAACCACCATAATAATTGAGAATGAACGTAGCAAAGGCACAATTCACCGGGAAGAATTGGAAAACGAGTAAAGATATTTGACAGAATTTTGATACAAGTGAACGAATAGATGACGAGCTGATTGGAGAATACTTGAATGATGCACCGGTAAGATTTGGGGAACAAGAGCTGAACGCTTGAATGAATAATTCTGAGAAGATGGGCTCCGAAGAATCAAACTGAAAAGACTCCTGAATTGCTCCGGGTGGGTTAAAAAAAAATTCTCACAATCAAAACAATTATGAGGATGGCACAAAGCTAGAACCATGAATCTTGAAGAGAAAGAAGCGAGATTTAAGAGAAACTCTTCTTCGGTCTTCCAAATTCGAGAATGACGACGAGAACATCACCATGAATTATTGAAGCACTCCGGAATGAAAATTAGAAAAGGTTGAACCAACAATGAAAATAATTTGGAAGATCTTGGAGAAAGACATTTGACTGATGATAAATCTATTCTTATGTCAAACTCCGAAAGGAATTTGGGAATAACTCCGGGAAAATTAGAAGAGTCAGGTAAGATCCTGGGAAAAGACTTGTGGGTTAGGGCCCACTCAAAAGAACCACCGTTGAACAATTGTTTGAAATAGATATTGCACCGGTAGAGTTAAATGGCTTGAATGAGATAGCATCCTCAAAAGAACTTGAGTGAATTGAGAATGGAAACTAGAATCTTCTGAGATATCTTCAACACTCCGGAACAATTGAATAACGAGAAGTGGATGATTAAGAGATGCACCGACATGAGAAAGCATTTGAAATGATGAAAAGAATACGATCAACACTGAAAACTTGACTTGAGTCCGCCGGAGAAGAAAATTAGAATGGAACAATGATAAGGTTAAAGCTTCCTTAGCGTCTTCATGAGAAATCACCGGATAAAACAATAAAGGAAAAGAATGAAGAAACTTCACTCAATAAAAATGGATACTTGATTAAGAAATCTGAGTCCTTGAAGAAAAATGGGGGGGAGGGCGGGAAATCAAAACAACTTGGGTCGGATGAAACGAACACCGTTGAGAAAAAGCTTAGAATTGATCTTGCGAATGTTGGAATGATCGGATTCACTTGAAGAGAAGCACGCCGGTTGGAAAAGAATTGACATGACAAGCTCAGTGATCAAGAAGGATTAGTATTCACATAGCAATATGAGAACACCAATTAGGAAAGGTATGGAATCAACACTTGACTTCGAAGCAACTCGAATACCACAAAAACAAAACAAGACAAAGGATTGGCTTCAAGAATGAGCCGGAACAAACACATGATAGAGATTTCGCCCAAAGTGTTCGTGGTGGGGCCCACACGGACACGACGTATAGCGGACGTCACGAATGACAAACAAGACGTCCCCGAATCAGCATAGCCAAGGATTCTTTAAGACGCCTCGCGACCATTCAGAATCGACCGTGAATGGGCGGACCACTAGACGTTGAACCCCAATCTCAAATCATACATCCATCGGAAAGATATCCTAGGAGCTACTTGAATTCCCACCTATAAACTCCGAAACTTTCTGGTTATGCAATCAGGTGTTGGGGATACAGGGACACAAAATATATCACCCAAACTAACAATACCTAGATCCATTGTATCCATCCGTCAACACATAACCAAGAAAACTCCGAAATCGTGTACCTCGACCTTGAAAAACATCCGTTATACAAGTCATGGCAATACTCCCGACTCGCCACAAGATCTTGGGCTATCAGGTTATCTCACCAACAACTGCACAAAAGAGATTTCGATGTCGGTAAAACTCGGTATTCCAGAATCGCAACGATAAAATTGTGACGACAACACCTCGAGCTCAACTCCCGGGACACCGCCACAACCCCTAAATGTCGAGGCACCAAGAACAATGTTCTCGTCACAAAACCATCGAACGATTCCAAGATACCCACGTGATCCTAAAAAATTTAGTGAAATTTGAGGAGAGAAGAGTCAAAACTCTCGTCAGATACCACACCGAGCGACGAAGGACCGAGGAGTAAAAGAATCCTACCCTCCGATATATATAATCCTAAGACTCAAAACATTTTCCATTCTAGACTCAACAACGCCAACAAACAATCAAGTAGGGGCTCCTAAGTCGGGAAGGCTCGATACCAACTTAGCGCCCTCGATGCGGCTATATCTCCCACGTGTGAAGCACGACTTAGAGGCATAACCGCATTGAAAGCAATGTCGCAAGTGAGGTAATCTTCACACAACCCATGTAATACATAAGGGGAAAGAGATACATAGTTGGCTTACAATCGCCACTTCACACAATACATGAATAAAACATTACATCATACAGATACAATCAAGGTCCGACTACGGAACCAAAATAAAAGAAGACTACCCCAAATGCTACACAGATCCCGATCGTCCCAACTGGCTCCACTCTGATCAATCAAACGAAACAACACAAAGAACAAGATCTTCATCGAGCTCCTCCTTGAGCTCGGGTCCATCACCTGCACGGTCTCATCGGCACCTGCAAACTGGTTTTGGAAGTAACTGTGAGTCACGGGGACTCAGCAATCTCACACCCGCGAGATCAAGACTATTTAAGCTTAAAGGTAGGACAGGGTGGTGAGGTGGAGCTGCAGCAAGCGACTAGCATATATGGTGGCTAACATACGCAAAAGAGAGCGAGAAGAGAAGGCAAAAGCACGGTCGAACAACTATGATCAAGAAGTGATCCTGAACTCCTACTTACGTCAAACATAACCCAGAAACCGTGTTCTCCTCTCGATCAACCCCGAAAAGAGACACTCACGGTTACGCACACGGTTGGTGTATTTTAATTAAGATCAACCGGGTTTTCTACAACCGACATTAACAAATTCCCATCTGCCACATAACCGCGGGCACGGCTTTGAAAGTTCAAACCTGCAGGGTGTCCCAACTTAGCCCATGATAAGCTCTCGCGATCAACGGCGAATAGACCTTCTCCCGGAAGACCGATCAGTCTCGGAATCCGGCTACAAGACATTTCACAGCAATAAAACAAGTCCAGAAGACTCCCGGCGTGCCGACACCTCGATAGTAGCCGCGCAGATCTCGTCTCGAGCCACGACCGGATGAACACTACGACGGCAACCGACGATACCCCAAGTTGCCTCGGCGGCACCGCAAGTGGCTCTAGTTTGGACCAACACTTAGTCAAGCATTGGCCGGGGGTAATAAAGATGACCCTCGAGAGCACGACTCCCAAGGGAAAAAGGCTAGGTGAGGCAAATGTAAAACCAATGTTGGGCCTTGCTGAAAAGTCTTATTCAAAGCGAACTGTCAAGGGGTCCCATAAATCACCCGACCGCGTTAGGGACGCAACAATCCGGGAACATAACACCGATATGACGGAAACTAGGCGGCAAGAGTGGAACAAAACACGGGCATAAGGCCGAGCCTTCCACCCTTTACCAAGTATATAGATGCATTAATTAAATAAGATATATTGTGATATCCCAACAAGTGAACATGTTCCAACAAGGAACAACATCTCCATGTTCCAACAAGGAACAAACTTCATCTTCACCGCAACTAACAACGCTATAAGAGGGCTGAGCAAAGCGGTAACATAGCCAAACAACGGTTTGCTAGGAAAAGATGGTTAGAGGTTTGACATGGCAATGTGGGTGGCATGATATAGCAAGTGGTAGGCATCGTAGCATAGGCATAGCAAAAGAGCGAGCATCTAGCAAGCAAAGATAGAAGTGATTTCGAGGGTATGGTCATCTTGCACGAAATCCCGCAAGGAAGAAGAACGAATCCATGAAGAAGACAAACGGACGAAGTCGAATGAAATCTCACAACTCCGAACGAGCGAAGCTAACAAGAGAAGCAAACCGAAACAAACAAACAACATAGTAAACAACCATCACATAAACATGGCATGATGCGCAAACAAGTATGATGCATGTCCGTTTAATGAGGCATGGCATGGCAATATGCACAAACAATCCTACAATTAGTGGAGCTCAATATGCAACGGGTTGCATATTGACAAAACACCACAACACTTATTTAGTTCTCTCTCGGTTAGGTACTCAACAATATTAAATGTTGTTAAACATGGCAAGAGGTGGAGCATAATGAAACTACCTATCTAGGCAAGTTTAAATGAGGCCGAAATAAGAAACAACAATTCGGAAAATCCCCATGAGCAATATTTTAGATTCGGAACAGTTCTGACCTAAAGCATATTTTAGAGTTGTTAAACATGCAAAGTAAGGCTACCATGTTAAACTAGGCATTTTCTACCCCATTTACATATATAATTTATTTAAATCCGAGTTACGGTTATTTAGTTATGAAATAAATCATTTTAGCATGGCATAATAGCAAATTAAAGCAAACAACAATTACAAGCATTTAAAGGTTGTTATCATGATGCGGATGACATGATGCAATGCAAAAACAAAACAAACCACACGACAAAACTCGGAAACCCTGGAAGGCAACTGAAGCTCCGGACTTGGGGCGTCACAGCATCTCAATATTTCGCCGGCAACCAACGGTGCGCTGGTGTTTGAAATTCATTCCCATTTCTTGCATGGGACCTAAGCATGCACCCAAGGACACATATGTTATTTTTCAACCAATTTATATGCACTGGAGAATGTGCATGTAGTTCAAAATTTGAATTGTGCACATAAATGCATTGAAAACAAAGCTAATGCATAAAAATGTCCAAACGAACCACGAAAAATCACAAAAATTCACACAACACTCCTATTATTCTATGTTGACATGAGAAAAAAATATGAAAGCAATAAGAGGCAATGGATATCGTTTCGTCCCCAAAGGTGGGACGTTCCCTACCGAAAACCATCATGCTTGTTGTGAGAAACATATACCCAAACCGGCCCCAAATGGGACAAAAAAATTACCACGGCATGTTGATGCCGCTCCATGATAGCATGCCAAGTTTCATGAATTTCAAACGAGTTTTGGATTTACTATAATTTAAAAACTAGGCATCTCAATGTTTTGCCGGCTATCAACGGTGCGCTGGTGTTTGAAATTCATTCCAATTTCTTGCATGGGATATAAGCATGCATCGAAGGACACATTTTTGAGTTTCAACCAATTTATATGCACTTGAGCATGCGCATGTAGTTCAAATTTGAATTATGCACATAAATGCATTGAAAACCCAGTTAATGTATACAAATGTCCAAACGAACCCCGAAATATCACAAAAAATCACACAACACTCTTGTTGTTCTATGTTGACACGAGAAAAGAATTTAAAGAAATAAGAGGCAATGGATATCGTTTTGTCCCTAATGGTGGGACGTCCCCAATTGAAAAGCATCATGCTTGTTGTGAGAAGCTCTGGTTTGTGAGAAGCATATCCCCAAACCTGCACCAAATGGGACAAAAAATTTACCACGGCATGTTGATGCCGGTCCATGATAGCATGCCAAGTTTCATGAATTTCAGACGAGTTTCGGATTTACTACAATTTAAAAACCAGACATCTCAATGTTTTGCCGGCAATCAACGATGCGCTAGTGTTGAAATTCATTCCATTTCTTGCATGGGACCTAAGCATGCACCAAAGGACACAGATTTGAGTTTCGACCGATTTATATGCACTGGAGCATGTGCATGTAGTTCTAATTTGAATTATGCACATAAATGCATTGAAAACTCAGTTAATGCATAAAAATGTCCAAACGAACCCCGAAAAATCACAAAAATTCACACAACACTCCTGTTGTTCTATGTTGACACGAGAAAAAAATTTGAAAGCAATAAGAGGCAATGGATATCGTTTTGTCCCCAATGGTGGGACGATCCCTACCGAAAACCATCATGCTTGTTGTGAGAAGCTCTAGTTTGAGAGAAGCATATACCCAAACCTGCCCCAAATGGGACAAAATTTTTACCACGACATGTTTATGCTGCTCCATGATAGCATGCCAAGTTTCATGAATTTCAGATGAGTTTTGGATTTACCATAATTTAAAAACCAGGCATCTTAATGTTTTGTCGGCAATCAACGGTGCCCTGGTGTTTGAAATTCATTCCCATTTCTTGCATGGGACCTAAGCATGCACCCATGGACACATATTTTATTTTTGAACCAATTTATATGCACTGGAGCATGTGCATGTAGTTCATATTTGAATTATGCACATAAATCCATTGAAATCTCTGTTAATGCATAAAAATGTCCAAACGAACCCCGAAAAATCAAAAAAATTAACACAACACTCCAGTTGTTCTATGTTGACACGAGAAAAAATTTGAAAGCAATAAGAGGCAATGGATATCGTTTCATCCCCGAAGGTGGGACGTTCCCTACCGAAAACCATCATGCTTGTTGTGAGAAGCTCCTGTTTGTGAGAAGCATGTTCCCAAACCTGCCCCAAATGGGACAAAATTTTTACCACGACATGTTGATGCCGCTCCATGATAGCATGCCAAGTTTCATGAATATTATACGAGTTTTGGATTTACTACAATGTTTTGCCGGCAATCAACGGTGCGCTGGTGTTTGAAATTCACTCCAATTTCTTGCATGGGACCTAAGCATGCTCCCAAGGACACATATTTGAGTTTCAACCAATTTATATGCACTTGAGGATGTGCATGTAGTTCAAATTTGAATTATGCAAATAATGCATTGAAAACCCAGTTAATGCATCAAAATGTCCAAACGAACCGCGAAATATCACAAAAATTCACACATCAGTCCTACTGTTCTATATTGACACGAGAAAAGAATTTAAAGAAATAAGAGGCAATGGATATCGTTTCGTCCCCACTGGTGGGACGTTCCCTACCGAAAACCATCATGCTTGTTGTGAGAAGCATATCCCCAAACCTGCCCCAAATGGGACAAAAAAATTACCACGGCATGTTGATGCCGCTCCATGATAGCATGCCCAGTTTCATGAATTTCAGACGATTTTTGGATTTACTATAATTTAAAAGCCAGGCATCTCAATGTTTTGCCGGCAATCATCGGTGCGCTGTTGTTTGAAATTCATTCCCATTTCTTGCATGGGACCTAAGCATGCACCCAAGGACACAGGTTTGAGTTTCAACCAATTTATATGCACTGGAGCATGTGCATGTAGTTCAAATTTGAATTATGCACGTAAATGCATTGAAAACTCAGTTAATGCATAAAAATGTCCAAACGAACCCCGAAAAATCACAAAAATTCACACAACACTCCTGCTGTTCTATGTTCACACGAGAAAAAATTTGAAAGCAATTAGATGCAATGGATATCGTTTCGTCCCCAATGGTGGGACGTTCCCTACCGAAAACCATCATGCTTGTTGTGAGAAGCTCTGGTTTGTGAGAAGCATATACCCTAACCTGCCCCAAATGGGACAAAAAATTTACCACGACATGTTGATGCCGCTTCATGATGGCATGCCAAGTTTCATGAATTTTAGACGAGTTTTGGATTTACTAGAATTGAAAAACCAGGCATCTCAATGTTTTGTCGGCAATCAATGGTGCCTTGGTGTTTGAAATTCATTCCCATTTCTTGCATGGGACCTAAGCATGCACCCAAGGACACAGATTTGATTTTTCAACCAATTTATATACACTAGAGCATGTGCATGTAGTTGATCTTCGAATTATGCACACAAATGGATTGAAAACTCTGTTAATGCATAAAACTGTCCAAAACCCGGAAAAATCACAAAAATTCACACAACAGTCCTGTTGTTCTATGTTGACATGACAAAAAATTTGAAAGCAATAAGAGGCAATGGATATTGTTTCGTCCCCAAAGGTGGGACGTTCCCTACCGAAAACCGTCATACTTGTTGTGAGAAGCTCTGGTTTGTGAGAAGCATATACCTAAACCTGCCCCAAATGGGACAAAAAATTTACCATGGCATGTTGATGCCGCTCCATGATAGCATGCCAAGTTTCATTAATTTTAGACGAGTTTGTGATTTACTAGCATTTAAAAACCAGGCATCTCAATGTTTTGCCGGCGATCAATGGTGCGCTGGTGTTTGAAATTCATTCCCATTTCTTGCATGGGACCTAAGCATGCACCCAAGGTAACAGACTTGATTTTTCAACCAATTTATATGCACAAGAGCATGTGCATGTAGTTCAAAATTTGAACTGTGCACATAAATGCATTGAAAACAAAGTTAATGCCTAAAAATATCTAAACGAACCCCGAAAAATCACAAAAATTAATACAACACTCCTATTGTTCGATGTTGACATGAGAAAAAATATGAAAGCAATAAGAGGCAATGGATATCATTTCGTCCCCAAAGGTGGGACGTTCCCTACCGAACACCATCATGCTTGTTGTGGGAAGCTCAGGTTTGTGAGAAGCATATACCCAAACCTGCCCCAAATGGGACAAAAAATTTACCACGGCATGTTGATGCCGCTCCATGATAGCATGCCAAGTTTCATGAATTTCAGACGAGTTTTGGATTTCCCAGAATTTAAAAACCAGGCATCTCAATGTTTTGCCGGCAATCAACGGTGCCCTAGTGTTTGAAATTCATTCCCATTTCTTGCATGGGACCTAAGCATGCACCCAAGGACACATATTTGATTTTTCAACCAATTTATATGCACTGGAGCATGTACATGTAGTTCAAATTTCAGTTATGCACATAAATGCATTGAAAACTCAGTTAATGCATAAAAATGTCCAAACGAACCCCGAAAAATCACAAAAATCACACAACACTCCAATTGTTCTATGTAGACACGAGAAAAAAAAATTGAAGCAATAAGAGGCAAAGGATATTTTTCGTCCCCAAAGGTGGTACGTTCCCTACCAAAAACCATCATGCTTGTTGTGAGAAGCTCTGGTTTGTGAGAAGCATATCGCTAAACCTGCCCCAAATGGGACAAAAATTTACCACGACATGTTGGTGCCGCTCCATGATAGCATGCCAAGTTTCATGATTTCAGACGAGTTTTAGATTTACTATAATTTAAAAAACAAGCATCTCAATGTTTTGGCGGCAATCAACGGTGCACTGGTGTTTGAAATTCATTCCCATTTCTAGCATGGGACCTAAGCATGCACCCAAGGACACATATTTGAGTTTCAACCAATTTATATGCACTGGAGCATGTGCATGTAGTTCAAATTTGAATTATGCACATAAATGCATTGAAAACTCAGTTAATGCATAAAAATGTCCAAACTATCAGCGTTCTGGATGGGGGCCCCAGACTTGCTCGCTCATGCCCATGGCGTGCAGCTTCGAGCGGGCCCAGACGCCCATCTTCACCAACAAGCACTCAAGACCCTCGCGAGGGGCCAAGCCTCGCGAGGCGGACGACACAGGACCTCCTCGCGAGTGGCCTCACCAGGCTGGCTAGCAAGGTGCAGAGAGATCAAGGCGAGGCAAACCTCACGAGATTCTCATGACAAAGCCATGACGATCAAGGCCAAGAGGGCGCCGGCACGCAAAGTGTCCTTGCTTCCTCTTTGGTGCTAAGGAGGCAAGCGCAGGTTAGGAGTATCGAGGCATCAGGCAAAGGTTTCCATATTGGTGCAACGAGACCAAGACCAGTGGGACAGCAAAACGGAGGTAACCATGGAGCCCAAGGCGGCGTCACCACCAGAGCCTTTGGCAGGCGAAGACTGCTTTTGCCAGGATAGCTTGTACTAGCTGTCCCTTTTCAATTGGCCGTTGTTGGCTCCCTTCCCGCTCAATATTCTGGAAGAGAACCAGGGCCTCTATAAATAGGGATAGCCACCACAGTAGGAGGCATCGGATCCTCACCCACCAGATCTCATCTTGAGTAATCCTCACCCACACACATTCACCAAGCACAAGAACATCTTACCTCAGGAGGCTGTTCTTCCCCTTGTACTGTTCATCCTCAGCCCGAGAGGAAATCCACCACACCACACTGGAGTAGGGTATTACACCACAACAGTGGCCCGAACCAGTATAAATCTTGTGTCTCTTGTGTTGCGAGTTCGTCGAGCTAAGCTTAGAGATCCCGATGAGGTTAAGTGCGTGATTTGGTAGGGGGAGATCTTCGCGTGCACCCCAGTATTCGAACCTTGAGGGTTTTGACGGAACCCGAGATCCGACATTTGGCGCGCCAGGTACGGGTGCGCCGAAGCTTTCCTTCCGTCGATTCGCATCCCGTCGCTTCATCGTCTCCATGGCGGACGGTCGCCGAGCTCGCGCTGAGCGCCGGGCAGCCCTCACCGCCCGCGTCGCTCAGATCGCTCCTGTCGGCGGGCTGCCCCGTCGTTCTCCGTCACCTGCCGCCAACGCCGCCACCAGCCCGGCAGGGAACGAGCAGCAAGCGTCCTCGTTGCACCCCTCGATGCGGCGAGATGGCCGCACCGCCACTCCGTCACTGACTCCGGCCGGCTCGTCGTCCCACGCCCGTCGCGCTCCCACGGATGCGTAGGCCGCGTTGTGCATGGTGTGCGAACTCTTGCGCTATCGCCCCATCGACAACCTCTACGAGGACTGGCTCGACCGCATCGCCGAGCTAGTCAGCGCCGCAGGGGGCTCCCCTGTGCCGTCCCTCTCGCTGCCTCGCCCTCTGCCAGCTACAGGTGACGTGGCTCATGGAGCACCTCCACCACCTCTACCCTAAGATGCGTCCTGGCGCCAAGGCGCGTGGCTCCCCGGCGTGATCCACCGCGTCGGGCGCCCGTGCTCGAAGAAGGAAGCTGCCAAGAAGTTCCTCGACCACAAGAAAACGCTTCCGCGGTCCCAGCGCCGCTACGAAAAGACCGTGCGCCGCCTGCGGTGGTGGCACGCAGGCATCAAGGCCGGGCTCCACATCAGCAAAGGGTCCTAGTGTCCATCACGGGCTGCCGCACCTTCACCCTTGAGCTGTGTAGCGTTGCATGGTCGACCAAGTTCAAGCCAGACATGCCTCCGCGCTACGACGGCACCCCCGACCCCGTGGAGTTCCTGTAGCTCTACGAGCTGAGCATCGAGGCGGCCAACGGCGACGAGAAAGTAATGGTGAACTGGTTCCCCATGGCTCTAAAGGATGGCGCACGGCTGTGGCTCCTGAACCTGCCTCCAGGCTCGATTTCCTCCTGGAACGAGATGCATGACCGCTTCGTCGCCAACTTCCAGGGCACTCGTGACCAACCTCCGGCCGCGCGTGACCTGCGCCGCGTCAAGCAGCAGCCAGGGGAGACCCTCTAGAAGGACATCTAGCGCTTGAACAACGTTTGTCTCAAGATCCCCAAGGTGACGGACGAGGCCATCATCTCTGCGTTCTCCGATGGCGTCCGCGACGTCAAGATGAAGGAGGAGCTCGCCATCCACGAGGAGTTGTGCACATCCATGGTGCTGTTCAACCTGGCGACCAAGTGTGCAAGGGACGAGGAAGGGCACCTTTCTCTCCTCGAGCTCCCGGCTACCGACCTGGAGGAGAAGAAAGCCAAGTACAAGGACGTGAAGTGCAAGGGAGTCGCCGTGCTCGTGGCAGAACCAGACACAAAGCGCGACACGGACCAGGCTGAGTCAGCCAAGAGCAGCCGACCGTTCTGTGCCTTCCACAACGTTCACAACCACAACACCAACAATTGTCAAGAGCTCAGGGCCATTCGCGACGGACGCTTCGGTCGACTCCCTGAGCGCAACGACCGAGGCTACGGCCGAGGAGGAGGACGTGGCGGAGGATGCTAGGACGACCGGGCCCATGCCACGAGTGGCGCGACCGGCCTCGTGAGGACCGCTGGCAGGATCAGCCTCGCGAGGGTGTCTGGAGGGATCAGCCTCGCGAGGATCGTCCTCAGGGCAATGCTGGGCTTCCTCCGCTGCTGCCACCACCAAGAAGGAACGATGACCACCATCAAGACGAGGGGGTTGGGGGCTTCCAGGAGCCACGTGCTATCGCCTGCATCTTGGGAGGAGCTCAAGCCCCAGCCTCACAGCGTATCTTCAAGCTGTTTTCTCGCGAGGTGAACGTCGTCCTCCCCAAGCTCGAGGCCACACTGCCACTTAGGTGGTCCAAGTGTGCCATCACCTTCATCTTGGCAGACCAGCTCAAGTGCGCGGCCACCGCTGGCACTCTCCCGATGGTCTGTTCACCCATCATCAGTAACGTGCAAGTCACCAAGACCCTCATCGACGGCGGAGCAGGGCTTAACGTCCTGTACGTCGAGATGTTCGACAACCTTCAAGTGCCCTAAGATCAGCTTCAGCCTACCAAGCCTTTCTCATGAGTGACCGATGGCTCCACCACCCCGATAGGACAGGTCCGCCTCCCAGTCACCTTCGGACAGCGCGACAACTATTGCACCGAGCTCATCGACTTCGACATCGCCCATATCCATCTGCCATACAATGCCATCCTTGGGTATCTAGCCCTGGCCAATTTCATGGCGGTGACCCACCATGGCTACAACGTCCTAAAGAAGCCAGGAAGCAGAGGAATCATCACAGTCCCCTGCGAAGAAAGAGATGCGGTATGCTCCCCCGAGCGTGCCTTCCAAGCTGCAACAATCGAAGACCCCGACAGCAAGGGCGAGTAACCTCCTGAGGCCATCCCCAAGAAGAAGAAGAAGTTGCTCCACACAAGGCCTTAGGGGAGCGGCACCTCAAGCGGTGCCACGTCAGGATCGACGCCCGTGCCTGGGGCGCCTCCCTCTATCGCATAGGAAGGCGCGCCCGGCGCCCTCCTCGGGTAGGGCTCGGGGGCTCTCTTCTGGAGGGCCTCAGACCTTGCCAACATTATGAGGGAGGCGCTCGGGCACCATTTGGAGGGATGCTTTGTGGCACGTTTCCATCAGGAGAACACAGGGCAAGGAGCGCCCAGCGCTCAGGAGTTCGTTACCAAGACCACTCAGGAACTGCAGGATGCAAGGGCCATGCGCGGCCATCGCCGCTCACTTGGGGCAGCCCCCCATCCAGGTGAGGATGTTGGGCTACGCGTCTGCATCGACGTCCCAGGGCTCAACAGGAGCTCTTCTGGCCTTCGCGCGTGGGACGCTGCGAGGGTCCACCACACAGCTACATTCGCATGCCATTCGGCCTGCCGAGCGTGGCATCCGCCTTCAAGTGCAACTTGCGGCGCGTCCTGGTGGCTCAGGAGGCCAGGCACCATGCAGTCTTGGCGGAGATGGAGACAGTCCTCCAGGAACCGCTTGGACCCCCAGAGCCTCCCGAGGCTCAGGGCCCCGGCGGCTCGTGAGGAGCAACCCCTTCGCCGCGCACCTTCAGCTGCCCCAACACCCCTTCTGCAATGGAACCAGGTGTCATTTTCCAAGTTTATTTAGCTGGGAGCACCCTCAGGGCTGCATCATTCCCAGGCCGTGTGGGTCCGTCCCTGCGGCACGTATCCCTTTTTTATGTCTTTAGCTACCTAGCTGGGGGCGTCCCTCGGGCTGCATCATCCCCAAGCCGCTCGGGCTGACCCAGTGGCATGTATCTCCCCTGCATTTACTTGAGCCAGTTTGCTTTCCATGCTTAATCTATCTATGACTATCACCTACTTGATTGTCACCTACCACGGGAGCTGCTCACGCTGGCACGACGCTTGTGCTTGGGTCCGTCCCTGCAACATTGACAAATCTGAGCGGTCGAGCTATGGCCGCGCGCGCCACCTCACCAGGCCCTCAGTTCCTTCTTCTCTTGCGGAGCGACCAGCGGCCGGCTGGGAATTCTAATGGCAATCTGCGCCCTTCCTCGTACTGACTTGCAGGAACATCACGAGGACCACGGCAGGTGGCACCGCGGGCTCCCTCTTCTCCCATGTAATCCGCTTGCGCGTTAAAAGGGGGGCTCCTGAGCATCGCGACTCAGGAGCTCTTATTGGCTCTCCAGCCCTCACCCCTTGGCCTTGACCATGACATCGCGACCTGGCATACCAGCGGCGGCTGAGCTTGCTCGAGGGCTGGGACCTGAGGATGTAGAGCATGAAGGAGAGCGTGGGGAAGAGGAGGGGACTCGTACGGGCCCGACCTAGTTATGCTACGACCGCCTACACATGAGTCTGGCGCCTCGAGAAGGACCGGCCCTGGACTGCCAAGATAAGTTTCACGCTCGGTGTTGGTGTACAAAAGGAGGGGCGCACTTTTGTACCCCTTTACCTGCACGGCAATGGAGCCGCCCACGGTCACACCAAGTAGAACAGGGGAGGCGAGCCAAGGTAAGACCGAAGCCCAAGATAACCAGAGCAACTCCAAGGCCAAGACCACAAAGAGCAGCGGGACGAAGCAGGTTCCCCCGGCAAGACCCTTGCCGGGGCAGCCTTAGCGGCCCCGGCAAGACCCTTGCCGGAGCAGCTCGCCCCACACCAACAGAGCGAGCCACCCTTGAGCCCACGGTCTCCAACATCACGTTGGGCCAAGGGTCGGGAGGCACCTCCATGGTGGCATGTAGATCTTTGTGATGACAAGGAACACCCAAGATCAGGTGAGGATTAGAAGACGACGATCCTCGGCAAGATCCTTGCCGAGGAAGGCCACGATACCCCCGGGAATATCCTTGCCGGGGACGACAGCGCGCCACGGCAAGACCCTTGCCAGGCCAGCCGGCAAGGCCCTCGCCAAAGACGACAGCAGGGCCACTGCCAGGCCCGCGCCAACCAAGTTTCCACTGCCGTTCACATGCAGCTGCCAGCCCAACCAGCTGAGCGGGCACCTGCATGGCAACAAGCAGCTCCCAGGCCAACTCAACAAGCGCCTGTGTGGCGACATGCAGATCTTTGTGGAGGCTCCACCACCGCGCCACCTCAGCTGCCTGCCTACCTACGTGGCACCACATGCGTCGCTGGCCAGGGCGCGTGTCGAAGCAAGGAGGAGCGGAGACAGACGGAACGGGCCTCTCCCCCGTCCCAAATAAACACTACAAAAAAAGACACATCCGTGACATTTTGGGCCGAACAAAACTTTTTCTGTCATACATATGACACTTCTATGACGATAATTGTGACAAAACCCGGTATTATTATAGATGTGGTGGGATCCTACTTCTATGACAAAAAATCATGACAGAAAGTGGGCTTTTCGTCCTAGGCGGGCCGGAGACGCAGCTGCATGACATTCTTTGGGCCGTCCATGACAGAAAAAACCGTGGTAGAATCGAGGGGGAGGAAAATTTTGGGGAGTTTCCGGTTATGGTGGGAGGTCGGGGGCCCAGCGATGCGCGTTTCTCTCGTACACGTACGCGCGTGTGTGCGAGGCGTTGGCTCTAACTGAACCTGAGCGAGGCGTTGGGCTCTAACTGAATCCGAGCGATTGCACTCCGGCTATGCGTTACTGAACCCGAGCGATCAATCGATGGCTGTTAACTGAACCCGATCGAGTGATTCCTTCGCTACTGCAGCTAACTGAAGCCGATCAATGCTGCCTCTGGGGTGAACAGTGAGTGTTGCGGGGGGGTTGATGAGCAAAGGAGCGGTGGCGTTTGCCTCTGGATGAACAGGACCCCGTGGTGTGGAGGGCTGGATGAACAGTAGACAGTGGAGGGGTGTTTGAACAGGACCTCGTGGTGTGGAGGGTTGGATGAATAGTATACGGTGGAAGGGTGGTTGAACAGTAGCCGGTGGAGTAGCACGTGGTGGAGGCTGGATGAACAGGAGCCCGTGGAGGCTGGAGGAGGTCGACGGTAGCCCGTGGAGGCTGGAGGAGGTCGACAGTGGAGATGAACAGATCCGTGGAGTCCTGCTTTTGTACGCCACACCTTGCCGATCAACAGACCCCGTTTGACCGTAGGAGGTCCGCTTCCTCCGTTTTGCGGTACGCCACACCCCTCCCGATCAATAGGACCTCCGTTTCGACCGTAGGACATCCGCTTCTCCGTCGCGGTATGCCAGCCTCGCTTCCATCGCTGTTCCGGCCCAAGCCGTTGGCACCCACGCTTCGCTTGCCTCCGGATGAACACAACGCATTCCGTTGCCTCCCCATGAACACAACGCATTCCGTTGCCTCCCCATGAACACGACGACGACGCTGTTTCTCCGTTCTGACCCAGCCATGTACACGAGCCCTCGTCGTACGTATGCGTGAGTAGGCGTTCGAGACCCTGCCCGTATGTACGTACGTGGCTGTATTTTCTTTCTTGCACCTCGCCGTGTATGACGCGTGTACATGCTATGTGCGCGCCTCTACTACGACACGTGCACGCCTCTACAACGACCAGTATGTACGTACACGTTCGCGACCAGAATGACAACGCTACGTACGCTTCGATCAGGTGGGTCCCGACTGTCAGGCACTTCCTTGCGTGCGAAAATGTAGCTGGTGGGTCCCAGCAGTCAGAGGAGCGGATCATCTTTTTTGCCCGAACGCACTTCCTTTGCATGCGAAGATGTAGCTGGTGGGTCCCAGCAGTCAGGGGGCGAATCGTTTTTTTGCCCGGATGCACTTCCTTGCATGCAAAGATGTAGCTGGTGGGTCCCAGCAGTCAGGGGGGCGAATCATTTTTTTTGCCCGGACGCACTTCCTTGCGTGCGAAGATGTAGCTGGTGGGTCCCAGCAGTCAGGGGAAAATGTTTTTTTCACGAAATACGGTAGCCCGTCCGGTGGGTCCCCGCTGTCAGGTGGAGGAATCATTATTTTGCGCGTAATAAGGAGGCACTTCCTTGCTGCAGCCGTGGACCCAGCTGTCAGCCTCTCCACGTACAGTCCACGTCCTATGGAAGTCGTTCCTTGACCGTGTTGACCACGCCGCGCCGAGAGCACCACAGCGGTGGACGATGGCGAGGCCTAGGAAGGGGACGCCTCGGAGCCGGGGAAGACGCAGCAGTGGATGCCCACACAAAGAGGAGTATGAGGGTTCACTGGTTCGGCTGCGGTGTGAGGCTGCTGTCACCGCAGAATAACAGGGGGTGTGGGTGAGTAGAGGGAAGGCCTGGCCAGCGGTGGGAGTAGTAGGGGCGGTGAGGCCTCCGCGGCATCAGAGCCGGCCACAAGTCAGCCTCCCACTATGCTGGGTTCCAGCTGGCAGGGGGAGTATTCATTTTTTTGTGCGTAATAAGGAGGCACTTCCTTGCGTGCGAAGATAGCTGGTGAGTCTGACATGTCAGCGGGGGCATGTTTTTTTCGCGAAATACAAAGGCCCTTCCGGTGGGTCCCAGATGTCAGGTGGAGGAATAATTATTTTGCGTGTCATAAGGAGGCACTTCCCTGCTGCGGCCGTGGACCCAGTTGTCAGCCTCTCCACGTACAGTCGACGTCCGATGGAAGCCGTTCCTTGACCACGTTCACCACGCCGCGCCGAGAGCACCAGAGTGGTGGACAACGACGAGGCCTAGGAAGGGAACGACATGGAGGCAGGGAAGACTTGGCAGTTGTTTCCCACGCTGAGGGGAGTACGACTATACGAGGGTTTACTGGTTCGTCTGCCCTCGCCGGAGAATAACAGCAGGTGTGGGTGAGTAGAGGGATGGCTAGGCTAGCGATGGGAGTACGGTGGGGCGGTGAGGCCTGCACGGCAGCACAGCCGGCCGTGGGGAGGAGGGAGCAGCTAGTCCCGCCGACGCTTGTTTGAGTAATTTGGAGCAGGAAGAGCAGAGATTGAAGAAGCACGACGGCCGTTGGATGGACATCGTACGGTCATTGGAGCTAGAATCGTTCATATTGACTAAGTTGACAAAGCCCTCTATCCCCATCAACTTAGTAGGCCCACAAGTCAGCCTCCCACCATGGTCGGTCCCAGCTAGCAGGGGGAGTATTCATTTTTCTGTGCGTAATAAGGAGGCACTTCCGGTGCGTCCGAGCTGACAGCGGGGGGGGGGGGGACGTTCTTTTCATGAAATACGGTGGTCCGTCCGGTGGGTCCCAGCTGTCAGGGGCAAACGTTTTTTTCACGAAAAATGGTGGCCCGTCCGGTGGGTCACAGCAGTCAGGGGGGAAACATTTTTTTCGCGAAATACTGGTGGCCCGTCCGGTGGGTCCTTGTTGTCAGGTGGAGGAATAATTATTTTGCGCGTAATAAGGAGGCACTTCCTTGCGGCTGCCGTGGACCCAGCTGTCAGCCTCTCCATGTACAGTACTCTTCTGATGGAAGTTGTGTTGGAAATATGCCCTAGAGGCAATAATAAATTAGTTACTATTATTATATTTCCTTGTTCATGATAATCGTTTATTATCCATGCTATAATTGTATTGATAGGAAACTCAGATACATGTGTGGATACATAGACAACACCATGTCCCTAGTAAGCCTCTAGTTGACTAGCTCGTTGATCAATAGATGGTTACGGTTTCCTGACCATGGACATTGGATGTCGTTGATAACGGGATCACATCATTAGGAGAATGATGTGATGGACAAGACCCAATCCTAACCCTAGCACAAAGATCGTGTAGTTCGTATGCTAAAGCTTTTCTAATTACAAGTATCATTTCCTTAGACCATGAGATTGTGCAACTCCCGGATACTGTTGGAATGCTTTGGTGTACCAAACGCCACAACGAATCGGGTGGCTATAAAAGGTGCTCTGTGTATCTCCGAAAGTGTCTGTTGGGTTGGCACGAATCGAGACTGGGATTTGTCACTCCGTGTGACGGAGAGGTATCTGTGGGCCCACTCGGTAGGACATCATCATAATGTGCACAATGTGACCAAGGGGTTGATCATGGGATGATGTGTTACGGAATGAGTAAAGAGACTTGCCGGTAACGAGATTGAACAAGGTATCGGGAATACCGACGATTGAATCTCGGGCAAGTACTATGCCGGTAGACAAAGGGAATTGCATATGGGATTGCTTGAATCCTTGACATCGTGGTTCATCCGATGAGATCATCGTGGAACATGTGGGAGCCAACATGGGTATCCAGCTCCCGCTGTTGGTTATTGACCGGAGAACGTCTCGGTCATGTCTGCATGGTTCCCGAACCCGTAGGGTCTACACACTTAAGGTTCGGTGACGCTAGAGTTGTTATGGGAAATTGTATGTGGTTACCAAAGGTTGTTCGCAGTCCCGGATGAGATCCCGGACATGACGAGGAGCTTCAGAATGGTCCGGAGGTGAAGATCGGTATATTGGACGAAGGGTATTGGAGTCCGGAATTTTTCCGGGGGTACCAGGTGATGACCAGCGTGTCCGAAATGGGTTTCGGAGGCCCCGACAAGCTTTGGGGGGCCTTATCGGCCGAGGGGAGAGGGCACATCAGCCCACTAAGGGGCTGAGCGCCCCTCCCACCCCATCTCACGTAACCTGGAGAGGTGGGGGCGCCACCCCTAGGGCAGCCACCCTCCCGGCTTGGGGGCAAGTTTCCTAGGGGTGGGGGCGCCAAACCCATCTAGGGTTTCCCTATGGCCGCCGCCTCCCTAGGGAACCCTAGGCGCCTCCCCTCCTCCCTTCCCCTATATATAGTGAGAGAGAGAGGGCAGCCGCACCTTCCCCTGGCGCAGCCCTCTCCCTCCTCCAACACCTCCTCCTCCTCCGTAGTGCTTGGCAAAGCCCTGCCGAAGAACCACGAGCTCCATCACCACCATGCCGTCGTGCTGTCAGAGTTCTCCCTCAACTTCTCCTCTCCCCTTGCTAGATCAAGAAGGAGGAGACGTCCCCGAGATGTACGTGTGTTGAACGCGGAGGCACCGTTGTTCGGTGCTTAGATCGGAATCAACCGCGATCTGAATCGTTGCGAGTACGACTCCTTCATCCGCGTTCTTGTAACGCTTACGCTTAGCGATCTTCAAGGGTATGAAGATGCTCATCCACTCCCTCTCTTGTTGCTAGAATCTCCATAGATTGATCTTGGTGATGCGTAGAAAATTTTGAATTTCTGCTACGTTCCCCAACAGTGGCATCATGAGCTAGGTCTATGCGTAGTTTCTATGCATGAGTAGAACACAAGTTGTTGCGGGCGTTGATTTTGTTCAATATGCTTACCGTTACTAGTCCAATCTTGTTTCGACGGTATTGTGGGATGAAGCGGCCCGGACCGACCTTACACATACACTTACGTGAGACAGGTTCCACCGATCGACATGCACTTGTTGCATAAGGTGGCTAGCGGTGCCGCCTCCCACTTTAGTCGGATCGGATTCGATGAAAAGGGTCCTTATGAAGGGTAAATAGCAATTGACATATCACGTTGTGGTTTTGCGTAGGTAAGAAACGTTCTTGCTAGAAACCAATAGCAGCCACGTAAAACATGCAAACAACAATTAGAGGACGTCTAACTTGTTTTTGCAGGGTATGCTATGTGATGTGATATGGCCAAAAGAATGTGATGAATGATATGTGATGTATGAGATTAATCATGTTCTTGTAATAGGAATCACGACTTGCAAGTTGATGAGTATGACAACCGGCAGGAGCCATAGGAGTTGTCTTAATTTATTATATGACCTGCGTGTCATTGAACAACGCCATGTAATTACTTTACTTTATTGCTAAGCCGTTAGCCATAGTAGTAGAAGTAATAGTTGGCGAGACAACTTCATGGAGACACGATGATGGAGATCATGATGATGGAGATTATGGTGTCATGTCGGTGACGATGATGATCATGGAGCCCCGAAGATGGAGATCAAAAGGAGCAAAATGATATTGGCCATATCATGTCACTTTTTGATTGCTTGTGATGTTTATCATGTTTATGCATCTTATTTGCTTAGAACGACGGTAGCTTAAATAAGATGATCCCTCGCAATAATTTCAAGAAAAGTGTTCCCCTAACGTGCACCGCTATGCGAAGGTTCATTGTTTCAAGCACCACGTGATGATCGGGTGTGATAGATTCTAACGTCAATACAACGGTGTAAGCCAGATTTACACACGCAATATACTTAGGTTGACTTGACGAGCCTAGCATGTACAGACATGGCCTCGGAACACGAAAGACCGAAAGGTCGAGCATGAGTCATATAGAAGATATGATCAACATGAAGATGTTCACCGACGTTGACTAGTCCGTCTCACGTGATGATCGGACACGGCCTAGTTGACTCGGATCATGTAATCACTTAGATGACTAGAGGGATGTCTATCTGAGTGGGAGTTCATAAGATGGACTTAATTATCCTGAACATAGTCAAAAGATCTTCGCAAATTATGTCGTAAGCTCGCGCTTTAGTTCTACTGTTTAGATATGTTCCTAGAGAAAAATTCAGTTGAAAGTTGATAGTAGCAATTATGTGGACTAGGTCCATAAACTGAGGATTGTCCTCGTTGCTTCGTAGAAGGCTTATGTCCTTAATGCACCGCTTAGTGTGCTGAACCTCGAATGTCGTCTGTGGGTGTTGCGAACATCTAACATACACGTTTTGATAACTACGTGATAGTTCAGTTAAACGATTAGAGTTGAGGCACCAAAGACGATTTCGAAACGTCGCGGAACATATGAGATGTTTCGAGGGCTGAAATTGGGATTTCAGGCTCGTGCCCACGTCAAAAGGTATAAGACCTCCAACAAGTTTCTTAGCCTACAAACTAAGGGAGAAAAGCTCAATCGTTGAGCTTGTGCTCAGATTGTCTGAGTACCACAATCACTTGAATCGAGTGGGAGTTAATCTTCCAGATGAGATAGTGATGTTTTTCCAAAGTCATTGCCACCAAGCTGCTAGAGCTTCGTGATGAACTATAACATATCAGGGATAGATATAATGATCCTTGAAATATCTGCGATGTTTGACACCGCAAAAGTAGAAATCAAGAAGGAGCATCAATTGTTGATGGTTGGTGAAACCACTAGTTTCAAAAAGGGCAAGGGCAAGAAGGGATACTTTATGAAACAGCAAATCAGCTGCTGCTCTAGTGGAGAAACCCGAGGTTGAACCCAAACCCGAGACTAAGTGCTTCTGTAATGAGAGGAACAGACACTAAAGCAGAACCACCCTAGATACTTGGTGGATAAGAAGGCAGGCAAGGTCGACGGAAGTATATTGGATATACATTATGTTAATGTGTACTTTACTAGTACTCCCAGTAGCACCGGGGTATTAGATACCGGTTCGGTTGCTAAGTGTTAGTAACTCGAAATAAAAGCTACGGAATAAACGGAGACTAGCTAAAGGTGAGCTGACGATATGTGTTGGAAGTGTTTCCAAGGTTGATATGATCAAGCATCGCACGCTCCCTCTACCTTCGAGACTGGTGTTAAACCTAAATAATTGTTATTTGGTGTTTGCGTTGAGCATAGACATGATTGGATTATGTCTATCACAATACAGTTATTCATTTAAGGAGAATAATGGTTACTCTGTTTATTTGAATAATACCTTCAATGGTCTTGCACCTAAAATGAATGGTTTATTAAATCTCGATTGTAGTGATACATATGTTGATGCCAAAAGATATAAGATAGTAATGATAGTACCACCTATTTGTGGCACTACCATGTAAGTCATATTGGTATAAAATGTATGAAGAAGCTCCATGTTGATGGATCTTTGGACTCACTCATTTTTGAAAAGTTTGAGACATGCGAACCATGTCTATTGGTGTATATGCATGAAGAAACTCCATGTAGATGGACCGTTTGGACTCACTTGATTTTGAATCACTTGAGACATGCAAATCATACCATATGGGCAAGATGACTGAAAGCCTCATTTTCAGTGAAATGGAACAAGAAAGCAACTTGTTGGAAGTAATACATTTTGATGTGTGCAGTCCAATGAGTGCTGAGGCACGCAATGGATATCGTTATGTTCTTACTTCACAAATGATTTGAGTAGATACTGAGTATATTTACTTGATGAAACACAAGTCTGAATTATTGAATGGTTCAAGTAATTTCAGAGTGAAGTTGAAGATCTTCGTGACAAGAGGATAAAATGTCTATGATATGATCATAGAGATGAATATCTGAGTTACAAATTTTGGCACGCAATTAAGACATTGTGGAAATTGTTTCACAATTAATACCGCCTGGAACACCATAGTGTGATGGTGTGTCCGAACATCATAGTTGCACCCTATTGGATATGGTGCGTACCATGATGTCTCTTATCGAATTACCACTATCGTTCATGGGTTAGGCATTAGAGACAATCACACTCACTTTAATAGGGCACCACGTAATTCCGTTGAGACGACACTGTTTGAACTATGGTTTGGAGAAACCTAAGTTGCCGTTTCTTAAAAGTTTGGGGCTGCGACGCTTATGTGAAAAAGTTTCAGGTTGATAAGCTCGAACCCAAAGCGGATAAAATGTATCTTCATAGGACACCCAAAACAGTTGGGTATACCTCCTAATTCAGATCCGAAAGCAATAGGGATTGTTTCTTGAATCGGGTCCTTTCTCGAGGAAAAGTTTGTCTCGGAAAGTTGAGTGGGAGGATGGTGGAGACTTGATGAGGTTATTGAACAGTCACTTCAACTAGTGTGTAGCAGGGCACAGGAAGTTGTTCCTGTGGTGCCTACACCAATTGAAGTAGAAGGTTATGATAGTGATCATGAAGTTTCAGATCAAGTCACTACCGTACCTCGTAGGGTGACAAGGATGCGTACTACTCCAGAGTGGTACAGTAATCCTGTCTTGAAGGTTATATTACTAGACAACAATGAACCTACGAGCTATGGAGAAGCGATGGTGGGCCCGGATTCCGACAAATGGCTTGAGGGCATAAAATCCGAGAGAGGATCCATGTATGAAAACAAAGTGTACACTTTGGAAGAACTACATGATGGGCGTAAGGCTATTGGGTACAGATGGATTGAAAAGGAAGACGGACAATGATGGTATGTATCACCATTAAGAAAGCTCGACTTGTCGTTAAGATGATTTCCGACAAGTTCAAGGAGTTGACTACGGTGAGGATTTCTCATCCGTAGCGATGCTAAGAGTCTGTTGGAATTGGATTAGCAGCTACTGCATCATTTATGAAATCTTGCAGATAGGATGTCAAAAACCATTGTTTCCTCGACAATTTTCTTGAGGAAAGGTTGTATGTGATACAACCAGAAGGTTTTGACAATCCTGAAAGACGCTAACAAGTATGCAAAGCTCCAGCAATCCTTCTAAGGACTGGAGTAAGCACCTCGGAGTTGGAATGTACGCTTTGATGAGATGATCAAAGATTTTGGTTTATGCAAATTTTATGAGAAACTTGTATTTCCAAAGAAGTGAGTTGGAGCACTATAGAATTTTTGATGAGTATATGTTGTTGACATATTGTTGATCAGAAATGATGTAGAATTTCTAGAAAGCATATAGGGTTATTTGAAAAGTGTTTTCAATAGAAAACCTGGATTAAGCTGCTTGAACATTGAGCATCAAGATCTATGAGGATAGATCAAAAACCGCTAAATGGTACTTTCAAATGAGCACATACCTTGACATGATCTTGAAGGTGTTCAAGATGGATCAGTCAAAGAAGGAGTTCTTGCCTGAGTTGTAAGGTATGAAGTTAAGAGTTAAAGCTCGACCACGGCAGAAGAAATATAAAGGACGAATGTCATCCCCTATGCCTTAGCCATAGGCTCTATCTGAGATGTCATGCTTTGTACCGACTGATATGTGCCTTGCCACGTGTCGGCAAGGGGTACAAGAGTGATCCAGGAATGGATCATTGGACAGCGGTGAAAATTGTCCTTGGAGTAATAAGGACATATTTCTCGGTTATGGAGGTGATAAAGAGTTCGGCGTAAAGGGTTACGTTGATGCAAGCTTTAACACCTATCCGAATGACTCTGAGTAGCAAGCCGGATACGTATAGTGGAGCAACCATTCGGAATAGCTCCAAGTGGAGCGTGGAAGCAGCATTTACAATATGACCTATAGATTTGCGAAGTACATACGGATCTGAATGTTGCAGACACGTTGACTAAAACCTCTCTCACAAGCAAAACATGATCAAACCCCAGAACTCATTGAGTCTTAATCATACGATGATGTGAACTCATTGACATGAAAACTCATTGAGTCTTAATCATATGATGATGTGAACTCATTGATAAATGCAATGAAAACTTAGTTAATGCATAAAAATGTCCAAACGAATCCCGAAAAATCACAAAATTCACACAACACTCCTGTTGTTCTATGTTGACACGAGAAAAAATTTGAAAGCAATAAGAGGAAATGGATATCGTTTCGTCCCCAAAGGTGGGACGTTCCCTACCGAAAACCATCATGCTTGTTGTGAGAAGCATACACCCAAACCTACCCCAAATGGGACAAAAAATTTACCACGGCATGTTGATGCCGCTCCATGATAGCATGCCAAGTTTCATGAATTTCAAACGAGTTTTGGATTTACTAGAATTTAAAAACCAGGCATCTCAATGTTTTGCCGGAAATCAACGGTGCGCTGGTGTTCGAAATTCATTCCAATTTCTTGCATGGGACCTAAGCATGCACCCAAGGACACAGATTTGATTTTTCAACCAATTTATATGCACTAGAGCATGTGCATGTAGTTCAAAATTTTAATTGTGCACATAAATGCATTGAAAATGAAATTAATGCATAAAAATGTCCAAACAAACACCGAAAAATCACAAAAATTCACACAACACTCCTATTGTTCTATGTTGATATAAAAAAATATGAAAGCAATAAGAGGCAATGGATATCGTTTCGTACCCATAGGTGGGACGTTCCCTACCGAAAACCATCATGCTTGTTCTGAGAACCTCTGATTTGTGAGAAGCATATACCCAGACCTGCCCCAAATGGGACAAAAAAAATTCCCACGGCATGTTCATGCCGCTCCACGATAGCATGCCAAGTTTCATGAATTTCAGACGAGTTTTGGATTTCCTAGAATTTAAAAACCAGGCATCTCAATGTTTTGCCGGCAATCAACGGCGCCCTGGAGTTTGAAATTCATTCCCATTTCTTACATGGGACCTAAGCATGCATCCAAGGACACATATTAGATTTTTCAAACAATTTATATGCACTGGAGAATGTGCATGTAGTTCAAATTTGAATTATGCAGATAAATGCATTGAAAACTCAATTAATGCATAAAAATGTCCAAATGAACCCCGAAAAATCACAAAAAATCACACAACACTCCAGTTATTCTATGTTGACACGAGAAAAAATTTGAAAGCAATAAGAGGCAATGGATATTGTTTCGCCCCTAGAGGTGGGATGTTCCCTATCGAAAACCATCATGCTTGTTGTGAGAAGCTCTGGTTTGTGAGAAGCATATCCCCAAACCTGCCCCAAATGGGATAAATTTTTTACCAAGACATGATGATGCCGCTCCATGATAGCATGCCAAGTTTCAAGAATTTCAGACGAGTTTTGGATTTACTATAATTTAAAAACCCGGCATCTCAATGTTTTGCCGGCAATCAACGATGCACTGGTGTTTTAAATTCATGGGACCTAAGCATGCACCCAAGGACAAGATTTTAGTTTCAACCAATTTATATGCACTGGAGCATGTGCATGTAGTTCAAATTTGAATTATGCACATAAATGCATTGAAAACTCAATTAATGCATAAAAATGTCCAGACGAACCCCGAAAAATAACAAAAATTCACACAACACTCCTGTTGTACTATGTTGACACGAGAAAAAAAATTTGAAGCAATAAGAGGCAATGGATATCGTTTCGTCCCCAAAGGTGGGACGTTCCCTACCAAAAAACATCATGCTTGTTGGGAGAAGCTCCGATTTGTGAGAAGCATATACCCAAACCTGCCCCAAATGGGACAAAAATTTTACCACGGCATGTTGATGCCGCTCCATGATAGCATGCCAATTTTCATGAATTTGAGACGAGTTTTGGATTTACTAGAATTTTAAAACCAGACATCTCAATGTTTTGCCGGCAATCAATGGTGACCTGGTGTTTGAAATTCATTCCCATTTCTTGCATGGGACCTAAGCATGCACCCAAGGACACAGATTTGATTTTTCAACCAATTTATATGCACTGGAGCATGTGCATGTAGTTTAATTTTGAATTGTGCACCTCAAATGGCTAGAAAACCAATTTAATGTATAAAATGTTCAAACGAACCTTGAATAATTCCAATTCTTTTACGACACACATATAGTTGCATGTTCACTCTAGATAAAAGGTATAGGAATTGAAACACCATCCATTGCCGCTGTGACCCCATTATGTAATTCAAATCAATATGAAAAATCAAGTAGATCACACACAGTTTATTATCAGCAACCGTGTGAGATGCAGCACAAAATATCCTAGAGCACCGTCGGTGTATAGTACGCCTATGGCTTACGCGAGAAGGTGCGTCGGCTACAGTCCACATCCGGCATCTCAAGCAAACTAGCTCGCTCCCCAAATATCATTTCACTGCTCAATCATCACCGGTGAAAGATGGGCACGTGGACCCACGTCGTGAGGGCAACTTCGGTGGCCCACTTCGGCGGGAGCGCAGACGCAGCTGCCATGCGCGTGCTAACAAGGTGCATGAGCGTGGCCGCTGTTGCTTCTCGGGTGGCGGCAGCAACATCTGGCTCGTGGATAGCAGCTGGCAATAGCGGCAAAGCAGCTGCCCGTTCCGCAGCGGCGGCCTTAGCCCTAGTGGAGGCGTCCCATGACCATGTCGAGGCCGCCCACGCCCAGCTCCTGGCAGTCACTGCACAAATCGAACGAAGCTTCTCCGACAATGGTTGGCAACCCACGGCCGAAGAGCTGGCAATCGCCTAGAGCGTTCTAGCAGCTATCTGTTCCTCCGCCGCATACATTGTGAAGACGAAGCCCGTCCAAGCCCAGATCGCGTCCGCCCACGCCCAGCTCGTGGCGCCTTTTCCAAAGAGATGGCGGACGCGGATGGCGAGATGCTTCCCGAGTATGGTGCGATGGATCCCATGGAGCCCCTTCCCCAGGAGACCGTCGGGCGCGAGCTGGACATGCAGGCGGCGGCAGAGATAGACGAGCACCAGCCGTAGTAGTACTCTTTGTTTTGTTTAATTAAGAGCGCTGGTCTTTAATTTGTTAGAGTAATGTTTAGGTTAGCTAGCTCTGTTTAATTTTGAACTTGATCGATTAAGAAGTGTGGGTGTGCTATAGTCTCCTTTGTGTACTCAAACTATGCAATGACGCGGATGACCATTGTATCCATGCAAACTCGAACCAAAACTATTGACGTTCAAACTCATCACACACAGGGTAAGCTATCTGAATCATTTGTGATGTCCACATATCGTACACAGTTTTGAATAAGGGACCGTGTCTCATGACACTTTGTGCGCCAGTTTTTTGGCTGAAGCGATTCCAAATTTTCGACTTCCGCGGAAATATCTACCTCCCCGCCCCTCCCCTTACCAAAAGCCACATTTTCCCCCTTTCCGCCTTCCTTTCCAAGTTGAAACCTTCACTCCTTTCTTGCAGCGCCGCCTCCTCTTAGGCGACTCTCCTTCACGCTGCTCAGCCTCGTCTATCCAGGCAGGTAATCCACACCGTACCCCTATCCTCCTCCTCCTTCCACATCCCAGATGCCCCGACCGTCGACGCGAGCACGACACCTTCCACCCAAATCACCGACCCCTCCACCAAATAAGCGCCGCCCTAAGCCATGGTGCATGAAGTATAGCCAGGATCTCAAGGAGCATTTGGCAGCGGAGAAGCAAATCGCGGCCGCACGCATGGATGAGGTCGCGATGGCTGCTATTCGTGCCGACCCCCAGATCTTGGAGGAGCACCTTGCTGTTTGCTAGCTATGCCGGTTAAGCATGCTCGGTTTACCCATTGCGTGTGCTGCTCCTGCCTTTCCTTCACAAATTCTAGTGAATTTTGCTATCTAATTTTACCATGCAATCTGTTGCGCTATTTTATATGTTCTATATGTCATGCAGTGTGGTGCTCACTTATTAACTATCTTGTTAATTAGTTTTCATCTTCAGTTAACTATTTGGTTCAATTCTGCAAATGTGATGTTCAATCCTTCAGGATGCAATTTTGTATTGTCATCCATGTGAGAAATAAATCGAATTTATCTTTACAAAATACATGAGAAACAAATACAATTGCTATATTTCCAAGTTGTCAAACATGCTTTGTTTGGTTATACATTATGCAATGTGGTGCTCAGTTAATGTTTCGTTCATTTGTGTTGTGGTGTTTAGTTAACTCTTTGGTTCAATTCTGCAATGCGATGTTCAATAGTTGTGGGTGCATTCTGTTATTGTATACCATGTGAGGAATAAATTGAATTTGGCTATAGTAAATACATGATAAACAAATACAATTGCTATAATTGGCTGTAGTTAACTATTTGGTTAATTGTCTGATCTTCTATTCGGACTATGTTATATTGTGCAATGTGGTGCTCAGTTAATGTTTGGTTCATTTGTTGTGGTGTTTTATTAACTGGTTGGTTCAATTCTGTAATGCGATGTCCAAGTGTCATGGGTAGAATTTTGTATTGTTGTGCATGTGGGGAATAAATCAAATTTGACTGCACTTAATACATGAGAAACATATACAAGTACTATATTTCCTAGTTCTTAATCATGCTTGGTTTGGGTAAATGGGTTTTCCGTGTGGCTTGAATTAATCTGATTAATCTGCAATGTGCTTATTTTTCATCAACATATTTTACTGATAGCATGCGAACCCTTACTTAACCTGATGACTAACTACCTTATATGTGTTGCAGGGAAACAATGGGAAGCACTGAGGTTTTACAATCGAGGTTAACACGTGCATGGTCCATTATCTAATAGCACATTATTGTGCAATTGCAGGAACCATTATAATATTTTGGTTTTTAACAATTTGGTCTTGCACATGTAGGTCCTGCTGTTAGAGGTTTTGACCCACTGTTCGACCCTTTTTGCATATGGGGAAATGAGTTGTCCATGAATATCAATCAAATCAAGAAACTTGGAAAGATTGTTAGGATAAAGAAATTAGCGACAAAAAACAACAAGATCTTTGTGTGCAAAATGAAGAAGACATCAGTTCACTACAAGATGGTACTAATATTATACCTTGCCTTTTCTTATTCCTTTGCGCCATTTCCAATATAGAGAAGATATTTATGCACATCCTTGTTTTCAGGCCTTTCCAAAGAAGTTCACTGATGATTACCTCTCAAACCACCTCTATGGTCAGGAGGTGAGGAAGGTTTTCATACAACACCTACGTTAAATATTGAAGTGTTCCTGAAGAGGACGAAGGACGGATGGTCAATCATCCACAGGAACTGGCCTAAAGTTGCAAAGACCTTCAACATGAATGAAGGCTCAATATTCGCCTTCCGCTTCAGCAGTTTTCCAGATGAGATGCATCTGTCTATATACCGTCTATGATGCTAATTTCGAAAGGTTCTACATGTTGCATGTGGAACTTGCTGCCGGTGCAGTTGTGTAATGGGGTAGCTGAGTGCTGAAGCTATATCATGTTGTAGTCTGATGTATTTCAATTATGAAATTCTGCTTCCTTAATATGGAAATGAAATATATTGTGTGCTTAATATGAAATGTCAAATAGATTAATAAATGGATTATTAATAATCAGATAATGATCCTACTAATGGTGAATTAGCGTACTAATTGGGTTTTGCTATTGCAAACGGTTGTTGAAAAAATACCGTGGTTGATGACCTCACGCAACGCACACAGTTTCTAGGAATAAGCTGTGTTGGATCAATGAATAATCACACACGACTTTCTCTTGAAATCCGTTTGAGTTAGGCCACCTTGCGCAAACATTTAAACTGTGCGTGATGGACAACCTTTGCCACACAGTTTCTTCTATGGACCATGTGTAATACATTCAATAACGCAAACGATTTAACCGAAAAAATTGTGTGTGATGTACCTGTGAACGGAAACGTTTTCCTTGGAGCGACTGTGTGGGCTGTACATACGAATGGAAACGTTTAGTGGGGATGACTGTGTGGGATGTACTTGCGACCAGAAACAATTTTGCCGTATAATTTTATATTTTTTGGCTCTATTGTACGTATTTCCGTATTTGAGTGCTCGCCGGTCGCACACGACCTCATTTTGCCGAGCGTGTGTGCCAAGAGGGCATATCCCCAACGGTTTTTGGGTCGCGTGGGAAGAACCCCCCTATCGCCCACACTCGCTTGGCGATGGTTCCAAATGCCATTGCGGAAAGGGGTTTTGTTTAGGATCGACGCGTACCAGTGTTGATATGTGTTCGATATTTTGATAGTATGTATGTTGTGATTCCCTTAGTGGTGTCATGTGAACGTCGACTACATGACACTTCACCATATTTGGGCTTAAGAGAATGCATTGCGGAGTAGTTATTAGATGATGGGTTGCGAGAGTGACAGAAGCTTAAACCCTAGTTTATGTGCTATTCCGTAAGGGATGATTGGATCCAAAAGTTTATTTCTATGGTTAGAATTTATTCTTAATACTTTTCTCATAGTTGCGGATGCTTGCTAGGGGGTCAATCATAAGTAGGAGGTTTATTCAAGTAAGACCAGCACCTAAGCACCAGTCCACCCACATATCAAATTGTCAAAGTCGCAAACATGAATCGAATCAACATGATGAAAGTGACTAGATGAAATTCTCGTGTACCCCCAAGAACGCTTTGCTTATTATAAGAGACTGTTTGGGCTTGTCCTTTGCCTCAAAAGGATTGGGATACCTTGCTGCACTTTTTTTACCATTACCGTTACTTGCTCGTTACAAATTATCTTGCTATCAAACTACTCTGCTACTTACAATTTCAGTGCTTGCAGATATTAACTTGCTGAAAACCACTTGTCATTTCCTTCCGCTCCTTGTTGGGTTCGACACTCTTACTTATCAAAAAGGCTACAATTGATCCCATATACTTGTGGGTCATAAAGGCTATTTTCTGGCACCATTGCCGGGGAGTGAAGCGCTTCTGGTAAGTGGAAATTAGAAAGGACAAATTATTACAACGTACTGAAATTTATCGTCACTTGTTAATATGGAAAACAATCCTTTGAGGGGTTTCTTCGGGGTATCTTTACCTCGACCGGAACCACAATTAGTTACCCCTCGATCTACTGCATCTACTGAAAATATTGAATATGAAATTCCTTCCAGTATGATAGAACAACTGCTAGCTAATCCTTATACAAGAGATGGAACTGAACATCATGATATGCACTTAATATATGTGGAAGAAATTTGTAGATTGTTTAAGCTTGCAGGTTTACCCGGAGATGAAGTTAATAAGAAGGTTTTCCCTTTATCTTTGAAGGGAAAAGAATTGGCATGGTATAGGCTATGCGATGATATTGGATCTTGGAATTTGAATCGATTGAAATTGGAGTTTCAACAAAAAAATTATCCTATGCATCTAGTTCATCGTGATCGGAATTATATATATAATTTTTGGCCTCGTGAAGGATAAAGTATCACTCTAGCTTGTGGGAGGCTTAAGTCAATGTTATATTGATGCCCCAATCATGAGCTGTCCAGAGAAATTATTATCCAGAATTTTTATGCTCGGCTTTCTCATAATGATCGGTCCATGCTTGATACTTCTTATGCTGGTTCTTTTGGGAAGAAAACTATTGAATTCCGGTGGGATCTTTTGGAAAGAATTAAACACATATGAATGTTGGGAACTCGAGGAACGTAAAGAGTCAGGTATTAAGCTTAATTATGATTGTGTTAAATCTTTTATGAATACCGATGCTTTTCAAAAGTTTAGGACTAAATATGGACTTGACTCTGAGATATTATCCTCCTTTTGTGAATAATTTGCTACTCATGTTGATCTCCCTAAAGATAAGTGGTTTAAGTATCACCCACCTATTAAAGAAGGAATTAAAGAACCAGTACCAGCTAAAGAGGAAACTATTGTTTATAATGTTGATCCGGTTGTTCCTACTGCCACTACTGGAATCAGGATGTTTGTTGTCAGCAACTAGGGGTCTAGAGGTCGAGGATTGAGGTGTCGAGGGGTCGAGGGAAAAGCTGTCGAGGGTCTAGGGGTTGAGGATCGAGGTGTCAAGGGGTCAAGGGTCGTGGGGTCAAAGGGTCAAGGATCGAGGGGAAAATGAGTCGAGGATGTAGGGGTCGAGGATCAAGGTGTCGAGGGGTCGAGGGGAAAAGGGGAAAAGGGGTCGAGGATCGAGGGGAAAAGGAGTCAAGGGTCTAGGGGTCGAGTATCGAGGTGTTGAGGGGTCAAGGGGAAAAGGGGAAAAGGGGTCGATGGGTCGAGGATTGAGGGGAAAAGGAGTCGAGGGTCTAGGGGTCGAGGATAAAGGTGTCGAGGGTCGAGGGGAAAAGGGGTCGAGGGTCGCCACCCCGACGCCCTGACCCCGACACCCCGACCCCGACACGACACCCCGACCCTGCCCGATAACCCGACACCGCGACCGCGACACAGCACCCTGTCCTCGGTACGGCACCCCTGACCCGGAAGAAGCACCCCGAGACGACACCACAGACACCCCGACCCCCAACACGACACCCCGAGACCCCGATACGGCACCCCGAGACCCCTACACGACACCCCCAACACCCTGACCTCCGACACATCCCAAAAAAGGTGCATATATTTTTGAATTATGATTTAGGTCATATATTCAATTATTATTATGTACATATATATATATATTATTAATTAGTTCATGTTATTAGGTATTCAATTTTTAATTATGTTCATGATGATGACACACACTTAAATATTTTATTATGTTTATGTTGTACTAATTTCGTTTACTCTTTGTCATTATAGGTGTTGACAGATGGTGGGCGGGGGTCGAGAGCGCTCCAAGCCTCCTTCCTCAGCGCGTGCTGGGAGGGGTGCTATTATTCCACCCGAGCACCTTCGAAGAGCGCTGGTAGATAGCATGCAGACACCCACGGGCGCTTCTTCTTCGGCCGGGAGAGGTTGGGGTAGACGAAGAGGGCTCCTAGAGGTGGACGTGGTGGCGGGAGAGGTAGGAAGGTTGTTGTGCCTTCCTTGCCGCCACCCCCAGCTTATTCTCCGGACCACCGGAGTGCTCCGTCTCAGGTAGACCCATCTGACTTGGACCCATCTCGGACTCCGGTCCATGAGCCTCAGACCGACGAGCCTCGGGTCGCCGAGCCTTCGTCCTACGAGACTCGGGCCCCAGAGTCTTCGTCCCACGAGACTCCGGTCCCAGAGTCTTTGTCCCACGTGACTCCGGAGACAAGTGGCCATGTTGGTGGCGAGGACACCTTTTCTGATGATAGCTATAGCGAGGGTGCGCTGGTTGAGGGGGGCAAGAAGGTCCACCAGTGTGGTTTTACGAAGCTCCCACCCTTGCCGGCGACCCGCGATCATAGGTGGTTGATTGAGCCTAACAGGGAGAAGTAAGTGCATTTAATCTTTTTTATCCTTTGTCCTTCATGTTTCTTCAAATTAATATCTAATGTGTTGACCTTGTCATGCTGCAGGGGTTGGAAATATGGCCCTGGTGTCCGCAGGCCCAACCAGGTGCTTGGTGTGCTTTGCCGGCACCACTTCCCGGGGTGGGTCACGTTACCCGATGAGGGTTAAGTTCCACAGCTAGCACTAAGCTGGGAGCTGTAGGTGGCTGCCTTGGCCCTGCCGGAGGAGAGGGTCGATGTTGTCTTGTGTGAGACGGTGGCCGACATTATGAGGCGGCGGTTCTGGGTAATTTCTCCTTTACAGAGTTAAAAATCAACAGTACCTAGTGATTGTACTAATCAGTGTTGTCTTGTTCGATTGCAGACCTTCTACAGGTGTCTTGAGGAACACGAGTCGGACGCCTATGGTTCTCAAAGCCGAGTGCAAGCGCCTACTTCTGAACTTACGGCACGAGGCTAGGGTGTAGGCTGTTCGAGACTATTACGCCTCGACTAACATTAAGAGGGCCAAGAAGAAGAGCCGAGCTAAGTATCTGAGTAATGAGAAGTACATGAAGGTAATTACCTATTCTTAAGGCCTTGTACTTATTTTCCTTGATTTGATTCGTAGGTGTAGCGCCGAAATTTCTCTTTGTCTAACTTAGGTACCCCCCAGATGGTGTATGGATAGGATGGACTGTTGGGAGGCGTTGGTGGATGAGTGGTGCTCTCCCCAATGGCTAGCCGTCCACAACAAGGCTAGGGATCAGTGTGCCCAAATGCAAGGTGTGCCACACCATCAAGGGAGCTCCAACCTATTTGAGTACGGGGGTCACTAGGTATGTGGTTTACTTCACGATTCATGCAATTCCATTCTTCATGCTAGCTTGACACTTTAACTAATATGTTATTCCTCTCTTTCAGGCGCGACACAACAAGAAGGATGTGCACCGCTGTACGAACTCTATGCCATGGCCCATAGTGCCTCGTACAAGAAGGACAAGGCATTCTCTGAGGATTACCTCGATCATCCAGAGAGCTTCACCAACCTCTCCTCCCACAGCAAGCTCATGAGGTACAAAGACGTTGGGAAGATGAGGAAAAGGGAGGACTTCAACCCAGGCCAGAGTCCTTTTGATCTAGAGATCGTCATGCTATCTGATGGCGGGAGGTACCATGGCTCGTCCCCATTGGGGATGGACTCATACTTTGTACCAAAACTCTCCCGGAGATCAAGAAGCGCCAGACGAGCTCCGATCCTGAGATACCGCCTCGTCCATGGCCAATGGAGCTCGCCATCTTGGCTAGGGCCCAGGAGCTTCTGGCGGAGGCAAACAAGCAGGCTAAGCAGAGGGAGAGGGAGTTGGAGGAGAGGACGGCTAGTCTGTTGGAGGCGAAGAGGAACCGGAACGACGCGTCTCACCGGGCCCTATAGGAGCTCGACGTGGTAAGTTTCTCCTTCATATTAGCCAAATCATGCACGTAATGTTCATTTCATTACTAACTAATATGACAGAAAACAAAATGTGCAAACCGTGTGCGAGAAGAATAGTCAGACCCCGCCGCCGATGCCCCATATTGGTATAGCGGACATGGGGAGATTCATTTAAATGGTCATTAGTTTCTGGTATTCACATTTGAGTTACATCATACTAATGAGATATTGCAAATGGTACAGCATGCCTCCTGACAAGCATCGACCGATCCTTCTCCGTCTCGCACTGGCACAACCCTGACCGGTCCTTCTCTGTCTGGCACTGGCGCAAACCCAACCGGTCCTTCACCTCCATGATGACGCACTGCTGCAGGATGCTTCTAACGCCACACTATGATTAGAGACCCTTCAAGAAACTATGTGCGATGCAATAATCGCAAACGGTGCTGTATGAAAACCGTCAAAAAGGTGCAAAACATTTGCGATGGAGGATGCATCAAACACAGTTCAAATTTTAGTTGCATGTGCGATGCAGGGCATTTGGTTCAATTCAATCAACCGTTTGCGATGAGGAGTAACAAAAGAAACGGGCAGACAGATGAAGGTGTGTGTGATGTACAACATAATGTTCACTCGGATGAACTGTTTGTGATTAGGCAACACAAAAGAAATGGTCAACCAGATCAAGGTGTGTGCGATATACGCATGTGGTTCACTCGGCCCTTGTCGTCAGTTTGTGACCTTTGCGGCATACGTTCGCTCCCCAGGCGCCTCTTTGTGTACAGTGGCAATTGTCCACCGCCTCTTCTCCTTTCCCTCTCGATTTGGAACTACCGTTGCACACTCTTCCTCCCTCCTCCATTCGCCTTCACCCTTCCTTCTGCCATTGTTCAACCATATTCTCCATGGAGGGAACAGGCCAGAAAAGATCCCATTATTCTTGCCCCGATCTGAATGATGACGCACTGGAGGAACTCATTGATCGGTGCGACGTCATCACCTTGGCTAGCATGGCAGGTTCGTCCATGACCATTCTCGACTCAACTAATAACATCATTACAAGGAACCCAAGGGTCCAGGAGCGGTTTTATCTCCCCTATCTTCTTCGCTGTGACCCTGCTGACTGGCGCGCAGACGAGGGAAGCATCACCTTGTGCAAGTTGATGTCGGTTGATAATGATATGTATGATGTTAAGATGCCATCACTTGAGGGTAAAGCTTGGGCAGACGCAAAATGGAGATTGGGTTGTTAACATTGGGTACAACTTCGAGTGGAAACTTGTGAATGTGTACACTCGTCACCGGGTTCCACTTCAAAAAATCTCAAACGACTACCGAGAGGTTGAGTACACCGGTATTCTACGTGAGTTCAAATACGATTATGGTGACTTTCGTCTACGGAAGATAGCAATTTGTCGAGTTCCCAGATGCTATTGGGATTACTTGAACTATGAAGTTATTGCTATCTTCGACAAGCTTGTTCCCTTCCTTACTTCCACGCCTTGATGGATATTGCTCAAAAATCAATTTTTGTAAACGGATGAGTATTGTGATGCAATTCAATACGAGGGTCTTGTGTTTGCTGCCACCACTTGTGGAACTATTTTTGCATGGAATCATCATGCTTTCGGTATGTTTGTCTTCCACCATAATTATAATTGTTTCATCCACATGCATGCGGGTTAGCTAGTTTCCATTTACTAATTAATTAACCTTCTTCTGTTTCCAAGGTCCTGTGAACATTCCACCGTCTATAATTTTAAATTTTCCTAACCAAGGGGGAGATTACGATGGTGATGATCACGAGCATGAGGACGAGCTGGACCCATATACTCAGTGGCGCCTGGCAACTTATTCCGATGGATCACCTCTTCTTATTCTTTGTATACAGGGCACTGCTGATGTTACTAAAGAAGCAGGTGTTGTCTCGCATGGTCGCACTCTCCGGACCTATTACAACATCCGTTGCAGGGTATTCGGGATGGATACTAGTGTACTAGCGCCAACACCTTCTCCCTGGTTTAGTATTGAAAGTCTTGGAGGAAACTCGCTCTTCCTTGGACAAAACTATCCAATGATGGTGGAAGGCGATCCAGCTGCTGTTGACACAATGCTACTACCATTTATGAGAAGCAACTGTATCTATACCTTGGACATTGCTATGCTTCCCTACCGTCCCAATATGGGTCCTGACATAGGCTACTTCAGCCTGGATGATCAGTCATGCATTGGTCTCAAGATTTACTGTAGCTAGCCCTTCGCAGAGAATCACTTCTGGTTCAAAGCAAGCGTTTCCAACGCTGATGAGTGATTGAGCTGAAGTTCATTTCATGGCTTTGTTAATTTTTTGTGTGAGAAAACTTTACTAGAATGTTTTCTTGGAAATGATCTATAATCCAACATGTATCCTCATTGTCATTGTGGACTGATGACTTGTTGTATCTAATCAATAGTACATTTGCATATGCGTCCATCAACTCACGCCTGCTAGTGGTGTCCATATGAACAGTGCTAGTGATTTTAGTTGCAAAAATTAGATAGTGCTAGTGGTGTCCATATGAACAGTGCTAGTGACTAATGCAGAGCTAGAAGGTTGACAAATGGCAATGTTACTAGATAAACAAATGTCAATCTTTCCAGTTTGACAAATGGCAACATACGCAAAATGACAGATATGCAAATCTTACCCAATTGTTTGTACGTGGTTGCGCACGGGTCATGTAAAAGAACCGTTTGTTTTGAAGGGATGCAGAAATCCTGCTCGGCACATTTTCCGTTGGCTTCCTGGAAGCTGTCGGTTTGCATCCGGGTGTTCTAACTAAAACGTTTCCGATGAGTGTTTTATATTTAAGAACCGTTGACGTTTTTTTCAAAAGAAAATCGTTTGATAAGTCTGTACATTAAGAAGAAAAACGCAAGTTTGTCCAAAGCATATCTTTCATTCAGTCACACTGCGAATTTATATTCATATGACCGAGAATTCGAGATACAATATTTAACCCCAAAAAACTATTTTCGACGGCGGTGGAGGCGGCGTGCCGCGCCATCGTTGTCGTTGTCGTCCTCCGGGATGCCGTTGTTGAAGTCTTCAAGGTAGCACAAAATTTTCTTCACTTGTAGATCAAACATCATGTCATCGCGCGATCGACGGGCAGGGCGCGGGAGGACGGCAACTGGCGCCGCTGAGAGGTAGCAGTCAACGGGAGTGTCCCGTGCCGCTGAGGGGGGCGCGTGCACGGGCACAGGCGTGGCGGGAGCAGCCAAACGCACGTTGGCCGGCACCATGGTGGGTGGAGGGGCGCGCACGGGCACAGGCTTTGGCGCTGGCATGTACACGAGCTCGCGCGGGTCCTTATTTTCTATCTCCTCCGGCTCGGAGTCGACTTCACCAAACTTGAACACTAGTGGTAGATGATCGTTCTGCGGCATGGCGTTGGTGGAGGTCTGCGGCTGCGGGAGGGAGGGGAGTGGGAGGCGAATAGTAAGCCCGCCCGTGTTAAACAGCGGCTCGAGCGCCATTAATGGAGAGGAAGGTGGGCGGCCATGGAAGTCAAAGGGCTCGCTTCCCAGTGAGCCTTCATAGCGTACAGCTTGCACGCTTCCCGGTGAGCCTGCATATTGGATGACAGCTTGCACGCCTCAAGGTCAGCCTGCACACCAGACTGCGCTCGCACGCCTCCTGTTCAGTCAAGGTCAAGAATTTGTCCGCACGACACCTCCTACAGCCATTAAAATCAAGACACGCGGCGTCACGTGAATGGTGAAAAGAACGCACACGGTTAGAATTCTACAAACGTTTGAGATATTAAAGTGGCAGCTATTTTTTCAAAATGCCTTTGTTGGCTGCCATTATTCGAGCGCACCTTCTCTCAAAATGGACATGAAAAATGCCATAGCATGTCGGGTGCCTTTCCATGATAGCATGCCAACTTTCATGAATTTCAGACGAGTTTTTGAAAAAAAAGAATTTAAAAACCAGGCATCTCAATGTTTTGCCGGCAATAAAGAGTGCCCTGGTATTTTAATTTCATACCAATCTCTTGCATGGGACCTAGAAATTCACCCTAGGACACACATGTGATTTTTCAACCAACTTTGGTGCATTGGAGCATGTGCATGTAGTTTAATTTTGAATTATGCACATAAAATGCCTAGAAAACTCTTTTAATACATAAAAATATCCTAACGAACCCCGAAAAATCCCAAAAGTTGACACAACACTCCTGTTGTACTATGTTGACACGAGGAAATTTTTTGAAAGCAATAAGAGGCAATGGATGTCATTTCGTCCCCAAAGGTGGGACGTACGTTCCCTACCGAAACCATCAGGCTTGTTGTGAGAAGCTCTGGTTTGTGAGAAGCATATACCCAAACCTGCCCCAAATGGGACAATTTTTTACCATGACATGTTTATGCTGCTCCATGATAGCGTGCCAAGTTTCATGAATTTTAGGGAGTTTTGGATTTACTAGAATTTAAAAACAAGGCATCTCAATGTTTTGGCGGCAATCAACGGTGTTGTGGTGTTTGAAATTCATTCCCATTTCTTGCATGGGACCTAAGCATGCACCCAAGGAAACATATTTTATTTTTCAACCAATTTATATGCACTGGAGCATGTGCATGTAGTTCGAATTTGAATTATGCACATAAATGCATTGAAAACTCAGTTAATGCATAAAAATGTCCAAAAAACCCTGAAAAATCCCAAAAATTGACACAACACTCCCGTTGTTCTATGTTGACACGAGAAATTTTTTTGAAAGCAATAAGAAGCAATGGATATCGTTTCGTCCGGAAAGTTGGGACGTTCCCTATCGAAACCATCATGCTTGTTGTGAGAAGCTCTGGGTTGTGAGAGGCATATACCCAAACCTGTGCGAAATGGGACAAAAGTTTCACCACGGCATGTTTATGCCGCTCCATGATAGCATGCCAAGTTTCATGAATTTCAGATGAGTTTTGGATTTACTAGAATTTTAAAACCAGGCATCTCAATGTTTTGTCGACAATCAACGATGCCCTGCTGTTTGAAATTCATTCCCATTTCTTGCGTGGGACCTAAGCATGCACGCAAGGACACATATTTGATTTTTCAACCAATTTATATGCACTGGAGCATCTACATGTAGTTCATATTTGAATTATGCACATAAATGCATTGAAAACTCAGTTAATGCATGAAAATGTCCGAACGAACCCTGAAAAATCCCAAAATGTTGTTCTATGTTGACATGAGAAAAAAATTGAAAGAAATAAGAGGCAATGGATATTGTTTTGTCCCCAAAGGTGGGACGTTCCCTATGGAAACAATTATGCTTGTTGTGAGAAGCTCTGGTTTGTGAGAAGCATAGACCCGAACCTGCCCCAAATGGGACAATTTTTTTACCACGGCATGTTGATCCCGCTCCATGATAGCATGCCAAGTTTCATAAATTTCAGACGAGTTTTTGATTTACTAGAATTTAAAAAACAGTAATCTCAACATCTTGTCGGCAATCAACAATGCCCTGGTGTTTGAATTTCATTCCAATCTCTTGCATGGGAACTAGAAATTCACCCAAGGACACACATGTGATTTTTCAACCAACTTTAGTGCATTGGAGCATGTGCTTGTAGTTCAAATTTGAATTATGCACATAAAATGCCTGCAAAACCTAGTTAATGTATAAAAAAGGCCAAACGAACCCCGAAAAATTCCAAGATTAAACACAACACTCCTGTTGTTCTATGTTGACACTAGAAATTTTATGAAAGCAATAAGAGGCAACGGATATCGTCCCGTCCCCAAAGGTGGTACGTTCCCTATCGACACCATCATGCTTGTTCTGAGAAGCTCTGGTTTGTGAGAAGCTTATACCCAAACCTGCCCCAAATGGATAGAATTTTCACCACGGATGTTGATGCAGCTCTGTCGTAGCATGCCAAGTTTCATGAATTTCAAAAGAGTTTTGGATTTACTAGAATTTAAAAACCAGGTGTCTCAATGTTTCGTCGGCAATCAACAGTGCTGGTGTTTGAAATTCATTCCCATCTCTTGCATGGGACCTAGAATTCACTGAAGGACACACATTTGATTTTTCAACCAACTTTAGTACGTTGGAGCATGTGCTTGTAGTTCAAATTTGAATTATGCACATAAAATGCCTACAAAACCCAGTTAATGTATAAAAAAGACCAAACAAACCCCGAAAAATTCCAAGATTAAACACAACACTCATGTTGTTCTATGTTGACACTAGAAATTTTATGAAATCAATAAGAGGAAACGGATATCCTCCCGTCCCCAAAGGTGGGACGTTCCCTATTGAAACCATCATGCTTGTTCTGAGAAGCTCTGGTTTGTGAGAAGATTGTACCCAAACCTTCCCCAAAATGGGACAACTTTTTCACCACGGCATGTTGATGCCGCTCCATCATAGCATGCCAAGTTTCATGAATTTCAGACGAGTTTTGGATTTACTAGAATTTAAAAACCAGGTATCTCAATGTTTTGCCGGCAATCAACAGTGCCCTGGTGTTTGAAATTCATTCCCATCTCTTGCATGTGACCTAGAAATTCACCCAAGGACACACATGTGATTTTTCGACCAACTTTGGTGCATTGGAGCATGTGCTTGGAGTTCAAATTTGAATTATGCACATAAAATGCCTAGAAAACCCAGTTAATGTATAAAAAAGGCCGAACGAACCCTGTAATATTCATTCCCATTTCTTCCATGGGACCTAAGCATGCACTGAAGGACACATATTTGATTTTTCAACCAATTTGTATGCTCCGGAGCATGTGCATGTAGTTTAATTTTGAATTGTGCATGTGAAATGGCTAGAAAACCAGTTTATTGTATAAAATGTTCAAACGAACCCTAAATAATTCCAATTCTTTTACGACACACCTATAGTTGCATTCTCACTGCGGATAAAAGGTCTAGCAATTCAAACATTGTCCATTGCCGTTGTGACCCCATGTTGTAATTCAAATCAAGTAGATCCCACACAGTTTATTATCACCAACCATGTGAGATGTAGTACAAAATATCTTGGAGCGCCGTCGGTGTATAGTACGCCTAAGGCTTACGCGAGAAGGTGCGTCGGCTAAAGTCCACAGCCGGCGTGTCAAGCACACTAGCTCACTTCCCAAAAGCTCCCGCCTCTGCATCCCTCTTAATCTCAAAAATATCTACCGTCTGGAAGGTTTTAATGTTTGATAGCACACGATTAGTATGTGCGGACTGTGTGCGATGTCTGTTACTCCCACTCTGTTTCAGTCCCTTGATTCAAATTTTCAGTAGCCCCGACATTTTACTCCCGCCTCTGCATCCCTCGCAATCTAAAAATTTTCTGGTCGCCCTTGATCCAAATTTTCAGTAGCCCCGCCTTGTTACTCCCGCCTAGTAAAATTTTTAGTTGCCGCGGTATTTTGTCAAACACAACCTTGCTCCCCCCTTCCTCCACATACACACCCGAAAACCTCCGCTCACATAGACACACACAACCCTCGAAACCATTGGTAGGTCGCCCCCACCATCGGCGCCTCCATCCTCAACCTCTGCCCGTGTGCCGGGGAGCTCGAGGAGCCAATGGAAAAAAAGAGGTTTATCGCAGCCTTTTCGCCCGACACCGGCGAGGTGGCCGCTGAGGTGTCCCCCGATCCGCCCGCTGCCGCGCCCCTACGCCGGTTCAAGGACTTTCCTGTCCTCCCTCGGACCCGGTAGCCGACGAAGTCCTACCTCGGGGTCCGGCAGCGGCGGTGGGGGACGTGGGTCGCTGAGATTACAGATCGAGAGACCCACACCCGTCCGTGGCTCGGTAGCTTCCACACGGCCGAGCTCGCGGCCATGGAGTACGACCATTGGCAGGTCCTCTACCATGGCGCCGCGGCTAGGCTCAATTTCCCCTTCGGTACACGTCCGGTCCACCTCGTTCCACCGGAGCCAGGGGTGGTGAGCTCAGCTATGGCACGGGAGGACCGCGAGGCATGGGAGCACCTCGAGGCAGAGGCCGCCGATGAGGCCTACATGCAACAGCTCCGTCGGCAGCACCCGGAGCTCGTGGAGGCGGAGCCGGCGATCTTTGACGGCGCGGAGGGCGGCAAGGTTATCGCGCTCTCCTCTGATGTCAAGGTCGAAGGCGGCGGCGACAGTGGCGAAGATGTCGTTGAGGCGGGCCCCGAGGACGAGGAGATCGACGTCTATGAGTGGAGGAGTGCCTTCCCCAATGACCGCGACGACGGTACCGTCCCGGTCCCGGCTCGCGGCACACCGTACATGATGAGGGAAGGATTGGCTCGACCTCTACTTCAACCGAAAGTAGTTTAGCTTAGTTTAAATTTATGTTTTATGTTCGGTTATGCAAAACTATCTATGTTTATGTTTGAATGCATGCTACTTTTGGTTGAACCTGCTTTCAACTTGATCAAATTGAAGTTTACAACCTTAAGTTTAGGGGATCGAGTAGAAAAGGCCAAAAATTGCTGGAGTACATATATATATATATATACATACATATATATATATATACATATATATATATATATATATATATATATATATATATATATATATATATATATATATATATATATATATATATATTTTAAGGATCGCCTAGAGATGTCCTTATGACTTGTTTATTTTAGTTCTTCACAATGTGATGCTCTATATGTGCAACTATTTGCCGTGTAGTTCAATTTCATCAATAACAGTTTCAACAATACCACTATGAATTACTATATTTGGTTGCTGTTAAGGATATTGCAGTTAACATGCCTTTTCATTTTTCAATTGTTGTTTAGCAACATGCATTGTACTGAAGGACTAAATATGCAATCCCAGGCTACATAGCAACAAGGAAGAGTGTTACCTTAATGTTCTGATGATGTGTAGATATACATGTAATAAAATCTTATATAATGGGATGGATGGAGTGTTGTACTACATCATTTTTCAATTGTTGTTTAGCTTCTAATATTAGTTTTGTGCTTTTAGGTACATATATCATTGCCAAACATCCACACTTCGACCCTTTCTGCGTATGGGGCAGTGAGATATTCATGAACTAGCATCAAGTGAGGAAACTAATAAAGATTGTTATTAAAATGGGTCAAAAGATGTCAATCGAACTATTTGTTTACACTTTATGCAAGACAACAATGAACTGCAAGATGGTAAGTAAGAACCCTGTAGCCTTCTTTTTACTGCCCGTAATGAGTTGTGTTAGATGACAATGTTTGAATCTTTTGTCTTTTGCAGTGGATCCTAAATAAGTTTCCTCAAGATTACCTCTCAAACTACATGATTGGCGACAGGCCATCACAAGGGGTTGGATTAGAGTCCTGCATGCCTTCTGCATCCAGGAGAGCACAATAGGGCCATTCCGCTTCACCTTGTTCAGCAACTGGAATGTGTGTTGCCTCTTTCTTTACCTTCTATAATAGTACAATTATAGAACCCTGGTACATCATTCTTTATTTGGTGCTTATGTAATTTTTAAACATATGTACCTGTGAATTGAATAATGCATCGGTTGTTCGAACCTGACGGATATGAATAAAGCTATAGCCTACTTTCAAGTTTAAATTAGGTACAATTTTAAATAGCAGTAGTTAAATTAGGGAGAAATTATGTTATGCAGGTCATTATGGCACACACGGTTGCTAAAACACAAACTTTTGCGATATACACCATAATCTGAGACGGTTCACAGAGAGGAAACGTGTGCAAGCATGCACATAGTTGCCGTTTGCAATCAGAAATTATCACATACGGTGCGGGAAAACTAAATGTGTGTGATTGTCTACCCATCGTACATGGTTTATAATCATGAATGTTTGTGATGTGCCAGGCATCAAAAAACTCCCGTGCCTAGAATCTGCCTGGAAAACTCTCGTGCCTGGAATCTTCCTGGTTTTAGGCAGAACCACAAAACTCCGACTACGATGGCAATGCGAGCACAAACGAGTGGCAAGGATGAAACCTTTGGGATATTCGAGATATCGTAAATGGTTATATAGGGACAACTGTATGCATCAAGGCTATCCCCGACGGTTTCTTGGTCGTGTTGGAAGGACCACCCTATCGCCCACACTCACTTGGGGACGGTTCCATATGCCGTCACAGAAAGGGGTAAAAACCCGTTTGTTTAGGACTGACGCGCACCAGTGGCATGGAAAAATCAAGAGTGATGGTAGCAAACTATGGGTAGACCCATAACCAATGATAGCAGGCACATAATAGCTTTAGTTAAAAAATACAGATAATGGCTCATTTAATGTTTGTTTCCACCCAACATGAAACTCATAGTAGACACCTGAAATTAACTAGATAGTAGATAGATAGTATTGATTGCTGACCCAATATGTACCCCACAACCATTTAAAAAATCAAGTTTGAGCATTAGTTTGGACCTGACTCGGAGTCTAATACGTGTCGGTGTACAAAAAGAGGGGCACGCTTTTGTACCCCTTTACCTGTGCACGGGCAGTCGGAGCCGCGCCCACGGTCACACCAAGCAGAACAGGGGAGGTGAGCCGAGGCAAGACCGAAGCCCAAGATAATCCGAGCAACGCCAAGACCAAGACCACAAAGAGCAGAGGGACGAAGTAGGTTCCCCCGGCAAGACCCTTGCCGGGGCAGCCTCAGCAGCCCCGGCAAGACCCTTGCCGGAGCAGCTCGCCCACACCAACAGAGCAAGCCACCCTTGAGCCCACTGTCCCCAACGCCATCATCCACGTGGGGCCAGGGCTCGGGAAGGCACCTCTGCGGTGGCATGCAGATCTTTGTGAAGACATATTCAAGATCAGATGAGGATTAGAAGACGACGATCCTCGACAAGATCCTTGCCGAGGAAGGCCACCAGACCCCCGGCAAGGTCCTTGCCGGGGACGACAGCACGCCACGTCAAGACCCTCGCCGGGCCACCCGGCAAGGCCCTCACCAAGCACTCCAACGGGGCCACCACCAGGCCCACGCCAACCAAGCTTCCACCGCCGTTCACATGTAGCTGCCAGCCCAACCAGCTGGGCCGGCACATGCGTGGCAACATGCAGCTCCCATGCCAACTCACCGAGCGCTTGCGTGGCAGCATGCAGATCTTCGTGAAGGCTCCACCACCGCGCCACCTCAGCTGCCTGCCTGCCTACATAGCGCCACACGCATTGATACGTCTCCAACGTATCTATAATTTATGAAGTATTCATGCTATTATATTATCCATCTTGGATGTTTTATGGGCTTTGCTATGCACTTTTATATTATTTTTGGGACTAACCTATTGATCTAGAGCCCAGTGCCAGTTCTTGTTTTTTCGCTTGTTTTAGTGTTTCGAAGAAAAAGAATATCAAACGGAGTCGACACGGAATGAAACCTTCTGGAAAAGTTATTTTTGGAAATAAAGCAACCCGGGAGACTTGGAGTCCACGTCAAGAAAGCAACAAGGAAGGCACGAGGCAGGGGGGCACGCCCTCCACCCTCATGGGCCCCTCGTGGCTCCCCTGACGTATTTCTTCCGCCTATATATATCCATGTACCCTAAGACCTTCGGGGAACAAAATAGATCGGGAGTTCCGCTGCCGCAAGCCTCTATAGCCACCAAAGACCAATCGGGACCCTGTTTCGGCACACTGCCGGAGGGGGAATCCCTCACTGGTGGCCATCTTCATCATCCCGATGCTCTCCATGACGAGGAGGGAGTAGTTCACCCTCGGGGCTGAGGGTATATACCAGTAGCTATGTGTTTGATCTCTCTCTCTCTCCCTCTCTCTCTCACTCTCTCTCGTGTTCTTGAGGTGATACGACCTTGATGTATCGCGAGCTTTGCTATTATAGTTGGATCTTATAATCTTTCTCCGCCTCTACTCTCTTGTAATGGATTGAGTTTTCCCTTTGAAGTTATCTTATCGGATTGAGTCTTTAATGATCTGAGAACACTTGATGTATGTCTTGCGTGGGATACCCGTGGTGACAATGGGGTATTCTATTGATCCACTTGATGTATGTTTTGGTGATCAACTTGCAGGTTCCGCCCATGAACCTATGCATAGGGGTTGGCACATGTTTTCGTCTTGATTCTCCGGTGGAAAGTTTGGGGCACTCTTTGATGTACTATGTGTTGGTTGAATAGATGAATCTGAGGTGACATTGGAGTATCTAGGTGACATTAGGGTTTTGGTTGATGTGTGTCTTAAGGTGTTATTTTACTACGAACTCTAGGGCTGTTTGTGACACTTATAGGAATAGCCCAATGGATTGATCGGAAAGAATAACTTTGAGGTGGTTTCATACCCTACCATAATCTCTTCATTTTTTCTCTGCTATTAGTTACTTTGGAGTGACTCTTTGTTGCATGTTGAGGGATAGCTATATGATCCAATTATGTTATTATTCTTGAGAGAACTTGCACTAGTGAAAGTATGAACCCTAGGCCTTGTTTCCTAGCATTGCAATACCATTTACGCTCACTTTTATCGCTTGGTACCTTGCTGTTTTTATATTTTCAGATTACAAAAACCTATATCTACCATCCATATTGGAGTTGTATCACTATCTCTTCGCCGAACTAGTGCACCTATACAATTTACCATTGTATTGGGTGTGTTGGGGACACAAGAGACTCTTTGCTATTTGGTTGCAGGGTTGTTAGGGAGAGACCATCTTCATCCTACGACTCCCACGGATTGATAAACCTTAGGTCATCCACTTGAGGGAAATTTGCTACTGTCCTACAAACCTCTGCAGTTGGAGGCCCAACAACGTCTACAAGATGAAGGTTTTGTAGTAGACATCAAGCAGTTTCTGGCGCCGTTGCCGGGGAGGTTAGTGCTTGAAGGTATATCTTTAGATCTTGCAATCGAATCTTTTAGTTTCTTGTTTTATCACTAGTTTAGTTTATAAAACAAAACTACAAAAATATGGAATTGATGATGCCTCATATGCTTCATCTTTTTAATTTCTTTCGTGAAAATAAGGATTCCGATAATTGTGCTCAAGTGCTAGAAGAAGAATGCATTAGAATGTTTGGCACTAAATATTTGAATGATGAGCATGATTGCAATGTTGTTAGTATGAATTCCTTGGATATCCATGATGCTAATGATATGCAAAGCCACAAGCTTGGGGAAGCTATGTTTGATGAAGATGATATTTTTTGTCCCGCAAGTTTTGATGAGCAAGTTTATTATGATGAAAGCATGCCTCCTATTTATGATGATTATTGTGATGACATGTATGCTTTAAAGAATAATGATAACCATGAAACTTGTCATCATGATTTTAATTTTCAATTGGATTATGCTTCACATGATAGTTATTTTGTTGAGTTTGCTCCCACTACTATTGATGAGAAGAAATTTGCTTATGTGGAGAGTAGTAAAATTTCTATGCTTGTAGATCATGAAAAGAATGCTTTAGGTGCTGGTTATATTGTCGAATTCATTCATGATGATACTGAAAATTATTATGAGGGAGGAATGTATGCTTGTAGGAATTGCAATAATATCAAGTTTCCTCTCTATGTGCTTAAAATTTTAAAGTTATGCTTGTTTTGTCTTCCTATGCTAGTTGATTATTGTTCCCATAAATTGTTTGCTCACAAAATCCCTATGCATAGTAAGTGGGTTAGACTTAAATGTTCTAGTCATATTCTTCATGATGCTCTCTTTATGTTTCAATTCTTATCTTTTATGTGAGCATCATTGAAATCATCATGCCTAGCTAGGGGCGTTAAACGTTAGCGCTTGTTGGGAGACAACCCAATCTTATTTTAGTTTCTTGCTTCTTGGTTATGTTTAGTAATAAATAATCCATCTAGCTTCTGTTTAGATGTGGTTTTGTGTTTTAATTAGTGTTTGTGCCAAGTAGAACCTTTGGGAAGACTTGGGTGAAGTCTTTATGATCAAGCTGTAAAAAACAGAAACTTTGGCGCTCACGAGATTAGCTAAAACTTTTTACTGGAGAGTGTTATTTAGTTAATTATTTTTACATATGATTACTAGACAAATTACTCAGGTCCACAAATTTATTTTCTAATTTTTGGAGTTCACAAGTATACGTTTGATACAGATTACTACAGACTGTTCTGTTTTTGACAGATTCTGTTTTCTTTGTGTTGTTTGCTTCTTTTGATGAATCTATGAGTAGTATCAGAGGGTATGAACAATAGAGAAGTTGGAATACAGTAGATGTTACACCGATATGAATTTAGAATGAGTTCACAACAGTACCTATGTGGTGATTTATTTTCTTATACTAACGGAGCTTACGAGTTTTGTGTTGAGTTTTGTGTTGAGTTTTGTGTTGTGAAGTTTTCAAGTTTTGGGTAAAGTTTCGATGGACTAGGGAATAAGGAGTGGAAAGAGCCTAATCTTGGGGATGCCCAAGGCACCCCAAGGTAATATTCAAGGATAACCAAGAGCCTAAGCTTGGGGATGCCCCGTATGGCATCCCCTCTTTCGTCTACTTCCATCGGTAACTTTACTTGGAGCTATATTTTTATTCACCACATGATATGTGTTTTGCTTGGAGCATCATTTTATTTTCTTTAGCTTCGCTTGCTGTTTGAATAAAATACCAGGATCTGAAAGTCTTAAATGGTAGAGAGTCTTCACATAGCTACATAATTATTTAACTACTCATTGATCTTCACTTATATCTTTTTTGAGTAGTTAGTCATTTACTCGTGTGCTTCACTTATATCCTATGAGTAAATGGTTGAATGATTCGAATGTCATAAATCTGAAATTATATATGTTTCATATGCTTATCCCATGGGGAGTAATTACTTCACGTATAAGAAGTAGAGGTGGTAAATTTATTGAAGGTTAGCAAACGTTGTATTTGTCACTTGAACAATTCATTAAAGAATATTGAAGGAAGAGAGATTTCACATATAATACTATCTTGGACATCTTCTATGATTGTGAGCCCCATTAATTATTTTGAAACCTGAGCATATTAGTTGAAATTGGACAAGGAAGACGACGTAATGAGTTATGCTTGGGTATATTTGTATAGAAGTTATATTGTTATGGATCCTCTAACATGTGGTGATTGCTATTTAGAATACTTTGCTAGCCAAAATATCTGTACTAAGCGGGAATACCTCTTGTGCATCCAAGCTCCTTGAACCAAGTGTCTTACATGAGTGTCCACCATATCAACCTTGTCGGTGTACTAGACTAGGGGTACCCTAGTATCCCGAACTCGTGCACGGACAGTCGCAACACCCCGCGGCAGGGCTGGCCTGGTGACCGCCAAGGTCCTCAGTGGCTCCTTTGGAGTCATTCAAGAACAAAATAATCAAGGCCCCGGCAAGAGGAGCTTGTCGGGAAGGCCACTCAAGGCACGAAGGAAACAAGATCCGAGCAAGAGGAGCTCGCGGGAAGGCTTGGCGGGCGATAAGCTCCCGGCGCGACAAGGACCTTGCAGCGGCAAAGGCGCTTGCATGACAAGTAACCTCTCTTCATCTCCGCTCCAGCTCATCCGCCAGCGTGTTGCTATGGGGCTTTTCGAGCGCGCGTGTCAATGGGCTGTGCAGCCAGCGGGAGCGGCGATAAGCGGCGACAAGCTACCATCGTGGCAAGCAGGCGATTTTGCGGTCCTGTCGCACTATTCAGCGACGAGGTTGGACATTTATGGCTCTTGTCCCTTGCCGTCAGAGTTAGGTATAGATCACTGTACACTGTACAAAGCGGTGTACCAACCTCTATTTTTACTATTTCACCCTCGTCTACTTGCCACCTTTGGTGACCCCTTGTGCCTATAAAAGGAGGCCCAAGTGCAACATAGAAAGGGTTCGGCTCCTGTTCAGTTCATTTGCCACATACGAGACCAGAGACACTCAGGCTAGGTTTTGTAGCTCCCATTGCTCCCTAGCAAGAACACAATATAATCAACCAAGCAGCAGTAGGAGTGTTATCTCTCCGGAGAGCTCCGAAGCTGGGTAAATCTGCTCGTGTGCATCGCTTCGATCCGCTCTTTGCGCAATCTCCGCCCCCCTCCGAACCACAAGGGACCCGGTCCCATAGGTGTTCGTGGGCCACGATCAGCTTCCCCGACATCTTTGGCGCGCCAGGTAGGGGGCGTCGAGGCTGTGTGAACCTGATCCAGCGATCACACGAGCAACTTCATCATCATGTTCATCAACATGGCAACGAAGAAGAAGTCTTCGGCGGCAGCAGAGCCGTCCGTGTCGAACCCACCACCGCCGGAGCTGACGGGTGGTAGGGAAGACGCTGGCGGAGGAACGGGCGTCGTCGAGAGAGCCCACGACGCCGCCAGGTCCAAGGACAAGGCGGTGCAGGCATCGGCGTCCGAATCCGCACCGCGTCCTTCTCAGGAGGCGCGGTACCGACAGCGTCATGATGCTCACAGCACCATACGCTCGTTGGATCAAGGCCAAGCCGGAGGATCCCGAGACCCTCGAGACCCGCATGCACGCCAAAGATGCATGCGATGAAGCGAGTACGGTCGCTTGGGCGGGATGCTCCTCCTCCTAACTTGGTTAGGAGTCCGAGCACATCCCGTTCCTCGCTCCGTACGCCATTGCCACCCACCACTCCAGCAGAAGCCTTGGCGAGAGCCCAGCTACTTCTAGACTACCCTCCAACGGCCGACAAGGTCGACGAATGGAGGGCCACGATCCAGAGTCTCATCGGCTTTGCCAACGGCGATGTTCCGCGGCAACCAACTGCGTCCTTGCCGCGGCGAGGCGACAAGGCACGAGCCGGTGGCGGCGAGACTTGCGGGGGTGACACCACCATGCACTCCCCTTCCCGAAGGCCAAGATCACCAGCTCCTCGGATCCACATCGACAGCGACTCCACCGCATCGTCGGATCCACGAGCTCGCCGTGATCAGCGCCAAGTTCTTAAGGAACGACAAGAAGAAGACGCTCGAACCGCATCGGCGCCAAGAGAAGCGGCGTCAATCCGACCAGCGCGCTGGGCCCACTGTCGATATGCATGCGCCAGGGGAACAAGGCGACTTGTCGTACGCGGTGGGTTGCCCTGCGTTCACCCGTGAGCTGCGGCAAGTCCAGTGGCCCGACAAGAAAAACTTCAAGCCAGATGTACCAGAGAAGTATGATGGCAGGACACATCCTTCGGAGTTCCTCAGCATCTACACCATCGCGGTGCAAGCTGCGGCGGGACGAGACGACAAGATCCTTGCCAACTACTTCCCTCTGGTGCTCAAGCCAAACGTCAGATCTTGGCTCATGCACTTGCCGGACAGTTCCATATCCTCTTGGGAAGATCTGTGCCATCAGTTTGTTGGCGCCTTCACAGTGACCACAAGCCTCATGGCGGAGAGTGACCTTCACCTGCTTGCCCGAAGGAGGAGAGTCCTGCGCAAGTTCATCCAGAGATTCAGTCGTGTGCACTACAACATCCCAGACGTCCACCCTGCCGCGGTGATCAGCGCGTTCCATCAGAACGTGCGGAACCGCAGGATGAGGGAGGAAATGGCGATGTGCAAAGTAAAAGACGTCAGCGAGCTCTACGCCCTGGCCGACAAGTGTGCATGCGCTGAGGAGGGAAGAAGACTCCCAGGAGAGAACGTGGGAGCAGAATCTGACAGTGAGGACACTGCCCCGGCAAGGAAGAGCCGGCGGCGGAACAACAGAAGGAAGAAGAACAAGGAGGTACTAGTTGTCGAGAAGTCCGGCAATGGAGGTGGCGCCGGCAAGGCTAAGGCTGGTGGCTCCGGCAAGGAGGTTGCCGCTGACACCGACCACCAAGCGGTGGCGGCCCCCGACAAGCAGGACAGCTCCAACAAGCAGTACTGCAAGATTCACCGCACCAAGGGCCACGACCTCTAGAGCTGCAAGAAAGTCGAGCAGCTTGTTGAACTGCAGAAGGCAGAATACAAGCGGCGAGACAAGGAGAAGGTCCAGGATGGTGCAAGTGCAGCTAACAAGAAGAGACCTGGCCGGGGAGGGCGCCGCGGCAAGGCAAAGCAGCGGCAAGGAGACAGACCTCCCCGCGGTCGCGACAAGGACGAAGACGATGATGATGACGAAGATATGGAGGAAGATGAAGCTGATGAGCAGGAGTTTCAGAAGGCAACAGAGGTTCTCTGCGTTGACGGTGGTGCTTCTCTGCATACCTCGCACCGCCAACTCAAACAGTGGATGCGAGAGGTTAATGCAGCAGAACCATCCGTGGAGTCGCGCAAACCTCTGAAGTGGTCTAGAACGCCCATCATCTTTGACATGAGGACCACCCTGATCGCATAACTGCGGTCGGGTGCTTGCCGATGTTGGTCTCACCAACAATCCGCAACCTCAAAGTCACCAAGATGTTGGTTGACGGCGGGGCCGGCCTGAACCTGATCTCCTCTGCAGTGCTTCAGAAACTTCAAATCCCTGACAGCGAGCTCGAAGAAACTGGCACTTTCCAAGGAATCAACCCAGGAAGGAGCAAGCCCAAAGGGAAAATCACGTTGCGGTAACGTTTGGTAGCGAGCTCAACTTCGAAGCGAGAGGTCACATTTGGCGTTGCCGATTTCCCATTGCCCTACAATGGCATACTTGGCCGCCCAAAGCACTTGCCAAGTTCATGGCAGCCTCTCATTACGCCTACAATTTACTCAAGATGCCCGGCCCGATAAGCGTCATTTCTGTCCATGGCGACAAGAAGGATGCGCTTATCTGCGCCGACAAGATTTACCGGGATGCAGCAGCTGCGACAGATAGCAAACCACTTGCCGCTGAAGCTCCCGGGGGGAAGAAGAAGGCCAAGTCCGGCAAGAACTCTGATGCCCACTCCGGTAAGTGCACCTCTTCGGAGTGCTGCGCTACCGTCGAGGACGCACCATCGAGCTCCACCGGCAAGTGCAAGAAGACGATGGCGGCTCCGCCGAAGATCAAGAAGGTGCCCGCCAAGGAGGACGGCACTGGTGGTACCTTCACCATCAGTGCCACGCTTGACCCTAAATAGGAAGGCGAGCTCGTTGCTTTCCTGCGGGCGAATGTCGATGTGTTTGCATGGCAACCATCGACATCCCGGTGTTCTGTGAAAGTAATTGAGCACCACCTAGTTGTCTGTCCTCACGCGCGGCCCGTCAAGCAAAAAGTTAGGAAACAGGCAGTGGAGTGCCAAGAAATCATAGCAGAAGAAATCAAGAAGTTGGAAGCAGCAGGCCTTGTCAGAGGAGTGCTCCATCCCGTGGTTGGCCAATCCGGTAGTTATGCATAAGGCTAATGGGAAATGGAGACTTTGTATTGACTTCACCGATGTTAATAAAGCTTGTCCCAAAGACCCATTTCCCTTGCCACGTATCGACCAGATTGTTGACTCCACGGCTGGATGTGATTTGCTTTCATTTCTTGATGCATATTCAGGATATCATCAAATTTTCATGGCACGGGAGGATGAAGAAAACCGCATTCATTACACCATGTGGCACATCTTTGTTTCATACGGATGCCTTTCGGTTTGAAGAATGCTGGTTCAACCTTTGCAAGAGTAGTACATGATGCCTTTGAGCCACAGATACACAGAAATGTAGAAGCCTACATGGATGACATAGTGGTCAAGAGCAAGGACAAAGCAACTCGGGTTCAAGATTTGGATGAGACTTTTGCAAATCTGCGCAAGATCAACCTCAAGCTCAACCCCGAGAAGTGCGTGTTTGGAGTCCCTTCCGGGAAGATTCTCGGGTTCTTTGTGTCTCAGCGGGGAATTGAAGCCAATCCCGACAAGATCAAGGCCATTGAGCAGATTGAAGCACCGAAGCGCGTCAAGGATGTACGAAGGCTTGCCGGTTGCGTGGCTGCTCTCAGCAGGTTCATCTCTAAGTCAGCTGAGCATGCCCTGCCATTTTTCAAGATTTTGAAAAAGGCAGGTCCAATGAAATGGACTCCCGAAGCGGAGGCTGCGCTGCAGGACTTGAAGAGGTACCTGTCCTCCACTCCAATACTTGTCGCACCTAGGCCACAAGAGAAGTTGCTGCTGTATATAGCGGCAACCAATCAAGTGGTTAGTGCTGCGTTAGTAGCGGAGAGGGAGGCGGATGATGAGCTAGCAACCGAGGCAGGTGCATCCAGCGACAAGCAGGGGGCTTCGCCGTCAAGCTCTGGTCCCGACAAGGACGAATCTGCACAGGATTGCGACAAGACACAGAAAAGGATGGTGCAGCGCCCGGTCTACTTTGTCGGTTCCCTTCTGCGGGGAGCTAGGTCAAGGTACTCGGTGTGCGAAGTTGCTTTCGGCCTCCTCATGGCCTCGAGAAAGCTGCGCCATTACTTCCAAGCACATGAGATAACAGTTGTCACTCGCTTTCCGTTGAAGAGGATATTGCAAAATCCGAAGCAACAGAGCAGAATTGTTGAGTGGGCTTTGAACTATCAAGCTTTGGCCTCAAGTTTGAAAGCACTTCAACTATCCAAAGCGAGCATTGGCGAGTTTATAGCAGAATGGGCGTAGCGCAAGATGAAGAAATTCGAGCGAGCATCCCGTCAAGGAGGCAAATAAAGAGTGGCTGATGTACTTTGATGGTGCCTTCTCGCTGCAAAGGCGCCGGTGCGGCGTCTTGCTTATCGCACCCACGGAGAGCACCTCAAGTACATAGTCCGGATGCACTTTCCCAAGGAGCAAGCAACAAACAATCTGCAGAGTATGAAGGTTTGCTTGCGGTCTCGAAATCGCGGTGGACCTTGGGATCAAGAAGCTTATCGTCAGGGGTGACTTGCAGCTTGTCGTCCGCCAAGTAAACAAAGACTATCAGAGTCCCTTTGATGGAAGCCTACGTTGATGAAGTGAGAAAGCTAGAAGAACACTTTGAAGGCCTGCAAATGGAACATGTTCCAAGAGCTCAGAATGATATTGCTGATGGCCTTTCAAAGTGTGCTGCACTCAAGTTACCTGTGGAACTAGGAATTTTTGTGCTCAAGCTGACTCAACCAACTGTAACACCATCAACTGGGCAGAGCAAGAAGAGGAAGTTGGTTTCTGGTGACTACTTTCCGGCACAGCTCCCTGAAGCCACCGCCAAGAAGGTCCCCAAAATCGACGCAAATATCGCTGAGGAGCAGTCTGCTCCGACGAGCCCTAGGGTTTGTTTCGTTGAAGCAGACGCTCCCGACAAGTTTTGCTCCGGCAAGCTTGCCGGGATCATCAAGCTCGGCCGAGCCTTTGGTTCTTGCCGAGAAGCTGATGTTCCCGCAGGCGAGATGAGCCTTTAGTCCTTGTTGTCGAGCCACAAGTTCCAGCATGGGCACATCAGATCGTCCACTTCCTTCAGACAGGAGAACTTTCCGAAGAGCAAGAAGAAGCAGAAAAAGTAGCCCGGCCGTCCAGTATGTACCAGTTTGTTGACAACATCCTATACAGAAGAAGACTCAACGGTGTGAAATTGAAGTGCATTTGCCGGGAAGATGGACTGAAGCTGTTGGCGAGAGATACATGGAGGCATATGTGGTCACCACATTGGCGCAAGGGCACTTGCGGCAAAGCTTTCCGGCAAGGTTTCTTCGGCGAAGCCCTCCAGATGCAACTGCACAAGTAACCAAGTGTGAAGCGTGCAGTTCCATTCAAACAGATACACCAACCAGCTCAAGCTCTCCGGACGATCCCTTTATCCTGGCCCTTTTCGGTGCAGGGGCTCGACATCCTCGGCCCCTTCCCGAGCTGTCGGGGCTTTGAGTACTTATGCGTCGCAATCGACAAGTTCACAAAGTGGCGGAAGTGGAAGCGATGAGGAAGGTGACAGCACGATCGGCGATCAAGTTCTTCAGTCAATTATTTGCCGTTTTGGGATTCCTAACAGGATCATCACCGACAACGGCACACAGTTCATGAGCCGCACCTTCATGCGATCGCCCAAGATCTTGGCGCCAAGATCTGCTTGCTTCATTGCTCATCCAAGAAGCAGCGGTCAAGCGAGAGAGCAAGCGCTGAAGTGTTGCGGGACTCAAGACCAGAACTTTCGACAGGCTGCACAAGTGCGGAAGAAAGCTGGATCGAGGAGCTGCGGTGGTTCTTTGGTCGATCAGGCGGCGCCAAATCGAGCCAGCGGCGGACACCTTTGCTCTAGTATATGGAGCAGAGGCAGTTCTCCCCACGGAACTCGTATACGGATCGCCTCGAGTGCTCGCTTATGATGAGCTTGAGCAAGAGCAGCTGCGACAAGATGAAGCACTACTCCTCGAGGAGGATCGTCTTCAGGCTGCTGTACGAGCTGCTCGCTACCAGCAATCTTTGCGCCGCTACCATGGCCGCAAAGTTAATGCCAGAAGCTTCGAGGAAGGCGACCTTGTTCTTGGTAGCGTTCAATCCGCCAAGAATTCCAACAAGTTGGCCTTGAAGTGGGAAGGCCCTTATCGGGTGAAGCGAGTCACTAGGCTCGGCGCTGTCCGCATATGAGACCGAAGATGGCGTTACGGTGAGCAACTCTGGAATATAGAGCATCTTAGTATGTTTTTCCCATAAAGCGCGGTTGCGGAATCCATTCCGGCAACCACCCTTTATACAAGTCTTGCCGCTGTTGCATGTAATCCTTTGTACAAAGCGAGCGCGAGACCCGTGCATCGATAAAGCCTATGTGTTGCGCACAACTTGTCAATACATGCTTTCATAATCTTATATGCATGTGTTATCTAACATTTTGTGCAGCATCCACACCCGGTAAGCGATAACGAGCCACTAGGCTCCATAACTTTATTTTCTCTTCATTCTTCTCAAAAGAAGGCAAGGTTCATCCACCCACAAGTTAACCGGGGGGGGGGGAGGAGAAGATAATGGTGTGGGCCACCAAGTGTCGCTCGAGGAAGTATCACCTTGCCGGGAAGCAAACAACAAAAAAGCTAAGTTGCTAAGTTTAAGCAATCAGTTTTAAATTTTCAAGTTATCTTCCTCGAGCGATAGTACTTTGTATGGAAAACCCGGCGGAGGAACCAACTCATGGCTAGCTTGCGCCTTACGTCGTTTCGAGTCCGCTCAACAACCTAAGCGAGCTGCAACTAGTTGCGACAAGGTTGCTTATCGGAGACAACATCGCCCGAGAAGCTGCCGACATTCGCACTCAGCGCTTTCATGACAAAGGTGTTTGCACCGACAAGTCCCCTAAAAGCGTAGGGCATAAAACATACAAGGGAAGAAATCAAGTAGAGGAAATAACATTGCGATCGATTGCCTAAGATAGTGTATATTACAAAAATAACTTGTCGCAGATCTAATGAACTGTTCTAAACATGGTCTGCAGCGACAAAGGAAAGATAAAACTTGGCGGCCTAGTCCACACGGTCGCCGTCAACCCTCTTCACTTTGCTCACCCTGTCCAGGATGGGTGCGACAAGGGCTTTGAGCGCTTCAACGTCAGCGCTTGGCGGCAGTGACTTGAGGACATTGGTGAAGTTGATGCCTGGATTGCGGAAGGCCACCTTCATCAGCACCTTCTGGAGGGCCCCGGCGCAGACTTGGCGCGACTCCTCAGCTAGCTGCTTTGGGATCTCCTCTCGGAGCCGCTGGAGACCCGTCAACACGCCCTTGAAGAATAGGCTGAGCTTGGCGCTGGGTTGGAGGTTCTCGTCGGTGGAGTACCCAAGATCGACCATACCCAGCTCCATCAGCTCATTATGGATGCCGGCGGCGGTGTCCACAAGACCTTCTGTCCGGTGCATTATGCTATCTACGAGATCATTTCAGGCGTCGCGGCATTCGCCAACAGCTCCTCGTTGGCCTTGATCTTCTCCAACAGGCCCGCTTCTCGATCCTTGGCGCCGTTCAGCGCCTCCGTCAGAGTGGTCAGTTTCAGCTCCAGATCCGCCTTGGAGTCTTTGGCGGAGTCAAGCTCTTTGATCTTCTCAGCAAAACGACCCTGCAGCTCGCCGAGAGTGTAGGCGTCCTTCTCGCTTCGTGCTTGACGCGGTGACCTCCTCGCCGCTCTTGGGAGGTGGCCTCCAGCTGAGCCACCCTCGTCTCCAATTCCTTCTTGGCGGTCTCGGCAGCAGCGGCGGTGTCCTTTGCCTCCTTAAGTGCTCCGCCAATTGATTGCTTGCAGCGTGCAAGATCTTCCTCGTAGCTACTCGAGGTTGATCTTCCGCTGCGCCAGCCTCCCTTCTTCTTCTTGAAGAGCTTCGCCCGGCAAGCCTTTGCTGCTCCTCGACCTCGGCCTTCTCCAAGATGAAGGCCGTGCGCTCTCGACAAGCTGCTCCAGCGCTTCGCAATGTCCCGGAGAGTTTCCTTGTTGGCGCGCGGAGCTCTTCTGCGGCGCTTCTCCATGTCAGCTCCGCCCTTGCAACAAGAGCTTCCCGCGACTCCAGCTTAGCTTGCCGGCGCGGTAGAGCGACAACAGCTTCTTCGGCAGCTGCTCTTCCTCGAGACTTCGCCCTTGCTGCTGCTTGGCGCGTTAACCAGCGACAGCCCAGCGAGAGCAAGCAGCTCCACATCAAGGTCTCTCCTCGACCGGCGCCACAGGCTCGGCGCCCATGGAAGCTTGATGAAGACACCTTCGCGGCCTTGAGATAGGCGGCGGGCTGGGGCTCTTGATGCAGTGCGGCATCGGTGGCGGGGATCGGCGGTCGGTGCGGCGCTGGCGCTCCCTCGGCCTCGGGGCCGTCGATCGATCACGGACCCCTCCCAGCCTCTGCGCCCGGCAGCCTTGGCGGCCTCCTCGCCAGCGGACCCGTCGGCGCCGACCTCCTCCTCCATGTTGGCGGCGTCGTCATTGTTGCATGGCGTCCTCCTCGCCCGGCAACCTCGGTCTCCATCGGCTCTCCGGCAGATGGATCGATGATCGAGAAAAAAGAAAAGAACAAGTCAAGCAAATGTTGAAGAGAAGAACGAAGAGAAAAGACCCAAGGGAAATTTTCAGTCAAGAAGATTACTGCAATAGGATCTGTTGCCACGGTCTCCACCACCGAGGGTCGTCAGCACTGCCCCTTGTCAGACTCCCTTGTCGGGAGGCCTCCCTTGCGGAGAGTGCTCCTTGGCGGAGACTTCTCCCTTGGCGGCGTAGTTGAAGCAAGCAGAACTTCGGGAGTGACCTCCGGTGCTTCCTAATGAGGCTACTCTGCTCCTACATAATTCAACAAGTCAGATATCAGTGATGAAAGAACACCCAAGCACACCTAACCGTAGAAATGAATCAAATACTTACTGTTGGGGGCTGTCTTTGAGGCTGCTCTGATGAAGAGTTGCCGGTCCGGCAAGGGAGTCTCGGGACGTGCCTCCTGTCAGCCATTGGGAATCATCCGAGGCGACAACCACCGGGTCTTGGCCCTCTTGACGCCCTCTGAGCCAGCGTCTGAAGAAGGAAAGAGCTCAGGATGAAGCAAGTCGGATATAAGGCAAGCGATAAATTGAAGAATTACAAGTAGCAGCGACAAGAACTTACTCTTCCTCTTCTTCCTCGGGCTGAGGCGGAGAAATCAAATTCCGCTCAGGCGGCAGCTGGAGAGTAGGCTCCCTCGAGGCGCTTGGCGGGGCCGTGGCTCGAAGGCCCGCTCCTGTTGTTGTGGCGGCAGAGGCGCTCCTTGGCTGCAGTGCTTGCTGCGGTGGAAGCTGGGCGTCGGGCGTAGGCGGCTGTTGGGCCGTCTGCCGCCCGCCACTCTCGGTCTTTGGAGGCGTCTCCTTAAGCGGGCTGCGGGCTCCTCCTGCAGCAAGCTACTTGGCCGGCGGAGGGGGGCGCCCGGCAGGCTCATCCGGGTCGGCGTCGGGCTCGGCCTGCTCCTCCTCACCGCGAGCTCTTCTCGGTCGGCAAGGCTTGGCGCCTCGGCTGTTTCCGCCTCCTCGATGGTAAACCCAAACACGCCCGGCGGCGGCAACCTGCCGCCTCCTCCAACTCTTAATGGCGTCGCGCCATCTCCTGCTCGGTGGTCTCATGGGTGAGCCGCTTACGCTTTCGTCGGCGCGGATCGGCACTTGGCCAAGTCGTCGAAGAACTGCTGCACGGCGTCGTCGGCGGGCTCTGCCAAGTTGGAGCGATTCCGTGGGAATCGCTGGCAACATCATCGCGGATCACGGTCAAGCGACGAGTTGTTGCACAAGGTATGACTCCCTCGGCAACATGAACCACTCGGGGTGATCTGCATACGCCTTGAACAGCTCCCGCACATGCCGTCCAGCTCCAAGACAGTAAAGTTCCAGTTGAGGCCGGACGCAGCCTCATGATGTCCGCGCGTTTTGGAATTCCCAAGCTGGCCTCCCCCTCTCTGCAAAGGCGCAATCGGGTGGCGAAGAAGTCGCGCCAACTGCTCCTACGGTAAGCCCTGCTTGCGGGGGCTGAATCTAGTCACGGCAATCTTCAACTTGGCATCCTCTGGCGCCAAGTTGCTCCAGTCGTTGCCGCGCACTATAGGAGTTTGGCGCAGGGCAGTAAAAGGCTGTGGCTCCTGCTCTAAGATCCAACACCAGTCAGCTCTCCACTCCTCCCACTTGCTGCGCAGCTCTCCACTCCTCCCACTTGCTGCGCAGCTCTCCGTCAAGATACGCTTCCTTCTTGCCGATCCTAGAGGTCCATGCAATTCCTCCGGCAAGCGGCTCTCCTCTCTCTGCTGGGCGTGAAGTAATGGCGGAAGAGTGCGACATTTGGGTGGACCCGACAAAGTTCTCACAGAGGTGTGCAGCAGCCATGGTGGCAGCGGCGTTGGGGGTGAAATCAAGGAGGCGGAGGCCATATGTGTTCATGACATCGCAAAAGAATTCAGAAAAAAAGGCAGAGCCCGCGATGGAAGAAAAGCGAAGAAAGGGTACCCGATGGAAACTATCTCGGATGTGGCGGAGATGACTCTCGTCGCTTGCATGCGCCCGTGTCTCCGTCGACGAGAAAAGGTAATACAGCTCCGCAGCTCCTTCTGTCAAGCGAGGGGATCGAAGAGGCCCGCTCCTTCCATGGCCCATGAGCCGCTGCGCCTCGGCCGATTCACCCCTTTGCCCTTGTCGGCTTTGGACCATGGCGGAGGTGGTGGAGGAGGTCGGCGGCATTGGTGGTGCGGTGGCAATGGGGAAGGGGCGGGCGTCACTCTCTTTGGGCTCGAGAAGAAGGGAGGTGCGGCGGTGGTTTCGATGTGATGACAATGGGCAAGTGGGCGTCCTGCCTGTTCCCCCCGCTTATAAGGGGGGAGGGACAGGCGTTCGATTTTCCCATTAAAAAAGCCCCACGATCTCTCCCCGGCGCCACGTCCGGGCGTGCCGTTCGTGGGGGCGTGGTGGGTCCAAAGCGAATAAGCTGCGATCCGGGCCACACGTGCCGTGCCTTTGTTTTGGGCACAGCCCAATGAGCTTAGCGCCGTGTGTGGCCCAGGCGGGGGCTCTGTCGGTGTACTAGAGTAGGGGTACCCTAGTATCCCGAACTTCGTGCCCAGACGATCGCCAACACCATGGCGAGGGCTGGCACTGGTGACCGCCAAGGTCCTCGGCGGCTCCTTTGGAGTCATTCAAGAACAAAATAATCAAGGCCCGGCAAGAGGAGCTTGTCGGAAGGCCCTCAAGGCACGAAGAAACAAGATCCCGGCAAGAGGAGCTTGCGGGAAAACTAATGGCGATAAGGTCCCGGCGCGACAAGGACCTTGCGCGGCAAAGCGCTTGCAGCGACAAGTAACCTCTCTTCATCTCCGCTCCAGCTCATCCGCCAGCGATGTCGCTATGGGGCTTTTCGAGCCGCAGCGTGTCAATGGGCTGTGCAGCCAGCGGGGAGGCGGCGATAAGCGGCGACAAGCTACCATCATAGCAAGCGGGCGCGATTGGCGGTCCTGTCGCACTATTCAGCGGCGAGGACGGACATTATAGCTCTTGTCCCTTGCCATCGAGTTAGGTATAGATCGCGTACCTTTGTACAAAGCGGTGTACCAACCTCTGTTTTTACTATTTCACCCTCGTCTACTTGCCACCTGTGGTGACCCCTTGTGCCTATAAAAGGAGGCCCAAGTGCAACGTAGAAAGGGTTCGGCTCCGGTTCAGTTCATTTGCCACATACGAGACCAGAGACACTCAGGCTAGGTTTTGTAGCTCCCATTGCTCCCTAGCAAGAACACAATATAATCAACCAAGCAGCGATGTAGGAGTGTTATCTCTCGGAGAGCTCCGAAGCTGGGTAAATCTGCTCGTGTGCATCGCTTCGATCCGCTCTTTGCGCAATCTCCGCCCCCCTCCGAACCACAAGGGACCCGGTCCCATAGGTGTTCGTGGGCCACGATCAGCTTCTCTGACAAACCTATATGCGGTATTTACCTGCCGTTCCAATTAAATTTGCATGTGCCAAACTCTAAACCTTCAAATAATAATCTATTTTGTATGCCCGAATCGCTCATGTAGCGACTAGGGGCTAGCAGTATCTTCCATGCTAGGTGGGTTATTCTCACGATGAGTGGACTCCGCTCATCATTCACGAGAAAATGGCTGGTAACTGGGATGCCCAGTCCCATGATCAAAAGATCGAAATCAAATCAAAAATAATTGCAAACAAAACTCCCCCGGGTTTGATGTTAGTTGGAGGCACACGTTGTTTCGACCAAGCCATGGATTGATGATTCTTGGTGGAGGGGGAGTAAAATCTTTACCTTTCTGTTTGGGAACCGCCTATAATGTATCTAGTATTGAAGATATTGGGAACTCTTGGTCGTTATGTTGACAATGAAAGCATACCTCTCAAAATTATTTTCATCTCTGTTTTTGCTTCGAGATCTGGCACCTCTGCAAATCCCTGCTTCCTCTGCGAAGGGCCTATCTTTTACTTTTATGCAAGAGTTAATAGTATTCCTTATCATTCCAACCTACTCTTTAGTTGGCAAGCATCATGTGATGGAAAGATCTAAGCATATATGGCCATTCAAATATATTTGAGCATGAATTATTACTGTTGACATTACCCTTGAGGTAAAAGGTTGGGAGGTGAAACATTAAGCCCCTTTCTTTCTCTGTGTTCGATGAATACTATTTGTTCTAAAAATATGCTTTGAGTGGTAGAAATCATGGAAGACTAAAAGATAGTTGAGTATGTGAAGTTTGCTGAATCAAAGCTTTGACATAGACTCTTCCTGAAAATAAGATGAATTGTAATTGTTCGATGACTAATAACACGGTTTGTTAGTTTTTAAGAAAGTTTATGATCTATACTTTAACATGTGAATAGCTTGTTACTTGGTCATGAAAAGTTCTATGAGTTGAACTACTGTTATGACATATAATGATGCTAGAAAAGGTGATTGAAATTATCATTGATCAAACTTATGCACCTACTAGCTTTCACACTTCATAAATTCTTTCTTTTATCATTTACCTACTCGAGGATGAGTAGGAATTAAGCTTGGCGATGCTGATACGTCTCCAACGTATCTATAATTTATGAAGTATTCATGCTATTATATTATCCATCTTGGATGTTTTATGGGCTTTGCTATGCACTATATTATTTTTGGGACTAACCTATTGACCTAGAGCACAGTGCCAGTTCCTATTTTTTCCCTTGTTTCAGTGTTTCGAAGAAAAAGAATATCAAGCAGAGTCGAAACGGAATGAAACCTTCTGGACAAGTTATGTTTGGAAAGAAACCAACCCAGGAGACTTGGAGTCCACGTCAAGAAAGGAACAAGGAAGGCACGAGGCAGGGGGCGCGCCCACCCCCCTGGGCGCACCCTACAACCTCGTGGGCCCCTCGTGGCTCCCCTGACGTATTTCTTCCGCCTATATATATAATCATATACCATAATACCTTCGAGGAACATAATAGATCGGGAGTTCCGGCACCGCAAGCCTCTATAGCCACCAAAAACCAATCAGGACCCTGTTCCGGCACCCTGCCGGAGGGGGAATCCGTCACTTGTGGCTACCTTCATCATCCCGGCGCTCTCGATGACGAGGAGGGAGTAGTTCACCCTCGGGGCTGATGGTATGTACCAGTAGCTATGTGTTTGATCTCTCTCTCTCTCTCTCTCTCTCTCTCTCTCGTGTTCTTGAGGTGATACGATCTTGATGTATCGCGAGCTTTGCTATTATAGTTGGATCTTATGATGTTTCTCCCCCTCTAATCTCTTGTAATGGATTGAGTTTTCCCTTTGAAGTTAACTTATCGGATTGAGTCTTTAATGATTTAAGAACACTTGATGTATGTCTTGCGTGGGATACCCGTGGTGACAATGGGGTATTCTATTGATCCACTTGATGTATGTTTTGGTGATCAACTTGCGGGTTCCGCCCATAGACCTATGCATCGGGGTTGGCACACGTTTTCGTCTTGATTCTCTGGTAGAAACTTTGGGGCACTCTTTGAGGTTATATGTGTTGGTTGAATAGATGAATATGAGATTGTGTGATGCATATCATATAATCATACCCACGGATACTTGAGGTGACATAGATTATCTAGGTGACATTAGGGTTTTGGTTGATGTGTGTCTTAAGGTGTTATTTTACTACGAACTCCAGGGCTGTTTGTGACACTTATAGGAATAGCCCAATGGATTGATCGGAAAGAATAACTTTGAGGTGGTTTCGTACCCTACCATAATCTCTTCGTTTGTTCTCCGCTATTAGTGACTTTGGAGTGACTCTTTGTTGCATGTTGAGGGATAGTTATATGATCCAATTATGTTATTATTGTTGAGAGAACTTGCACTAGTGAAAGTATGAACCCTAGGCCTTGTTTCCTAGCATTGCAATACCGTTTACGCTCACTTTTATCGCTTGCTACCTTGCTGTTTTTATATTTTCAGATTACAAAAACCTATACGTACCATCCATATTGCACTTGTATCACCATCTCTTCGCCGAACTAGTGCACCTATACAATATACCATTGTATTGGGTGTGTTGGGGACACAAGAGACTCTTTGCTATTTGGTTGCAGTGTTGTTTGAGAGAGACCATCTTCATCCTACCCCTCCCACGGATTGATAAACCCTAGGTGTCGGTGTCTTTGGAGTAGGGGTACCTAGTATCGAACTTGTGCGGGCAGTTCAGCACCAGCGGCAAGGCTTGCGGGTGACCGCCAAGGTCCTCCGTGGTTCCTTTGGAGCCATTCAAGAACAAAGTATTCAGTCCAAGGAGACAAGGCCCGGTAAGAGGAGCTTGCGGGAAGGTAACAAGGCATGTCAAGGAACTTGCGCGACGCGCCAGCGTCCCGGCGAGCCCCTGTGGCGACAAGCTTCGGACGCGACAAGACAACGACTGCGGCAAGGCGCTTGCGCGACAAACTACCACTCTGTACCGGCGCTCTAGCACATCCACCAGCGTGTCATACAGGACCTTTCGGTAGCAGCGTGGCAAAAGCTGTCTTGACCAGCGGTCTTGTGGTAACAGCGGCAATGACAAGATTGCCATCGTGGCAGCGGTGGCGTCCTGACGGTCCTTTTGCACTATTTGGGTGGCGTGAGCGGGCATTTAATACCTTTGTCCCCTGCCGTCGGGTTAGGTATGATACCTTTGTGCGGTAGTTGTACCAACCGCAATTCCTTTTCCATTTTACCCTTGTCTACATTGCCACCTATCGGAACCCCTTTAGCATATAAAAGGAGGCCCATGCATAGCGTAGAGGGGGTTCGAGAGGGCAAAAAACACTCACGCTCGGTCTCGTTAGCAGCTAGTGTGTCTGTAGCACTTTCGGCGCTCCCGAGCAAGAACTCAATACACTCGGACATGCAGCAGTAGGGTGTTATCTCTTGAAGAGCTCGAAGCTGGCTAAACTGCTCGTGTGCCGCCTCGATCCGCTCTTCGTGCGATCTCTGCCCCCCGCCGAACCGAAAGGGGCTCGGTCCGCCGGTCCCATAGGTGTTCGTGGATCAGTTTCCCCGACATCTTTGGCGCGCCAGGTAAAGGCGTCGAGGTTGTGTGAACCTGATCCGGCGTTCACGAGCTAGATTTTCATCTTCTTCATCGACATGCCACGAAGAAGAAGGCTTCGCGGCAGCTGTTCATCCACGTCGATCCCACCACCACCGAACAAGCGGGTGGTGGGGTGAAACGCCAGCGGAAAAACGAGCATCGGCGAGGAGTCCACGGTGCAGCCAGGTCCAAGGACAAGGCTGCGCAGACCTCGGCGTCCGTACATGCACCGCGCCCCTCTCGGGAGGCGCGGGACCGGCAGCGTCATGGTATTCCACGATTGCCATACGTTCGTTGGACCAAGATCGAGCTGGTGGATCTCGGGGTGCTCAAGACCAGCATGCGCGCTAACATCTTTGCACGAAGCGAGACTGCGATCGCTGGGCGGGATCTGCTCCTTCTAACATAGTTAGAAGTCGAGCATATCCGCTCCTCGCGCCGTTCGCCACTGCCGCCCGCCACTCCAGGCGAAGCTTTGGCACGAGCTCAACTGCTCTGGACTACCCTCAATGGCGAGACAAGATCGATGAATAGAGGCCACCATTCAGAGTCTCATCGGCTTTCGCCAGCGGCGCACTCCATGACAGCCGAGTACATCGCTGCCGCGGCAGGACTACCGAGCACGAGCGATGGCGGCGAAACCGGTGGGGTGCAACCACCATGCACTCTCCACCCGAAGGCCAAGATCGCCGACTCGCGGATCCTCCTCGGCAGCGACTCCACCACATCATCAGATCCACGAGCTCGTCGCGATCAGCGCCAAGTTCTTCACGAGCGACAGCAAGAAGGCGCTCGAACTTCGCCAGCGCCCGAAGAAGCGGCGTCAATCGGACCAGCGGCTGGGCCCTCTGTCGACATGCATGCACCGGGGAACGAGCGACTTGCCGTCTGCGGTAGGTTGCCCTGCGTTCACTCGTGAGCTGCGGCAAGTCGATGGCCCCACGAAAATTTCAAGCGGGCGTGCGAGAGAAATGCGGCGGCAAGTCGCATCCATCTACACCATCGCGGTGCAAGCTGCGGCGGGGCGACAAGATCTGGCCAACTACTTCCGCGGTGCTCAAGCCCAATGTCGGATCTGGCTCATGCACTTGCGGACAACTCCATATCCTCTGGGCAGACCTATGCCATCAATTTGTCGGCGCCTACGGTGACCACAAGCCTCATGGACAAGAAGCGACCTTCATCTGCTCGCCCGGAAGGAAGGAGAGCCCCTGCGCAAGTACATTCGGAGATTCAGCAGCGTCTGCACAACATCCCGGATGTCCACCTGCGCATGATAATCAGCGCGTTCCATCGAGCGTCGCGAAACCGCAGGATGCGGGAGGAGATGGCGATGTGCAAGATCGAGAGGCGTCGATGAGCTATATGCCCTGGCCGACAAGCGTGCACTTCTTGAGGAAGGAGAAACTCCCGGAGAGAATCTGAAGCGGGGAGGATCGATAGTGAGGAGGCTGCCCGGCAAAGAAAAACCGGCGGAACAACGGGAAGAAGAAAGGTAAAGATGTGCTAGTTGTTGAGCAGTCCGGCAGCGGAGGTGGCGCCAAGAAAGCCAAAGCTGGTAGCTCCGGCGAGGAGATTGCCACGAGCACCAACTACCGGCTGTGGCGATCGCCGACAAGCGGGGCCGGCACCAACAAGCGATCTTGCAAGATCCACCGCACCAAGGGCCATGACCTCGAGCTGCAAGAAGGTCGAGCAGCTTGTCGGCAACAAAAGGCTGAATCGAGCGCCGCGACAAGGAGAAGGCCTAGGAAGGTCTTTGGAGGAGCCGGCAAGCGCCCGGCCGAGGAGGGCCGCAGCAAGGCAAAGCCAGCGGCAAGAGACAGACCTCCCAGCGGCGCGACAAGGATGAAGATGGCGGCGGCGATGAAGATATGGATGATGGCGAGACCGATGAGCAGGAGTTCGAGAAAGCCACGAGAGGTCTTGTGCGTTGGTGGCGGTGCTTCTCTGCATACTTCACACCGCCAGCTCAAGCGGTGGGTGCGGGAAGTCAATGCGGCGAACCACCCGTCGAGTCACGCAAGCCTCGAAATGGTCCACCGCCTATCATCTTTGATATTGAGGACCACCACGATCGCATAACTGCGGTCGGTGCTTGCCGATGTTGGTTTCACCAACTATCCACAACCTCAAGGTCACTAAGATGCTAGTTGGCGGCGGGGCGGCTTGAACCTGATCTCCTCGCGGTACTCGAAACTCCGGATCCACGATGGCGAGCTCGAAGAGACCGGCACATTCAAGAATCAATCCGGAAGGAGCAAGCGAAGGAAAGATCACGTTGCGGTGACATTTGGCAGCGAGTTGAACTTCAGGACTGAGAGGTCACTTTTGGCGTTCTTGACTTTCCATTGCCTTACAATGGGATACTCGGCCGTCGGCACTCGCCAAATTCATGGCAGCCTCTCACTATGCATACAACATCTTTGAAGATGCCAGGCCGATAAGTGTCATCTCTGTCCTGGCGACAAGAAGGATGCTCTTATCTGCGCCGACAAGATCTACGGGGAAGCAGCAGCCGCAGCGGATCGCAAGTCACTTGCCGTTGAAGCTCCGGGCGAAGAAGAAGACCAAGTCCGGCAAGAGTTACGATGCCCACTCCGGCAAGCGCACCTCTTGGTGCTGCGCTACCGTCGAGGGCGCACCATCGAGCTCCACCGGCAAGTGTAAGAAGACAATGGCAGCTCCACCAAAGACCAAGAAGGTGTCGCCAAGGAGGATGGCTTGGTGGTACCTTTACCATCGGTGCCACTCTCGACCCTAAATAGGAAGCGGCTCGTTGCTTTCTGCGAGTGACGTCGGCGTATTTGCGTGGCAACCGTCGACATCCCGGTGTTCCCAGGAAAGTAATCGAGCACCATCTTGCCGTCTGTCCTCATCGCGCGGCCCGTCAAGCGAGAAAGTCGGAAGCGAGCGGTGGGCGCCAGAATTCATCGCAGAAGAAATCAAGAAATTGGAAGCAGCAGGCCTTGTCGGAGGTGCTCCATCCTCGTGGTTGGCCAACCACAGTAGTCGTGCGCCAAGGCAAGCGGAAATGGAGGCTTTGTATCGACTTTACGATGTCAATAAAGCTTGTCCCAAAGACCCATTTCCCTTGCGGCGCATCGACAGATTATTGACTCCACGGCGGATGTGACTTGCTTTCATTTCTTGATGCATACTCGAGATACCATCAGATCTTCATGGCGAGAAGAGGATGAGGAAGACCGCATTCATCACCCATGTGGCACATCTTTTTTAAATACGGATGCCTTTCGGTTTAAAGAATGCTGGTTCAACATTTGCAAGGGTAGTCCATGGCGCTTTTGAGCCGCAAATACACAGAAATGTGGAAGCCTACATGGATGACATAGTGGTCAAGAGCAAGGACAAAGCGACTCGATTCAAGATTTAGAGCGAAACCTTTGCAAATCTGCGCAAGATCAACCTCAAGCTCAACCCGAGAAGTGTGTGTTTGGAGTCCCCTCCGGCAAGCTTCTCGGGTTCTTTCATCTCGTGGGGAATTGAAGCCAATCCCGACAAGATCAAGGCCATTGAGCAGATTGAAGCACCAAAGCGCGTCAAGGATGTCGAAGACTTGCGGTTGCGTAGCTGCTCTCGGCGAGTTTATCTCTAGGTCTGCTGGGCGCCCTGCCATTTTCAAAATATTGAAAAAGGCAGGTCAATGAAATGGACTCGGAAGCGGAGGCTGCACTGCAGGACTTAAAGAGATACCTGTCCTCCACTCCAACACTTGTCGCACCTAAGCCACAAGAGAAGTTGCTGCTATATATAGCGGCAACCAATCAAGTGGTTAGTGCTGCGTTAGTAGCGGAGAGAGAGGCGGATGATGAGCCAGCAACCACGGCAGATGCATCCAGCGACAAGCAGGGGACTTCACCGGCAAGCTCTGGTCCCGACAAAGATGGATCTGCTTGGTAGCGTGAGAAGATCTGAGAAAAGAATGGTGCAGCGCCAGTTTACTTTGTCGGTTCCCTTGCGGGGGCTAGGTCAAGGTACTCGGTGTGCAGAAATTGCTTCCGGCCTTCTCATGGCCTCGAAAGCTTCGCCATTACTTCCAAGCACATGAGATCACGATCGTCACTCGTTTTCCGTTGAAGAGGATCTGCAAAATCCGAAGCAGCAGGCAGGATTGTCGAGTGGGCCTTTGGAAATGTCAAGCTTTGGCCTCAAGTTTGAGAGCACTTCAACTATCCAAAGCGAGCATTGGCGGAGTTCATAGCAGAATGGGCGCCAACACAAGATGAAGAAATTCGAAACAAGCATCCCGTCAAGGAAGCAAGCAAAGAGTGGCTGATGTACTTTGATGGTGCCTTCTCGCTGCAAAGCGCCCGGTCTTGGGCGTGCTACTTGTTGCACCACGGAGAGCACCTCAAGTCGTAGTCGGATGCACTTTCCCAAGGAGCAAGCAACGAACAATACCGCAGAGTATGAAGGTTTGCTTGCGGTCTCGAGATCGCAGCAGACCTTGGGATCAAGAAGCTCATTATCGGGGGTGACTCACGACTTGTCGTCCGCCAAGTGAACAAAATTATCAGTCCGTTGATGGAAGCTTACGTTGATGAAGTGAGAAAGCTAGAAGAGCACTTTGACGGCCTCTGGATGGAACATGTTCCAAGAGCTCGAACGACATTGCCGATGGCTTTGTCGAAGTCGCCTCACTTAAGTTACCTTTGGAACCAGGGATCTTTGTGCTCAAACTGACTCAACCGTCCATAGCGCCATCAAGCTGGACAGAGCAAGAAGAGGAAGTTGATTTCTGGTGACTATTTTCGGTGAGAGCTCCCGAAGCCGCCGCCAAGAAGGTCCTCAAGATCAACACCAAAGGGTCTTTGAGGAGCGATCTGCTCCGGCAAGCCCTAGGGTTTGTTCCGTTGAAGCGGGCGCTCCCGACAAGTTTTGCTCCGGCAAGCTTGCGAGAGCGTCAAGCTCGGCTGAGCCCTAGATTCTCGCCATAGAAGCGGATGTTCCGCAGCAGCAGATGTGCCTTTAGTCCTTGTTGTCGAGCCGCAAGCTCCGGCATGGGCACAGACAGATTGTCCGTTTCCTTGAGACGGAGAACTTCCGAAGAGCAAGAAGAAGCGGAAAGAGTAGCCCGGCAGTCAAGTATGTACCGGTTTGTCGACAACACACTGTATAGAAGAAGACTCAACGGTGTGAAATTGAAGTGTATTCACGGGAAGGCGGACAAAAGCTGTTGGCGAGAGATACATGGAGGCATATGTGGTCACCACATTGGCGCAAAACACTTGCCGACAAAGCGTTCGGCAAGGTTTCTTTTGGCCGACAGCCCTCCGGGATGCTGCTGCACAAGTAACCAAGTGTGAAGCGTGCAGTTCCATTCCAAGCAGATACACCAGCCAGCTCAAGCTCTCGGACGATCCCTTTATCACGGCCATTTTTGATGCAGGGGCTCGACATCCTCGGCCCCTTTCCCGAGCTGTCGGGGCTTTGAGTACTTATGCGTTGCAATCGACAAGTTCACAAAGTGGCGGAAGTGGAAGCGATGAGGAAGGTGACAACCACGGTCGGTGAGTCAAGTTCTTGGTCGATTGTTTGCCGCTTTGGGATCCCTAACAGGATCATCACCGACAACGGCACGCAATTCACGAGCCGCACCTTCATGCGATCGTCCAAGATCTTGGCGCCAAGGTGCGCCGCTTTTGTTGCTCATCCGAGAAGTAGCGGTCAAGCGGAGAGGCGAATGCTGAAAAGTGCTCGCGGGCTCAAGACCAGGACTTTCGACGAGGCTGCACAAGTCGCGGAAAAGAGCTGGATTGAGGAGCTGCGGTGGTTCTTTGGTCGATCAGGGCGGCGCCGTCGAGCCAGCGGCGGACACCTTCGCTCTAGTCTATGGAGAGGCAGTTCTCCCCATGGAACTTCGTATCTGGGTCACCTCGAGTGCTCGCTTATGATGAGCTTGAGCAAGAGCAGATGCGACAAGATGACCCGCTGCTCCTTGAGGAGGACCGTCTTGAGGCATTTGTCACGAGCTGCTCGATACCAGCAAGCTTTGCGCCGCTACCATAACCCGCAAAGTTAATGCGAAGTCTCGAGGAAAGCGACCTTGTTCTTGGTAGCGTTCAGTCCGCCAAGAATTCCAACAAGTTGGCCTTGAAGTGGGAAGGCCCTTACGGGTGAAGCGAGTCACTAGGCTGGCGCTGTCGCCTTGAGACCGAAGATGGCATTCGGTGAGCAACTCTGGAACATTGAGCATCTTCGTAAGTTTTACCCGTAGAGGCGCGGTTGCGGAACCTGTTCGGCAACCACCTTTTATACAAGTCTTGCCGATGTTGCATGTAATCCTTTATGCGAAGCGGTAGCGAGACCCGTGCATAAGTAAAGCTCATGTGCTCCGCACATCTTGTCAATTCATGCTTTCTACTTTTCTTTTTTGCATGCGTTATCTGACACTTTGTGCAGCGCCTACCCCCGGTAAGCAATAACGATCCGTAAGGCTCCATATCTTTATTTTCTCTTCTTTCTCTTTCTCAAAGAAAGGAAGGTTCCCTCGCCCACAAGTTTGCCGGGGGGAAGGAGAAGATAATGGTGTGGACCAAGCATCATTCGAGGAAGTTTCGCCTTACCGGGAAGCAAACGACAGAAAAGCTAAGTTACTAAAGTTTGAGCAATCAGTTTTAAAAATTTTAAGTTATCTTCCTCGAACGACCGTGCTTTGTATGGAAAACCTGTGCGCGGAGGAACCAACTCGTAGCTAGTTGCGCCCTTACTTTGTTTCGAGTCCTCTCAACAACTTAAGTGAGCTGCGACTAGTTGCGACAAGGTTTCTTGTCGGTAGCGGCACCGCCAACAGAGACTCTTGACGTCCGCACTCAGCGCTTCATGACTAAGGTGCCTCGCCGACAAGTTCCCTAAAAGCGTGGGGCAAAAACATACAAAGGAAGGAATCAAGTAAAGGAAATAACATAGCAATCGCTACCGAAATAGAGTCATATTACAAGATAGCTTGTCGCAGCTCTAACAGATTGTTCTCATAACATGACCAGCAGCGACAAGAAAAAAGAAAAGCAGGCGGCCTAATCTCGCGATCGCCCTCAACCCTCTTGATCCCGCTCACCTTGTCCACAATGGGTGCGACAAGGGTCTTGAGCGCTTCCAGATCGGCATCCGGCGGCAAGGTCTTGAGGACGTTGGTGAGGTTGAGGCCTGCGTTGTGGAAGGCCACCTTCACCAGCACCTTTTGAAGAGCACCCGCGCAGATCTGGTGCGACTCGTTGGCCAGCTGCTTTGGGATCTTCTCCCGGAGTCGCTGGAGGGCCGTCGGCACGCCTTTGAAGAACAAGCTGAGCTTGGCGCTGGGTTGGAGGTGCTCATCGGAGGAATACCCAAGATCCTCCATCCCAGTGCGCCCGGCTCCTGTCGATGGCTGCGGCAACATCCACGAGACCCTCGGTCCAGTGCTCCACATTCTCCCTAAAAGTGTTACAGGCGGCGGCTTTTCGCGGCAGCGCCTCGTTGGCCTTGATCTTCTCCTCCAAGGCCACCTCCTGCTCCCCCTGGCGCCGTCCAGCGTCTTGGTCAAAGTAGTCGGCTTCAACTCAAGATCTGCGTTGGAGTCCTTGGCGGCGCTAAGCTCCTTGCTCCTCTCGGCGAGGCGACCTGCAGCTCGCCAAGGGTGTGGCGTCCTTCTCGCGCTCACGCTTGGCGCAGCAAGCTCCTCGCCGCTCACCTTGAGATCGGCCTCCAGCTCGCCACCTTCGTCTCGGCTCCTTCTTGGCGGCCTCGGGCTGCGGCAGCATCCTCTGCTTCCTTGAGAGCCCGCCGAATGTTTGCTCATGCAGCGTAAGCTCCTCCTCGTGGCTGTCAAGGTTAACCTTCCGCTCGCGCCAACTTCGCCTTCTGCGCGAGACGGCTTCTCGGCAGCAAGCGGCTGTTGCTCTTCAACTTCAGCCTTCTCGAGGAGGAAGGCTTTCGCTCATCGGCGAGTTGCTCCGCTCCCTTGCCGAGGGCGGAGAGCTTCTGGTTGAGGCCGGAGCTCCTCCGTGCGCTTCTCGATGTCCATTCCGCCTTCACGACAAGCGCTTCTCGGGATACCAGCTTGGCTGTCGGTAGCGATGAAGCGACAACGGCTTCGCGGCGTTGCTCCTCCTCGGGCTCGCCCGCTGCTGCTGCTCGGTAGCGTCGACCAGCGTCGGCCAATGAGCGAGCAACTCTTCATCAAAGGTTTCTCCTTGATCGGCGCCACAGGCTCGGCGCCCGGGGAGCTTGATGAAAGCGCCATCGCCGGCCTTCAAATAGGCGCCGGCTGGGGCTCTTTGGACTGGCGCTGCTGCAGCGGCGGAGTGACCGGCGGTCGGCGTGGCGCTGGCGCTCCTGCGGCCTCGGGGCCGTCGGTCGATCGCCGGACCCTCGCCCGGCTTCTGCGGCGGCAGCTTTGGCGGCCTCTCCGCCCGGCCAGGATCATCGGCGCCGGCTTCTTCTTGATGGCAATGGCGTCGTCGGTATTGCAGCAGCGTTCTCCTCGCCGGCGACCTCGGTTTCCATCGGCTCCGTGGCAGATGGACTGGCGACCGGAAAAGGAAGAAAAGTCAAGCAAGTATTCAAAAGAAAATCAGAAGAAGAAGAACCCAAAGGAAGTTTTCAAGCAAGAGGATTACTGTCTTTGGGGGTCGTTGGTGCTGTCCCTTGCGGAGAACTGTCCCTTGCGGAAAATTCTCCTTGCGAGAATCCTCCTTGGCGGTGTAGTCGAAGCAGATGGCATGTGGGGGCGGCTTCGGGCACTCTGGTGAGACTGCTCTACTCCTCATAAACCAATAGTCAGATGTCGGCAAAAAAGAGCACTCATGCGCGCCTAACAGCGAGAAGTAAACCATACACTTCTGTTGGGGGCTCTTGTTGAGGCTCTTTGAGGAATAGTTGCGGGTCCGGCAAGGTGGTCTCGGACACACCCCTGTTGTTGCGGTGGGTTTGTCCTCGATGACGATCACGGGACCTTGGCTCTCTTCGCCCGCTCTGGGCGAGTCACGAAAAGGAATGGGTTGGAGTAAAAGCAAATCAGATACAAGACAAAACAGCAAAATTGAAGAACTACGAGTACAGCAAAGAATCTTACTCTTCCTCTTCCTCGTCGGAGCTGGCGGAGAGGTCGAAGTCCGGCCCACCTTGGTAGCGACAAAGGCGGAGGTAGGTTCCTTTAGCCGCTTGGCGGGAAGCGAAGCGGTGGTCGGGAGGCCCGCTCCGATTACCCGCTGGCGTGAGAGTGCTCCAGCGGCTTGATGGTTGCCACGGTGGCAGCGTCCTTGTGGCCTTGCGGCTGTTGACCCGTCTACCGCCCGCTTCGTCCCGGCCTTGCGGAGCGCCTTCTTGGTGGAGCTGGGGGCTCCGCTTGCGGATAGCTGTCGAAGGTGAGAAGAGGAGGAGTCGATCTTCAGCGAGTCGCTCGCGCCCTCGGCGGGCTCGCTCGACTCAACCAGGCCGACAAGCTCTCCCTCGCCCGGCAAGCTCCTCTCGCTCGGCAAGGCTTGCCGCCTCTGCTACCTCTGCCTCCTCCACGGTGAATCAAACTACGCTTTGTGGCAGCGGCTGCCGCCGCCTCTTCCAGCCCTAGTGGCGTCGCTGCATCTCCGCGCCGGTGGTGTCGCGGTAAGGCTCTTACATTCGCCGGGCGGACCGGCATTTCTACCAAGCCGTCAAAGAACTCCTGCGGCGTCGTCTGCGGGCTCTTGCCAAGTTGGGAAAATTCCATGCTGGCGGCATCATTACGCGGATGCGGTCGGCGAGTTGTTGCCGTGAGCGACGACACCTTAGCAACTTTGAACACTTTGGGATGTTGAGGATCTTGCTTGAACAGTTCCGAGCATCGCGTCGGTTCAGACAGTGAAGTTGAAGTTGAGGCCGGCGCAGCCTCATGATATCCGCCGCATTACGGAACTCCGGGCAGGTCTCCTCCTCTCCTGCGAAGCGTCGTGGCGAAGAAAATCAGCGCCAGCGGCGCCTCGATGAAACCGGCAAGCTGAGGCGTAGGATCGGGTAGCGGCAATCTTCACCTATCGTCTTCCGGGGCCACGTTGCTCCAATCGTTGCAGCGCTCTGAGGAGCTTGGCGCTGGGCGGTAAATGGCTGCGGGTTCTCCTCGACAATCCAGCACAGTCTTCTCTCCATTCATCCCACTTGCTGCGGAGCTCTCCCTCCGGATAAGCTTCCTTCTTGCGGTTCTCGAGATCAGGCGATTCCGCGGATAAAGGCTCCCTCTCTCAACTCGGGGCATAAAGAAGTGGCGAAAAAGAGCTACATTTGGATAGACTCCGACAAAGTTTTTCCGAGAGATGTCGAAAACTACCATGGTCGGAAGCGGCGTTGGGGTGAAGTCAGGAGGCGGAACCCGTAGGTGTTCATAATGTCACTGAAAAAAATCAGAGAAAAGCGAAGCGAGCTTCGCGGTAGAAAAACAGCGAAGAAGGGCTATCCATTGAAGCCAGTTCAGCGGCAGCTAGGAGTACCTTCGTCTTGCGGATCGCTCGCGTCTCCGTCGACCGAAGAGGTAATAATACTCCCTCGGATCGCCAGCGAGCTGAGGAGAAGGTTGCCGCTCCTTCGCGGCCTTGCGACGCTGCGCCTCGGCCGACTTCACAACCTTCCCGCTTTGAAGCCATGGCGGAGGTGGTGAGAAGATCGGGCGTTGGTGGTGCGGTGGTGATGAAGCGGGCGCTGCTCTCTTTTCAGCTTTGGGAAGAAGGGGGGCGGCGGAGGTTTTGAGATTGGAATAGCAACGGCGAGATGGGCGAACTGCCTGTTTCCCCTGCTTATAAAGAGGAGGGGCAGGCGTTCCGTCTTTCGAATAAAGAAACCACCACGATCTCTCCACGGCGCCCGCATTCGGCGCGTGCCGTTCAAGGAGGCGCGGTGGATACAAAGTGAGATCTGGCGTAATCCGGGGCGGCGTGCCCGTGCCTATTTTGGGCTTGGCCCAACAGCGCTTCGGCACCGTGTGTGGCCCGAGCCGGGGCTCTGTCGATTGTACTAGGTAGGGTACCCTAGTATCCCGAACTTGTGCGGGCGATTCTGACACCAGCGACAAGGCTTGCGGGTGACCGTAAGGTCCTCCGTGGTTCCTTTGGAGCCATTCAAGAACAAAGTATTCAGTCAAGGAGACAAGGCCCGGCAAGAGAGCTTGCGGGAAGAATAACAAGGCATCTCAAGGAACTTACCTCGGCAGCGCCCGCAGCGTCCGGCGAGCCTGTGGCGACAAGCTTCGGGACGCGACAAGACAACGACCAGCGACAAAGGCGCTTGCGCAAACTACACTCTGTACTCGCGCTCGCACATCCACCAGCGATGTCGCCACAGGACCTTTCGGTAGCGTGTGCAAGAAACTGTCTTGACCAGCGGTCTTGTGATGTGGCGGCAATGACAAGATTGCCATCGTGGCAGCGGTGGCGTCCACAGCCAGTCCTTTTGCACTATTTGGGCGGCGTGAGCGGGCATTTAATACCTTTGTCCCCTGCCGTCGGGGTTAGGTATGATACCTTTGTGCGAGTAGTTGTACCAACCGCAATTCCTTTTCCATTTTACCCTTGTCTCGTTGCCACCTGTCGGAGACCCTTTGCATATAAGCGGAGGCCCATGCTTAGCGTAGGGGGGTTCAGAGAAGCGAAAAACACTCACGCTTCGGTCTCGTTAGCAGCTAGTGTGTACTATAGCACTCGGCGCTCCGAGCAAGAACTCAATACACTCGGACATGCAGTAGTAGGAGTGTTATCTCTCGGAGAAGCTCGAAGCTGGGTAAACTGCTCGTGTGCCGCCTCGATCCGCTCTTCGTGCGATCTCCGCCCCCCGCCGAACCGAAAGGGGCTCGGTCCGCCGGTCCCATAGGTGTTCGTGGATCAGTTTCCCCGACACTAGGTCATCCACTTGAGGGAAATTTGCTACTGTCCTACAAACCTCTGCACTTGGAGGCCCAACAACGTCTACAAGAAGAAGGTTGCGTAGTAGACATCACGCATCGCTGGCCAAGGCGCGTGTCGAAGCGAGGAGGAGCGGCGGCGGACGGGACGGGCCTCGCCCCCGTCCCCGTTAAAGCAGAGGGACACCTAAGCTACGCATTAAATGCGTCTTGTCCTGTAGTACAAGCGATAAGCTCAGGGCACTGTGCGCCTTTCCACCTCCTCTATGCCATTGTGGCAGCCCCTTTCGACTATAAAAGGAGGCCCATGGCATACTGGAGGAGGATTCGGCTCTTTGGAACCACGCACTCACCACAGCTGGTTCGAGAGCTCAAGAACTCTCTGAAATACAGCCACCAAAGTAGGACTAGGGTTTTACGCATCCTCGCAGCCCGAACCTAGGTAAGCTCTCCTTGTGCTGGCTACTGATCCTGCTCTTCTTGCAACCCTGCGCCCCGGCAACCGTAGTAGGGATTCTTGTGATCCCATAGGTGTCGTTTCCCCTGACATCTTTGGCGTGCCAGGTAGGGGGCGCAATTGTGAGAATCTGGCCTAATAGTTAACCTAGCGATTCTTCATCGCCCTTGGCTCCTGAGAAGAAGGTGGCTAGAGGAACGACGCCGGCGCGCCAACAGAAAAGCTAAGTCATTCAGAGCTTTGAGTTATTTCCTCCTATATATAAGGTTATCGTCCTCTGAGATTTTGCCTATGTATGAGAGACTTCCACGCAAAGGGCCCTCCCACAATTGGCAACACCCTTGTTCTGTTTCGTGTCCGCTCAACAGCTCAAGCAGCCGCGTCGAGAGTGGCGGGGTATCCTTCCGCACCTGGCAACGCTCTCGATTCTGACTCGAGTCAAGCTCGACAGTTTGGGCGGCCACGCTAAGGGCGGCAAGGTGGTTTGCTCGGCAGCAAGCACACCCGGCAGACGAATGGGGATCTGTCAGGACCCCGAATCAATGGCACACCGATCTAGCATGTAACACCTCATATCACTTTGCGGCCTCACGCACGGTATGCCCACGGGTGTCGACTTACCATGGCCCGGGACCGTTTGCGCCTTTTGGCTCACGTATATGATAGTGTCGCTAGCATCCATATGACAGAGAACCCGGGCCGACATTACTAGTCGTGAACCCAAAGTGGCGCTAACTTATGGAGACAGGCATACATGAACCAACATCGAGCCTTACGTTCCATCCCGCAATCAATTCCCTTATATAACTAAAGAATTTCTGGACTCAACTTCGACCAGTTTGGCTTGGTAATCCTCTGAGCGATCGGGCTCGATACCAGCGCTGTCGGGACCACGACTCAATGGCACACCGATCTAGCATGTAACACCTCATATCACTTTGCGGCCTCATGCACGGTATTCCCATGGGTGTCGCATTACCATGGCCCGGGACCGTTTGCGCCTTTTGGCTCACGTATATGATAGTGTCGCTAGCATCCATATGACAGAGAACCCGGGCCGAAATGACTAGTCATGAACCCAAAGTGGCGCTAACTTACGGAGACAGGCATACATGAATCAACATCGAGCATGTCGGTCAGCAGCGTGCTAATCCGGGCTGTAGCACTGGGCTAATAGGACTACGGGAACCCGGGCTGTAGCAGGCTAGCCAGGACTCCGGATGTCATTGCCTGACATTTCCCCGAAGGGACATACACAAGAACGAGGTGAATCACATGCCGGCCAGTCAAGTGTTCTGAAGCAGTAGTGCTGGGCTAGCGCGACTCCGGTGAACCGGGCTGTAGCGGACTACTATGGCTCATGGAAGCACAGGACTAGATTTCCCCATAAGAGAGGCTACCAAGGATAAACAACTAGGATGTCGGATCCCAAACATTCCAAGCATTTCAATCATACACACAATATGCTCGATATGTGTAAATACAACATGGCATCACAACATAACTCTACGACTCAAGTATTTATTCATTAGGCTCCGAGGAGTCGAGATATTACAAACATGGGTCTCATGACCCAACATTCATAGCATACAAGTCAAAGCACATGCGGAAGCTTAACATGTCTGAGTACAGACATCTACAAATGAAAAAGGCTAAGAAGCCTGACTAACTACAAGATCATGCCGAGGGCACAAGATCGTAGCTGAGGTAACAAGCTAAACATTAGAGTCCGCGCGGAACTACTAGCGAGACTGAAGTCTATCTACAAAAATATAAATAAGCAAACGAGTACAAATGTACCCAGCAAGACTTACATCAGAACTAAATACATATGCATCGGTATCAATAAAGGGGGTGGTGGAGTTTGACTGCAGCAAGCCAGCTTTGACTCGGTGGCTATCCTAAACTACGACTGCAAGTAACTCTTTTGAGGTGCCGCACACGAGTCCACATATTCACCATATCAATACACCACTCTGTATCCACTCCCGTCTCCCTATGAGAAGGCCATCCATAGCACTCACGCTTATCTTGCGCATTTTAGAGTATCCACTTTCACTTGTCTATGAAATGTTATAGGCAACCCAGAAATCCATTACCGTGGACACGGCTATTTGAATAGATGATGTCAACCCTGCATTGGTGTACTTCTTCACACACGCTCTCACCACTTACCGTCGTTTACACGACATGTACTCGGCAACCTTCAAGCGGAAGCCCAACGAGGGTGTCGGCCACGGCCTACCTAAACACTCAAGTCTCTAGTCCAGGTTTATCGCCTATTCAGGTTCCATCCTCATGGAGTCTGGCCGAGGTTTCCACATACGGCCCCGAACGATGTGTACAGGGTTCCGTGACACCAAACGGGCGCCCGGCATACCCTGCCACATGCCTACCGCATCACAACCCACCCCTCGGGTCAGCGCTACGCACGGCCTCCAGCATTCTACAAACGCCAGAAACTACTTGCAACTCTTGGACAGAGGACAAGGGTGGTTAAGAAGCCGAGAGAGTCAATTAAGGATCCCAATGTGTGGTAGTATTTATTCATGGATCACAAACACAGAACTCAGTTCCTGAGGACGGTTTCAATGAGACAACCCACCATGTACTCCTACATGGCCTCTCACCGCTACCTTTACCAAATAGTGTTCATGCACTTAGCTTTCAACAATAGGACATGTTCACACACCTCTGATTCATCTCCGATGAATCAGACCTGACTCAACTCTAAGAAGTAGCAGGCATGACAAACAAACATGAATGAGTAGGCACAACAGGGCTAAAACAACTCCTTCTCATGCTAGTGGATTTCATCTATTTACTGTGGCAATGACAGGTCATGCAGAGGAAAAGGGGTTCAACTACCGCAGCATGTAACAGTTGAATCGTTGTTGTCCTAATGCAGTAAAAGAGAGCAGGGGCGAGAGGGTGGGATTGTATCGGAATGAACAAGGGGGTTTTGCTTGCCTGGCACTTCTGAAGATAGTATAGCTCTTCATTAGTGTCATGGATCACGTCGTTGGAACACGTCTATCGAGAGGGAACAAATACCGGCAACAGAGAAAGAACACAAGCAATGCAATGCAACAATATGATGCATGATCATGGCATGGTAGTATGATATGATTTGAGCTAATGCATCTAGCAACCAGATTAAATGAAGTTGGTTTGAATCCAAGATTCAAATTCAAACTCCATATGTGTATATTCAAATGCCATTTATATGATTTTTCCTAAATAGCGGCTATAAGTTGTTCTAACATGCATGAAAATGGCACGAATGGATAGATTGGATTTTTCTGATCATTTTTCATATATAACTTGTTTCATTTGGAGCTACGATTGAATTTCTATGAATTTTAGAAGTTTTGGGCATTTTCTGGAATTTCCTGAATTAAGTTAAATCCAGAATATGAGTTATTGCGTCAGCACTGCGCACTGTGACGTCAGCTGGTCAACTGGGCGCCTCCAGGTCAAACCTGACCAGTAGGGTCCACCAGTCAGTGACACATAGTCAGCTATAGAGGCTGACATGTGGGACCCGGTCAAAGCTGACGTGGCCAAGTCAAAGTTGACAAGCGGGGCCCACTGAAATTGGTGCTAATCTAACTGAGTTAAACTAATTAGTTTAGGCACTGGGCCCACATGTAAGTGGGTCAGAAGGTTAATTAGTGGGTGATTAGTGCTAACTAGGTGGCCACGTCGACAGTCGCCGGAGTCTCGCCGGCGGTGACCTCGAACCGTGGCGGAGTTCGCTCGGAACTGGCCAGAGGCGACGGATCGATGCTCCAGGGGCACCAGTGGATAGCCAGTGCCCATGCGCATCTAGGTAGACTAACAGGAGGTGCGGGGGTGGCCGGAGTTCGCCGGAGTGGAACCCGCGGCGGCTGCCGGATTCGGGGCTGGTGCGGGTTAGCGCTGCAGTGTGCTAACGAGCGAGGCGATGGGCTAGCGGAGCGCTACGTGAGGCGGGGAGCCGGTTAGGCATGCCGGGGTGACCTAATGGTCACCGGAGCTACGCCGACGACGAGCTCAGGCCGCGGCGTGCTACGGCCAGCTACGAAACGACGGCTACGGCGAGTGGCAAGCCACGGGGTTAGGGGAAAAACATGCAGGAGGTCACGGTGGGTCGGATGAGGTAGACGACGAGCTCAGGGAGGCGGAGACGGCAGCGAATCGGCGCGTGTGGCTTCCGGCGACCGAGGAGGAAGAAGACGAGGCAGTCGGTGATGCAGGTCGTCCCAGCGCTCGGGGCCAGGGTGGGGCGGAGCGGCGGACGATGTCGGACGTCATGGATAGCGCAGGGAGGCGAGGGGAGCATAGTGGTCGTGGAAAACGGCGTCGGCAACGACGAGCTCCACTCGGGTGTGCTCGGGAGAGGAAGCAGAGAAGGGCGAAGGGGTTGGGAGAGAGCATAGAGCGATGGGAGAGGCAGAGGGGGCCGCGGGGCGTGTCCAGACGCATCGGGGGCGCCTCGGTGGCAAGCAGGAGGTGGCAAGGATGGCATCGGCGCTCGCCACCAAGCTGCTTTGGGGCGAGGGGGAGGAAGACGACATAGAGGAGGAGGGGGGCTGGGCCGGCCAGCTCAGATGGGCCGCCAGGTGGACTAGAGCGCCAGGTAAGTGCCCAGGTGAGCCTCTCTCTCTCTCTCTTTTATTTTTGTTTTTCTATTTTCTATAATTGTGTTTGGCTTTATTAAAAATGGCAGGGTATTTCCAAAAATCATGAAACTGCTCAATGTCACTGTTTGGAATATTTCCAACAGCAAACATTTCAGTTTGTGATTATTTGAGCATTTAAAATATTATTAGCAATGAAATGCCCAAATGCAAATACTATATAATTTAATTCAAAAATCTAGAATGGCCTAGAAAATGTGCACCATTTTTGGGAGAGGTTCTAGACCAATTCAAAAATGAACTTTTGTGAAGGGCATTTTGGGTTCATTGAAATGTTTTTCAGTTGTACCTGGTGTTTTCAGGGGGGGTGCTGGGGTTTGTTGATCCCCATTTCAGGTTTAAGAGAAATAAAAACATGATGCAACACAAGACTAGCTAACCCAGAGTAGACCAGAACTAGGGATGTGACAACTCACCCCCACTAAGCAAGAATCTCGTCCCGAGATTCAAGACATAGGGTATGCAGACAGAAGGGAACACGAAGCTAGCACAATCTTCACGATCCAGGTTGTCCTTCATAAGAGCCTTGATTCAGTCATCACCTTTGTCTCGACGTCTTGCTCTAAGAACTCCATCCAATACGATAACGGGAAGAAAGGAAACTCTCGAAGAATCGATCTTCTCGAAGATCAAGCAACTGACGATCAACTCACAGAACGAGACATAGCAACATCTCTCGAGATGAGACACGAAGCATACATCTAGAGGGATGGAGTGAAATAGATGACGAAGGTTCACTAGATAGACAACAATTTGACACCTAAGGGGGCGGTGAACGGTTGTCAACGTAGCGAGGAGTTGGGTTGCCATGATACCACAACGAGACACCTTCGAGAAGGGTGACTCGTAGAATTATTACCTTAAGTGGCAAAAAGAATTACTTTTGATTCATAGATCATTGAAACTTTTATATCAGCCTAAGGCAAAAACACAACAATCATTGGCGGGGTGCGGTAGAATGGCATACTCGGACTAGAATGGACGATGTGGACTACCATGCTGAAGACAACGCAAGGAATGATTTTGCTTGCGCATTCTCTCAAGAACTTGAGCATTTCCATATTCATCAAGGTTTTACCAACATCCGTGTCAAGGATCCTGGCAACACAACATACTACCATGATGAATAGTGATGGACGAGCAAATGCAATGGAAGATAACACCTTCTCAGATTTCACCTTAGCGAGGCCAAGGAAACGAAATCAAGATGATCGACCGAGAGACATTTAGCACTCCGCTTCTAATGTTCTCCTTGATGTGCTAGCGCAACCCATTTATATATATGGTTTGATAACTAGAACATCAAGTAAAAGGTTGGACTTCGGAAGCTCAAGAATCCATAAGGAATAACTACGGAGGCAGATCCTGCGAGATCCTTATGGGGAGGTGACCAACTTCTTCAACCAAGATACTACAATAATAGGTCTTCCGGCTAGGTGTGTTGGCCACGACATCCACGTTACCGGGTTACCGAGAGACCAATATTATAATTCTTGGGACTCGTTCCAACCATCATATCTGCCTGAGATTCAGATCTGGTTGGTGTCAGGATATTCCAGACTCATCGAATCTAGAAAGAAAAGTGAAAGTTTGAAACACAAATCGACGAGATGACGTTGCGAGATTCTCGAGAAATGAACTATGATAGCAAGCTCCAAAACATGAGCTGGTCCTGCTAAACACATGTGAACATGCTGTCCTAGACAAGCATGACCACATATTAGTCTTATAATAAAACACTACCGAGTTCAGGTTTGGAACCATCATTGAGAATAACGAAGTCCTAACATAAGTCTTGACTAGCTCTTATGAAGGAACTCCTTCTCCTTGAACAAATCAATCAGTGGCTTGGTGTGCTAAGGATACGTATGGAATGAAGATGATCAGTCTATCAGACCATAGAATACTTCGCATGTGCATGACTGACTTGGGATGATTTCAGAGGAGGTAAAACAAGCCTTCTCAAATTCATGGCGGCAACTTGCATCAAGTGCACATGAATTAGAGGGACTCACTTCTTTCGTCCAAACATATGCTTCATGAACGGGTCATGAAGAAAAAGCATACACAAGTTTCCAATGCTAACTTAGATGTTCAACATGAATCATGGAGAGGATAAAATTTTGCTGATGAGCTCAACAACAAGTCATCGAAATTCCCATGGAAATGGAATTCCAAAACTATGTGAACAAGGTGGTAGCATTGGTCAGACCCAAAAGATATAATGGTGTATGCTCGAGGGATCAACCACGAGTAAGACAACATTACGAACATCATTGGTTCTGATCTAACTTGATGATAGCCCATACTCAAGTCAAAGTTTTGACAAGGCAATAGATCCAACAACTGATCACGAGGACCAATCGATGGAGATATCATCTCTCTTCTACACACACAACAAAAAGATATCCCTTAACATGAACCTAGTCAGACAAGCTTTTATCTTCCAACTCTCCAAGTTGTTGTTTGGCTTAACCAACTAGCTCAGGGGTATCTCACACAGATTCTTAGAGAATGGGTGGTTTGGAAGAAAACCAACATGATCACGAACTCAACATAGCGGTCAGGTGACAACCTGGTAATAGTTCCGAGAAGATATTCGGAACATCACGAACCACCGATATGATACTAAGATCATGACTAATCTTGCTTTTCAGGGCAAGACGATATGATCAATAAAGCGAGGGATTGACTCAATCCTAACTCATTGATCGGAGAGTGCACCAGAAATAAGGACTAGGTAGCACGATCAATCTTAGAATGATAATTTCAATAACCAACACGCTAAGAATGAGAATATTGTCCTTTAATCACCAAGCAACAAGGTTGCTAGGAGTTTTGATTTCACACATCATAGTTCACCTATCGGCATTCCGGTTGCAACAACACGGGAGCCGAGAAATGAATAATGAGGGCGAGAAGTATCACTGTATCAGGAGTTCATGGGATGGTGTGCAATTCCCATGAAATTCTTGATATAAAGATGGTAACACTCCAAGGTAGAACAGAACAAGATCTAGATTATCATTTTGATCTGTGGAACACAACTGCTTTGACCCAATCCTGGATATGGAAGAGGTATTGGAGTTTGTTTCTCCTAGTCATTCCGGAATAGAATGTCTTGACGGCCACAAGAGCAATAGGCATCAAGGAACGAAAGCACACATACTCTTGACTATCAATTGATAGACGAGGGCCAGGAAATAACTAAAGAGGGACAACCCAAAAGAACATATGATTTTCTGAGTTGTGGATGCATGGTTTAGCATGTCGAACGAAGTTCAACAGGTTTCTTCCGGATAACCCATGCAGAAAGGTAGGACTGGCAGATTCACAATTCTTGAATGGAGAACCCATTAAGAGCACTCTTATTGTGATCTTTTGGTTCAAAGGCTTTTGCCATATTGGTTCATGGTATTGGAAGAAGGATACACCACGGACCTCGAGGACTATCGCAAAGGTTACTAATATCCTAAAGGAACTAGCAAACACTATCAACATGAAGTAAGTAGAGTCAAGAACCCAGGAATAGAATACCTGCTAACTAAATGGCATCACGGAATGCTTTCGGGAATGATGGCCAGAATCATCACACTGGGAACACAAATCATGGCTAGATTACTAGATGATCCCCTAAGACACCTAGGGTCGTAATAATAATTCCAACATATATGTCGAGGCAATAGAATATCTCAACTCAACAATTAATGTGATTAACTTGGCCTAAAGGAACATCGAAACCAGAGGGAAAGGATTTTGCAAATGCATCAGAATGTTTAGAAACCTGGGATGACTCGGACAGCATAAGAGCTGTAAATGCTCAGAAAATATTTAAGACATCCTACAAAATGGTGGCATAACCACTCGATCATCACAATATCACAAATCTGAGGCTGGCTATGTTTACATGGAAGTAGTAGGAACCGATTCAAAGCTTAGAACCATCAATCCTATAAGTCTACGGATTAGTAACACGTGATCCTAATAGAATGAAGAGAAATCCTAGTTTCTTAACCCGATAGAAAAGATAGGATGACTCATATCAGAAGGCATAAGGTATAAGGAGTAAAAAGAGCCTTACGTTCCATCCCGCAATCAATTCCCTTATATAACTAAAGAATTTCTGGACTCAACTTCGACCAGTTTGGCTTGGTAATCCTATAGGCAGTCAGGCTCTGATACCAACGCTGCCAGGACCCCGACTCAATGGCTCACCGATCTAGCATGTAACACCTCATATCACTTTGCGGCCTCATGCACGGTATTCCCATGGGTGTCGCATTACCATGGCCCGGGACCGTTTGCGCCTTTTGGCTCACGTATATGATAGTGTCGCTAGCATCCATATGACAGAGAACCCGGGCCGAAATTACTAGTCATGAACCCAAAGTGGCGCTAACTTACGGAGACAGGCATACATGAATCAACATCGAGCATGTCGGTCAGCAGCGTGCGAATCCGGGTTGTAGCACTGGGCTAACAGGACTCCGGGAACCCGGGCTGTAGGAGGCTAGACAGGACTCCGAATGTCACCGCGTGACATTTCCCTGAAGGGATAGACACAGGAACAAGGTGAATCACATGCCGGCCAGTCAAGTGTTCCGAAGCAGTAGTGCTGGTCTAGCAGGACTCCGGTGAACCGGGCTGTAGCGGACTACTATGGCTCATGGAAGCACAGGACTACATTTCCCCATAAGAGAGGCTATCAAGGATAAACAACTAGGTTGTCGGATCCCACACATGCCAAGCATTTCAATCATACACACAATATGCTCGATATGTGTAAATACAACATGGCATCACAACATAACTCTACGGCTCAAGTATTTATTCATTAGGCTCCGAGGAGCCGAGATATTACAAACATGGGTCTCATGACCCAACATTCAGAGCTTACAAGTCAAAGCACATGCGGAAGCTTAACATGTCTGAGTACAGACGTCTACAAATGAAAAAGGCTGATAAGCCTGACTAACTACAAGAACCTGCCGAGGGCACAAGATCGTAGCTGAGGTAACAAGCTAAACGTCGGAGTCCGCGCGGAACTACTAGCGAGACTGAAGTCTCTCTGCGAAAAGATGAAATAAGCAAACGTGAGTACAAATGTACCCAGCAAGACTTACATCAGAACTAACTACATATGCATCGGTATCAATAAAGGGGGTAGTGGAGTTTGACTGCAGCAAGCCATCTTTGACTCGGTGGCTATCCTAAACTACGACTGCAAGTAACTCTTTTGAGGTGCCGCACACGAGTCCACATATTCACCATATCAATACACCACTATGGATCCGCTCCCGTCTCCCTACGAAAAGGCCATCCATAGCACTCACGCTTATCTTGCGCATTCTAGTGTATCCACTTTCACTTGTCTATGAACTGTTATAGGCAACACAGAAGTCCATTACCGCGGACACGGCTATTCGAATAGATGATGTTAACCCTACAGGGGTTTACTTCTTCACACACGCTCTCACCACTTACCGCCGTTTACACGACATGTACTCGGCAACCTTCAAGCGGAAGCCCAACGAGGGTGTCGGCCACGGCCTACGTAAACACTCAAGTCTGTAGTCCAGGTTTATCGCCTATTCAGGTTCCATCCGCAGGGAGTCCGGCCGAGGTTTCCACATACGGCCCCGAACGATGTGTACAGGGTTCCGTGACCCCAAACGGGCGCCCGGCATACCCGGCCACGTGCCTACCGCATCACAGCCCACCCCTCGGGTCAGCGCTGCGCACGGCCTCCAGCATACTACAAACTCCAGAAACTACTTGCAACTCCTGGACAGAGGACAAGGGTGGTTAAGAAGCCGAGAGAGTCAATCAAGGATCCCAATGTGTGGTAGTAGTTGTTCATTGATCACAAACACAGAACTCAGTTCCTGAGGACGGTTTCAATGAGACAAGCCACCATGTACTCCTACATGGCCTCTCACCGTTACCTTACCAAATCGTGTTCACACACTTAGCTCTCAACAATAGGACATGTTCACACACCTCTGATTCATCTCCGATGAATCAGACCTGACTCAACTCTAAGAAGTAGCAGGCATGACAAACAAAAATGAATGAGTAGGCACAACAGGGCTCAAACAACTCCTACTCATGCTAGTGGATTTCATCTATTTACTGTGGCAATGACAGGTCATGCAGAGGAAAAGGGGTTCAACTAGCGCAGCATGTAACAGTTGAATCGTCGTTGTCCTAATGCATTAAACGAGAGCAGGAGCGAGAGGGTGGGATTGTATCGGAATGAACAAGGGGGTTTTGCTTGCCTGGCACTTCTGAAGATAGTATAGTTCTTCATCGGTGTCATCGATCACGTCGTCGGAACACGTCTATCGCGAGGGAACGAATACCGGCAACAGAGAAAGAACACAATCAATGCAATGCGACAATATGATGCATGATCATGACATGGTAGTATGGTGTGATTAGAGCTAATGCATCTAGCAACCAGATTAAATGAAGTTGGGTTTGAATCGAAGATTCAAATTGAAACTCCATATGTGGATATTAAAATGCCATTTATATGATTTGTCCTAAAAAGCATCTATAAGTTGTTCTAACATTCATGAAAATGGTACAAATGGATAGATTGGATTTTTCTAATTATTTTTCATACATAACTTGTTTCATTTGGAGCTACGGTTGAATTTCTATGAATTTTAGAAGTTTTGGGCATTTTCTGGAATTTCCTGAATTAAGTTAAATCCAGAATATGAGTTATTGCGTCAGCACTGCGTCACTGTGACGTCAGCTGGTCAACTGGGCGCCTCTAGGTCAAACCTGACCAGTAGGGTCCACTAGTCAGTGAGACATGTGGGACCCGGTTAAAGCTGTCGTGGCCAAGTCAAAGTTGAACTCATTATTGCTAATCTAACAAAGTTAAACTAATTATTGCTAATCTAACAGAGTTAAACTAATTATTTTAGGCACCGGGCCCACATGTAAGTGGGTCAGGAGGTTAATTAGGGGGTGATTAGTGCTAACTAGGTGGCCACGTCGACAGTCGCCGGAGTCTCGCCGGCTGTGACCTCGAACCGCGGCGGAGTTCGCTCAGAACTCGCCAGAGGCGAAGGATCGACACGCCAGGGGCACCAGAGGATAGCCCGTGCCCGTGCACATCTAGGGAGACCAACGGAGGTGAGGGGGTAGCCGGAGTTTGCCGGAGTGGAACCCGCGGCGACTGCCGGAGTTCGGGGCTGGTGCGGGTTAGCGCGGCGGTGTGCTAACGAGCGAGGCGATGGGCTAGCAGAGCTCTACGTGATGCGGGGAGCAGGTTAGACACGCTGGGGTGACCTAATGGTCATCGGAGCTACGCCGACGACGAGCTCATGCTGCGGCGTGCTACGGCCAGCTACGAAGCGATGGCTACGGTGAGCGGCAAGCCACGGGGTTAGGGGAAAATCGTGCTGGAGCTCACGGTTGATCGGATGAGGTAGACGACAAGCTCAGGGAGGCGGAGACAGCGGCAAATCGGCGCGTGTGGCTTCCGGCGACCGAGGAGGAAGAAGACGAGGCAGCCGGCGATGCAGGCCGTCCCAGCGCTTGGGGCCAGGGTGGGGCGAAGTGGCGGACGATGGCGGAGGCCGTGGACAGCACAAGGGGAGCACGGTGGCCATGGCAAACAGTGTTGGCGACGAAGGGCTCCACTCAGGTGTGCTCGGGAGAGGAAGCAGAGAAGGGGGAAGGGGTTGGGAGAGAGCAGACAGTGACGGGAGAGGCAGAGGGGGCCGCGGGGCGTGTCCAGACGCATCAGGGGCACCTCGGTGGCAAGCAGGAGGTGGAAAGGATGACGTCGGCGCTCGCCACCGGGGGCGAGGGGGAGGAAGACTATAGAGAGGAGGAGGTGGGCTGGGCCGGCCAGCTCAGATGGGCCGCCAGGTGGACTAGAGCGCCAGGTAAGTGCCTAGGTGAGCCTCTCTCTCTTTTATTTCTGTTTTTCTATTTTCTGTAATTGTTTTTGGCTTTATTAAAAATGCCAGGGTATTTCCAAAAATCATGAAACTGCTCAATGTCACCGTTTGGAATATTTCCAACAACAAACATTTCAGTTTGTGATTATTGGAGCATTTAAAATATTATTAGCAATTAAATGCCCAAATGCAAATACTATATAATTTAATTCAAAAATCAAGAATGGCCTAGAAAATGTGCACCATTTTTGGTAGAGGTTCTAGACCAATTCAAAAATGATGAACTTTTGTGAAGGGCATTTTGGGTTTATTGAAATGTTATTCAATTGAACCTTGTATTTTCAGGGGGGGTGCTGGGGTTTATTGATCCCCATTTCAGGTTTAAGAGAAATTTAAAGATGATGCAACACAAGACTAGCTAACCCAGAGCAGACCAGAAATAGGGATGTGACAGGATCCGTCCCCAAGACGCCGCCCTGGGTTTACGCGCCGGCAAACCTACCCAGGTAGCGTAGGGTGGACATACAAAGGAAAGTCGAACAGGAAAATAACATGCATGATACTAAAAGTGTTGCAGAGTTATATTACATCAAATTGTTGCTGCGGTTCTAACTAGAGATAGCGATTGTCTTTGTTGTGAACCTGCAGCGGCGATAAAGAACGGGGTGCCTAATCCCGGCGCTGGCCCTCCACCCTCTGAATTTCGCCGACTCGGCTGATGATGGGATTGATGCGCTCCCTGAGCGCCGCAAGGTCAGTACCCTCCGGCAAGCTCTCCAGCACGGCGTCGAAGTCGAGGTCAGGGTACCAGTGCACCGCCTTGGTGAGAACCTTGGTCGTGGCACCCTGGCAAAGCCTCCGAGACTCGTTGGCCAGTGAGGCCGCCCAGTTGGCGTGAAGCCGCTCTAGAGCACCGACGACCTTCTCAAAGAACATGGTCAGGCTGCAATTGGCGCTCACGCTCCGCTCTGGGACATACCTCACGTCCGGCATCCCCATGATGGCTAGCTGCGCGGCGCCCTGGTTGGCGACGATGGCGAGGCGATCGAGCCAACGGTTCTCGCCCTCCACGTGATACGCGAAGTTGAGGCCCTCGTTCTTCCGCAACTACTTCTCGGCCTCCAGCTCCTTGTCCATAGTCCCCTCTCGGGTTTTGGCCTCCGACAACACCTTCTTGAGACACTCCAGCTTCAGCTTGAGGTCTTTGATGGAGTTGTTGGCTTCGGAGAGCTCCCTAGCCTTGCTGACGACCGCGCCCTACGCCTCTGTCAAGGCACTGTTAAGCGTGTCCTTCTCCTGGGACAGCTTCAGGGCCTGCTCCTTCAGCCCGTCGCGCTCTGCCTCCGGCTCCTCCACCTTGCCAGCGTGAACCTGGGCCTGGGCATTGAGTGCCTCTTTGTGCCTCTGCTCTAGCTCACTGGTCTGCTACAGGACAAGCTTCTCCACCTCTGCATCCTTGCCGTGAAGCATGGCGGCAAGCTTCTCCTTGCGTGCAGCGAGGTCCTCCTCCTGGGAGTTCAACGCGGCATCGTGCTGGGTCCGGGCGGCTTCGACGGCCGCATCCAAGTTCCTCGCCGTCTCTTGAGCTTTCTCGACGTCGGCGAGCTTCATGATGAGCTCCACGTCGTGCTTGTCCAGCTCGCCCTGAGCAGCCTTGAGCTCCTTGTTGGCCTTGCAGAACCAGTCCTGCGTCTCGGCAACGCACTTCTGGAGGTCCACCTCCGCCTTCTCCACCACCGCTGTCCTGGACTTAGTCTTGTCCAGGCGGGTGTGGTGGAGCGCCTGGAGCTTCCGGAAGCTGGAGCCCATGGGATGGAGGAGCCGCTCTTCCTGCGAACCATCGCCACCAACGATCGGCTCGTCGACGATTTCAAGCCCGACAGCGGCAAGCACTTCATCGTCGAACACCTCTCCCTCAACGGGTGTCCTGGTGCTCGACGCGCCTGGAAGGTGGACGAACAAGTCGTCGCTCACCCTCAGGTACTTGCCGGAGCCAGAAGCAGCAGAAGAGGAAGGCTGGTCGTCAGCCACGTCCTCCTCCTCCTCGGCAGCGGCCCCGCCAGCCTCTCCGGCAGTCCCCTTGCCGGTCTCCTCAGCGGCAGCCTTGCCGGCCTCCCCGGTAGGCCCCTTGGCGGCGTCCTCGGCAGCGCCCTTGGCGGCGTCCTTGGTGGCGATCTTCTTGGCGTCCGCCTCAGCGGCCTTGGCGACATCCTCGATGACGGCGTCCACGTCCTCTGGGTTCACTGAGGAGGAATCTAGAGGCCGAAGAGGGGGTGAGGCAAGGCCAGGACCAAGAGCCAGAAAGAAAAAGAAACAGAGACGAACGACTAACGACTTACCTGTGCCAGTACCAGGCCGGGAAATGGAATTCCCCTCCCCGCAAACATTTGGCGTCGAGGAATACCACCGACGCTCAAGTTCTCCTCCTCCTCCTCCATGTGCGTGGCTCGGTGCTTGGCGCCCTTGCCGGGGATGCCCCTCGGGGCGACGTGGTCGATGGGGGAGGCTTGTTCGGAGTAGCCCTCTGTGGCTCCTCCTGCTGCTGCTCTCCTCCTGCATACCTGGCAAGGTCAGCACCAACGTGTCGTGCCCCTGACACATGTCGACGGGGTAAGAGTGATGAACTTACGCTAGGGGCTATGCCGGGGGCTGCTGTCCGGGCTGCTCAACACCACTAGTGGCACCCTCGAAGTACCAACTCGGGGCTGGCCACCTGCCGAGACCTTGGCCGTCTTCACTCTCTGGGCCAGCGTCACCACGTCCCTGCAAAGGCGAAGACAAGTCAAGACGAGCAACACAGATCTAGGAGGGAGAGATAACGAAAAGGAACCAAATACTACTCGTCGTTCGCCTCCTCCTCTATTGTTTTCCTCTTCCTCCTCGGGCTGAGTGATCCATAATCGAAAGTAACCTCCATATCAACATCCGCCAGAGGGGGCGGGGGGAGGAGGTGGTGTCTGGACACGCATGGACGAAGAAGGGGCGGTTGTCTTCTTCTTCACCGCGGCCTTCGCCGGCTTGTTTGCCGCTGCGGCCCTCGTGTGACGCCCGGACCCCTCCAAGGTCAGCTGCGTCACAAGAGCACCGCTGGCCGGACTGCTCGCGGAACTGGCCCGCTACAGGACTCGCCCTCTCCCCGTAGCCGGCGTCGGGCCGGCGGTCTCGGCCTCCTCCTCCGACGACTCGCCGACCACATCTTCAACCAGAGGAGCCTCGGTGCCGGCGCTGCTGGCTTCCCCGGTGGTCGTCGCCCACCGGGCAAGCTCCTCCTCCTCTGTGGCCGTCGTGGCCTTTTCCTCCACACCGCCAGCGCTGCCGGCCTCCTCGGCGAGCTGTGCCTCCCTCACCCTGGGGGCGATGTAGTCCAGTTCCACCTGGGTGGTCTCCTGGACAAGCAGCCGCTCAGCGTTGGCGTTGACGTACCCCTCGTGCAGAATATCAAAGAACTGCTGCACCTCGACGTCCTCCGGCTCCTTCCAGCTCGTGTCAGGGCCATGCGCGTTGCTGTCCAGCATCATGGCAATGATATCAGTATGGCGCGAGTTATTGCACAACGGGACCACCCCCATCGGAAGCTTGAACAGAGGCCCCTTGAGGACTTTGCTGGCCTTCGCGGCGGCTCTCGCGACCTTGCCGGTCCGCTCGACCTCGCCGTCGCGGCCCACGTCAAGCTGGAAGAGCCGCTGGCAGAAATGGGCGTGCCCCGTCACTGTGAAAATTGTGGTCGAGGCCGGGGCGAAGCTGCTTGATGTCGGCGGGGTTCGTGAAGAGCCAGGCTGGCCTCCCCTTGTTATGTAGCGGAGTGATCCGGCGGCGGATGAAGTCCGCCCCGAACATCTCAAGGGTGAGGCCGGCCTCCATGAGTCAGAGGATCCTGGTGGTGGCGACCGTGAGCTTCTCGTCATCACCATCGACATCGCTCCAATCGCTTCTGTGGACCTGCGGCGCCCGGCGAACTTCGCAGAACGCCGGCGGGTCCTTCTCCTCTATCCAGCACCACCAGCCCCGCAATTCTTCCCACCTCTCCTTCATGGCACCCTCCGGATACGCAACCTTGGATCTTGAGACCCAGGCGATGCAACTGGAGATGGCGCCCCCTGGTTGGATCCGAGGGGAGAAGTAATAGCGAAAGAGCGCCGTGTTGGGGTGCACCCCGGCGAAGCCCTCGTAGAGATGCGCGGAAAGGGCCATGCACGCCACCGCATTCGGAGTAAAATCCAGGAGGCGGAATCCAAAGGTATGCATGACATCGCTGAAGAAATCGAAGAAGGGAGGACAGATCCCGCAGGAAAAATAATCGACAAAGAAGGGGTACCGATTTGGGGCAGCCTCGGCGCAGTTAGCGGGGATGACGCGCGTGGCTAGATGCCCTGAATTCTCCCCGTCTTCACTCCCCACAGGTGCCTGAAGGAGTCCTGAAGCTCGAACACGTCAACTGTCGAGGGGAAGAAGGCGGACTGCGTCCGCTTCACCGCCAGCGCACTCTCCGGCGGCTACATGGCTCCGGCCTCCTTGGCCACTCCCTTGCCCTTGGTGGATTTTGGTGCCATGGCAGCTAGGGGAGGATGGAAGGACAGAGGGCGGCAGAAGCGCAATGGCGGCGAGCAAGAGCAAAGCTTGGAGAGCAAGACGAAGGCAAGCGGAGGTTTCCGAGATTGGGGTTGCGCGAAAGGTAAAAGGAATAGTGCGCCCGCGGTTATCCCTTTTTATGGGGAAGCCGCGGGTCGCGCTGCCCATTTACTGCGATGTGACGCATGCGTGTGGAAACCGCCCCACGCATGCCGCCCACGTCACGCACACCCCTCCACGCCACGCCGCGCGCGTGGGTCGTGGGAAGCGCAGTGCGCAATAAGTCTGACCGCGGTAAATACCGCCCCGCCTGCTCGCGCACCGTTTTGGGCCTGGCCCAACAGCGTGTCGCGCTTATGTGTGGCCCAGCCCGGGGCTCTGTCGCTGTGCAAAAGAGGGCATGCTTTTGTACCCCTTTACCTGTGCACGGGCAGTCGGAACCGCGCCCACGATCACACGAAGCAGAACAGGGGAGGTGAGTCGAGGTAAGACCGAAGCCCAAGATAATCCGAGCAACGCCAAGACCAAGACCACACAGAGCAGAGGGACGAAGCAGGTTCCCTCGGCAAGACCCTTGCCGGGGCAGCCTCAGCAGCCCCGGCAAGACCCTTGCCGGGGTAGCCTCAGCAGCCCCGGCGAGACCCTTTTCGGAGCAGCTCGCCCCACACCAACAGAGCAAGCCACCCTTGAGTCCATGGTCCCCAACGCCATCATCCACGTGGGGCCAAGGCTCGGGAAGGCACCTCTGCGGTGGCACACAGATCTTTGTGAAGACATATTCAAGATCAGATGAGGATTAGAAGACGACGATCCTTGGCAAGATCCTTGCCGAGGAAGGCCACCAGACCCCTGGCAAGGTCCTTGCCGGGAACGACAGCACGCCACGGCAAGACCCTTGACGGGCCACCCAGCAAGACCCTCACCAAGGACGCCAATGGGGCCACCGCCAGGCCCACGCCAACCAAGCTTCCACCGCCGTTCACATGCAGCTGCCAGCCAAACCAGCTGGGCGGGCACCTGCATGGCAACATGCATGTCCCAGGCCAACTCATCGAGCGCCTGCGTGGCGGCATGCAGATCTTCGTGAAGGCTCCACCACCACGCCACCCTCAGCTGCCTGCGTGCCTACATGGCGCGGCACGCATCGCTAGCCAAGGCGCGTGTCGAAGCAAGGAGGAGCGGCGAGGGACGGGACGGGCCTCGCCCCCGTCCCCGATAAAGTAGAGCGACACCTAAGCTACGCATTAAATGCGTCTTGTCCTGTAATACGAGCGATAAGCTCAAGGCACTGTGCGCCTTTCCACCTCCTGTGTGCCACTGTGGCAGGCCCTTTCGACTATAAAAGGAGGTCCATGGTATACTGGAGGAGGATTCGGCTCGTTGGAACCACGCACTCACCACAGCTAGTTCGAGAGCTCAAGAACTCTCTGAAATACACCCACCAAAGTAGGACTAGGGTTTTACGCATCCTCGCGGCCTGAACCTGGGTAAACCCTCCTTGTACTGGCTACTGATCCTGCTCTTCTTGCAACCCTGCGCCCCAGCAACCGTAGTAGGGATTCTTGTGATCCCATAGGTGTCGTTTCCCTCGATAATAGGTGAACGCGATGATAAAGTATCATGTCATCATATTAAGCAATGCATAACATAAGCAGACACGAAAGAGTGCGACCTCTCTTACGGACCCGTGTAGTCCTCAAGGTCATGTGCTCAGTTGATGATGGTAATGCAGTTGTCGTGGCTGCTGGCAGCGGGGAATAAGATCTGAGGCGGTGAAAGACAGTCTGGAGGGCGGATCCCTGCTGTGGTGAACCCTTCCATTGTTGGAGCAGCTCAGCTGGGGTGGAACACAGCGCAGCAGGAGCGGGACAAACTACACAAGGTTTTCTTTGACACGTATCTGTAACAGAAGTAGTTGTGTAAGGGCTTGTTTGAATTTGAGGATTCTAACAATGCAGGGATAGGAGATACACATGAATAGGATAAGAATGCACGTGCAAAAAAGCGAATTTAAAAGCACATGATTTCTGCCAATCTGGGTGTTTGGTTCACAAGAATTGGAAGATCACAGGATGCAAAGAAGCATGGTGATATTGAGTCAAACCACAAGAAAATGTACGGTTATATGCTATTGTGCTACTATCTCTTAGTCTTGTGCTTCATGAATAGGAATTTGAAAAGGAGGACAAGTGGATATTAAAATTCCTCCGGTTTTTCTTTCAAGGAGACACTAAAGGAACAAATCTTACAGTTTTCCTTTGCTCCATTCCTTTGAACCAAATGCATGAATAGTAGTACCATAGGAAACTTTCCAATTCCTATGTTTTTTCGTCACTTTTCCTTTCAAGCACTGGCGATTCTAGTAGGCAGTATTGAGCAGGGAAAAGCCTACACTCAAAAAATGTTATTGTGCTACTTCTACTACATTGGACCCAGGCAACTTCCCTACTAGCTCAACTCCCACGCCCATCTACAAATGCACAGCTCAAACGCGCAGAGATAAATAATGATGGCATTCAAGAGAGTCCATCACAGATAGCTAAGTTGCCTGGTACCTCACTGCATTTTATATAGTAGGCGAAACTGATCGTATTTCACATTACTACGTGTGCTCAGTGGATAATATATATAACATGTAGCGTAAAAAAGAGATGCAACAAGTGTACAACATCTTTCGCGAAGACAGGTCGATCTCAGCATGATTGGGTTGGTCGGTGAGGATGCTCTGGCTAATTTGGCTGTCGGAGGAGGGGAAGAAGATCTTAGGCGTCTGGAGATGGAGCCCGTGGTACTAACCCGCTGTGATGGATGGTTTCGATGTTGGAGCAGCTCCGATGAGTTGTACGACGGCGAGGCTGAAGCAGGACAAGAGAGACAATGTTAAACTGAGTGGAATTATAATAGCATCTCCAATAGATGACGTAAAATACATAACCACAAAGTACTATATGTAAAATACATCAGCCACTCATCTCTGAACTTAACTGTCGAAACTGAATTTAACTGTCGAAACTGAATTTAACTATCGAAACTGAATTTTGCTGTCGAAACTGAATTTTACTGTCAAAACTGTACGCACTGGTAGCAAAAAAGCAGCAGCAGCGCATGCGAGAGCCGGGGTAGCTGGTTGTGTAGCGGGATCAGGGTGAGGCTACACGTCAGTCAACTGACTTTTTCATCTGTGGTCATTTGATTTTCCGGCCGTTGGATACGAAATCAAGGGCCTGCAGTTCATCTTCAACCTTCACCCCCCTGAGCCGCCAGCCACCACCGGCCAAACCGCTAGCCCCGCCCACCCCGAAACCACTCCCCACTGCCGGTCTATCGCCACCCCGGCCATCCCTCTAGGCCCCCTTGTGCCGAGCTTTTTCTCCGGTGATCCCCACGCCACCGCCCCACCACCGCCCGTGACCACCGCCCCACCCTGAAACCTAGGATAGATAGTGGGGTACCTCTCCGGCGAGCCCCCTCCCCGCTATGGCTGGTTCTTCCTTAACTCCGGCGAGCCCCCCCCCCCCTGAAAATCGACTGACCCAAAAGTCGATTCAATCGACTGAAGTATAGCTAAATCGGAGCAGCAGCGCAAGCAAGAGAAAGAGCAAGAGCAGAAGCGCAAGCAAGATCAAGAGCGAGAGCAACAGCAAGAGCAAGAGCAAGAGCAGACCAGGCAGGGGACCGAGAGCAAGAGTAGAGCAACGGCGCGAGCGAGAGCCAAAGCAGCAACAGGTCCTATTGATGTGGGCGTCAATGCCGAGGGAGCGACGACGTGGAGGAAGTGGCCAGCGACACCGACGAGGATGGAGTCGCGCCATGTCGGCTCGGGACCGAGCGCCGGCAGCACCATGAGATCAAATCAAGAAGAAAATGCGGCGATTAGTGTAGAACCTCTTTGGTGGCGCCGATTAGGCCTCAGCTTAGTCCGAGGAAACGGTGATGATCCTGCTCTTCCGATGGTGTAGGTGAACACGGCAGTGTGGGAATGGAGGTGGCGCGAAAGACGAGGGGAACGTCAAGGCAACTCCATGGAGGTGGTGGACGAGGTGGCTGAACCGGCGGGACGATGAGATCGACTAAGGACCCTCATCTGGTGCGGTGGATGAGGGACGTCGAGGTGTTGCTGTGGACGATGTCATCGGGGAAGAGGCTTCGACTGGGTGGAAGACGGAGGAGGGTGTGGGAATTAATAGGTTTTCACGGCCTCGGTGTATGAATGGGTGGGCGGATGGGATGGGAGGGGGAACCAAGTCTTAGGGACGCGCTTGTCCGAAATATGGGGTAAGTTATGAAAGTACCCCCACCGCTTTAAGCTAGGCGGTTCTTTCGGTTCAGGGGTATCACGGGCATTTCACAGGAGGTGGGAGTTTTCGCGCGCGCCGTAATTTTGGGATAGCAAGGCGCGGGTTGAGATGGAGGGAGTTTTCGGAGCACATGAGACAAAGATATATCTTAAATATTTCGGAGTAACAAGGCACGGATTGAAGAGGCAGGAGTTTCGCAGCACGATAGACAGAGATGCTAGCTTGAAATTTAAGCATAACAAAGCGCGACTTGAATTTTCGATAGACAGGGATGCATGATGTAGATGTTCGTTTAATTCTTATAGTTCATTTCATTCAAAATCATCTAGTTTTTATTTGAAAGCTAACCTATTTTAAGATTAATGGAATTGTGCGTTGTAAAGCATAAAGTAAAAACAAATAATGGCAAATCATGTAGAAAAACATTTGTGCAATTGTGATACGGAAGATTCTAGAACAAAGAAGATATGCTTGTGTTTTGAGGTTTGTGCATTATGCTTAAGTTCAACCATGGAGTCTTCTAGATTGTACATGTGGCAAAATCTGGTGGAATGTAGATGATATCCAACGGCCAGTGGTGCTCGAGTTAGCCATCTCTGCACCATCAGATTGGCTTCATCCAATGACCATCTTTCAAAGTTAAAGTTATCCGCACACTATATAAACAATATAAAATATAATATATACGGGTATACAGATAGATATGTGATGCGAAAACCACCCATCATCTCCAATTAGAATAGTGTGTCCATGAACATATGCAATGTGGCCAAACGATGTCTGCCATCGGTATCTCAAAGTCAAATCAGTCTGACCTTGTTCGATGTGCATAGAGTATAGCATGCTCATTTCCAAACCACACCGTGCATATCTCAGTTATATTCATGCATGCATGGGTTTCGAACATCATGATCTCTTATTCAAATATTTGAATCCAACTTTACATTGATTATGAGTTCACATAGTCTTTTACACCCACACAGTGGTCTTCTCTTTATAATTTTGCCACTAACTTTCTCTCGTGCATGCATGCACAGACTACCACTCGGCATTATCCATCGCACACATGCAATCTTTTTCTTCAGGTCAATCTCCCATGCATGCACACACACACACACACACACACACACACACACACACACACACACACACACACACCTCCCCCTCTTCATCATATCGGGCATCCTTTATCTCTCGCGTGCATGCGGAACGATCGATGTTCCTCTATGTGTGTGTACATATAGCTAGTTCTTTCCCAGTTTTCCACACAAACTGATCAATCTATATATCTAGTGAGGTCTCACCCTCTTTCCCACGTACACATATATCAATCTATACCTCTCTATATAGGATTACATTGCTAATACACCCACATTAATTATATATCCAACGTCCCCCTCTCATCAGTCATGGCTTCCGCTTCATCTCTCAGACGCGCACACAGTGGCGAAGATAGGGGGCGGCAAGGGCCTAGCTGCCCCCCTAACACCACTATATATTGAGGCTAATATGAATGTGATCATTAGATCAATTGCTGGTAAAATGGTTTAAGTTGATGAATTGGCCCTCCACGTAAAGGATTAGCATTGCTTGCCCCCCTAGCTCATTTATTTTTCATGGCTCCGCCACTGCGCGCAAGAACGCACGTTCTCGCCCCCTCTCTTTAAATATCGATCTCGCACTTGTGCACTCCTTCATAGTCTCCCTCCACTTGGCCCCTCGCACAATCTTCTAGCCCCCCACCGGATTTTGACACATGTACAATCTAGCAGACTCCATGGTTGAACTTAAGCATAATGCACAAACCTCAAAACACAAGTGCTTCTCCTTTGCTCTACAATCTTCCGTATCATAACTACTCAAACATTTTTTTCTAGTTGAATTGCCATTATTTGTTTTTTACTTTATGCTTTAAAACGCACAATTCCACAAATCATAAAATGTATTAAGGGCTTCTTTGATTCAAAGGATTCTCAAAGGAATTTCGAAGGATTCTAATCCTTAGGAATTTTTTCCTATCTTTGTTGTTTGATTCGTAGGATTGTAAACCATAAGAAATTTTTCCATAGGATTCATTTGCACTAGATTTCATAGGAATCTTTCCATCCACTCAAACCTCTTTGAAAGAATCCTACTTTTTTCTATGCACAATCAAACACTCGTACAATCCTGTAGGATTCAAGATGACATTCCACTCTAATCCCATGTTTTTCCTATTCCTACGTTTTGGAAATCCTACGAATCAAAGAGGCCATAATTTTTTTATAAAAACTAATTGATTTTGAATGAGATGAACTATAAGAATTAGACGAACGTCTACATCATGCATATATGACCGAAAGCTTACATGCTATAGTGTGGTATTTATTCATAATTTGGTTGCCAAATCTGATGCGTGCAATGCATGTGTACCTTACTAGTACTTCGAGTATGCGTAAAACATGTAAATTAGAATTCCAATGGCAGGCTACATAGTGTCTCTGTTTCAATTCATGAAGCCATGTGGCACATGTGGAGGCGTTGTCACGACCTCCTTGAGTCGCTTGATCACAGTGACGTGCTGCTGGTTCCAGAAGCATGTACTCGTCCTCTCTCAGGCACACTGGCAGCATATGCATGAAGCGAAGATGTGCACGCACGCACTCATCCCCTCACACGCACACGCGGGTACATGGTGGGACGCATTTTTGTATGAAGATCCACCCCATGTGATAATTTGATGCGTGTAAAGTCCTTCACATCATTGACGTTCAATTAATAAAACGCATGCAAATTGAGTGGACATGAGGGAGGAAGTAGTTGAGAAAGACATTACTACTCCACTGCGTGCATGCGAGTAGTTAAATCATGGGTTGCTACTTCCATTGGTCTCCTTCATATTTTGTTCCATTTTTTTACCATACTTTTAAGTAACATAATATTTACGCATGTCATAAAAAGTGGCATTGAAAAAGAGGGCTAATAAACCAGGACGCAGGCAGCATGATCAATTTTTGCCAGGGCTACTGTTGGTGGCCCTTGTATTTAAATATGGACGGAGTGTAGTAGTACTATCTTTATCTTAGCCTCGTAGGGCTCTCGCAGCGCCAAGGCTCGCCTTCCCGCCTCACCCACCGGATGCCCCCATGGATAATTCCTTAGATCTGAGGATCCCGCGTGCTTCCCTCTTAGTTCGGCCTGCAACACTGCCGCCTTTGAGGGAAACCCACATGTGTTTTAGAGGGGATCCACTTCTTTGGAATCATAGATTGGTGGCGCCGGAGGACATGCCAGGGCTGCGTTTCAGGTGGTGGGAAGCAAGGGAAAATCGGATCGAGGAAGCGTCACATCGATTGGAGAGAAGTTCGAAGGAGTTGCGCCTGGCGCAGCACAAGGCGGAGGCGCAAGTCGATCTCAAGGGAGAGATGCTGAGCGATGTCAGCATCTGGCAGCGTCACATTGATTTCAAGCTAGGGCTAATGGCCGAGATCATATTCACGGAGTCAACTTCGAAGGAAAGAATGTGCATGCCTGCGGAATGACATGAGCAGCCGGTGCAACTGTTCAAATGGGCGGCAGGATAAGCCAAATCGCGGGACCAGCTGCGGGGATGCCGCTGGGCATGCATCGTAGGCGAGGTGAGTTGCCCTCCTTCCCCACCGGTGATGCAGTGACCTGCTCGGTTGCTGCAGTGAACTTGCGGCGCCATGGCGGTTTGCAACCGTGACAATCTTCCATTTATATGTATTATATTCCAGTTAAAATACTTGGTTGTTTGGAAAAACATGGTAATTGATTTATCACTAGTTTTTGAATGCCTCGTCGTGACAATCACCTTAAGCCACAACCAGAAGTCTCCATCGCGTAATACTTATGGTCGGTCACACCAATATATGGTCGGTCGGACCCGTGACATGCATCGGCTTGGTCTGACATGTACGACCAGTTACATCACTAACTTGTGCGGCCGTATTTGAGCATTAGTACTTGAAATTTGTGTTCCAGGAAACTCATCGGGAGCCGTTTTGGGACTTGTCGTGGAATTGTCATGGCATATTTCCTAGTATGAGGACTTAGTTGTGAGGCCAACGCATCTATGTGGTAGCTTCAGAGGGGTTGAGCGGAATCGAGAAACGCAACACAAGACAAGGATTTAGACAGCTTCGGGCCCCGGGAAACATCATCCGGTAACAACCCTACATGTTGTTTGTGGCTAGGTCTCATTATCATCACGAGGGAGTCACCGTAAACCGGCTCTCCTAGTTATGTCTAGCCCTAACATTATTTCTCTTGCTTGTCCCTCTTTGGGGAGCTCTGCCCTCCTTATATGAGTTGAAGGGGCGGGTTACATGTAGAGTCCAACTCGGACCTAAGACTTAACTATTCTGACTTCTCTTCATGGGCTTCTTAATATCATGGGCTTCATAATGTCTCGGGCTTCATAATGTCTCGGGCTTCATAATGTCTCGGGCTTCATAACCCTTGGCAACCCAGTTATCACTGTCCGCCGGGTTATGACTGGTGCCGGTTTATAATGGTGTGCCGGTTTATGATGGCCTGCTGGTTTATGATTGTCTGTTGAGTTATCATCTGACTTAACTCCTGCCGGGTTATCATCTGACTTAACTCCTGCCGGTTTACCAAGTACCAGCCGGGTTATAACTCCGACCGGGTCATACCGCGGGGTATATCCCCGATATTAGCCCCTAGTTTAATTTGGATTTATCCATATTAAACTGATCCTGATCATCCTGAAGTCCTTGTCATTTCCTTCTTGTGGTAAGTCTGGGTCAATATACCAACTTCATAATCAATTTGCTGACATCGGTTTGCCACAAAGAAATATTGTGAAGAATAACTCCTTTGACTCAGCTCCCAATGCTTAACAAAAATATTGGTCTTTGAAATACTCATCTGATCTTCAGCCGGTTTAAGGATGTAGAACTTGCCGGTTTATAAATATTGATGGCACCGGGTCATAATTGTAGTTAACATCAAGCTTGAAAATATACCTCTTATATGCCTATCACTTGTAGCCCTAAAGTCTTAAGAAGGTAGTGTAGCAACAGCTTAAGACTTGCTTCAATATAAATGTCACAACCATGAAGAAATCCGGTTTGTTCATCTCCATCATCAGTCATAAACTGAGTATTCCACATATGTAGCCCCCAAGTGCCGGGTTGTCATGCTTGCAGTAACCTGGGACTTGAAGTTGCCTTATGCTCATAAAAACTTCAACCAGTGTAACCCCCAAGGCCCGGGTCATTATGCAATAATGAGCAGGGACTTTATATATATAATCATGTAGATTTGAGCAGCATTGTCTAGTCCCCAAGGGCCGGCTCATTACGATGTGATGAGTCCGGTCTTCAATAAGGTGAGCAAACACTCACTTTGCATTAGCCCCCAAGTGTCATGGTGCATGCTTGTAGTGACATGAGACTTGCATATTTGAGGTGATCTTAACTTGAATAATGTAGCCCCAAGTGCCGGGCCGTAAGCATGCAGCGACTTGGGACTATTTCTTCAATTGTAGATTAAATCATATTCATTGATAATATAATAGCCATTGCGCTAAAGCGACTTTGAAAACCTTAATCATAATACTGGTTATTGATAACCATAATAAAAATCCAGCCATATTGGCTATTAAAGATTTGAATAATATAACCAATGATTTATAAGCACATGATTCCAATGGCGCAATCCAAATATATACTGGTGACTTATAGTCGAAACCAGGCCGGGTCAATAAGCACCGGATTATAATTGATCATGTACTGACAACTTGTAGTTGAAAGCCAAGCCAGGTCAATAAACATCGGTTTATCAAAAACATCAAAGGAGAAAACACTTGGCAAAAATAAAAGCATATAAAAACTTGTAGTCAAGGCTTTTCACGGGCTGCCAGGCCCCAAATTCGAGGCTTTTCATGGGCTGCCAGGTCGCTGAGTTAAACCATTTTACAAAGGCTTTTTAAGATGGACCTCAATCTTTAACCAATCGTCGTTTTAACTTTGACAAGTTCAGGGTCTTATGAGATTGACTTGTCAAAGTTCGATGGGTCATACCAGGTTTACCTGGACGGAGTGACTTAGTAAAAAAAGGTAGGCTAACCCGGGGTTTTAGGTGTATACAGCAGGCTTCCAAGCTGTGGCTTGATAGCCTATTACAAGTGTAGATTCTTTGTTCATTGCGATAGCAAAGAATCCCCAAGCAATATATTGAGGTGTGCTCAGTGGGTGCCTATGTTTGAGTTGTTCTTTTGCAACACTCTCTTTGGACCCTAAGTAATTTTCTTTTGGCCTTGAGCCGATCAAGAGGTGTAGCTATGGTTTTATAAGCCGGATCGAAGGGTGATCATAGCTTCACTGCAATAAGCAGCGAGCCCCCATATGATCAATAATATGATAAGCCAATAATGCCGGATACCCATGTTTGAACCGTGCATCATGGCAACAGGTCCTCTTCGGCAGCCTTTAAATTTTTGCAAGAGATAAATTCTTCTTGAACCGGGATTTTGAACCGGATATTGAGAGCGCTAGACCTTTTCAAGAGATAATTTCCTCTTAAACCAGATTTGAACCAGATACTAAGAGCTTCAGCGCTGTGTGGGAGACGGGATTTCCTTAAACTGGACTATAAACCGGAAGCATCATTGTGAGCCGGAATATTTCTGACGGCCTTCAAATTTTCATCAATATAACAGTAGCCTCCGGGACCGGGTTATCTTTCCTTTCAATGTCCTGGGGCACTTGAATTTGCTGAAACTGGCAAGACTTGCTGAGTCATATCATCGTAGCCCCCGAATCTTAAGATGACTCAAGGAGTTGTGTTCAGATTATCTGTATTTGACCACAGCAGAAGGTATATATCATTGGTGTTGATAACGTGATGTGAATCCACAAAAGGTTGAGGTGACTGCAGCGGGTTATAAATGATCCTGTACGAGCCGTGTCAGCAACTCGGCCAATGGTTCCTTTCAACTGGTTGTTTGAAGTTAACCAAACTGTAGTGGAAGCGATTTGCGTGCATGTCCAATGAGCCATCCAGCGCAGACGACGGCTGAATGATAATTTGCCTCCAATTTGTTGGAATAAAACCAGGCTACCCAAGCAGTGACTTGCTCATACTCAATAAATAGCTCATGCAGATAGGTGCGGCCCGCTGTGTTGATGTAGATAAGATCGCAAGGGTGGTACAGATAGATGAATCAGCCGCGACGTTTGTAAACCGGCGCGGGCGGGAGAGTTGGTCGCGGGGGCGGACAATAGGTCAATCACGTGTGTTGATGTAGTGGGGGTGGCAATCTGCGCAGGATGAGCGCTAGTGCAAAAAAATATTTGCTCCCCCTCCTTTTCCAACACCTTTTTGTAAGGAATAATGGTTCTGCGAAAAAATATCATAGACCAAGTAACTGTTCTTTAACAAAAAACAATATGTGTTAAGAAAAATAAACTTTAGATGAATATCACCTGATTTGTTCGGATGATAGATGACCCGTATATAACGTCCGTATATATTCTCCAGTAATTTCAATGGCAATTTAGCCACTTTGTCCAGAGTAGCCCTCCAACATACCATTTCTTAACTAATTGGTATAGTCAAGCATTTCATCATTGGTTCCAGTTGTAAGTGCTCAGAAATCTGCCGCCCTTCGTATCGTGGGCATGGCACAAGATCAAGTACTTCTCAAAGTTCTCTCTAATTTGTTGGTGCAATATCAGCGAAGTCTGAGAATATTAATAGTTTTACATATCTGTGCAACTGACTGCCGGATAGATCCTTCAGGAGCTGGGTTATGGCCATCCCAGTGTGGGGCTGATAGAAACTACGCAAGGTTCGAACCGGCTGTATATGCAAGTGCTCTTACAGCCAGCAAAGTCCCCGTACTGTGGTGTTTTGACGAGCAAAAACTCTCAAAAAATAGATTCATCCTCTGATCTGCATACTGTAAACAGTCAAATCTTGTTGACTCCATCTCTCCCAATTTTCTGAATAACAATCAGTAGGCAATCGCAAAGAAAGCCCTGAAACCACTTGATGTTTTCCCCAACATGTCTATGTACAAACTCACAAACTCTGTGCAACAGCCAGCCTTGATCATAACAACTGTTGAAGCGACCTTCCCCTGTAGTGACTACTAGCGATAGTAATTTCCTTGTTTTCCAACGGTAGTAGCCTCCCATCAGACCTAGGGAGCCACACCATAGCGCTTGTTTCTCATATTCTTGACTCCACGTCTTGTTACTAGTAGACCAGCAGATCAGGAAGAAAAAAAACCACTTGTATTAATTTTGTAATACATGTCCATGTACTATACTCCTTTTAATCAAGCTCGGCCTTGTCGACGACAAGATGCTCAAGTCCCAGCCATCGATGCTGGTAGCGGCAGCCATCTACACTAGGCAATGCACGATCGACGGGTGCATATCCTGTAGCAACAAATGCTTGTGGATGGCACACAAAAATAATCTGAAGAGCAACTCATGTGTGAAAACACACTGTATAGACAGTCTTTAATTCAGAGTTCAGACCAACCAACTTTCAGCGAGTGTAGGCGGAGCCGACGAGGTGGCGATGCGGAATCGAGCCAACGAGCGGGTGGCTCCAGGACGGGCGCGCGGGCGCAACAGCCGGAGCAGGGGCACGCAATAGGCGGAGATAGCCATAGTGGCGAGACAAACCAGCGGCGCTGGGCAAAAGGCAAGACAAGGCGGCGATGGCTCAGTACAGAGAAGAGCGGGGGTGGCTCGCGAGCAGAGGCACTTTGAGGACGCAGAAACGCGGCGGTTCACCCGCTGAGGTGCGCTGGCATAGACCGGCAGCCCCGGGCCATGGCGAAGGCAGCTCGGGAAACGGCAGCTTGAACGCGCGGTAATCCGGCGGAGACAAACGGCGGCTCATATGGCGACTTGGAGAGAGGTTGCAAGGGCGGCTCGTGGCCGGCTTGACACTGATGGCGGGTTAACAGGGTGGCGGCGACTCATGTAAAGGCGGGTCATGGTGTAGCAGAAGCGGAGGCAGGCAACGATTTGGCGGTGGTGAACCGACCCACAGGTAGCGGGGCGAGTCCATGGTAACCTGGCATCGGCTCGAGCAGAGGTGAGCCGGCGACGGTGATTCATGGAGGAGTGTGGCTGAAGTAGCTCAAGGTGGTTCCGGTTTGTCGGGCCCGAGACTGCGACGGTTTACGACAGAGGTGAGCCAGTTCGGTGCAGTGATTCGGCGGAAGTGTCCTCCAAGCCGTGGCGGCGACTTGGCCGCGTGGGTGTGCTCGGGGCTGGCGGTTCAACAAGGCGGCGTGCTGCCGGGCCAGGTGGCTGTTCGAGGATCCGGCTGGTCAACTTGATGCATGACAGTAGAGGCACACCTGCAGCGGCTCCATGGAGGTGATGGCCATGCTCGAAGGCAACTCACAGACGGTGATTCTTCGGTGCGAGGTGAGGCTTGTAGCAGAGGTGAAAACAAAGCTCCGTTCGCAGCGGAAGTCCTCCCAGTCACTTGGCAGCGGGAGGAGTGGCTTGTGGCTGGCCACGTCAAGGGCATCCTCAGCAAGGGCCGGTTCGTCGCATGGATGCGCCAAGCAAGCCGTGGCAGAAGTGACCCAACGGGGTGAACCATGGCAACGGCGGCAATTTTTAATAGCAGTAAAACAATAGCGACTTAACACGGAGATAGAGAACTGCCGTGGCGAGACAAGGTCGAAGCAGAAAACGAGCGGCTCACGACAGGGCACAGTTCGTAGGCGGCGGCCAGAGGCGGAAGTGACTCGACGATGGCAGCAGGTGGCAATGATAAACCGGAGGGACTCATAGCAGAGGCGAAGCGGAGGTAACGCGGGCGCGGGTTGTAGCCAGTGCGGACGAGGCAGCGTCAGTGCAAGGCGAGCCGGCGGCGGCCTCGAGCTTTGAGGATGCTGGCGACTTCATTGCAGAGGCGACAGCAAGGACCGGTGGCAGTTTGGAGGAACGCCAGCCCGGCAGGGTAGGGGCGTGGGTGACTCGAGGGCAAGAGCAGTGTCCACGCCCATGTCCTAGTTCTTCTCCGAGTCGTAACTGCTTTGACCGATTTATTGGATTCTTTCCATCTCATGTAGCGTGTGAACCTCAGATTGTTTGATACCCAAACGTGACCACAAAAGTTTCTCCGGATTCCCATCTGCCTCGGTGACCTGCACTGCAACGGAAATTTTAACCACGCTGGTTTCGGTGAGTTGTATCCGGTTTTGATGCGCCCACAAAAGAGGCAGCAGCAGAAAATTAATCTATTTTTGACGGATTGACTGGTTACGGCGGCCACACACTATGCAACCCCAATTTCTCTGGTCTTCAAATCGCGTACCTCTAGCTCCAAAATTAACCTTGATTCTGATAATAAAACAACAAACGTGTCGGCTCTTCCTCATACGACGAAATCGCGAGCTTCTCGAACCCTAGGAGATCCCTCCAAGAACTCATCACCACCGTGCGCAAGCCCCATGGTGGGCGCCAACTATTATGTAATTGTCACGACAGATGACCTAGTGTGAGGACTTAGTCGTGAGGCCAAAGCATCTATGTGGTAGCTTGAGAGGGGTTGAGCGGAATCGAGAAATGCAACACAAGACAAGGATATAGACAGCTTCAGGCCCCGGGAAACATCATCCGGTAACAACCCTACATGCTGTTTGTGGCTAGGTCTCATTATCATCACGAGGGAGTCGCCGTAAACCGGATCTCCTAGTTATGTCTATCCCTAACATTATTTCTCTTGATTGTCCCTCTTTGGGGAGCCCTTCCCCTCCTTATATAAGTTGAAGGGACGGGTTACATGTAGAGTCCAACTCGAATTTAAGACTTAACTATTCTGACTTCTCTTCATGGGCTTCTTAACATCTTGGGCTTCATAACGTCCCGGGCTTCATAATGTCTCGGGCTTCATAACCCCTGGCAACCCAGTTATCACTGTCTGCCGGATTATGTCTGGTGCCGGTTTATGATGGTCTGCCGGTTTATGATGTTATGCCGGTTTATGATTGTCTGCTAAGTTATCATCTGACTTAACTCCTATCGGGTTATCATCTGACTTTACTCCTGTCGGGTTATCATCTGACTTAACTCCTACCGGGTTATCATCTGACTTAACTCCTACCGGTTTACCAAGTACCAGCCGGGTTATAACTCCGGCCGGGTTATACCGCGGGGTATATCCCCGACAGGCCTCGATACCAAAACCATCAATTAATCTTTAGCTTGTTCCCATCACATTCCAAAGTGTATTGTATAATTAAGTGCAAACCTACTCACACCTAGTACGTACCAAACCTGAACATGTTCCCACTATGCAGGTTTTAGTACTAGTGCTAGTACTAGGTTATAAAAAGGGGAACTGGTACCTAGCCGAAAATAATTCTACCTCTTCCTCCTCATAAGTCTTTATTGTTCGTCCGTCCTTGCCATGGCCGGTGTGCAGAATTCTAGGTCGAGAACTGCTTGTAACAAGGGAGCAGAAACCAAGGCCGCGGAAAAAAAGAGAGGGCTCGCCGCCTTGCAGAGACCTCGAAAGATCTCTCACGGGCAGGCGAGGGCTCCCAGGAGCGCCCTAGCCGCAGATGTCGGGGAAGCTGATCGTGACCCACGAACACCTATGGGACCTGGCGGACCGAGTCCCTTGTGGTTTGATGGGGGGCGGAGATTGCACAAAGAGCAGATAGAGGCGAAGCACACGAGCAGTTTACCCAGCTTCGGAGCTCTCCGGAGAGATTATACTCCTACTGCTGCTTGGTTGATTATGTTGTGTTCTTGCTAGGGAGCAATGGAAGCTACAAAACCTAGCCTAAGTGAGTGTGGTCTCGAATGAGTCGAATGAACTGAACAGAGCCGAACCCTTTCGACGTTGCACTTGGGCCTCCTTATATAGGCTCAAGGGGTCACCGACAGGTGGCAACGTGGATGAGGGTACAAATGGAAAAACAGTAGTTGGTACACCGACTTGTACAAAGGTATGATGATCTATACCTAACTCGACGGCAAGGGACAAAATCAATAATGCCCGTCCCCGCCGCCTAAACAAAGGCAACAGGACCGTCAAGTGCACCACCGTTTGCCACGATGGTAAGCTTGTCAGCGCCGCTTATCGCTGCTCCCCGCTAGCTGCACAGCCTCTTGACATGCACGCCTGGAATGGCCCCATGGCGACACGTTGGTGGATGAGCTGGAGCGGAGATGAAGAGAGGTTGCATGCCGCGGCAAGTGCCTTGCCGCGGCTGAACCCTTGTCGCGCTTGGTAGCTTGTCGCTCACCAAGCCTTCCCGGCAAGCTCCTCTTGTCGGGGTCTTGTCTTCTGCGTGCCTTGATTGGCCTTCCCGGCAAGCTCCTCTTGCCGGGGTCTTGAATACTTTGTTCTTGAATGGCTCCAAAGGAGCCGCGGAGGACCTTGGTGGTCACCAGGCCAGCCCTGCCGCGGGGTGCTGCAACTGTCCGTGCACGAGTTCGGGATACTAGGGTACCCCTACTCTAGTACACCGACAGCAGAGGTGAGTGCTCCCAGGAGCGCCCTGGCCGCAGAGGCGAGGGCTCTCAGGAGCGCCCTAGCCGCGGAGGCGAACATGCCGTGCTGGCGGCGCTAGAGTCATTATCCCTCGACGACATGCCCGATTAGCTCAATAAGCAGGAGGAGTTCATCGACGACTTGGTGGAGCTACTGAAGTAGAGCCTCAACGACATGCCCGCTAAGCTCAATGAGCAGGGGAGTTGACTGCTGGCTTGGTGATTCTGCTAAAGAAGAGCATTGCCTCAGATAATAAGGCGACCGGCAAAATCCTGCAACTTCAGGAGGACAAGGTGAAGCTCTGCCATGAGCTTGACCTGCTGAAGGAGGGGAACGCCGTCTCGAAGAACCAGCAAGAGAAGAGTAGTTCCTCGATGAAGAAGCTGCAGGCCTTCGTCATGGAATAGAAGGAGGAGTTGACGAAGCTCCGCATCGAGCACCCGGCTGCTGTTAAGGTACGTAATGCGGCCGTGGAACAGATGATCAAGGCTTGCGTCGAGAAATCCCGCGTCATGGACAGAATGAAGAAGATGGCGGAGGAGATGCGCAACGAGAAGGAGGGCGTGGAGGTGATGAGGAAGCAGTTACAACTCCGCGGCCAACAACCCTTCATGTAGTAGAGAGCAGCACCCCATACTTGTGTGCGCGTCTTCCTTTTTTTGGGGGTGATAATCTTCCTTCTTCTTTTGCTCCTGTGTTTCTTCTTTTTCTTCGGGTGTTTCGCCGCACGTGTCATGTTCCCTGTGAGGCATGAATAGATCAATGCTAACGATGAGCGGCGCCGTGGGATCGATGACTAGCAAATTAGATCATTTTTTATCGCCATATGGCACGGGCCTGCCGTGTTTCGTGCTCCTCCGTCGTACTAGTACTCTAGTGGAAAACTTGAGTATACCGCATGGTTCTTTCCTCCTCCTCAGGTTGTCGGTAACATTTATATGAGCAGTCAAATCACAAAGTCCCGCCTTCCAGCAGTAATGAGAAGTCAAATCACAAAGGCCCTAGCCTCTCGTGAAACCGACCAAGCGATACTGCCCCGCCCTCTAGCCTTTTAAAAAATGTATACTTTTTTACAATAGTAGTATCGATGGATTGCGCCATGGAGCAAAACTAACAAGATGAAATTAAAGAAAAAAATTTGGTACATATAGAGAGCGCTCGTCGCCAAGTTATGCATATAGCACTATTAAAAAAGCTAGTATGTGATTAAATAGGATGCTAAATTCTATTAAAGAAATTAGCATACCTATTTAATTCCTGGGTTCTTATTATTTAAGTCACTAGTTCTGTATCACTACTTAGTTTTGCCATTAGAAGTTACAACTACTCAAAAATGCCATCGATCCTTGAGATGCTTGCTCAAAAATGCAATTATATATCTAAAAAATGCCATCGTTCCGTTAGATGTTTTCTCAAAAATGCCATAAGTGTGGCCCCGCTTGTCAGGGGTAACCAAGCGAATAATTTTACAGGAAAATTAGAACGTTGTTGGGATAACGTAGGCCCCACACTTTATTGTAATGTAGTGTGACAGAGGGAGAGCTGGCTTGTTGGTCCATAGATATTTATGTCATTATAACATGGCAAAAGAGATTTGAGTCACAATAATGGTGTCCAGCACAACACACCCCTCAAATAAAACTAAGCACCCTGAAATTCTTTGACAACTAAACTGGTGGCTATATGATGTTGGCCATATATATTGTACACATATGATGTGAAGAAACGAGTGGTGGTACTACCAGCTAAAAGATGAACTATAAGAAATACTAGTATGTACGTACTGAAGAGTTATAGTAACGAGAAGGAACATAACATACTTCTGCTGGGGGCTCAGCAAAACACACCCCTCAAATAAAACTAAGCACCCTGAAATTAAACTAAGCAACTAATCTGGTAGACACTGCATTACAACAACCATTAGCAACGACACTGCCACCTTACTCGGACTCCTTGTCCATGTGCTGGATTTCGTCCTTGTCCCTCTTCCTCTTGGCCGATACTTCTTTGCTTGAACTGCACACTTGGCTCTCGCTCTTCATCCAACCCTTGTAGATATTGAAACAAAGGTAGGCATCCTTTGGAGCGTAATTGATGTGGTGTATATCTAGTACATTCCAACCATTATCTGACAACATCTCAGTGTAAACGGGCAGTTATGCGACTACTACTAGAATGGATTGAGTACTAACAGGAGACAAGTTTGCCACATAAGCTAGGCAGGTAGGGGGACGCAGCACCAGCTCAACCAAGTTTGGATTACAACCCAAATGCTACCATAGAACCATCAGGGGGAGATAGGGACTGAAAGAGCAAGTTTTAGCATCCCAGTCTAAGAACCCCTGGCCTCAATCCTTGCGATGCACGGTACACCTCGTTCGCCACCTGCTCGACCCTAGTGCCACTGATAAAATGAAGTAATAATACAGTTAAAATAGAGCGAGTGTCCTCTCTATCATTTCATTTCCAATGTAGATAAAGAAAGTGCTTCTCTTTGTTAGTATATGTTTCATCAACAAGTCCCATTGTCAATGTTTAAGCATTTCTGCAAACCGGAGTGCTTAATTTTAGTTGATCTGCACAAAAATAGAGATTGGAATGTCTCAAGGCCCCTCATTGTACTACCGTTGTACACTGATGTTCATCACTGGCAGAAGGTGTATCAGGGAGACTTGGGTCGATTTCCAGTATGAGGCCTATCGTATGAGGCGTCTCAGGTTCCATCTCGCCCTCGCAGCGTGGCATACTATGATACTATCGCAATATTTTCTTCTATTTATTAGTGTATGTTTCATAAACTAGTGCCACTATAATGTAATCACGCTTTTGCATTATCTGTGCAAACAGGGTTATTCAGTTGCATTTTGGTGGAACTGCACAAATGTACGGATGGAACCGGCATATATGCGGAGTGCGAGGTGTGCAACGTAAAAATTATCGACACCAACCATGCTCCATGCACGCATTGGCATCCACCACCAACAGTGGGGTGTGTGGCTCTCTCTGTGGACGGATCTTTCTCGGCAGCAAATCGTCTAACCAAATACTAGTAGCTTATATTGGCTGTTTTCTAGGGAGTACTCTTTTCTGAAACAAGCACCAATCTATATTTCTTTATTTGTACACAGTGTCACAACTTTGACCCAAAGGTCCAGAGCTATTTTAGGATGATTGGTGTAGTACTCAGAGACTGATTGTAAGCATGCTTTTCATTAGCCGTCACACGGATTGTAAGCATGAGCAGATGGAAGATTAGGTTAGTGCGAAGCTTAACTTAAACCCTACCGCCGCCATTGAAATGAGGCGAGCGTCGAGAGAACTGTGGAGAATGGCGAGGAAGCAACGTCGCGCCATCCGGCCTCCTTTTGCGGTGGGAGAACGAATACTCATGTGGCTCCGGCTGGCTCTGCACCCTCACAAACGGCACACCGTACTCAATCGATTCGTTATCCTCTGGATGCTTGACCTTCGACCTGTATGCCCACCACCTCTGCCAGACTTTTGCCTTGGGAGAATCTGTCTGCTCCATTGCCCGGAGGAGATACTCGATGAACTCGAAGGACTGCGGCGTGACTACCGCTGAGGAGTACATCGCTGCCCTCATCATAGTCGTCTCGCTCTTTCACATACATCGCCACATGGCCCTCACCGTCCTCAAAATCTCCCACTCATTGTAAAACCAAGTAAGGATCTCCTTTAACCTAGCTAAGTTTTCTTGGTCACCGCTGGCGATCTGCCTGATTCACTGCTGCATCTTCTCCATAGAAGTCCTTCTGAGTTGTCCGGTGCTAGCTTTGGAAGATGGGAGGAGAGATGATGGTCTTGCAATAGAGAAGAGGGAGAGGCGAGATGGTGGTTTTGTAATGGAGAATATGGATAGGAGAGGGGTGGTTTTGCAATGGAGAAGAGGGAGAGGCGAGACGGTGGTTTTGGAATGGAGATGATGGAGAGGAGAGGAGGTGGTTTTTGAATGGGGAAGAGGAGCGTGCGGCGGCGATTTTGGATTGGATGATAGGGCCGGTGCGGTGTGACTGGATCAAAATCAAAATCAATTTACCCTTCAATTAAGAAAGCGACCCCACATTAACTAGTCTCCCTTTTATTCTGGGTCAAAATTCACCATGATTTTCACAAATAAAATATATGTTATACGTTGCAAAAATAATATAATTTGAAAGTACATTTAGATACGAACCAAACGATACAAATTTTTGTGACATGCATTCACATTTTACTTGTCAAACACAATATATGGTCAAACTTTGATCCAAAATACACAAAACAAAAAAATACTTCCAAGATGAGCGCCGCTCCTCTCCTCTTAAACCACCGCCGCTCCTCTCCTGTTCCAATCTAAATCCAGTGCCCTCCTCTCCTCTTCCATTTCAAAACCACCACTCCTCCTCTCCTGTTCCAATCCAAAACCAGCGCCGCTCCTCTCCCGTTCTAATCCAAAACCAGTGCCGCTCCTCTTCTCTTCCATTCAAAAACCACTGTCCGCTAGTGAAGGTGCTGTGTAGGAGTAGATCGATGTAGGAGTACAACCGATACGTGAGGATCGCAGATGGCGACCTTGTGAAGATAGCTAGGATGTTGGAGATACAGTCTTGGTTTGACAACAAGGACCAACTAGCGGCGACGGCGACATCCATGGCCAAATATCTGCAATAGAGCGAAAAGGTTGCAATACTCCCGAAGGGAGTCGCGCCGGAGTACATAGAGTCGCTCCTCTGGGCCATGGAGCAAACATATTCACCAAATCTGATCGTGAGGCAACGGTGATGCAAGTATCAATCCCAGATGGAGCATCCACCAGAGATTGAAGGATCGAGCATCTACAGGGTGCCTTTTATGAGGGTGTCGTGCCAGAGCGAGCCGGTGGAGTCTTCGTCGACCGATCCCAACTGCAAGAGGTGAAAACTGGTGGGCCCGATGACGCTTCCCTGCCATCCTCTCCCTCGCCATTCACGTCGTCTCACGGGGCAGCCGTCTGCCGCCGAGGAATAGGAGGGGACTGCCCCCCCCCCAGCCCAATAGTCGGGTAGGTTGTGTATTGTCAGGAGGAGCTTAGGGTTGTTAGTATTTGTAGGTTTTGAATTTTGTTTTGTTGTATGTATTTAGAGAGTACTTTCAGATATGAGTGTCTTTTGAATTTCAGATTTGCAGTACTGAGCATATGAAGTATTTTATGAATTTTAGAGATATATTTTTAGCACTTAAAAAATGTAGCTTCATAGGAGTATAAAAGTGCAGACAATGTGATTCTTGAGAAGAAACTGCAAGTTTCAGTTTCAGATAAGAAACTGCAAGTTCAGTTTCAGATAAGAAACTGAAGTTTCAGAGGCAGAGCATTTATATTAACACACCCTTTTCAAACATGGATACATCATGTTGGAAGTTTTATTCCTGGTCGAAAATGGAACTACCATCAAGTTAACATCATGCTGATGAACACCCATGCATAGCACATCTTCATATGATGCATAGTCAAGAAGATATGATATTTTCAAAATGCCCACACAATGTCGAGTGTGCGAAAAACAGAGAAAACGAGGGACAAAGTTTTAGCAAGTGTTGGACGTGGTGTGCGTAGATGACAATGGGGACCCACATATCAATAATGGCAGAGGCAAAAAATTTGGATATATTTTCCATGCATCAGGTGGAATCGAACCCGGGCGGAAAAGCGGTCAGGTAGTGTCACTTGGCCACTGGGCTAGTTCGGTAGTTTCAGTAGAAATAAGGCACTGCCTCGGGTGGTTCGATCTCGTCCTGCGCCTTTGTGCGCTCGCCGCGGCGCCACTCTCTGCCGTTGTGAACATGATAAACAAATGAGAGGAATTTCGAGAGGACTGTATGTGGAGAGGTGGACAGTCGGGACCCACCAGGTCTATGGTCGTACGCAAGCAAGTGCCTCATTGAAAAAATACTTCCTCTTAATGCTATACTGATGTTGGGGCCCACATGTTTGTCAACATAGTTTCATTTTTAGGTGCTTCAACGTAGTTACTAAAGAAGATAAATTTACAACGAATCCGGGGAGCTGGCAGGTAACAGTTATTATCAGTTGGCCATCAAGTATCAGCTGCGTTGTGAGCTGCCCCGTCTAGGCTTTCTTTTTTAACATGCACAGCCCATGACATGTCGATTTCTATTTACTTAAGGGTCATCATGTATAGAACGGCCTATGGACCACCCATCTGAGGTTTTATTTTACCTGAAACATCGGCAGCCCAACTTATGTATTTTTTTTGAAGAAAACGCAGAGGTCTGTTCTATTTTTCTTTATAAGAATAGGAACGCCAGGTCCAACTTATGTCTCCCTTCTAACTATATTATATATGTTTAAATTATTTTATATGTTATTATAAATTATTGTTATTGTCATAATATATTTAACAGATACTTACATATATAAAAAACAATATCCCACATCTTATTAACTTATAAAAATAATTTCTTAACAAGAGAATCTTGGATTTTTTTTACATTAAGGCAACGAAAATCCTGGTGCTGGTGTACAAAAGCTTGGTAATATTTAAGGATCAATGTAATAATAAATCACTTATTATTTAAATATATTTATAATAAAATGCTCAGCCCCTGTTTATTTTTTGATAACATTGATGCGCCCAACCCAACATTATAATTAGAACCAGCCCAGCAAAATTGTGTATTTCGAGAAAGTGCAAATGGCATGTAATTTTTTTGGAAAAAATCAATGGGCCGCACGGATGCTACATTATTTGTTCAGCCAGCCCAGCAAATTCATGTATTTCGAGAAAGTGAAAATGGGCTGTAGTTTTAAAAAAATGGGCCGCATGGACGCTACATTATTTGGTCACCCAGCCCAGCAAATGGACTCTAATTCTCCGAAAAAAAGATCAAATGGACTGTAAATTCTGAAAAAATGGGTTGAATATGTGCCACATTTTTTGAGCCTGAAATGTGAGCCAATAGGTCGAAGCCAATGCAAGTCATTGTCAACTTAGTCAACAAATGATTCTGACATCGTTAGCCGTTGGATACACATCCAACGACCGGCATCCATCTTCAATCTCTCGTCTTCTTCCTCCAGGGCCGCCGGAACCATCTGTTCCCACCTGTTCCATCCATTTAATTAGATACTAATCATGCAATGTTTGAGGACTGATCTAATGCATAAAAACTGGGTATGAAAAGGGATATGATCAAAGTGTGAACTTTCCTGCAATGTTGATGAAGATGATTCGCACTCAAAACTCTTGATAGTTCTACTCCTCACACTCCGGTCAATCTATAGTAAGCAAGCAATAGTAACCACACATAAGCAATCACTCAAAAGATCGGAAAGAGCGAAGAAAACAATTCGAAAAACATCAAAACCAAGAAAATAACTCTTGCAACATAAAACAATTTCTAACAGTACCAAAATTATGTCAATTTGGCCTTATCAGAAAGTTTAGGTCAAGAGCTTCGATTTGCAAAAAAGAATCAACTAAATCGGAGTTACGAAACTCAAGTTATGATCAAACTAAGTTCAAATTCAATTCTGATCTAATTCAAATTTTAAACTTTCAAAAACATATTTGAGTGGGATTACTGGATAGAGGAGATCGTAACGAAGAAGTGGGCGTTGGTTTCGTTCGATTTGGACTAACGAGTAAAAAGTTGTGATCGATTGAAGTCTAGGGGCTAAATTGTAAATAAAACATCTACAAAGAATTCCCTGAGTAAAACTAACAGAAAAAGAAAAACTCTAAAAAACGAAAGTTCGTTAAACAGTACTACAGAATGAACACGTTCACTAAAACTTCCTAAACAGAAAGCGTTCGCTAAATAATCTAACCAAAAAAACCCGGCTAAAAGGTAAACCGAGGAAAACCGAAAAAGAATAAATCGGACCGGGCGGTTTATTTACCGGTTTGGTGATTCGGCGGCTTTGCGACAAAACCGGCGGCGGCGAGGTTGAACTCTGGTGACAGCGGGCGGCTCGGGCGTGGCGCCGGCGGTGCTCCGTGGCCGGGCAACGGCGAGGGCGGCGAGGTGGCGCGGTGGTGGCGAGGTGGAGGTGCGGGAGGCGTGGCGAGAACAACGGCGGCGGAGGTTGGCAACGGCGGCGGCGGCGGATCTGGCGATGGGCGGCGGCGCGAGCAGAGAGAGGGCGGCGGGGCCGGCGCATTTATAGCAGGCGGGGCCTCGAGTGCGTGGAGGAGGGGGCAAGGGAGGAGGAGGCCGGGCAGAATACGGCGGCGGCGGCTGCCGGCGTGCTCGAGCGGGACTCTGCCCCGGGGTCGGTAGCGATGGCGCCTTTGTCTTTGGGCATGCACTGTTGGGCCCGGCCAGTTCGGGCAAGGCAGAGAAAATTTTTTTTTTCTAATCACAACGAAAATAAACAAAAATGAAATAAAATAAAAAATAGAACCTAGGCATATAATATATCAAAATTTTCAGAAAAAGATTATCTACAACGTGAACATTATTCTAGCTTCAAATAAAATCTACAAAAATTAAATAAATCAAACAATGCTACTTCCCTAGTAAAATCCAACAAAAATCATTTTAAAAATACCAAAATTAATTCAAATTTATTTCTGTCCAATTTTCTGATGTAGGGAATCATGTTACCCTATTTACCATATATTTTATTTTTGGAGAAAAATAATTTGAATAAAACTCAAATAACTCCAAATTGAAAATAAATTCAAAAGAACTTTGAATTTAATTACTTGAAACTCCCAACTCATATTTCATATGTTTCGAAGAAGTCATTTTATCTTCGCTCGTGAAAATCATTGAGTTGCATAAAGTTCCTGGGTTGGAAATATTTTCCAAATGAAATTCAAATATTTTCAACACCCCTTGTCATTTAAATAAATGGAAGAAGTCATGTCATCTTCTCTTGAGGGTTTTGTGGTGAAAAGAATTTGAATTCACGGAGATCATGAATGCAAAATGAAAGTTTGGGAAAGTCCTTTTATTCCCTCTCATTTAACTTTCAAAAAGTTTCGAAATTCACTCAATTTCACACAATCAATCAAACAATCAATCAAATCTATCTATTTGTTTATAACATTCCAAAATTGATTCGGATCTATCTATTTGTAACATTCCCTCACAAGCATTGCAGAATTTCTCTTGTCGACGAACCAAGTTCGGATAAATCCATTGATTCTGCAAGCCAAACAAACATCTATCGCTGCTTAACAACTCTCAGGTTTTTCGTAAACTCCTATAGAATCGTCGGTTGATAAAATCGTAACTTCTTCCAGGGTTTTTCCTTCAGCAAGAATGTGCTTGCTTCTTGGCAGGTCCTGGAGCCTGTGGGTTATGGCCCATCTCATCACTTGTAGTCCTTGAACTTATCCTCGGGCTTTTGATCATTATTCCAACTTCCAACTTCCTAGTATTCCTAAATCCATCCAATTGTACTGTCTTCCTTCCTTCTATTGGCACCAAACTAGGACATGATTACTCAGACTCATCATCGAATTTCCATTGATCCATATTTCCAACATCATACCTCCTTTATATCCGATAGTAATTCATCTCTTCATCCTCGTGGGATATCCCACATACCGAAATAAAAACTTATACTTATGAAGTCCATACTCCACTTCGTGGAACATCATTATCCTTTCCAGGGTCAAGCGTCCTTACAGGGGAAAATTGGCCATCTCTGCATGACACTTCTTCAACTGGGAAACATGAAACACATCACGAACTCCTAACAGTCCTTCGGGTGACTCCAACTTGTTGGCCACTTCTCCCATACGCTCCAAAACTCAGTATGGTCCTACAAATCTCGGGGCTAACTTTCCCTTAACTCCAAATCGTTTAACTCCTCGCAGAGGGGACACACGAAGACATGCTCTGTCTCCAATTTCATAGACTACCTCCTTGCGTTTTTGAGTCTGCAATACTCTTCTTCCTGGACTGAGCTACCTTCAGTCTATCTCGAATCAACTTAACATTCTCTTCTGACTCCTTGATCACATTTGGTCCGAACAACTGACGTCTCCAACTTCATCCCACATCAACGGTGTCTGGCTCCTTCTCCCATACAAAGCTTAAAAAGGGGCCATCTTCAAACTGGCTGGGTAACTGTTGTTGTATGAGAACTCCGCGTAAGGTAGATTATCATCACTACTAGATCCATAATCTAGCGCACACGCTCTCAACATGTCCTCCAGAATCTGATTGACTCTCTCGATTTATCCATCTGTCTGCGGATGAAAGGTTGTACTGAACTCTAGCCTAGTACCCAAAGTCTGGTGCATCTGATTCCAAAACTTTGAGGTAAACTTTGTTCCTCTATCTGATACGATGGTCCTCGGAACTCCATGCAGACATACGATCCTGGTCAAATATATCTTGGCCAACTTCTCACTTGTATAGGTGGTTTTCACTGGGATAAAGTGAGCCACATTGGTCAAGTGAATCAACTACTACCCAGATAGAATCATGTCCCGTTCTGGTTCTGGGAAATCCGGTAATGAAATCCATGCCAAGCTTATCCCACTTCCATTCGGGTATCGGCATAGGCTGTAGTAATCCTGCTGGTTTCTGATGCTCTGCTTTTACTCTCTCTGGCATACATCATCTATGACTACATACTCCGCAATATCCTTCTTCATACTAGTCCACCAGAAACGCTCCTTGAAATCCAAATACATCTTGGTGTTTCCAGGGCGAATCGAGTATGGTGAGTCATGAGCCTCCTGAAGTATTAACTTCCTGATCTCTGCTTTATTGGGTACAAGTACACTATCCTCAAACCATAAGGTGTCGTGCTCATCCTTACGAAAACCTTTGGCCTTTCCTTTGCTCATCCTCTCTTTTACCTCAGCAATCTCTTTGTCGTCCTTCTGAGCTTCACGGATCTTTCCCAACAATGTAGATTGAACTTCCATTGCTGCAACAAAACCTTTGGGAACAATCTCCTCGGCTAACTCCTTTTGTAATCCCCCACTTATGAGGGTATTCATCCTGGTGTTCTTTATGGTTGTGTCCTATTTCTCCACAAAGCTTGCATGCACTTTCTCCATATCATTTCCATAAGGCTTCAACTTCTGGGACACAAGCCGAGATTTTTGCAGAGTCAACTTAAATTCTTCCCAAATGGTTACTCTTTGCCATCCATTGATGGTTTCGTACGTCCTCCACTAAGTAGCAGCACCTCCTTCAAATCAGTGAAGAGCATGCTGGGTCATATCCTTTCTGGCTATAGTGTCATTCTCCATATGATCATCCATGTTCTGAATCCATTGGTCCATCTCCAATTGACTCATCGGTCCAGAAAATATAAGCTCATCTCCATTCATCCTCTATTGGGTCCATGGGTTTTGGGTGGGATAAGAGAGATCTAGAGGGATGCACACAGTACAAACAAAAGTTTTGAAAAGACAGATTTTATTCGTGGCTGTCGGGAAAAACATCAAACAAATGACAGCTCACAAACGTCGCATCTCATAGGTATATAATAGGGGTTTGGTCTTCTAAAGTTCAATAAATCTTCAAGGTCGCCAAACTCTTCCAGTCTTGTTCATGTCTCCGATGGCTTCTTCCGATCATGCTTGTCCTATTCAAGTTCTTTTGCCAGATCATCTCTGTTGTCGCAAAGTCTATCTTGACGTCCTTCAATATTTCTGGAGTTGCGTTCCAAACTTCTGGGTTTCAACATCCTTGGCATGAACCATGGTCCTAATGTCTTTCAGTTCTTGACGAATCTCCGGTATCTCGAGGTTTTGCTCCTCCAGCTTGGCTACTTTTAGTTTCTGGATCCTTAATTCTTCACGAAATTCTCCTTGTCAAATATAGCTTCCTAAAGGTCCATCTTAAAATTCTTGATGTAATACTCCAGATACTGGTCAACACCAACTAAGGTTAAAATTTCCTTCTTTGCCGATAGATGCTCCATCAGCCTTCTTCCATCCAATCCTTTCATGCATCTGCATGCTTACCTCAGGACTGCGACAATAGCATAAACGGGCGATAACACCATGGTTAGCCGTGTCTATGCCCATGTTACTGCCATGAGCTGTAATTCCATAATTGATCTCTCATGTCTTGGGTTTCCTGACAAAAATTTTGAGTTCTAACTGTCGGGGAAGCTGATCGAACCCACGAACACCTATGGGACCGGCGGACCGAGCCCCTTTCGGTTCAGTGGGGGGCGGAGGTCGCACGAAGAGCAGATCGAGGCGAAGCACACGAGCAGTTTACCCAGCTTCGGAGCTCTCCTGGAGAGATAACACTCCTACTGCTGCTTGTCTGTGTATATTGATTTCTTGCTAGGGAGCGCTGATTGCTACAGTGCACACCAGCCGCTAACGAGACCTAGCGTGAGTGTTTCTGGCTTCGAACCTCTCGAACCCCCCTCTACGTTGCGCATGGGCCTCCTTTTATGTGCTAAAGGGGTCTCTAACAGGTGGAAACGTAGACAAGGGCAAAAATGGAAAAATAATGTGGTTGGTACAGCTACCTGTACAGTGTATCATACCTAACCCTGACGGCAGGGGACAAAGGCATTAAATGCCCGTCTACGTCGCCTAAGCGGTGCAAGCGAGGGACCGTCGGGCGCCACTGCTTGCCACGATGGCAATCTTGTCGGCGCCGCTTACCACCGCTCCGCTGGCAAGACTGACCTCTTGCCACGCGCTGGAAAGGTCCCATGGCGACACATTGGTGGATGTGCTGGAGCGGAGGAAAAGAGTGGTAGTCTGCCGCGGCAAGCGCCTTGCCGCGGTTGTTGCCTTGTCGCGTCCGGAAGCTTGTCGCTCACCGGGCCTTCCCGCAAGCTCCTCTTGCCGGGCCTTGTCTCCTAGGTGCCTTGGTTGGCCTTCGGCAAGCTCCTCTTGCCGGGGCCTTGTCTCCTTGGCTAAAATACTTTGTTCTTGAATGGCTTCAAAGGGACCACGGAGGACCTTGGCAGTCACCTGGCAAGCCTTGCCGCGGGGTGCTGCAACTGCCCGTGCACAAGTTCGGGATACTAGGGTACCCTACTCTAGTACACGATAGGAGCCCCGGCCTGGGCCACACGGTGTGAAGGCTGTTGGGCCGGGCCCAAAACAGGCTGCAGGCACGCGCGCCTGGGTTACGCCATAACTCCTCCGGACCCACCACGCCCTCCACAGGCAGCCGCGTCGAATCTGGCGTCGTGGGAGAGATCGTGGGGGTTTCTTTATTCGAAAAGCGGGCGTCCGCCCCCCCTCTTTATAAGGGAAGCAGGGCAGTTCGCCCACCTTGCCAGTTGCTGTCCAATCTCGAAAAACCACAGCTGCTCCCCCCTCTTCCCAAGGCTGAAGAGAGCAGCGCTCCGCCCCCCATCGCCACCAGTACCACCAACGCCGCCGATATCCTCCACCACCTCCGCCATGGCTCCAAAAGCCGACAAGGGGAAGGCCGTGAAGTCGGCCGAGGCGCAGCGGCTTGTGGCGCTGCGAAAGGAGCAGGCCGTCTTCCCCCCTCAGCTCGCTGCGAGGGAGCTGAGGGAGTACTACTACCTCTTCTGGTCGACGGAGACGCGAGCGCATCCGCGCACGAAGGTACTCCCAGCTGCCGCCTCGGAACTGGCTCCAAATGGTTATCCCTTCTTCGCGCTCTTCTTCTACTATGGGCTCTGCCTGCCCTTCTCTGAATTTTTTTGTGATATCATGAACACCTACGGGTTCCGCCTCCTTGACTTCACCCCCAATGCTGTCCTGACCATGGTAGTTTTCGCACATCTCTGCGAAAACTTTGTCGGTGTCCATCCAAACGTAGCCCTTTTCCGCCACTTCTTCATGCCTCGAGTTGAGAGAGGAGAGCCTCTTGCCGGGGGGATCGCTTGGATCTCAAGGATCGGCAAGAAGGAAGCCTATCTGGAAGGAGAACTCCGCAGCAAGTGGGAGGAATGGAGGGCAGATTTGTGTTGGATTGTTGAGGAGAACCCGCAGCCCTTTACTGCCCAGCGCCAAACCCCAATAGTGCGCGGCAACGATTGGAGTAATGTGGCCCCGGAAGATGCTAGGCTGAAGATTGCACTCACTCGAATCCTCCGCCTTAGACTTGTCGGGCTCACCGTAGGCACTGTTGGCGCAGATTTCCTTCGCCGCCGCATCGCCCCCTTGCAGGAGAGGACGAGACCTGCCTGGGAGTTTCAGAACGCGGCAGATATCATGAGGCTGCGCCCAGGCCTCAACTTCAACTTCACCATTTTGGAACTTGACGCGATGCTCTTGGAGCTGTTCAAGCCAGACCCTGATCATCCCGAGATGTTCAGGTTGCCGAGGGGCGTCGTTCCACTGTGCAACAATTCATCGCTCGACCGCATCCGTGCAATGATGCCGTTGTGCGACTCGCATGGAATTGTCCCGACTTGGCAAGAGCCTGCAGATGACGTCGTGCGGCAGTTCTTTGACAGCCTGGAAGAAGTGCCGATCCGCCCCGACGAATAGAAGAGCCTCACCCGCGACACCACCGATGATGAGATGCAGCGCATCGCCACCAGGCTAGAGGAGGCGGCAGCAGCTGCTGCCGCGGGCGAGTTCGGATTCACCGTGGAGGAGCCAGAGGCAGCAGAGGCGGCAAGCCTTGTCGAGCGAAGGGACTTTGTCGGTGAGGAAGAGCTTGCCGAGCCTGAAGCTGAGTCGAGCGAGCCCGCCGAGGGCGCCTCCTCCCCACCTTCGAACAGCTTGCCGCGAGCGGAGCCCCTAGCTCCACCAAGAAGGCGTCCTCGCAAGGCCGGAGATGTAGCGGGGTGGCAAACGGGCCAACAGCCGTCGCGCCGCGCGACGCGCTCCACCGCGGCAAGCACCGTTGCCGCGGGAGCACCTCACGCTGCTGCGGCAACCGGAGCGGGGCCTTCCCAGACCACCGCTTCTGCTCCCGCCAAGCGCCCAAGGGAACCCACTCTTCCGCCTCGTCACACCGGAGGCGAGCCAGAATTTGATCTCTCCGCGCTCAGCTGCGACGAGGAAGAAGAAGAGTAAGATTCCTTGCTGTACTTGTAGTTCTTCAATTTTGTTGCTTCGTCTTGTGTCTGATTTGCTTCACTCTGAACCCGTTCCTTTTCAGGACGCTGGCCCAGAGAGCGTCGAAGAGAGCCAAGGCCCCAGTGATTGTCATCGAGGACGAACCCACCGCGGCAACAGGAGGCGCGTCCGAGACCACCTTGCTGGATGCGGCAACTCTTCCTCAAAGCAGCCCCCAGCACAGCCCCCAGAGTAAGTATATGGTTTACTTCCTGCTGTTTGGCGTGCATGGGTGCCCTTTCTTTGTTAATATCTGATTGTTGATTTGTGTAGGAGCAGAGCAGCCTCACCAGGAGTGCCCTGAAGCCGCTCCTGACATGCCGTCTGCTTCGACTACACCGCCAAAGGAGGATCCCCCGGCAAGGGAGCGTTCTCCGGCAAGGGAGGCTTCTCCGGCAAGGGTCAGCATCAGTGATCCCCCGGTGGTTGAGACCGCGGCTGCAGATCCTATCGCAGGTAATCCTCTTGCCTGAAAATTTCCCTTGGGTTCTTTTTCTTCTTATTTTCTCTTTGGATACTTGCTTGACTTTTCTTCATCCGTTAAATCGAGATCCATCTCCCTTGAGCCAATGGAGACCGAGGTCGCGGCGAGGGAGGACGCAGCGTGGCAATCTTGTGACGACGCCGCCGTTGCCGAAGAGGAAGCTGGCACTGACGAGCCCGCCGGCGAAGAGGCCGCCAAAGCTGCTGTGACGCCCTCGATTCAATCGTACACTAATCATGCACGCAAATGTGTACATCAAGATCAAGGACTCACGGGAAGATATCACAACACAACTCTACAAATAAAATAAGTCATACAAGCATCATAATACAAGCCAGGGGCCTCGAGGGCTCGAATACAAGTGCTCGATCATAGACAAGTCAGCGGAAGCAACAATATCCGAGTGAGACATAAGTTAATCAAGTTGCCATAAGATGGCTAGCACAAACCGGGATACAGATCGAAGAGGCGCAGGCCTCTGCACAGGATCCTCCTAGCTACTCTGGTCGTCATCACCGGGCTGCACATAGTAGTAGGCACCTCCAGAGTAGTAGTCGTCATCGACGGTGGCGTCTGGCTCCTGGGCTCCATCGTCTGGTTGCAGCAATCGATTATAGGTAGGGGGGAAAGGGGGAAACAATGCAACCGTGAGTACTCATCCAAAGTACTCGCAAGCAAGGAGCTACACTACATATGCATGGATATATGTGTAAAGGGCCATATCAGTGGACTGAACTGCAGAATGCCAGAATAAGAGGGGGATAGCTAGTCTTAACAAAGACTACGCTTCTGGTCACCTGTCTTGCAACAGGTAGAAGAGGACGATCTGAAGTCCACCAAGTAACATCACATAGCAATAATCCTACCCGGCGATCCCCTCCTCATATCCCTGAGAGAGAGCGAGCACCGGTTGTATCTGGCACTTGGAAGGGTGTGTTTTATCAAGTATCCGGTTCTAGTTGTCATAAGCTCAAGGTACAACTCCAAGTCGTCCTGTTACCGAAGATCACGGCTATTCGAATAGATTAACTTCCCTGCAGGGGTGGACCATCTTACCCAGCACGCTTGATCCCATTTGGCCGGACACACTTTCCTAGGTCATGCCCGGCCGCGGAAGATCAACACGTCGCAGCCCTACCTAGGCTCAACAGAGAGGCCAGCACGCCGGTCTAAACCTAAGCGAGCAGTGCAGGCCCATCGCCTCGAGCACACCTGACGTTGCGTCTGTGCCGAAGCAGACCTAGCCTAGTGGCGTTCGGTCCAAATCCGGCGCGCGCCGCTCGATTCATTGGCGTCACGAAGTGCCGGTGATACCACGGCCGGGATACCCATAACTACTCCCGCGTAGATGGTTAGTGCGTATAAGCTCGTAGCCAACTTAGATCAAATACCAAGATCTCGTTAAGCGTGTTAAGTATCTGCGGTCGCCGAACAGGGCCAGGCCCACATCTCTCCTAGGCGGTCTCAACCTGCCCTGTCGCTCCGCCTCAAAGATCCACTCGCGGGTGCTCCATCAGCCGGCCCGACTTTAGTCTCCACATGTATCATGTATGAAGTATATAGTATATACCCGTGATCACCTCCCGAGTGATCACGGCCCGATAGTATAGCACGGCAGACGGACAAGAATGTAGGGCCACAGATGAAAGTACTAGCATCCTATACTAAGCATATAGGATTGCAGGTAAGGTAACAACAATAGTAACAAGGACAGGCTATGCAGCAGTATAGGAGTATCTGAAAGCAGTAACATGCTACACTACTCTAATGCAAGCAGTATAGAGAAGAGTAGGCGATATCTGGTGATCAAGGGGGCTTGCCTGGTTGCTCTAGCAAGAGAGAGGGTCGTCAACACCGTAGTCGGTAGGCAGCAGCAGCGTCGGTCTCGTAGTCTACCGGAGAGAAGAGGGGGAAGAAACAATGAATAACATGTAAACAGATGCATATCGATGCATGACAAGACAAGTAACGATGCTAGGCGTGCCCTAACGTGGTATGAGGTGGTTCCGGTTAAGGGGGGAAACATCCGGGAAAGTATTCTCGGTGTTTCGTGATTTCGGGCAGAGGAGCCGGAGGGGGAAAGTTGCAGGTTCGATAGGTTAGGGGGGTGTGGCGGAAGAACGGGCTGCGTATCCGGATTCGTCTCGTCGTTCTGAGTAACTTTCATGTTGAAAATATTTTAATCCGAGTTACGGATTAAAAGATATGATTTTCTAAAGATTTTATTAATTTCTGGAATTTAATTAATTAACTAATTAATTCAAAAAAAATTGGAATTATGACGTCAGCATGATGTCATGCTGACGTCAGCAGTCAACAGGGTTGACTTGGTCAACCTGACATGTGGGTCCCGTTAAATCGGTATTTGTTAACTAATTACCTAGTTAGTTTAATTAATGATTAATTAGGTTAATTAAACATGATTAATTCGTTTATTAACTTAGTTAATTAATTAATTAATTAGCATTTTATTTTCATTTATTCATTTTATTTATTTTATTTATTATTATTATTTATTTTTAACGTTCGGGGGCCTCATGGTCGATGGCATGGCAGTCCGGTCAACAAAGTGACCAGGTCAGCAGGCGGCCGGGCTGTCACATCCCTAGTCTTTGGTATGCTCAAGGCTAGCTAGTCATTGTGCATCATGTTTAAATTCCATTTAATTTTGAAATGGGGATTTGTGAAACCCTCGAGAATCACTTTTGAAATGACCTAAATAAAATTGCTCCAAAAGGGTCCAAGAAAATGCTCATGTGGCCCTCTGAAAATATTGGACAGAGATAACAATCTAACCAATATTTTTAGGATCTCATAAGTATTTATTTTGGGCATTTGGAATTAATGCGATAAATATTTGCCTTGGATATATATTATTATATATATATAATATTGTCCAAAATTGTGCCTTTTGTTGAGGAGCTCGGAATAATATAGTTAGCTCTGCAAAAATTGGCATAATTAAATAAATTAGTTTAGTATTTTAAATAAATCAAACAAATGTCGAATATTTTAAAAAGAAACAAAATAGGTAAAACTTACGACTTACTGCGGCTGGCGGCCCAGCTGGCCAGCCCAGCCCAGCCCGCCTCCCTCCTCGTCGTCTTCCTCCCGGCAGAGGGGCAGGCTGCGTGCCCGGACGCGCGCCGCCGCCGCCGCCACCTCCTCCCTCCCTACCTGCCTGGCCTCCCCCTCATCGCCCTGGATGCCCCGGACGTCGCCACGCGCCGCCCCGACCGTTCTCCTCTCTCTCTCGCTTTCCCCTCCTCCTCTGGTTTCCTCCCCCTCTCTTCACCGACCGCAACCGAGAGCGCCGCTGCTCGCCGCCGTGGAAACCGTCTTCCCCTCGCTCTCTCTCCATGTCCGCAAGATCCGCGCCGCCGTCCGCTATCTCCCCGTCGAGCCACGTGACGCGGGAAGCCCTGGAGCGCCGCCACCGACGTCGTCTTCGCCTCCGGCCGCCCGAGATCGCCGGCGACATTCCGGCCACTCCAGCCCTTCTCCAAGCTCGCGCACGACGCCATCGAGACGACCGTGAGCATCTCCCCGTTTCCCCTCTCTTCTCCCCCTCGTTCCCGTGCCGTAGCTGCCGTTTCCACCATGGCCGAAGCCATCACCGCCGCAGCTCCTCGCCGTCGAGGCCACAGCCGCTGAAGCTCGCAGCCGAGCCCGCCGTTGCACTCGGTGCACTCCGCGATCACGCGGACCCGTTGCAGCCTTCCCGTGCCCGCAACCTCAAATCCCGTCGGCCATGCTCGGCCGCCGCCCAGCTCCGCTCCGCGAGCTCCGGCACCCCACGGTCTCCGCATGTCCCATGGATGCGCGAGCACCAGCTCATCGGAGATGGTCTCCGCGCCCTTTGGTCGCGGAGACGCGGTCTCGAGCCCCTCCGTCGCGTTCGGCCTCGCCGGCGGCTTAACGCCGGTGGGGGTTTGACCCGTTGACCTCGCCGGCCCGTCGGGTGGGCTCGTGAGTCGGTGATTAGCTTAAGACTAATCACCAACTAACCTACCCTCGACAGCGGCGGGCCCCAGCGCCACTAATCCGAATTAGATTAAATTAAACCCCCTGTTAACTAAGCGAGACACCGGCGTGTGGCCCCACACGTCGAGTTTGACCAACCAGCCCGATTGACCTGCGACGTCATGCTTGCTAAAGATCTTGGCGCAATATTTTATTTTCGGATTTAATTAAATCAGGAAATTCAGAATATATTCAAAACTTCAAAATTCATAGAAATTCAACCGTAGCTCAGATTTAAATAATTTATATATGAAAATTATCAGAAAAATTCAATCTATCCATCTGTACTAGTTTCATGCATGACAAACCAACTTATACATGCTGTATAAGTGAAACTCTAAAATGGCATTTATAAGAGCTTACTTTGGAATTGCATTTGAACCTTTGGTTCAAATGGACTTCATTCAAATCGAATACCAGTTGCATTAACTCAAACAGCATCACATCTACATGCCATGTTCATGCATCATATTGTTGCATATGATTGTGTATTGATTGCGGCACCGTTCCTTCTCGATAGGTCCCTGCTCGGAGGCGTTCAGGTACTGTCTATGAAGCGGTGCCTCCCTTGTTGACTTACCGGGCAAGCAAATCCCTTGTTCATTCGATACAATCCTACTCTCTCGCTCCTGCTCTCGGTTATTGCATTAGGACAACAACGATTCATACGCTACTTTGTCTGCGGTAGTTGAACCCATTCCTCTGCATGACTGTCATTGCCACGAAGAATAGTTGAAAACCCACTAGCATGTGTAGGAGTTGATTGAGCCATGTTGTGTTCCTACCATGCTATGCCTGCTATTGCTTAGAGTTGTGTCAGTCTGATTCATTGGGAATGAATTGGAGTACAGTTCTATGTTCGATCTTTGAGAGTGAAGTGTGTGAACACGATTTGGTAAAGGTAGCGGTGAGAGGCCATGTAGGAGTACATGGTGGGTTGTCTCTTTGGAACCGTCCTTAAGCACTGAGTTCTATGTATGTTGTCCAATGACTCGATACTACCACACATTGGGTTCGGTAACTCGACCCTCTCGACTTATTAATCAACTTGATCTCTGTCCCAGAGTCGCAACTAGTTTCGGTGTTTGTAGGTAGTGCTATTTTTCTACCAAGTGGCACCCGGCAGGTGGGCTTAGGACAGACTAAACACAGGTGGCACGGTGTACCAAGTGGCACCGGATGGTGGGCTTGGGAACCCTGCTCACATCGTTTGGGGCCGTGGCGACACCCGGCGGATCTCCTTGCGGATGGAACCGAATAGGCGATAAGCCTGGACTAGAGTCTTGTGTGGTTAGTCAGGTCGTGGCCGACACCCTCGCCAGGCTTCCGCTTGAAGGTTGCCGAGATACATGACGTGTATATGGCGGTAAGTGGCGAGAGCGTGTGTGAAGAAGTACACCCCTGCAGGGTTATCATGATCTATTCGAATAGCCGTGTCCTCGGTTATGGACTTCTTGGATGCTTACGTGGTACATAGACAACTTGAAGTGGATACTCTAAAATGCTCAAGACAAGTGTGAGTGCTATGGATGGCCTTCTCGTATGGAGACGGGAATGAATCCGTAGTAGTGTATTGATGTGGTGATTAGTGGACTCGTGTACGTTGTCTCACCTCAAGAGTTTCTTGTAGTCGTAGAACAGGATAGCCACAGAGTCAAAGCTGGCTTGCTGCAACTAAACTCCACATTACCTTTTGACACTAATGCATGTATGATAGGATCGATGTAAGTCTTCTTGAGTACCTTTGTACTCACGTTGCTTTATTTATGTTTTGCAGCGGAGACTTGGTCTTACTAGTAGTTCGCTTGGACTTGACGAGTAGCTTGTTACCTCAGCTACGATCTTGTACCCTTGGGAGGTCTTGTAGATAGTCAGGCTTCTCAGCCTTTTTCTTTTGTAGTTATGCGTACTCGGACATGTAATGCTTCCGCTTGTTGTTTGTATGCTCTGAATGATGGGTCATGTGACCCTGTTTGTACTTTATTGCTATGTGGCTCTTCCGAGCCTTTATCTATATGAGTTTGCGTTATGTTGTGATGCCATGTTGTACAACACATACTTGCATGTTATGCGTCGTGTAACTTGTATTGCTATGTGTGGGATCCGACAATCTAGTTGTTTATCCTTGGTAGCCTCTCTTATGGGGAAATGTAGTCTCGTGCTCTGGCGATAGTAGTCCGCTACAGCCCGGTTCACGAGTCCTGCTAGCCAGCACTCTGCTTGGACACTTGACTGGCGGCATGTGTTTCACTTCGTTCCTATATCATCCCGGGAAATGTCACGCGTGTTATTGAGTCCTGCCTAGCCTGCTACAGCCGGGATACCGAGTCCTGTTAGCCAGTGCTACAGCCCGAATATATCGTTGATGACCGACATGCTCGATGTGATTCATGTATGCCTGTCCCCATAGGTTAGCGCCGCTTTGGGTTCACGACTAGCCATGTCGGCCGGGTTCTTGTCATATGGATGCTAGCGACACTATCATATCGTGAGCCAAAAGACATAAGCGGTCCGGGCCATGGTAAGGCGACACCGTGGGGATACCGTGCGTGAGGCCGCAAAGGGATATGATGTGTTACATGCTAGATCGGTGTGACTTAGGATCGGGGTCCCGACAGCTTTGGTATCAGAGCCTGACTGCCTGTAGGATTTCCAAGCCAACCTGATCGAAGTTGAGTCTAGAAATGCTTTAGTTATATAGGGGAATTGATTGTGGAAGGGAACGTAAGGCTCTTTTACTCCTTTACCTCATGGCCTCTGATCTGAGTCGTCCTATCTTCCTACGGGGTTAAGGAACTAGGCTATCTCTTCTGTCTATCAGGATCACGTGTTACTATTTCCGTAGTCCCATAGGATTGGTTGATCAGAGTCTTACCCCAGTTTTCGAGTACCCTCGGTATAGCATGTTTAGTATTATCCCAGAACCTTTGATTGATGATGTTGAGTATGGTGCTACCCCATTTTGCAGAATGTTTCATTTTGAACATTTTACTGCCGTTATGCTGCCGGAATTGCCCCAAGAGTTCGAGAGTTACTAATATCGGTGTCCCACATTTCCAGTATGTAGTGATGTGATTCCGTCCTTGGTTTCGTTTCTCAGGATGTCATCAGTTAAGCGAAGTTCTGTTGCTCGTAGCCAGAACCACGGAGATGGAAGGGATGAGGATCCTCCCGACCAGCCTTCATTGACAGGGTTCATGTTAGAAATGGAGAGGAACAAGCGTGAGTCTAACCGTTTGTTGGCACGTATCGAGGAGAACACCGCACATCAGTCCAAAGGGTTTGCAACCATTCATGACTTCATTCGCTTGCACCCACCTACCTTTCATCATTCCATCGAGCCACTCGATGCCGATGGTAACCCGTAGCATCACTCATAAGCTGCGTTCATAAGCGATCTGAAGATGACAAGGTCACCTATGCTGCATACCACGGAAGGTCATGCTAGTCTTTGGTGGCAGAACTATGAGGCTATGCTTCCGGCTGGTCGATTCCAACCGAGAGATTTCATGAGGCTTTTCGCGAGCATCACATTCCTGAAGCCCTCATCGATCGCAAGAGAGAAGAGTTCTGTAGTTTCACCCAGTGAGATGGCTGTTGATGCTTCTGACAGAGAATTTGAGAACCTCGCCCGTTATGCCCCGGAAGAAGTGTCCACGGACGCCAAGAAGCGAGCTAGGTTCGGAAGGGTCTCAACCCCAAGTTGCGTCGTGACCTCCACCGCACCATTGTGATACATTCCAAGCTCTTGTGAACAAGGCCATTAATGCGAGACAGCTCAGCTCACTTACGAGGAGTCTCGTAAGCACCACCGTGAATTGGTTTCATCCTCGGTTCTAGTTCGAAGCGCGGATTTGGATTCGAACTCTGCTCTTCCACCGGATATTCACGAGGCCATCTCATATGGCGCCTCACCCAGTTCGATTACATGCTCCACCCAGGCCTCTTGGTAGACCACTTGTCAATGTGGGTCCACGCCCAACTTCGTGGACTTGCTTCACATGCGGAGAGCCAGGACACTATGCACGTGGCTGCTCTCAAGCCGATTATGCTCCACCCAGCTCGAGAAGCTTTGTTGGCTGTGTTAAGCCATCACGCAAGATGATCGATGTCAAGTCAGCTCCGCTGAACGTGGATGTGTGCATCACGTCTCAGCTAAAGACGCTCATGATGATCCGGATGTCGTTCTTGGTACCTCCTTGTCAATTGTCATCCCGCCTCGATTCTATTTGATCTTGGAGCATCTCATTCCTTCATTTCAAAGCTATGCTAACTTGCACAACATATCATTTTGTGATATGCCCTCTCCGCTAGTCATTCAAACTCCACGGATCCAAATGGCAAACTTCTTGTATAAGCCATGGTAACGAAATCCTTGTTGTGAGACTTGTATTCCTTGCCTCACTTGTAGCCCTCAAGTCTTGAGATATTAACATCATCTTGGGTATGGGTGGATGACAGCTCATCATGCCAAGATTGATTGTTTCACTAGGTGCATTCAGCTTACACACCCATCGGCAAGATAGTCACTGTCTCCACTAGAGTTGCAAGCGTCAACTCTATTCTCTTAATGCCAGCCCTCTTCCGGACCTTGAAGATATCCGGTAGTCCGTGACTTTCCGGATGTTTTCGGAGGAACTGCCGGTGTTCCTCCCGAGAGATGTAGAGTTAAGTCATAGATCTTATTCGGGAACCGCCCCAATCTCTAGGAGACCTTATAAGATGGCACCCTTAGAACTAGCGAGCTTAGAAACAACTTGATGAGTCCTTGCAAAAGGGTTTCATCCGTCCTAGTTCTTCTCCTTGGGCTTGCCCGTCCTCTTCGTCAAGAAGAAGGATGGTACGGACGGATGGTTGTAGATTATCGTCCCGTTAATTTGGTCACGATAAAGAACAAGTATCCGCTCCCCAGGATCAACGACCTGTATGATCAGCTCGCTGGATCCTCAGTCTTTTCTAAGATGGATTTGAGGTTAGGCTACCATCAAATCAAGATCAGGAATGGAGACATTCCCAAGACAGCCTTTGTCACTCGTTATGGCCAGTATGAGTACACCGTCATGTCCTTTGGTCTAACCAACGCTCCAGCTACATTCTCCCGCTTGATGAACTCGATCTTCATGGAGTATTTAGATAAATTTGTCGTGGTTTACCTCGATGATATTCTTATTTACTCGAAGAACGAGGAAGAGCATGCCGAACATCTCAGACTTGTGCTAGAAAAACTCAGAGAGCACCGCCTTTATGCCAAGTTCTCCAAGTGTGAATTTTGGTTGCCAGAAGTGACCTACCTAGGCCACGTAATCTCTGGTAAGGGCATTGCTGTCAATCCCGAGAGAGTTCAGGCCGTTCTTGATTGGACTCCACGAAACCGTTAAACAAGTTAGGAGTTTCCTTGGTCTAGCCAGCTATTATGCCGCTTTGTTGAAAACTTCTCCAAAGTAGCTAAACCCCTCACGGAACTTCTCAAGAAAGATAAAAAGTTTGAGTGGTCCCCACGGTGTGAGTACAGTTTTGAGAACTGAAAAGGCGCTGACTTCTGCTCCCATACTAGTGCCACGGTTTCACTAAAGACTTTGTTATCTCTGCGGACGCCTCACAACAGGGACTAGGTTGCATTCTTATGCAGGATCGTCATGTGATTGCCTATGCATCTCGTCGATTGCATCCACATGAGGAGAATTATCCTACACATGATCTAGAGCTTGCGGCCGTAGTCTATGCACTCAAGACACGGCGACATTACCTTCTTGGTAGCGTTGCGAGATCTACACCGATCACGAGTCTCAAGTATATCTTCACCCAACCAGATTTGAACCTTAGACAAAGGCGTTGGTTGGAGTTGATCACAGATTATGATCTAGGGATTACCTACACCCGAGCAAAGCCAATGTCATGGCTGATGTTAAGCCGTAAATCCTATTGCAACAATCTCATGTTGCAGCAAGGCCAACCACTTCTCCATGAGGAATTTTGTAAGCTTAACCTTCACATTGCTCCTCACGGATTCCTTTCTACCTTGGTGGCGAAACCTACTCGGTGGATCATATCATAGAAGCCTGAAGCATGATACGGGATTACCGGATCAAGAGAAACGCTGCCAAGGGTATTGCTGGTAGTTTCTCTATAGATGATCGAGGTGTCGTTTTCTTTGGGCACCGCTTTGGTGGTCCCTAAAAGCAACATCTTCGACAACTGATTCTTAAGGAGCGCATGAATCTCCTCTCACAATTCATCCCGGTAGTACTAAGATGTATCGGGACCTCGCCGGAGGTTACGGTGGACTAGGATGAAGAGAGAAATTGCTCGATATATTGCTAAGCGTGGCGTTTGTCGTCGCGTTAAGCAGAGCATCAAAGGCCTGGCTTGGCACCCTTCAGCCCTTAGCTATTCACGAGTGGAAATGGGATAAAGTTGGTATGGATTTCATCACGGCTTTCCCGGGACCAAGAAAGGGAATAATGCTATCTTCGTAGTCGTTGATCGTCTTTCCAAAGTGGCTCACTTCCTTCCTGTTAGAGAGTATCTTCGCTAGTCAGCTCGCTGACTTATACATTCTCGAATAGTGTCACTCCATGGTGTTCCACTAGAGATCAATTCAGACCGTGGTAGTCTTTTCACTTCTCATTTCTGGGAGAGTTTCCAAACTGCCATGGGAACCCATCTTTTCTTCAGTACCGCTTTCCACCCTCAATCAAGTGGTCAGGTGGAAAGGGTCAACCAAATTCTCGAAGACATGCTTAGAGCTTGCGTTATCTCATTCGGTATGGATTGGGAGAAATGTCTTCCTTTCGCCGAGTTTGCTTATAACAATAGCTATCAATCCAGTCTCAAGAAAGCTCCTTTTGAGATTCTCTATGGACGAAGATGTCGAACACCCTTGAACTGGTCGGAAACCGGTGAAAGACAATTCTTTGGACCGGACATGATCCAGGAGGCAGAAGAGCAAGTTCGCATCATTCGTGAGAATTTGAAAACAGCCCAATCTCGTCAAAAGAGCCAATATGACCGTCGTCATAAGGAAGTGGCTTATGAAGTTGGCGACAAGGCTTACCTTGGGTTACTCCTCTAAAGGGTACCCATCGTTTGGTATCAAGGGCAAGTTGGCTCCTCGTTACATTGGCCCTTTTGCATTCTCGCTAAGCGAGGAGAGGTTGCCTACCAGTTGGAACTACCCCACATCTTTCTCGAGTTCATGATGTCTTCCCGTCTCTCAACTCAGCGTTGCTTCTCGGATCCTATCCGGAGTGGACCACTAAACGCTTGATCTCCAAGATAACCTCACATACCGAGAGTACCGGTTCGCATTCTTGATCAAGCGAGCGTGTTACTCGGCGTCGAATATCAAGTTTCTCAAGGTTGATGGTCTCATCATTCGAGAGAGAAGCTACAGGGGCGAGAAGATCGTCTTCGACCGAGTACCCGCTTTCTTCCGTCGACCCCTGAATCTCGGGACGAGATTCTTTCAAGTGGGGGCGAGTTGTCACATCCCTAGTGCTGGTATGCTCAAGGCTAGCTAGTCATTGTGCATCATGTTTAAATTCCATTTAATTTTGAAATGGGGATTTGTGAAACCCTCAGAATCACTTTTGGAAATGACCTAAATAAAAATTGCTCCAAAAGGGTCCAAGAAAATGCTCATGTGGCCCTCTGAAAATATTGGACAGAGATAACAATCTAACCAATATTTTTAGGATCTCATAAGTATTTATTTTGGGCATTTGGAATTAATGCAGTAAATATTTGCCTTGGATATATATTATTATATATATAAAATATTGTCCAAAAATTGTGCCTTTTGTTGAGGAGCTCTGGAATAATATAGTTAGCTCCTGCAAAAATTGGCATAATTAAATAAATTAGTTTAGTATTTTAAATAAATCAAACAAATGTCAGAATATTTTAAAAAGAAACAAAATAGGTAAAACTTACGACTTACTCTGGCTTTGGCCGCCCAGTGCCAGCCCGGCCCAGCCCGCCTCCCTCCCCGTCGTCTTCCTCCCGGCAGGGGAGGGGCGGGCTGCGTGCCCAGCAGCGTGCACCGCCAGCGCCGCGCCACCTCCTCCTCCCTACCTGCTGGCCTCCCCTCATCGCCTCGATGCCCGGGCGACGCCGCCGCGCCCCCGCAGTTCTCCTCTCTCTCTTGCTTTCCCCTCCTCCTCTGGTTTCCTCCCCTCTCTTCACCGACCGCAACCGAGCGCCGCTGCTGCCGCCGCCGTGCCACCGTCTTCCCTCGCTCTCTCTCGTGTCCGCAAGATCCGCGCCGCCGTCCGCTATCTCCCGCCGAGCCACGTGGCGCTGGAAGCCCTGAGCGCCGCCACCGGCGTCGTCTTCGCCTCCGGCCGCCCGAGATCGCCGGCGACATTCGCCCTCAGCCCTTCTCCAAGCTCGCGCCGAGCGCCATCGAGGCGACCGTGAGCATCTCCCGTTCCCTCTCTTCTCCCCCTCGTTCCCGTGCCGTAGCCGTTTCCACCATGGCGAAGCCATCACCGCCGCAGCTCGCCGTCGAGCCCACAGCCGCCGGCTTCAGCCGAGCCGCCGTTGCACTCGGTGCACTCCGCGAGTCCGCTGACCCGTTGCAGCCTTCCGTGCCCGCAGCCTCAAATCCCGTCGGCCGTGCTCGGCCACCGCCCGAGCTCCGCTCCGGCGAGCTCCGCACCCCACGGTCTCCGCATGTCCCTGGATGCGCGCGAGCACCAGCTCGCCGGAGATGGTCTCCGCGGCCCTTTGGTCGCGGAGACGCGGTCCCGAGCCCCCGTCGTGGCGCTCGCGCGGCGGCTTAACGCCGGTTGGGGTTTGACCCGTTGACCTCGCCGGCCCGTCAGGTGGGCCCTGTGAGTCAGGTGATTAGCTTAAGGCTAATCACCAACTAACCTACCCCCCCTGACACTGACAGTGGGCCCCAGCGCCACTAATCCGAATTAGATTAAATTAAACCCCCGTTAACTAATCGAGACACCGGCGTGTGGCCCCCACGTCGGTTTGACTCCAACCAGCCGCAGTTGACCTGCTGACGTCATGCTTGCGCAGTGCCGACGCAATATTTTATTTTCTGGATTTAATTAAATCAGGAAATTCCAGAATATATTCAAAACTTCAAAAATTCATAGAAATTCAACCGTAGCTCAGATTGAAATAATTTATATATGAAAATTATCAGAAAAATTCAATCTATCCATCTGTACTAGTTTCATGCATGACAAACCAACTTATACATGCTGTATAAGTGAAACTCTAAAATGGCATTTATAAGAGCTTACTTTGGAATTGCATTTGAACCTTTGGTTCAAATGGACTTCATTCAAATCGAATACCAGTTGCATTAACTCAAACAGCATCACATCTACATGCCATGTTCATGCATCATATTGTTGCATATGATTGTGTATTGATTGCGGCACCGTTCCTTCTCGATAGGTCCTGCTCAGGAGGCGTTCAGTACTGTCTATGAAGCGGTGCCTCCTTGTTGACTTACCGGCAAGCAAATCCCTTGTTCATTCGATACAATCCTACTCTCTCGCTCCTGCTCTCGGTTATTGCATTAGGACAACAACGATTCATACGCTACTTTGTGCTGCGGTAGTTGAACCCATTCCTCTGCATGACTGTCATTGCCACGATAAATAGTTGAAAACCCACTAGCATGTGTAGGAGTTGATTGAGCCATGTTGTGTTCCTACCATGCTATGCCTGCTATTGCTTAGAGTTGTGTCGGGTCTGATTCATTGGGAATGAATTGGAGTACAGTTCTATGTTCGATCTTTGAGAGTGAAGTGTGTGAACACGATTTGGTAAAGGTAGCGGTGAGAGGCCATGTAGGAGTACATGGTGGGTTGTCTCTTTGGAACCGTCCTTAAGCATCGAGTTCTATGTATGTTGTCCAATGACTCGATACTACCACACATTGGGTTCGGTAACTCGACCCCTCTCGACTTATTAATCAACTTGATCTCTGTCCGTGAGTCGCAACTAGTTTACGGTGTTTGTAGGTAGTGCTATTTTTCTACCAAGTGGCACCGGCAGGTGGGCTTGGGACAGACTAAACACAGTGGCACGGTGTACCAAGTGGCACCGGATGGTGGGCTTAGGAACCCTGCTCACATCGTTTGGGGCCGTGGCGACACCCGGCGGATCTCCTTGCGGATGGAACCCGAATAGGCGATAAGCTGGACTAGAGTCTTGTGTGGTTAGTCGGTCGTGGCCGACACCCTCGCCGAGCTTCGCTTGAAGGTTGCCGAGATACATGGCGTGTATATGGCGGTAAGTGGCGAGGCGTGTGTGAAGAAGTACACCCTGCGGGGTTATCATGATCTATTGAATAGCCGTGTCCTCGGTTATGGACTTCTTGGATGCTTCGTGGTACATAGACAACTTGAAGTGGATACTCTAAAATGCTCAAGACAAGTGTGAGTGCTATGGATGGCCTTCTCGTATGGAGGCGGGAATGAATCCGTAGTAGTGTATTGATGTGGTGATTAGTGGACTCGTGTACGTTGTCTCACCTCAAGAGTTTCTTGTAGTCGAGAACAGGATAGCCACGAGTCAAAGCTGGCTTGCTGCAACTAAACTCCACATTACCTTTTGACACTAATGCATGTATGATAGGATCTGATGTAAGTCTTGCTGAGTACCTTTGTACTCACGTTGCTTTATTTATGTTTTGCAGCGGAGACTTGGTCTTACTAGTAGTTCGCTTGGACTTGACGAGTAGCTTGTTACCTCAGCTACGATCTTGTACCCTTGGGAGGGTCTTGTAGATAGTCAGGCTTCTCAGCCTTTTTCTTTTGTAGTTATCGTACTCGGACATGTAATGCTTCCGCTTGTTGTTTGTATGCTTTCGAATGATGGGTCATGTGACCCTGTTTGTACTTACTGTGCTATGTGGCTCTTCCGAGCCTTTATCTATATGAGTTTGCGTTATGTTGTGATGCCATGTTGTACAACACATACTTGCATGTTATGCGTCACGTGTAACTTGTATTGCTATGTGTGGGATCCGACAACCTAGTTGTTTATCCTTGGTAGCCTCTCTTATGGGGAAATGTAGTCTCGTGCTCTGGCGATAGTAGTCCGCTTCTGCCCGGTTCACGGAGTCCTGCTAGCCCAGCACTCTGCTTGGACACTTGACTGGCGGCATGTGTTTCGCCGTTCCTATATACGTCCCTTGAAATGTCACGCGTGTTATTGAGTCCTGCCTAGCACTGCTACAGCCGGGATACCGAGTCTGTTAGCCAGTGCTACAGCCGAATATATCGTTGATGACCGACATGCTCGATGTGATTCATGTATGCCTGTCCCCATAGGTTAGCGCCGCTTTGGGTTCACGACTAGCCATGTCGGCCGGGTTCTTGTCATATGGATGCTAGCGACACTATCATATCGTGAGCCAAAAGACATAAGCGGTCCGGGCCATGGTAAGGCGACACCCATGGGGATACCGTGCGTGAGGCCGCAAAGGGATATGATGTGTTACATGCTAGATCGGTGTGACTTAGGATCGGGGTCCCGACACGGGCCCCTAGGGCCCATGGGTCAGTGACCGAGGGGTGGCCCCAGGTCGGCCACGTCGGCGGCCGGCGTTGGGGAGCTCCGGGGAGCGTTCCCGCGGCGGAGGGGCGCCGGACCTCGCCGGGATTCGCCGTCCGGCGGCCAAAATGGCCGCGGGCGGGTGCGTTCGAACGTGGAGAGGATGCCGCGTCCAACGGTGGCAGCGGCACGGCCGGACTTGGCCGGAAAGGACGCCGGCGAGCGGCGGAGGCGGCGGTGGGATTCGGGACCGCGTCGGGATCGCGCTACGGGGCTAACGGGAAGGCCAGGGGGGGCTGCGCGACACGCTGAGCACAAGGGGCTCGGCCCCGTGACCATTTGGTCACCGGAAGGGCGCCGGCGACGAGATCCGCGACGGGGCGCTCAGGTACGGAGGGGAACGAGGGGGAGGGGGCCTCCACCGAGCGGAGGAGGCGCGAGGAGAGTGCGTGGTACGGGCGCGGTGAGCCGGCGCGAGCAGGAGCGCGACGAGCTTGGCCTGAGCGAAGCTCCGGCCATGGCGACTGAAGGTCAATCCCTGTGGGGATCGGGGAGCGGGGGGGAAGAGCTCACTGGGGGACGCGAGGGTCTCTGTAAGGTGCAAGGCTCGGGGCGACTGGCGAGGAGGAGGCGGGAGGCGAGGCCTTCGGCGACGGGCGGTGGGGCGAGGCGAGGTGGTCGCTCGGGCGGCTCTGAGGCGACGAGGGGAGCGTCGGGCGCCCTGCGCGGCCGGTCGGGGAGGAGGGGAGGAGGTGAGGACGGGGCGGTGTGTCGCCGGCGTCGGGGGCGACGGGATCGGGCGGATCCCGATCCAGATCGGCGCGGGAGGGAGGAGAAGGGATCGGGTGGAGTGGGGGGGGCTAGGGTTTCCACCGGCCAGACTGGGGGTTATGGGAGTGAGGGGTGGGCGGGCGAGGCTGGCTGGGCTGGGCTGTGGGCTTGGGCGGTTTGGCCAGGGGGTTTCCCTCTCCTTTGTTTTATTATTCTTTTTTTTTCTTTTCTTATTTTTCCTTTTTTTGTTTTTAATTTATTTTAAAATATCCAGACACTTTATAAAAATGTGTGCACCACACTATAATTAACTTTGTAATATTTGACAACCCCCGAACATTTTAGTTTTGATTTTTTTGAAAACTATTATTGTCCTCATATATTTGAATTAAATTTCGAAACGGTTTTGATTCAACCCGAGATTATCTACAGTGACAGAGGTGACGTGGCACCATCAACGTGAGATTACTGTAGCATGATCCGGGTGTTACAGCTGCCGCCGCAGAAGCTGGCGAGGGGTCCGGCGATCATACTGACGGCCCTGAGGCCGCAGGAGCGTCAGGAGCTACTCCGACCGCCGATCCCTCCGCCGCTGTTGCAGCGTCAGACTCCGAAGAGCCCCAGCCCGGCGCCTATCTGAAGGCCGGTGATGGCGTCTTCATCAAGCTCCCCTGGGTGTCGAGCTCCAGGGCTCCGGTCGAAGGGGAGACCTTTGACGAAGAGCTGCTCGCCTCCGCTGGGCTGACGCTGGTCGACGCGCCAAGCAGCAGTAGCGGCGAGTCTGAGGAGGAGCAGCTGGCCGAGAAGCTCATTGCCGCTCTACGCGCCGACAAGCCAAGCTGGAATCCCGGGAAGCGCTTGTCGCGAAGGCGGGAGCAGACATCGAGAAGCGCGCAGAGGAGCTCCGGGGCATCAATCAGGAAGCTCTCCGGGCCCTGGCAAAGGAGCGGGAGCAAATCACAGAGGAGCGCAAAGCCTTCCTCCTCGAGAAGGCTGAAGCTGAAGAGCAACAGAGGCTAGCTGCCGAGAAGCTGTCTGCGCAGGAAGGTGAGTTGGCGCAGCGGAAGGTCAATCTTGACAGCCATGAGGAGGATCTTGCCACGCGTGAGCAGACATTTGGTGGGGCCATCAAGGAAGCAAAGGATGCCGCCGCAGCTGCCGAGACGCCAAGAAGGAGCTGGAGATGAAGGTGACGCAGCTGGAGGCCAGTCTGAAGAAGAGCAGCGAGGAGCTTGCTGCACTCAAGCATGAGCGAGAGAAGGACGCCTACACTCTTGGCGAGCTGTAGGGCCGTCTCGCCGAGAGGAGCAAGGAGCTCAGCGCCGCCAAGGACTCCAACGCAGATCTCGAGTTGAAGCTGACCACCTTGATTCGAGACAGCTGGGCGGCGCCAGGAGCGGGAGGTGGCCTTCTTGGAGAAGATCAAGGCCGACGAGCGTGCTGGCGAAAGTGTGTTGCCGCCGTAACACCTTCGGGGAGAACGTGGAGCCTTGGACCGAGGGTCTCGTGGAATGTCGCCGCAGCCATCGACAGGGAGCTGGCGGAGCTGGGGATGGTGGATCTTGGATATTCCTCCGACGAGCACCTCCAACCCAGCGCCAAGCTCAGCTTGTTCTTCAAAGGCGTAGTGACGGCCCTCCAGCGACTCCAGGAAGAGATCCCAAAGCAGCTGGCCGAGGAGTCTCGCCAGATCTGCGCGGGAGCTCTCCAAAAGGTGCTGATGAAGGTGGCCTTCCGCAATCCTGGCCTCAGCTTCACCAACGTCCTCAAGTCCTTGCCGCCGGATGCTGATGTGGAAGCGCTCAAGGCCCTTGTCGCACCCATCGTGGACAGGGTGAGCGGGATCAAGAGGGTTGATGGCGACCGCGTAGATTAGGCCGCCCATTTTATCTTTTCCTTGTCGCTGCTGGTCATGTCATGAGAACAATCTATTAGAGCTGCGACAAGCTATCTTGTAATATATACTTTATTTCGGGTAGTAATTGCTATGTTATTTCCTTTACTTGATTCCTTCCTTTGTATGTTTTTGCCTTACACTTTTAGGGAACTTGTCGGCTGGCACCTTTGCCATGAGAGCTGAGTCTTGAGACGTCAAGAGCCTCTTTGGCGGTGCAAGAACCGACAAGAAACCTTGTCGCAACTAGTCGCAGCTCACTTAAGTTGTTGAGCGGACTCGAAAAAAAGTAAGGGCGCAACTAGCTACGAGTTGGTTCCTCCGTGCACAGGTTTTCCATACAAAGTACAGTCGTTCGAGGAAGATAACTTAAAAATTTAAAAACTTAATTGCTCAAACTTTAGCAACTTAGCTTTTCTGTCGTTTGCTTCCCGGTAAGGCGAAACTTCCTCGAGCGTCGTTTGGTCCACACCGTTATCTTCTCCTTCCCCCCTGGCAAACTTGTGGGCGAGGGAACCTTCCTTTCTTTGAGAAAGAGAAAGAAGAGAAAATAAAGATATGGAGCCTTGCAGCTCGTTATTGCTTACCGGGGTAGGTGCTGCACAAGGTGTCAGATAATGCATGCAAAATAATAGAGTATAAAGCATGAAATTGACAAGATGCGTGAAGCACATGAGCTTTACTTATGCACGGGGTCTGCGCCCGGCTCTGTTCAAAGGATTACATGTGACATCGGCAAGACTTGTACAAAAGGTGGTTGCCGGAACAGGTTCCGGCAACCGCGCCCTATGGGTAAAACTTGCGAAGATGCTCAATGTTCCAGGAGTTGCTCACCAGAATGCCATCCTCGGTCTCAAGGCGGACAGCGCCAGGCCTAGTGACTCGTTTCACCCGATAAGGGCCTTCCCACTTTGGCATCAACTTGTTGGAATTCTTGGCGGACTGAACGCGCCGAAGAACAAGGTCGCCTTCCTCGAGACTTCGGCACTAACTGCGGCTATGGTAGCGGCGCAAAGCTTGCTGATATCGAGCAGCTCGTGACAAACTGCCTCAAGGCGGTCCTCCTCAAGGAGCGGTCGTCATCTTATCGCAATTGCTCTTGCTCAAACTCATCATAAGCGAGCACTCGAGGTGATCCGTATCTGAGTTCCGTGGGGAGAACTGCCTCTGCTCCATAGACTAGAGCGAAAGGTGTCGGCGGTGGCTCGATTTGGCATCGTCTGATCGACCAAAGAACCACCGCAGCTCCTCAATCCAGCTTTCTTCCGCACTTGTGCAGCCTGTCGAAAGTCCTGGTCTTGAGCCGGCGCAGCACTTCAGCATTGCCCTCTCCGCTTGACCATTACTTCTCGGATGAGCAATGAAGCGAAGCAGAACCTTGGCGCCAAGATCTTGGGCGTCTTGCATGAAGGTGCGGCTCGTGAATTGTGTGCCGTTGTCGGTGATGATCCTGTTAGGAATCCGAAGCGGCAAACAATCGACCAAGAACTTGATCTGTTGTCTGTCACCTTCCTCATCGCTTCCACTTCCGGCCACTTTGTGAACTTGTCGATTACACTTACAAGTACTCAAAGCCCCGACAACTTCGGGAAAGGGGCCGAGGATGTCGAGCCCCTGGACCGAAAATGGCCGGGATAAAGGGATCGTCTGGAGAGCTTGAGCTGGCTTGTGTGTTTGCTTGGAATGGAACTGCACGCTTCACACTTGGTTACTTGTGCGATTGCATCACGGAGGGCTGTCGGCCAAAAGAAACCTTGCGGAACGCTTTGCGGCAAGTGCTCTTGCGCCAATGTGGTGACCACATATGCCTCCATGTATCTCTGCCAACAGCTTACATCCATCTTCCGGTGAATACACTTCAATTTCACACCGTTGAGTCTTCTTCATACTGATGTGTTGTCGACAAACTGGTACATACTTGACTGCCGGGCTACTCTTTCCGCTTCTTCTTGCTCTTCGGAAGTTCTCTGTCTCAAGGAAATGGACAATCTGTTGTGCCCATCTTTGGAGCTTGCGGCTCGACAACAAGGACTAAAGGCACATCTGCTGCTGCGGGAACATCCGCTTCTCTGGCGAGAACTTGCGGCTCGGCCGAGCTTGATGTTCTCGGCAAGCTTGCCGGAGCAAAACTTGTGGGGCGCGCGCTTCAACGAAACAAACCCTAGGGCTTGCCGGAGCAGACTGCTCCTCAAGACTCTTGGTGTTGATCTTGGGACCTTCTTGGCGGCGGCGGGAAGCTCTGCGGAAAATAGTCACCGAAATCAACTTCCTCTTCTTGTTCTGTCCAGTTGATGGTGTTACGATCGGTTGAGTCAGCTTGAGCACAAAGATCCCTGGTTCCATTGAGTAACTTGAGGCGGCGCACTTTGACGAGCCATCAGCAATGTCGTTTCGAGCTCTTGGAACATGTTCCATCTCGAGGCCGTCAAAGTGCTCTTCTAGCTTTCTCACTTCATCAACGTAAGCTTCCATCAACGGACTCTGATAATCCTTGTTCACTTGGCGGACGACAAGCTGTGAGTCACCCCTGACAATGAGCTTCTTGATCCCAAGGTCTCTGCGATGATCTCGAGACCGGCAAGCAAACCTTCATACTCTGCAGTATTGTTTGTTGCTTGCTCCTTGGGAAAGTGCATCTGGACTATGTACTTGAGGTGCTCTCCGGTGGGTGCGACAAGCAGCACGCCTGCACTGGCGCCTTGCAGCGAGAAGGCACCATCAAAGTACA